>OY757938.1:30753275-30995775 GCA_963585895.1 Sepioteuthis lessoniana
TTCCGTGCCAAAGAAAGTGTATTAGTGGAGAATTTTACTGCACTACTTTATTCAAAAGAAATCTGCAGCTGAAGCACACACAATTCTTTTTGAGACATACAGTGACCATGCTCTATTGGAAACAACATGCAGAGATTGGTTTAGATGCTCTAAAAATAATGATTTTGATATTGAAGATAAAGAATGTTCTGGTACACCAAAAAAATTTTAAGATGAAGAATTGGAGGCATTACTTCATGAAGACTCAGGTGAGGCACAAGCTGAACTTGCAGAATCATTAGGAGTTGATCATACAACAGTTTTGAAACGTTTGAAAGCATTAAGAATGAGTCAAAAGCAAGGACATTGGGTGACATATGTGTTGGAGCTGAGAGACATCAAACAGAGTCTTGTCACATGTGAACAACTGCTTCAACAACAGAAAAAGAAAGGTTTTTTGCATTGTATCATGACCAGTGATGGAAAGTGAATACAACACAATTATAACCCTAAGAGTAGAAGATTGTGGGGAAAGTCCAGCCATGTATCAAGATTGGTAGCAAAGCCAAATATCCATGGTTTAAAGCTTCTGCTCGGCATTTGGTGCGATTAGCTGGGTACAGTTTATAATAAGCAGCTCAAACTGACTAAAACTATCACAGGTGATTGCTATCAACTACAATTAATGCATTTGAATTGAGCATTAAAGAAAAAAATGGCTACTATATGAGCAGAGACACAGCAAAGTGATCATGCAACATGACAACACAAGGCCAAATGTTGCAAAATGGGTGAAAACGTACTTGGAAACATTTAAATAGTAAGTCCTACACTATCCACTGTATTCACTAGACATTGCTCCATCTAGTTATCACATGGCCTGAATGAACAGCACTTTCATTCTTATGAAGATGCAAAAAAAATGGTTCACATATACTTTGCCTCAAAAGTCATGTCGTTTTTCTGATATGGAATTCAAATGCTGCCAGAAAGATGTGAAAAAGAAGTAGTTAATGATGGACGATGCAGTGACATGTTTCTTATTAATTTTTGAAAATAAAACATTACTTTTCATGTAAAATCAGTGAGAACTTATTCAAGGTCCAAAAATTATTTTTTGTCTAGAGGTAAATAGAGCAGGGAGATGAATCATTAATTATCTGCACTTTTGATATTAAAAAAAAACCCACCAAAACTACAAATAATTAGTGACTAACCCTTATAATTATAAAGAATAGAATTTTTTATACTCTCAAAATGTTTCAGCTTTGAAAAATGAAACCTATTACAACTGCTTATAAAAACTATCTACTCTTGTTTTTCTTATTGCCAAATATTGATTTAAACCTGTTACATAAGCTTGTATACACACACACACACACACACACACACACACACAAGAAAACAACAGGAAAACTGTATATCTTAAAATGTAATTCAATAGTAAATAATTAACAATGCACTTCAATAACTAATCATAGTGATAAACCTTTTAAAAGTCTTTTTAAATTCATTCCTAAAAATAGTAATTCACATTCAAACAACTGGGGTTTTTATCCTCTATAAGCAGACAACATACAAATTTTACCCTAAGACAAAACAATGACCCCAAATATATCATTAACAGCCCAATAAAAATTTTCATTTCATCATATTGAAGCCCAGCCAGATTAGTGTTCAAGTGATATTTCAGCCAATTTCAAAAGCAAATACTACCCACACATTTATGTTTTATATAAAGCTTCTATCTTAAAAGCTTCTCAAAATATTTTCAACAGCAAGTTACCCAAAAAGAAAAAAGCAAATCTCACACTTTAACCCTACCTCAAAAAAAAAAAAAAAAAGAAGATAAATAAATAAAAATAAAAGAAAAAAAGCAAAATTCTTTGTAGATTGACATTTACCCAGCTAAGTACCTACCTGAGTTCCAGCCAAATCTTCTCTGTTTTCCAGCTCCATTTTGATTGGGTCATGAGGAGGCAATCCCATAGGGTAGACAATCATTACAGCACCATGTAGAATGTCCAAAGCATCTTTCACAGTTTTCTGAGTGACACAAACATCAGCAGCAATCTTTTTCTAGATGAAAAACAAAAAACAATCAATGTGTCTTCCTGAAGATTTTACCTAACTTAACAACATTGGATTACCTTGTGAATCATTAATAGCAAACCTCACTTCTCAGAAAGAATTTTTAACACTGATTTCATATTTAAGATTCAACACTTGATGATACTACATATTTTTCAGAATATTGCCAACATCCTTACTAGCTATTTAATGGCTAATTCCCAATAGAAACTTCTAATTTTCCAATTAAGTTGAGTTCTAGTTTTTTTGTTTCATGTTGTATTGAAAAAATTAAAACAATTAAGCAAATCAGAATCAAGGAAGAGCACAGAGAATAGAGGAAGAGAGAAAAAAAAACAGCTTGGAATAATGAATTTCATTCTCACTTTTTTCCCATTTTCCTCATCCCATTTTTAGAAGTAAAATAATCGAGTAAGAATGTCATAGTAAACAGTTGTTTTGAAACAAAATAACACAAGTTGTTTGAGCAAGTAACATTTTTTTCTGCCATTTAATTCTCATACTAATAAAATACAGATAAAATTTGAAGTGAGTCTTTATTTTCAGCGAATTAAAAATTTCAGAACAAGGTTTTTCTAACATGTTAAAAGAAACTTAACAACAAGACTGGGAATTAAATATTTTCATGAAAAAAAAAAACAATATTTGATTTTATAAGTTCTTTTTATTTTCAAATGAGCTAAATTTCAGTATTTTCTGCCCTACCTACTACTGATTCTAACCCAGCATACATTATTTGGTAGTTTAAATGATTTGATTTCAAAATTTAACCCTTTTCAATAAATAAACTATTTCATTAGAATTTTCAGCAATTTTTTCGGCTAATATTATTTTCACATTAAAAAATATAGTCTGTTTGACTAGCATCAAATTTAAAATGATATATAAATACATTTGAATCAGTTTTAATTTTCTTCTAAATTTCAGTAATAGTTTAATGTTTGATTATATGACCACACCCAATATTTGAGGGGGTGTCCTTGTGGCGTAATGGTTAAAGCGATGGAATGCGGAATCCTAGTAAGCGAGTTCGTACTCCAGTCGCGCTATTACGTTCACTTTCGGGCAAATACCCTTGGGAAAGATATGAACCTCCTTGTCCTCCCAGCTATGGGTTAAATAGTACTACTACTGTTCTTCTAGGAGAATGGCTTTGGCATTAAATAACCTACAAAGTTGATATGCCATTAAAACAAATAAACCAAACCAAACCAATATTTGAAGCACGTATCATTCTTTATTCAGATGCCTGATAATCACAATAAAATTAAAAATTAATCCTTAACATACTCCTAAGTGGGCAAAAAACAGAGTAAACTTATAAAAAATCTAATTTTGTAGATTTTAATGTCCAAATACATTGTTTTACAGGTAGTTTCCCACTTGTTAATAGATTTTTAGAACTGCTGATGCAAAAATCCTAATTCCCAAAAATTGTTTAGGGAATGGCATCTGAAAACACTAAAATTCAAAATTTTCCCAACAGCCAACCTGGAGCACACCACTAAAGAGAAGACATAGAATGCAGGTCAGGTTTCTGAGTGGGAGCAGTGTGCAATTTGAATAGTCAATCTTATAGGCATTAGCTATCTGGGGTATGTTCTAGCATGTCTTCAGTCATTTTCATCTGTTTGGATGATTTGGGCCATTTTTAGCATCTTTTTTTTTCTTTTGAAATATTTTTAGCATTTTTTAATTTCATATTTAGTTTATTTTTATATTCAAAATGCAGACCTTAGAAAATTTACCAATCCTATAAAAACAGAAGATAAATAAAATTTCTGGTTAACACTGATTTCACATTTTCCACAATTCATTACATAAAAAAAACATTTAGGCAAGACACAGATTATTCGGATACTTCAAACCAAAAAAAATAGATAAATACAAATAAACATATATCATTTCTTTTTTACAAACAATTTTTTCACTAACTTCACAAAAAGAGTGTATATGTATGCATGTCCTCACCTATGATTGTACAATGCTGCTTACATCATTGATCAAAGATGGAGCTGAATAATATCAATTTCATTAAGTCTGTATTAGGTTTGCCAAAAGTTTCAATTCATTTTAGAAAAGTATATAACTTTTAAAAAATGCTAGAGATGCAGATTAACTTTTAACTTTAAATTTACATGATATTAACTCAAATTTTAGAAATGCTTATGATTTAAAAAAAATGAAATAATTTCAATAGTTAATTTATTTTAGTCTCCTTATATTTAATTAAAAGATTAAAAAATTCTACTTAGTGCTGTATAATGCACACGCTCATTTAAGAATAAAATTGACTCAAAAAAAAAAAATTTAAATGAAATGCTTCCAATATTTTAATAGCAGAAAGAAAAAAATATCAAATCTAAATTACACACACGCACAAAAATAAACATCTCTAAAATATTTAATAAAAACAATTAATATTGCCAAATTTTTTAAATATAAAAAAATTTAGAAATAATGATGAATTGTTAATTGGATAAAGATCACCATTGATGGACAGATTTTAGCAATGTGAACTAAGGTCAAAACAATTCTGAAGCCACCTATTTTTTCTTTTGTTTTATCTGTGTCAACCACATTTCAACAGTTTACTTAAAGACATATGCAACAAAAAAAAATCCTTTAAATCTTATTTGTAAAAATGAATACAATTGTTCTTTTAAACATATATGCTGATTTATCAATAATTTCTCCATTTATGTTGCTAATTAAAATAAAAGTTTAAAATCAGTGATAAAAATATAAATCAATAATAATCAGTTTTAAGTCTACAGAATTACTTGTATTCTTCAATTTGTCTGTTGTTATATACTGTACCTTTGAACATTAATGGGTATATCCCAATCCTCATAAATATGTTGGACACTATTGTAAGAGGGGGTAATATGTAGACAAAATAGTACATCACTAGTAGTGGGTTACCTTTTTCACGCCACAGGCGAGTGTTGTATTTTGTTAAAGTTATAAAGATTTCCATTTTATTTCCAACAATTGTTTTGGGTTATTTCTCCTTCAGTACCCTTTGTTAAGTTACTTAGTTAATTTCAAAAATTTTAAGTTATCACAAAATGTTTTCTAAGATGGGGATTTGATGATGACTGATTTCTATCTCTACTTATGAAATTGCAACAAACTCTATAATAAAAGCTAAAAAGAAAATTTAATCAAACATTTATTTAGGTATTTTGTTCAGAACTTATGGTTTCCTTTAAAAAGAGAGGAGAAGCACACACACACAAATGATCATTTACAAATAATCACAAATAAAAATGAGTAATTCCTAATTATATGTCAGATCTTTTAGAAGATATTCCATAAAGCAATGCCTTTTGGCAGAATTTAAACAAAACTGAACTTAACAAATAAATATTCCCTTCAGGTCAGTGATTAATAAAGCATTGATTTTAAAAATTACAGTTGAAAAATATAACAAAAATTATAAGCATTTGGTACACAACAAAATTGCACAGATGAGTATATGTTTGTGCATACATATATAGAAGAAATATATTCCATATATATATATATATATATATATATTTATTAGGGGTAATAAAAGTTTTCATAACAATGAAATCTGAGAAAGTGAAAATGAAAAGTAATATGAATAGTAAAAGGTGTTTAGGAAGATCATACACAAACAAATTTTTATCACTTAGAGTATTTGGACTATTGTCTTCATCATTATATTCACAACATTTCAACCAATGTATTTAGCCTTCTTCGGGTGTTTCATGGGAGCCCACACAGAACTTCGAACCAAAAACTTTATTCAATGCATAATCTTTAGCTCATATTGCAATTTTTTCTCCCCCTTCATCTAGCTTTTTGATAATTGGTTCCCATATCATATACATCTTTATATATGTTCTTCTCTATCTATAAAATAATAGACTGGGAAGAACATTGGAGAATATAACATTTTAAAGAAACAACACATAAGTTGGGCTACCTGTTGACTAGACCAAGTAAAGAGATGAATAGAGTATGGGAACTAGATGAAGGAGTGGAGAATTGCAATATGAGCTAAGGTAAAAAAAATCATACATAATAGTAGTGAGTGATATCTCATGGGTTAATGGAGAATTTTAGTTTATAAGTCTCAAAAATTCATTAAGAATTGCATAGCAGGACACACGGTGCAACAAATATAGGTATTTGGTTGAAAAGTGCTTCTAAGTGAAATCATCTGAAGGTTGCAGGTTCAATCCCAACAAGTAAATAACAAGGACTACTTACTATAGCTTAACACTTGTACCTGGTCATGATTAACAGAATTAGAACAATTTACGCCCATGGATTAAATAAACTGTTTGGTTTGAAGTTCTGTATGGGCTCCAGAGTTCAACATGAAACAGCTGAAGGATGCATCAGCCAAAAATTGTGAATATAAAAATGAAGACAGTAGTCCAAATACTCAAAGTGATAAAAATTATCAAGTTTCATCTCAGAAATTTAAACAAATAACAAAATTTCACCAATTAAAAGGGTGGGTTATAGAAGAAGCATCACCTCAGTTTCACATAACTTCTAAAACATGCCTGTATCTACCTTTAACCAAAATTTATGAGGTTTCATATTTTTTATGTTTTATTTTAAATTGACATTCAAAATAAAACATCAGATTGCCATGAGAAAAAAACATTCATCCCAAAAGATCCTCTAAATCATATGTTCCATTTGATTATTATAGCCACAGCTAACAGCATAAAAAAACACCATTCAATTTAATCCAGTCCATATGGGTGTATAGAGAAATACATTGTCACACATGTACATATTAAGTATGACTAGATTTGGATTAGATACAAACTACCAACTCTTCAACAAAATTCCAAAATGAACAGATCCCTACAACAATGGTAGAAGACGTACATAGCTGTCACCCCAAAGATTATAATGTGGCCAATTTACTAAGCACATCCTAAAATCCAAGCTTTTCAGTGCTTGTTATATTATTGACATATTTACAACAGTACACTTACTTTGGAAATCATATCTTTTGCTTCTTTGGAACTTTTTATCAAGACATCAGCCATTTGTTGATTTGGAGCTGCTCAAAAATATAATTTTAAAAATTAGAATAAATTATTTATCCAAGGGACAGAAAAAAAATAAAATTAAACTCATCTTTAACAATGATAAAAGCAATAAACACCGATGTATTTAACAACAATGAAATCATCACCTTTTTTTTTAACCCATTCAACTGCATTAACAGAGCAATCAAGTCTTAAAAACCTACAGAAAAGAAATATGAACACAAGAACGAAAAATATTCTTTGTAAAGCAGTAACTAAGAATTGTAGGATGGTTAAAGTTAAAAAAAAAATAACCACAATGGATCTCTTATCATAATTGATTTTTATCTAATAAAAGAAAGTCTCCTCAAGAAGATATTGTGCATTTCAAACAATATAGAAAATGGAATAGCAAATGATATCCAAAATATCACCTAATATTCTCATATGTTCATCTATTTAACCTGCAACTTTATTTGATAGTAGCAAAATATTAAAATAAAACAAATTACATTCTTATTTCAATAGAATAGAAATTTTTAAATAAGGAGAAAATTTCTGTGAACAATTGTGATTATCAATAAGAGAGAATTTCATCATCTCAAAAAAAAGAGTAATGACTGAAAAATATACAAGAGAAATGTTTTTGAAATGAAAGTAAACTTAATACTCAAACAAGGATGTAATATTTTCATATTTTGTAAAATATTTCCTTTTTAACCTTTTTTCAAAACAATTGGTACTGGTAACAAATAAATTAATAGAAATTATTTTTCCAAGTTGGATTATAAAAGTCATTTTAAAAGAGATTAAATATTTGAAGGGCCTAGAAGATAGAACTTTTAAAACTGGATTGAATCAATGGACATAATTTCTTTTCTAACTTTCTAATAAGAATAATGCACAAGAGATATAGCTCACCCATTCCATTTCTCCGTCCAATTTCATCTTTTTTGTTAATATGGCCCCCACTTGGATAACATTTCTCAGCCCATTCGTCCTTCAGCTTCAGATCAACTATTTGTTCATCTGTAAGGCCTTGCATGTTGGGTGGCAAAGTAATTCCATGTTGGGATAATTCCTCCAGTTCTGAATAAACATTAAATATACATATCAAAATTACAGAAAATATTTTCAATTCTTTCTAGTCTAGAAAAGTGACTAATTCTACAATCTCAATGTATGTTATATGAACTGAAAAAATGTTACAACAACCTAGAGAAAAATAAGCCCAATCAGCAATAAACATTTCTCAGTTTCAAACAGGCTATAATCCTACAATGATAAACAGGCTTAATCCTACAATGATAAACCTAAAATCATTAACAAACCCTAAAAGTACCTATCTATACCAGAAAAAGGTCAAAACTTGCATTGCAGACACAAGTCAACTAACAAATGAATACAAGAAAAAAATATTTATTTCATTTTTCTAAACAGTATCTATTTTACAATCTTTTTTGTTAATCAAAAATTTAGAACAAATAGTTACAAACAGCAATTATTACTGTAAAAAAATAAAAAAGTTGGCGACCATAGTCAAGGGCAACCAGAAGGCCCCCTTTTCAATAGCTACTCCTTTCCCTGGATTGCTCCACTTTACCCTGGATACGTACCTTATATTACTGAGTGTTAAGCAAGGAAGTATCAAGTATCATTTTAAAAGTCTTTGATATGACACGACTATAAGGAATTTCAGAGTTTTGTAAAGAAATATTTTTTAATGCAAGTGAATGATCCTGAAGAGATTTATTTAAACATTTTTGTTGGTCCAGACAGTTAATCTTAACTAAACAATAACATTTCATAATTATTTTATATCACCAGCTTGAAGAACAACCTACCAACCTACTTAGTGCCACTATAAATTTTAGTATACAAGTCAATCTTTTAAGCCTGAAAAATTTTCTACAAAACCAGAGATTGACTTAATTGACAGGATTAAAATCCAAACCTTTTTACCACAGAGAGGTAAACCAGTGCAACAGTACTCCCAACAATACCACATACCATATAACACCAACAGACAGCTACAAACATTTCCATCTTAAATTCATGTTTGGTGAACATTATTAACAAAATAACAGCTGATACAATGACTGTAACACTAACCAAAATGTCACAGTAGCCTTCTGTGTGTTTGGGGGTCAACCTATACAGCAGGTATCAGTCTAACCCAAAATTTTTTGCTAAAAATCCTGACATCGACTTGTATGCCACAATTCACAGTATTTAATTATATCTTGCAGCAACATGATTCCTGTCTAATATTAGGGACAACCTTTCCTTGGGAAAGAAAAATGTCTACATTAAAACCTTCCACTCAATCTAATAAGTATACATACCAAATTTGGTAGCTCTACATCAAATCATTTGGTTGTCTGTAAAAGAGAGATAAACTCTTCCCAATTATGCTGTTTTATATCATTCTTCTTTTATGGGGTGGGGAGAGATAAGACAATTAATTATTATATACTGTATTTTGCCATCTTAAAAGGTGAAAAAAAAGAAACTCCAAAATTCCACCTATATCTTATATTCCAATGGTTTGGGATTTGGGTAAGCTTCAAGAAAAGAGGTTACTAGTACTAAACTAACACCTAAACACTCAATATTTGATACACTAGTCTCTATATGACCTCAGAATTGAATATAAATGATTAAATTATGATTACAAATCAAAGAAATGTTAAAATATAAACTATTATGCATAAGTATAGATGAATCATCAGTGAAATAGGAAAACCAAAAATGTATGTAAAATCTGTAAATTTAGTACAGTATCTTGATACTATAGATACAAGATGGCCTCTGTTGCAGCTTGAAGATAAATAAACATACCAAGTAATTCAAGAATTAATATAAACCATATTTAGATTATGAGTTTCCATAAAGGATAGATATATACATGTGTATCATGTTGACAAAGGTGTCATTTGTGAGTTAACCTACCCCTACAAAAAAGTAAAATAGCCAAAGCAGCATGTTAGCTATTAGTGTAGTATTTATAAAGGTCAGTTGTATATTTTGCTGAGATAGATCAGAAGAAAAATATCTGGGAGCAGCTAATCTTGGATCAAAAACTACAAAAGAGGACTATGAAGTTAATAAAGATTGTGGAGTTTTTAGATTAGCCTAAATATTTCTTACCAGATGGTATGTGCATTATATATATATATATATATATATATATATATATATAGGGAAATACATTTTTATAGCAATTATCAAAATTTGAAATAATCAGAAAATTAAAATACTAATTCTAATTTTAAAATGAAATCAATACAAAACATCTAGAATAGAATGATATTTTTTTAATGCACTGAACAAAAACATTATTCTATATAAAAAATATAAAAAAATCCGTATATTCTTTTAGTTAAAGCAGAAAATTCACATTGTATGTTTTTAAAAGCAAAATTTTATTTTCATGGATTACATAAATATCAAAATGTAGGATTTATTTTTTCTTTAAAGAAAATTATTTGAAAGTTTATGCTTACAACAAATAAAATGGCTAATCTGAAAATAAATATCTCAACATGTTTGCCTCCCTTGCATTAGAAGAGTTTTTAGAAATTTCCAGAATATTCCTAAGTGATGCGTTTGATTTCACAATTTTACTCTTTTAAAAACACGCATTTTCATAATAAAGAATATAGTTGTAAGAAAGCGATTGTTTAAGTGTTTGTTTGGGGTGTTCTTTTTAATGTCTTTTAAACGTAAATGACAAAATGAATTTTCCCAATAATTGTTGTGTAGATGTATTGCAGGAAACAGTTTTTTTTTGTTTTGTTTTGTTTTTTTACTAAATCTAAAATGCAAATTTTAAAATACAAACCTGCACAAATTCTTTCGATTTTTAATCGACCATTATAAATTGTGGCTATATCTTGCAGTATAAAGTCAATCATCGTGTCAACTGTGGTTTCATATAAAAACTGGGGGTCATTATTTCTTTTCACTGTTATCTTGACCATTGTTGTTGCGATCAGCTGTACAGAGAAATTAACAGACAAAACGTTTTGAAATAAATAATTATTTGGCAAAAAACACATTTTTATTGAAATCAACCAAGAGCATATCAATTTATCCTTTTTTAAAATCATATATATATATATATATATATATATATATATATATATATATATATATATATATATATATATATATAAAGCGAGTCACAAGACCGATTTTTATTTACCAAAAAGTAAATAATTCATCGTTTTGTAGTTATGTAAAGAAATTACATCATAAAATATTAAAGCATATGTTTTTATCAAATGAAAACGTCTTGAGTGTATTATGAAATGAAAAGGGGAAATAGTATTTCCAATTTTAGTAACATTACTTTCACTATTTACGTACTAAAAATAATTGAAGGCAACAACAAATCTTTGATTATGAAAAATGCCATATCTTCTGACACCAAAATAAACTTTATTATGTACAGCAATCAGCAGATTTTGTATTTCATCATCTACGCGCAAATAAAATAAATGATAATAATAATAACAACAACAACAACAAAAACGTTAACAAAAATGTTGTTACGATGGAAACAAGTCATAAGAACAACAAATTCAGAGCTTCGTATAAATCACTTTTTTTTGTCGAATTTTAAATCAAAGACTTTATTTATTTATTTAGCTTTCTAATGGATTAACTAATTGAATTCAATTATTGTCTACTTTTCACTGTTCGATGTCGTCACAAAAACTAAAAAGAAAAGGTTGGAAAATTTTTTATCATAAATGAAATAACTGTAAATAAATAAATATATAAATAAATAATGAACCAAAATAATATCGTTTACTAAACTAAAGTTTTATTTTATTAATTTATTCACTATAAGAAAAATCAAAGATAAAGATAAAAGACTAAAAGAAAAAATACAAGTCACACTTAAACTTTTAAGTTTTAAGGTTGCTGTTTTCGACTATTTTTTTTTTTTCAAATTATCTCTTAACTCTATCTCAGTTGTTTTAGTTTTTACTTTATTTTTCAGTCTTTTTGTTTTTATCACAACACATTTTTTTAATAACGATCTTTTTTGTGATTAATGTGATTACTTATCTTCTTTTTTTTTAGACAAACACGTTGGAATCATTTCCCCCACACATACAAACACTTTTTTCCTTCTTCATTATTATTATTAATATCTAATGTTTATTTTGTTTATACCACGGAAACTTTTAACAATCCAATACATGGAAATTTGAAGTTTATTTTTCCGTGATTGAGTAAATAAAAGTACCCCTTCTGTTAATTTTTACTCAATTAAAATTATTAATTAAATGAAATTTTAGTATTCAAGAGAGATAATTTTATTTCTTAATTTAAGAAGAAATAATTATCATTTGTTGAATATTTCCAAGTATTTCACTGATAAGAAAAATATTTTTTTCAATCTTGTCTAGTTTGTATGTTTAAAATAAATCAATAAAAACGAGCGATTTTTTTTCCTGGCAACTTTATATATGAACAGGAATCAAAATAAAACGAGAATTCATACTCTTGAAAAACATAAATGTGAAATAGTTACATGATATTTTGTTTATTTCTGTAAATTATGTTTTACGAAGCAAATTTAAGGATAAAGTTAATCCTAATTAAAGAGACTTAGTTTTAATTTGAACTTTTTTTCAAAAATGGAGTTTAAAATAGTAAATAAATCGCAAATTTTGGTATTTGCTGGGAAATCGAAAATAAATGTCTTAAAAGTATTTTATTTTGTCTTTTTGTGCGTGTACTTATCTTAAAAGATAGAATGTCCAAGAAAAGAAGAATCCTTTTATAAACTAAAAAAGCAAAAAAAAAAAAAAGTTGCATATTGAAGAAAAAATCGGAATATCAAAAACAATGAAAATATTACAAATAAAATTTGGAAGCATGTGTCAAAAAGTTTAAACCAAAATAAAATAGGTTCTTCAAAATACAGTAAACAATTTTAGAAGTTTCTACATTCATTTGTCTTCATCTTATGAATTATTTGATAAGCAGATTGTCGTCATTCTTTTGTTTACTTCACAACAAGAAAAAAAAATGAGAGCTGCTTTTGTTTTTAACAGACGAACGACGTTAATCAAACTTAAAGCTTTTAAAACTCAACTAATAGCATTCACTAAAATAAATTAGCATTTTAAAAAAAATGAATAACATTAATACCTTTTCATTAAATACAAATTAAAGATAAAACACTTACCTGAAATGTTAAAACTTGTAAAGAATATCGACAATAAAAGAAAGAAATATAAAACCGGAAGTAGTACCCAAGACACGTTTTTAAAAAAAGAAGGGGAAAATGTCGACGCCGTTGCTATGGTAATTAAGTTTTAACAAGAATGGCAAT
Organism: Sepioteuthis lessoniana; assembly: GCA_963585895.1. Classification (NCBI taxonomy): domain Eukaryota; kingdom Metazoa; phylum Mollusca; class Cephalopoda; order Myopsida; family Loliginidae; genus Sepioteuthis; species Sepioteuthis lessoniana. The sequence goes on from OY757938.1 coordinate 30,766,725, forward strand.
TATTATTTGGTTGTTATGACGCCTTACCTAACTAAAGCGACTAGTAAATAAATATCTCCTATTGTGGAACATTTTCAGTGGGTTTTCTAGATTAATTGGAGAATATTTTACGTTCTTGCTTTATTTTTTTTATCTGATAGAATAATAAGTATAAAAGGAAATTAAATAAAAAATATAAAAGATTAATATAACCATTAATTTATTTTCCAAATTTTTAATTTTCTCTTTTTAAAGTATTCTTAATCAAATTAAATTATTTAAAAATACCTTTAAGCATATTGAAAACTTATTGATTTGGTCATTATATCTTTATAGCTTTAAATTTCTAATTCAAATGTTGATGAATTTTGCTCAGCATGTTTAGTTTCATTTATTTAGACTTATTTAGACTTCATTTATTCAGAATTATCAAAAAGTTTTAAACAAATTATTACGTCAAAAAATTTTCTAATTTTTGAAAACTAATTGTTATATCAAAAAATGGTTAAATTGAAAAGAAAATAACGTTATACAACCTTTAAGATAACAAGTTCAAATAGAGTATCTTCTTCCTTAAGAGGCTACATTTTAAAAATGTTATTTGATAAACATATGAGGATCAGACTTTTTTTGTATGGGCAATTTTATCGCTCGTACACACATGAAACTCTTATGCCCTTCGAAGTAATCTCCTTCGGCTGCAATGCACTTGTTGTACCGTTCCAACAACTTCTGGAAGGCCCCATGGAACTCCTCTTGTGTGAGCGTGTCAATGACCCTCATCACAGCCTCTTTCATCTCCTCAATTGTCTCATGACGATAGCCTCTGAGCTTAGGGAATAAGCAAAAGTCACAGAGAGCAAGGTCTGGACTATAGGGAGGCTGAGGAACTGTCTTGATGCCCATCTTGCTCAAATAGTCTGTAACAAGGATGGAGTTGTGGACTGGTGTATTGTCCTGCTGAAAATACCACTGACCCGATTTGAAGAGAGCTGGCCTCTTCCAATAGAATCTCTTCATGAACTCCCTTAAAACCTCAACATAGTAACCCTAACCCTAACCCTTTGGCCAATCAACTGTGGTGTATTGACTTCCTTACTCCTCCCACACCTCTTATCATCCCTCACAGACTCCCTGCTTTCCTTGAATCTCTTATGCCACTCAAAAACTGATGCTCGATTCATGCAAGATGGTCTAAAAGCAGTCTGAAACATTCCATACGTTTTCTGTGGCATTTTTTCCAAGTTTAAAACAGAATTTTATTGCATATCGTTCTTCCTCACGTCCAGATTTCATTTTTGAAATTCACCAGCTGTGACAATGAGGCTTTAGTAGGGTGTATTCCAATTGCTGCTGTAGCTGTTGATTTGAAGCTGAAATCATAAAAATTGGTCAGTCATCTCATAAGATGTATAGCAATAAGATACTGAATTTTCAAGAGTCTATGACAATTTTAAATGCCCATACAAAAAAGTCCGGAAACTTATTGAATTCACCACATACAACCTTAAGAATGATAACTGCACTTCAAAAAACAATAATATTGACTAATGATTAATGATCATGTCTAATAATAACTTTAGGTATCTACTTCTCGCTGAGAGTAGAATGTCAAGTTTAAAGTGGAGACCAACTTGTGCATCAGCAGATAGAATATAGAACTGCTTAGTTCTGACTTCATTTCTGTTTGAAACACCTTAGGCTTCAGGGATCAACCCTGATCCTTTTCTGTTAATTGCCATGGGGAGATATACCCAGTTGTATATACTTATACATATTATCAGAAGATTTTTTCATGTCAGATTTTAGAAGGATGCGAGGTGATGATGATCCAGTCAACTTCTTAATTTTACTTTGTATTACTGTAAAGAAATTTCTTTGACACTCAAAATGAAAATTAAAGCACAATATGGAAACATTTGATTTAATGTAGATAGATAGATAGATAGATACCCAGCATTTTTTAAGACATTTGCGAATATAATGATTTAAAATAATTTTAGGTAATCTTTGCCATTTTTCGAGGTAACTTAGATGACTTTTGTAAAAACGCCATTGCTTTTTAAGTTTAAAGATTTTTATAGGGAGATATATTACTAGTTTACAATCAGATATATTTTGTAATAAGTTAATACTAGTTAGATTTTTAAAAACACAGATTTTAGAGCCATTTGCAAAAATGTATGAACAAAATATTAGACTGGAAGTATCTTCTCTTACAGCTATGTGTTTGGTATGAATAAAATTAGACACAGATCTTTACTCCCTTTCATTCTTATGATGATAAAAACAGTGTTTTTTGGAGGGGTGGGGGTCTGAATAGCAAAGGTTTTTTTTAATCCTTTTGCTCACTGTTTTTGTCTGAATTTTGTTTGACAAGGTTTACTGTAATTACTTTTCAGCAGACTATTTTCCTTATCTATGTTGTTCTTGGTTCACAATGTTTTAGTCATATATCATCTAGCTTTCTTCCAATGTATTTACTGTATCAATTGTCCATTGAGACGGGGAACACACTGATGAATAAGATGTCTAAATGAAGATATGCATATAATATTTTCAGTTTCCCAATCAACAAATCACACAGTAAAACAGTAAACAGCGTCTGAGAATCTGCAATAAAACATAAAAATAGATAGATAAAATTGATTTTTAAAATGTGAAAATTAAATGATGAAATTGAATGAAAAAATGAATTAATTGATTAAATCAAATTAAAAAAAATGAAAGTGGCCAATAAGAAATCAATAACAGGATAAATTCTTGGCATTTTTATGGAACTTGACAATGGACTGTTGACTGAGATGATTCCACTGTAAATAAACCAGAAGACACAGCTGCAGTGTACATGGATAAAATATTATCAAGTAAAAATGCCATCATCATCATCATCATCATCATCATCATCATGATAGTGTGTCAATAGCACAAATTCTTTTGACTCTTTTTCACCATTTTTTTCTATCAGCCATCACTCAAGGCAAATCCTCTTGACGGCATCCAGTGTCCATAGAGAGTGGATGAACATAAGTTTTAACTGGTCAGCCAACATTTGTGTGTCCGTATGTACAAGTCCATTGGAAAGTATCACTTATGAGTTCATCCTTAATTCACAAGTGTCCAGCATGTCTTATTCACCTATCTAGGATGATTTGCAACATGGAAGGTAAACATTATTTTGTGAGGTGCTGCTTCCAGGATTTGTTTAAAACAACATGCAGCATCCTTGTGTTATTCCTATTTAGAGCCTAAGTGGTACAACTAGGAGGGGAATAGTTGCTCTAATAAATAATGAATTGCCTTTTGCTCACTGTTCTGTATAACATTAAAGTGTAGCCTTTCACTTTTCATATCAGAGTTTCTAAAAATCTTTTTTTTCTCATTTTACTTTTTAAAATTCTGTATAGTGTATCACTATCAATATCTTCTTCCAATACCATCTTATTTCCTTGCAGCCTCTTTTTTATTACATATGACCTTGATTCAATAGATTATTCCTCCTTTATTGAGTAATTACTTTCTATTTCACCCTTTCATAAAATCATTGTATTAAAAAGATTCCACAAAATTGGATAGAATCCTTATCCAACAATAAAATGAGAAGGAAAAAAAAGGGGGGGGTCAAAGAGTGTGATAAAGAAAAAAAGGAAAAAAGAAAAGGGAACACAAAGAAAGAAAAGAAAAATAAAGAGTAATTTAAGAAAAGCAAAACAGAAAAGAAAATAGATTGATTTTAATAGCATGTAAACGCATATAGAGTTATTTTATGCCTAGATGTCAGAGAATCACATTCACTGTATATTCAAATTTACAGGGGGGTGTCCTCGTGGTGTAATGGTTAAAGCGATGGACTGTAGAATCGTAGTAAGCTAGTTCATACTCCAGTTGCGCTATTACGTTCACTTTCGGGCAAATACTCTTGGGAAAGGTATGAACCCCCTAATCCTCCCAGCTATGGGTTAAATAGTGCCACAACTGTTCTTCAAGGAGAATAGCTTTGGCATTAGATAACCTACGAAGGTTGATATGCCATTGAACAAAGAAACCAAACCAAACCACATTTACATTTTTACTGTAATTGTTTCTTAAGAGTTTTTTTAACATGATCTTATTGAACATGACTAAAGAATAAGTGAGATAAAAACCAAAATTAACTCAAGTAACATTTTTAAAGACTCAGTATAGAGGTGAATTAGTTAATATTGATTTCTCTTTTGAATAACATTATCATGCATTATTTAATTAAAAATCAAAATTTAAACAACATAAAGCAACTTGAAAAATAACAGGCAAAATTGTTAAAATGATTACTCAGATTAAAGGAGAAAATGCATGATTAGTTTCAACTTGCAACAACATGGCTTCCTGTTGATTATTATTCATTGTTACAGACTCACTTTTGATGAGTGTCCCTCTTTCTCTACAAGAAATTTTGGGAAATTTAAATCTTCCTCTAAAGCCAACAAGTATGCATGGTTTCTTTGTTTAATGACATATCAACCTTCATGGGTTATTTAATGCCAAAGCCATCCTGGAAGAAGAACAATAGTATCACTATTTAACCGATAGCTGGGGGGGGGATAAAGGGGTTCATACCTTTCTCAAGGGTATTAGTTCAAAAGTGAACATAATAGCACAAGTGGACTTCGAACTCACTTACTACAACATTGTAGTCCAGCACATTAACCACTACACCGTGGGACTCCCTCTACGTTAGATTTAGTGGCCTTACATTAAACATCATATTGAAAAGTGGGTATGTTCATGTGTTAGCCTCATGCAAGAATCAAAGAATCCATTTTGGTCTCTTTTGTCTCTGTTCTTTAAACAATTGAAACATTATCTCTTTTCCTGGTCATGGCTGCTGTACTGACCATATAAGTCAAGTAAGATTTTTACCATTTTTGCACCCCTTTCATATACTGCTTGTTCATCGAACTATGTGTACATGCTTTATCTGTTAAGACATGTTTGTACATTCTTGGCAATACTTCTTATATTATGAATTAAATGTTTTTGAATGTGAAAATAAGCTTATCTTGTCTTTCTTTTCATTTATTTAGTGCATCATTGGTTATACTAATACTAATATTGGACCTTGGTGATAACTTGGACATAACTAAATATACTCCCTAGCTCAAACCAGTCTAATAAAACCCATTAAGCATCTATAGAGGCCAGACAAACTCTTCCCAATTATTAATATAGATTCAACTTATTTATTATATAAACAACTAGTTTAACTTTAACTTTATCCCATCTAAAGAAAAAGTAGAGCTCCATAAAAATGTGTTGTTCTCATAATTGCTTCTGAGTTTTTCATGAGTCTTAAAATTCAAATTCACTTCATTTGTTTTGTTTTTTCATTGCCTACATATTGTTATTGTAGTCTCATATTTTTTAAATATAGTTCCTAATTATTTTGAATATTATTTTATTCAATTGTTTTGATTTTGACTGCAATGTTACTTCTCTCAGTTCTGTTAAAGTCAAACTTTTGATAATTCAACTTTTTTTTTTATAAACTTTGTGATTCAAAGTACATATTTATAAAAAAAAAAAATTAAATTTACATAAGTACTAAAAATAGGGAAGATAACCGAAAATGTGTATTAGTATAAAGCAAAAATATATTTTTTATAACTCACACTTATAATTGTTAAATTATTAAAATAGATTAAACAAAAGAAAAACCTGTTTATATGAAAACAGTCTCTTATCTCAAATTAAGACAACTTCTAATTATGTTTTTGTTATATGAAAAAAATGAAATTTGTACTATTACTGTTCAATATGCTAATAAGAGCAATTTATTTTGTAACATTTACTGAGCATCAGTTGTCTCCCTTCTTCACTACTGAATTTGGTATTTCAGGCTGTTTTGTTTTATGACATTCTGTTAATATTTTCGTCGAATTTTAGGATTTTTTCTCCTTCTACTTCTTCTCCTACTCCTCCTCCTCCTTCTTCTTCTTCTTCTTCTTCTTCTTCTTCTTCTTCTTCTTCTTCTTCTTCTTCTTCTTCTTCCTTATAATCAATCTTCAACTATTTAAACACACAAATAGAAAGGTGTGTGTAGGAAATAGAGAAAGAGAAAGAGTGAGCGTGTGTGTGTGATTTAAGCTCATGGCATTAAATATTTGAGATTTTGAAGTCATTTCTCTTTAAATCTTTTCATGCATTCATCCATAATGATATAAAAAATGAATAAGGTTATGTATCTATTTTCTTCTACTTATATTATTATCTTGATATATATATATATATATATATATATATATATATCAGCTAATACTTTGAATTCTTAGACCATTTGCTTTATTATACACTCTCCCTGAGTTCATAAAATTCCCTGAAAAATCTTGCACAAAAGACATTCAAACATTACATGAGAAAGCAGACATCAAATCAATCTCACCACCATTTAAAGAAAAACTGTGAATATAAGGACTATATTAAACCTTTTATCATTATTATCTGATGTCATTTCTCTAAGTATGAAGTATTGGGCTTATGGTGTACATTAAACAAGTTTTCATTGCAAAGGGTTAATAAAGGGTATCTCCTAATCAACTTTTTTACAGCTTGATAAAACCTAATTCAATAGATAGTTGAGTCTTTTTTAATTATTCTGACATGTTCAACACAAATTATGCACACCATATCAGCTATATGCAAATATTATATTTGCCTCTTTTCATTGAGTTTGATGTCTGACTCACAGGCAAAGGAATGGATTATCATTGTGGTTCAAACATTTCAGGATGAGGATTTGATTTTCTCAAAAAAATAGATTCAGCAATTAGCTGGAAAATTCACCTAACCTCAATCTTGCATAAATAGTGCTAGTAATAGTAATATATCAATACTTAAGTTGTAAGTGGGCGACCATAGTCGAGGATGATTGTAGGCTTCCTTTTCAATAGTTACTAAACTACTACTAGAAGAGAGCACAACTCGTTTCCCTGGATTGCTCCACTTACCCTTGATCCATACCTTATAATGCTGAGTGTTAAGGAAGGAGGCACCAAGAACCATTTTTTGAGTCTTTGCTATGACTTAACCTCAGATTGAGTCCCAGTCTCCTGCATGATCCAATGGACTGGTTATATGAATACTTAGTATATATATATATATATATATATATATATATATATATATATATATATATATAATGAAAATAACTCCTACATGGCCAAGAGTGAGTCTACCTAGGTTTCACCAAACAGCTCTTCAGGATTGCTCCGACGAAGTGGGTTAGAATAAAATACATTTTATTGGTTATATATATATATATATATATATATATATATATATATATATATATATATATTGGATGTGGCAGAAGCAACTGAGCAGGGAATAAGAACATAATCAGAAGCATGTATTTACTCCATCACTGACAAGATGCAACTCAAGGTCAATATTTAAGCAATGGTTTGTATTAAAGTTTGTTTTTTTCAAGACCATTTGCATTACCAATACTAAGACTGTCCTACTATTTATCCAAAGCTAGAGTGGGGTGAGATGGTTTCATGCCTTTCCTAAGAACTGTCTTTTCTTTACCTAGCCTTCCTCATATCAACTTTCATGACAAAAAAAAGCAAACTCTAAAACTTTCAGTCACCAAATTAATTTTATCTATCTATCTATCTATCTATGTAGAATGGTAAAAAATTCAATGCCACAAAACTTTCAAATGGCAAAATCTTTACAAAAAATTCACAATATATCAATTATTATAAAAATAAAGCAGAGTAATAACTCGCATTTTTGATTGTCAAGTAATCTTTTATAATTATAAATATATGCTATTATATATATATATATATATATATATATATATATATATATATATATATATATAAATATTTATATATATATATATATATATAGGGTCATCCACAGATAGAATGTTTCGTAGTATCACAACTCTTCAGTGTGGCTAGACATGTAGGACGCTTGATGCTGGGATCGAAACCCGCCCAACTTTATGTTAGACTTAGTATCATACCACTCAGCCAACAAACAAATCACACATATATAAAGAAAAGAAAAAAGATTTTTAAAGAAAAATCAAACCAAAATGAATAGAATTTTTGTTAAAAAAAAGGAATTGCTTGCATTATTGTTATATTTTCTAATGAACAGACAAACAAATTTAATGACAACAGCCTATGTAAAGATAGGTGAATTTTTTGCTAGTATTTCTTTCTTAATTTTACTGCCTTTTATCAGAATTATTCAGATTGTAATTCTAATGTTGATCTGAAGTAAAGAATAATATTTTTTTTAATTCAAGAAACCCATAAAATTGATTGTTTGAATAGTTGTCATAAAAGGTAACTGAAATTAAGATGAAAGGATTACTAAACTAAAATTTACTTCTACAGAAAGTATGAGATTTTATACACACACACACACACACACACACATGCACACATATATAATTTTTAAAAAGCGATCTTATCACCATTTAAAGAATACCTGTGAATATAAGGACAATATCAAACCTTTTATCATTACTATCTGATGTCATTTCTCTAAACATGATGTAGTGGGCTTATATATGATTTTAAAATCAAATCTTAAAATACAGACAATATATATACAATTGTTAGAGATATTATGAAACTATCAATTATGATGTACATGTTTATACTTTTTTAAATTTGTTTTTAAAGTAATCTTTGAATTGGATTTTTACTATATTTAAATGTTACTATATGAGTTCAGGATAGCTATAAGTTTTCTGTGAATAATAATAATGATTATAATAATGATATATATATATATATATATATATATATATATATATATATATATATATATATATATATGTGTGTGTGTATGTATGTATGTATGTATGTAAATAAATAAATAAATATATATATATATATATATGTATGTATGTATGTATGTAAACAAATATATATATATATATATATGTATATATGTATGTATATATGTACGTATGTATGTATGTAAATAAATAAATAAATATATACATATATGTGTGTGTGTGACAGACAGACAGACAGACAGACAGAGAAGAAGGTATTTTTGAAAATCAGATTGACATGTTTTGCTTGTGGTGTAGTGTCATTAGAATCTGAATTTTATAATATATACCTTTCACTCACTCAAAGAATGTCAGATATCAATAGGCATAAGCAACAAAGTAATCAATAAACAGTTTTAAATAAATTTTAGGTTAAATTAAGCATCCATTTACTCTACATAAACTATCATGGTTCTCTTTCCTCTTAAATGTAGATTCCATTTTTCTGCTCTTATTTTGTTGGGTTTCATTAAAAACTTTACTCATTATATATATATATATATATATATATATATATATATATATATATATATATATATTTGCAATGCAAATGATCAGATGCTCCTCACAGACAGGGCATCCATCCTAAGCCATCAGTCAGTGCATTTCCCAGCCCTTTTTCACACTAACCACAGTCCAAGAATTAGCAACTCTTTGCATTCCCCAATAATCAATCCCCCCAAAATGGAATTAGATGATTTTCCCACCACTGATGATACTACTAAAGTGATAGAGCAGGTGGAGAGTGTCAAAGTAGCAGAAGTTGAAAGAATCCCTTCCAAAATTTGGAAACATGAAGGCCCAGCATTGCATATAAAACTCCACATTTGTAAATTGGAGCTGGGCAAAGTACAAGATCTTCATGATTCTGTCATTATTACCCTGTACAAGAGCATAAGGGACAAATCTGATTGCTCCAATTACCTTGGAATTACTCTGCTTTTCATCAGAGGAAAAATCTTTGCAAGGATTCAGCTGAACAGATTTGTACCCACCATTGCTAAAGAACACCTTCCAAAGAGCCATTGCAGCTTCAGCACCAACAGATATGTTTGTTTTCTGGCAGCTCCAAGAGAAGTGTCAGGAGCAAAACAAGGGGGTTGTATGTAACTTTTGTTAATCTGATTTAAGTATTTAACACAGTGAACAGAGGAAGGATGTGGAAGATCATGGAATTATTCAACTGTCCAAAATTCCTGAATATTATTATCCATTGGCACAAAGACCAGCAATGCCAAGTCAGATGCAATAGTGACCTCTCAGAGCCCTTCTTGATCACCAACACTATGAAACAGGGTTGCATCCTTGCACCAACTCTCTTCGCTATCTTCTTCAAGATGAAGCTCAAATTGGACATGATAGCTCTTGATAATGGGGTGGAGTCTTCATCATATATCATTTTGATGGTAGTCTGTTTAATCTCTGAAAATTATAGACTCACACAATGACCTTGGAGTAATTGATTTGAGACTTCTGGTTTGCCAATGATGGTGCTCTTGTTGCCCACACAGAAAAAGCTTTGTAGTGTATCACTTCCTGCTACACAGAGGCTGCCCTGCTCTTTGGGCAAGAAGTCACTTTAAAGAAGACAGAGCTATTCTAATAGCCTTGGGAAGAGTACTGCCCTCCCCACATCACCACTGGCATGACTAAGTTGAAGGTGATCCATTGGTTCACCGACCTGAGTTGACCATCATTTCAGATGCCATGAACAAGGAAGTAAACAAAAGGCTAGCAATTCATTTAGCAGACTATATAAATGTGTGTAGTACAACAAATACCTGAAGAAAGGCTCAAAGGTCAGCAGATATAGAACCATCATCCTTGCTACCTTTCTATAAGAGTCATAGGTCACTTATCAGTACTACCTATGACTCCTTGAATGATTCCACAAGTGCTACCTCCACACCATCCTTAATATCCACTGAAGCGACTTCATCAAAAATATTGAAGTCCTTGAAAAGGTGAAGATCACCAACATCTAGACCTTTCTACTAAAGTCCTAGCTATATTGGGTTGAACATATCTCCAAGATGAGGTATCATTGCCTGCCTAGGATCATAGAGTGCACTGAACTCTCTACAGGCAATCATGATAGAGGGGCACCAAAGAAGCCATTCAAAGACTGCTTGAAAAAATCATTTGGTTCCTGTCACATCAGCCATCACTGATGGTCTACCCTACCTAAGAGCTGTGACACCTGGCATCTCACTACCAACTATGTTGTTTTGTCCAATGAAAACACCAACAAGGCCACTCTCAAGGACAAAAGGTACAGAAGGAAGAACCACAATACTATGCAATCAAGTCCTGATCAGATCTTCAGCTACAGCTGCTGTGACTGTTCCACATTGGCCTTATCAGTAAGAAACATACCTGGAGTCAACATGAACCAATAATCCAAGAGTTTTGACTACTTTTGGTTGTCTCTCCAACCATTTTTAAGAATGGTACAGTTTGGTTTTATGGACTTTTAAAAATAACCAACCGGCTTTTTTTGTTTTATTTAACTGAACAAACATTAATAAAAACTGCTGCCCAAATACAAACACACACACACACACACACACACATATATATATATATATATATATATATATCAGTCATGCAATTTAGTCTCACAACAGAATAATGAGAAATTCCATTATGATATTACAAAGCAATTCTTAGCCTACAGTGAATATATATAAATCTTATTTAATTCCTTGTCTAAAAATCATCTCATAGAAATTCAAATATGATATCCATTATTATTTTCACATCTAATAACAAGGTAAACTAAACTACTCTCTCTCTCTCTCTCTCTCTCTCTCTCTTTCATTTCCTCTTTCACTATATAATTTAATCTTTCCTTTTTCTTTGTCACTTTGTGTTATTTCTTTTTTTTTTAAATTTCTCTTTCCTTCCAATTCATTTCCTCTTCACTTTCTTCTATTCTTGTTTTCTTTCTTTCGTTTACTTAAGTGATTTAAAAGAATTTAAGTTGACCAATGCTCTTGTATTCTCAATTCACTAATAGGATTTATGCTTTCATGTAAAACATATAGACAAGCAGAGGTGCCAATTCATCTAGAAATAATCCTGTCATTTATGATAAGCACATTGTTACTTAATAGTAATTGACAATATTTTCGTCTATAATGATGATAATAATAATAAGATGAAATAACCTGGAGATGGGAAGAATTGAAAGGTGAAGAAGAATTGAGACTGTCCAAAACACAGCGCTACTGAGATCAGCTAGAATACTTAGAAGAGTCCGAGAGAGTTAAAGAGACTTGCTCTCACTTGGATTTCAGTGAAAACCACTAGTTATTACTGGTGTGAAAAACTCATAAACACCTGATAATAATTAAAAGGGCTTATCCAGCATTGCCTGGGATTGAGGGATTAATATTATATATAAGAGTATAATAAGAAATATGTTCTAAAATGCTTTTTTTTCTAAACTAAATAATTTGTTTATTCATTTATTTGACTTGTTTATCTTTTCTCTGTAAATCTATTCTTACATTTATCAGCTCTGTGCAGACACTGAGTGCCGTCTATATGATTTATTAAGAGTGATGGCAGATAGGGATGGATGTTAGACAGTCAAAGTATTCTGCAATATTGGCACATCTTTATGGGGATGAGGATGAAAATCTATATCAAAATAGTTTTATCTCATTGGCAAAGAAACAAAATGTAAATGAGAAGACATATTTGAATTTTCTGGTTATTTCATTCTATTTTTTTTATAAAAGCTAAGCCCAAAACTATTGCTTGTATGAATGAAAATAAAGCCATATATCATAATGGAATGGAATTCCACATGTAAAAATGTATTTTTACCAACCAGGAGTCTTTACCCATCCATTCATAGGACAAAAGTTTTTAAAGATTCTAATCAAAGTATTGATGAATGAACCACAAGTTGCAGGTTTTCAAAGGAGGTTGTTTCAAATTGCGTGGCCACTATTCAGAAACACCTTCGCTTTTTATAAACAAAAAAAAAACAAGAGAATCTTATTCTTTCTGTTCTCTTTGGCCTTGCTTTGTCACCCTTTTAGCAATGCAACATTAATGTTCTACTTACTTGCTTTGATATTGATTTTATTTTGAAAGAGTGAAAGATAAAGGGGATAATTGTAGTGGTGTGTATAAGATCTAAAAAATTTTCCCTATAGGGAAATAGTTGAATTGTCTTAAGACCAATCACACTTTCATTATGTAGCACATCTAGGAGTACCTTATCATAGAATAATTTATGCTGAAATGTCCAATTTTCCCTATAATTTAGTTACAAACTGATACACAGATTTTATGTAATAATAATAATAATAATAATAGTAATAATAACCTCAGTATAATGAGAATACTCCTCAAAACTAAGCTCTTCAGTAGAAATCTTGAGAAAAGGATAAACACCTGGATAGTTCCCCTTATAAGATACTCATGACCATACTTAAAATGGACAAAGGAGGAACTCAGGCAGCAAGAAAAAAGTACAAGAAAACTGATGACCATGCACAAGCCCTTACATTTAAGAGATGACATAGACTGACTATATGTTTCAAGAAAAAAAGGAAGAAGAGGATTCATCAGCATTGATGATTGCATAGATGCCTCAATACAATGACTTGAGGACTACATTTAGAAGAGCAAAGAAAGACTTATTACAACAGCCAGTAACAGTACTGACAACATAAGGAAAAAAGAATAACAAAAATTAATAAACAGAAGTGGGAAGAAAAACAACTATAAGGATATTTCAAGAGACAAACTGGTGAGATTACACACAAGAAGACTGGGACATGGCTCAGAAAGGGAAACCTCAAGATAGAAATTAAATCTCTTTTAATCACAGTATAAACAATGCCAAAGGACTAATTACAGTGAAGTGAAAATTGATAATACACAACAGAATAGCAACTGTAGATTATGTGGAGAAAGATTTTGGTTTGGTTTGGTTTCATGGCATATTAACCATTCTAGGTTATTTATTACCAAATCCTCTTTAGACACATATATTGAATATATGATTTCTAAATACTCTTTGTAGATAAAATTTTTTCACATAATTAAATGGTTTCACTTATTTCTCTCTAATACAAATAATTCTATTTACTATTAATCATTTGTTTGCACACAGTTTAATGTTTTCAAGTATTGCTATGTATCACTAACAATTCAATCAAACATCAGTCATTTGTTTACACACTGTTAAATGTAAAAACAGTTCTATTTAAAACAATTCAGTTTAACTCAAGTACATGGTTCAGTTCTATTTGACCCAGAGATAGGACCCTATCAGGTGCTATAAAATTCTCTGGGATTTTGAGATACAAATGGATCACCTAATGTCAGCTAAAAGACCTTGTGTTAATCAACAAGAAAAAAAGAACTTACCATTTTGAGAATTTTTCTGTTTCAGTAGAAAACAAAGTGAAAATAAAAGAAAGCAAATTAATACTCAACAAATGAGGAGTTACTAAAAAAGATAAACAGCAAAAAAAAAATAAATAAATAAACAAAATATAAAAAGACCTAAAACTTAAATGATGCAGAATATGTAAAAAAAAATGGCATGCTTCTCTCCTACTTGTCATGTATGAACTTCATTTTTTGGAAAATAAAATTTCATTTCTGATAAAGTTATCTTTATAGTAAAAACATGTAAATTCAATTTTCCATATAGTTTTCCTTTTTTTATAAGATTGGTGTTTATTACAAACCTCATCCATATGTGTATATATATATATATATATATCATTACTGTAATTAATGATTGCAGTCTCTATAGTATGAGTGCTAAATACACACACACATATATTAATTGTACACTTATCATACATTCAACCAGGTCTCATGGCAAAGTAATAAAAAAGTCCATTGTTATGAAAACATGAGGCATTACTTGCGTAAAGAAGAAAAGAATGTAAAAAGAAGAAGAGAGAAACTGAAAGAGAAAGAGAAAGAACACAAAGTGACAGAGAGAAGGAAGAAAACAAAAGCATAGAAAGTTGTTATAAGAGAAGAAACCAAAGGAGAGAAAGAGAAAGAAATTAAGTGTTAGTCCATGTATATATGATGCAAAAGCAAAAGAGATAGAAACACATTGAAAGAGAGAGAGAGAGAGGTGGGGAACACTAAAAGAAAGAGAAAAAAAGAGACAGAAATATATGGAAAAAGACTAAGAGATAGAAACATATTGAAAGAGAGAGATGAAGAGATAGAAACATGGTGAAAGAGAGAAAGAGAGATGAAAACATTGAAAGAGAGAGAAACAAAGGGATAAAAATATACTGAGAAAGAGAGAGATAAAAACATATTGAAAGAGAGGGATGAAGAGATAGGAACACACTGACAGAGAAAGAGAGAGAAAATGTGTGTGAAAGAAAGAGATGGAGTCATACTAAAAGAGAAAGAAACAAAATAATAGAAACATATTGAAAAAGAGCTGGAGAGAGAGAAAAATAGAATCACATTGAAAGAGAAAGAGATAGTTTGGTTTCTTTTGGTGGTGATTTATGGTATATCAACTCTTCTGGGTTTTTTAATGCCAAATCCTGTTTAGATAGATATTACATAAAATAATTAGTAAGCAAATAATTTGTTGGTATCATAATTTTTGAATGTTGGTATCATAATTTTTGCACATAGTTAAATGATTTCAAGTATTGCTAGCATAAATAATTGTAAATTGTTTCAAGTATTGTAGTCTAAAATTATTAATTTTGTTTAATGTAAATTCAAGAATTGCTATTAATGCTAATGTTTCCTTTTAATATTAATAATTTGTAGGTGACAATTTTTAAATGAGTTAGAGCTCATTTGTTTGCACACAGTTAAATTGTTTTAAGTATTGCTATCCCAGTACAATTGACCCTCAGCCACCACTTTCTAAGATAAAAATAGTAGGACATTTGTTTGCCACAAGAGCAATTTGAAGAATGCAGACAAAACAGTCATATGGCTGACATGACCAGGTGATTGATTGGATTGAGTCTCTCGACCACCCATCTAGCCCAATGAGGACCAAAGTCACATGATTATTTTGGTTGCTGGATCACAAACTGCTAAGCCACTAAGATTCTGTCCTTAAGTATTTCAGGTCACCACATATGGCCAACATTGTAGGGTCTTACCCTTCTGCAGAGGTACTGTCAGTACATCCATCAGCCATAGAGAGTGAGAAAGAGATAGAAACATATTGAGAGAGAGAGAGAGAGAGAGAGAGAGAGAGAGAGGGAGAGAGAGAATTACATTGAAAGAGAATGAGATTTAAAAAAATATATATGCATATATGTATATATATATATATAGAGAGAGAGAGAGAGAAAGATAGAATCACATTGAAAGAGAAAGAGAAATAGATAGAAATATATTTGCAGAGAGACAGAGAGAGACAGAAAGATAGAATCATATTGAAAGAGAGATAAAGAGAAAAAGATATGAAAAGACTGAGATAAGCAAATAAATTACTAAAGTAAGAAGGAGATTTATGTTACCTGAGTAATACAATTTATTTTCAAAATTTATAAAATTTTGTGAGTTTACAGGGTAAGAAAATTGATCTGTTTGAATTTTGAATTTCTTATGTTCCTACTTGAATCACAACAAATGGTTCTAAAAGGAAACCCATTAATGTTATGTCTACAAAATAGGCTATCAAGGAAAGATGTAAACAAATATTGTAAGATTCTTACATAGATGAAACCATTATAACCTATATCAATAATTGAAAAGAGTTTGTTTGTCTGACCCTATATGTAACCAAAATGCTTGATGGAGAGCAACCAAATTTCCATTTCCCCTCTTTGTGGATTCAGGGGAAGATTTTAAGATTGAAAAAAAATTTTTTTCACGGAAAAATCAAGAAAAGGGTATTTAATCAATTAACAATAACCAGTGAGAAGCCATGTCGCAGCAAGATATGACTAATCATACAGAATTTAAATTTCACTGGAAAAATGTAACAAGTTATCTTGTTAAAATAATTATTCACATTTCATTAAACATTACCAATTAGGTTTATAGGTAGTTTTTCAAGCCAGAGATATAAAATAATGAAATATCATTATTGCTTAGTTTGGACTTACAACCAAGATATAATATTATGATTTAGTTAGAACTAGCAATTTGATGAAATAGCAAAAATTGTCAGAGAAAATTTTCAAAGAATCTTAGTAAGATAGAAAATATTATTGGCAAATTTCTTTTCTGTTTTGTATAATTAAAGTTACAATTTGGTATAATTTGGTATAATTTTTCAATCGACAATAAAGATAATGAAATTGGTCAGGAAAATGAAATTAGTTGGAGAAATTCTTTATATGTGTCTATTTATCTCACCAAATCTTGACCTATCATCCAATTTATGTATTTACCCAACCCCTCCACAACAGGCAGGGTGCAACACAATGTCAATATATAAGCTGAGTTCAACAGGTTTGAATTAGGCATTTTATTTCTGTTAGACTGGTTGTTATACCAAGGTTAAAGAGGTCAGTCTGCCCTACTATTTACTCATAGCTGGAGGTAGAATAGTTGGATTCATACCTTTCCCAAGGGTATTAGCACTATGGGAAATGCAAACAGCCTTTTCCAGGATTTGAACTTGGGTCACCATGTCCATTTCTTACAATAACTATTATACCACAAGTGCTTTTTATTACCCAATGTAGAATCATATTGCATCTAAATAGAATATGAAAAAAGTTATTTATATTGTTGACTTTAATTACTTTTTTTTTTTTGTTTCTCAACAAACACTTTTTCAATTGTTCTTCATTTGTAATGTATCCTAATTGTTTTGTATGATTTTTCAAAAAGTTTACAAAAAGATAATTTGATCTTTTCCTGAAAAAAAATGGATGTAAATTCATTGAAATATCCTATAGAAAGTAATTCTTTCATTGAAGTGAGTAAATGTTTTTTGTGCAATTATTTCCTTTTTATTAGACTTAATGTAAACACAGTGATATCTGGAAATTAAGGTGAATATTAAGCATTTTTTAATGTTAATATTACATTTGCTTTTGCACTCTTCTAAAGAAATGCATAATTATCAGAATTATTACTAGTTATTTGTTTTGTACCAGTATTTGGTACAAAGGAGGATACTTAGTTGTTTCCCTGCTCATGAAATTCCAATATTATCCAAAGTATATTTATTGGTACACTAGCATTGAATAAACAGAAAGGAAAGATAAGATAAACTGATATAAATATATAAGACATTTAATGTGAACACATATAAAAACATGTAACAAGTATAACAGTAATATTATAACAATACACATGTCTAAAACATATTAAATGTGTACTGTTTCATATCAAGCAGTGTATAAAGAAAGTGTACCTAATTGGTGAAAAAGTATCACTTGTGTTTTTTAGTAGGTTTCATCTCAATAACAAGACAAAGGACAAAGCCATTGACCAGATGAAGAGACTGAATATGTTCAGTGAACATGCAAAAAGAAGGTCTGATCTGTTAAAAGAGAAAGGGAAAGAGTTCTTAATTTTCATGTGATCTTCAAAGACATTATGTCCCACAACACACCACAATCCAAGGGAAGACAATTATTCTTAGTGTTTTGATATTTGTCAAGAATGCCATTTAAACCCAGTTAAGTGAGGAAGAGTTGCGACGTTACCTCCTCACTATATTAGAAGAAAATAAAGGAGAAGAACGAAGATGCCGAAAGGTTTTCAAGAAGGTTTAATGGCAGCCAGAATAAAGGGTACCTTTATTCTTGTAGGGAATGAATAAATAAATTTAAAAAATTTGAAATTAAATTCTAAAAAATAAATAAAGAAAAGAAAACTATTAAATTTGCAGAAACTTCCAGATGTCTCTAACAGGAAAAGGAGATGATGCATGTGTAAAAGAAAAAGGCATTTCCTCTTGACAAAGGGGACCAAGTATTCTTTCTCTTTCAGGCAGTGTCCGTCGAACCAACAACACCATTTTGCTGTCTGATGTTTTGGGCACCATGCATACGTATTTGGACGTAGCATCAGTTAGACCCTTCACCCAGTAGCAGCCCTCTCTCTGTCGGTCAGCACTATGCTGAAATATACAAGACCCACGACTGAACAATAAACTAACTCTTACCGGACTTTGACATAACTTCCAAAAGAAAACCAACCCTGATGGAAGCCCAAAATATCCAAATGAGGACAAATACCTACATGAAACGATTTAACGTATTTTGATACTTTAACTGGGGGATTCAACCATTTCAATGTATTCAGGAAAAACTCCCTCATCCATGGAATGGTTGTTGAACCCAGTAAATAAAGGAAAGTATAAAAGAAACATCTTCGTCTCTTATCTGTCCTGTCTTTTCTTTTTGTATAATTCTTTTTGGGACTTTCTTGGGCAAGGCCTTACACCGACCAAACAACGTGGGGGTAAAATATAATATAACCAAAATATGGAGTCAGATATCTAACACCAACATAACCAATGTAATACCAACGCTGCCAACAAAATACTAATGCTACCAACGAAATACTAACATAACCAATGTAATACCAATGCAACCAAAGTAATACCAATGTAACATAAGCCTAAACCCCACATGCTGCAAATCTCGTAGGAAAAAAGGAAGGAAATAGTTATGGAGTTGAGAAGGAATTATAGCAGCTAAATGCCATGGCAGAATGTGCATTGCTATAGTCAAGGCAATGCTGAATGTCTGAGCAGAATATGCGTTGCTATAGACATAGCAAAGGTCATGTTTGCTGTTTAAGTACAGGCATAAATGTGTGGTCCTGGTTGCTGTAAGGGAGAGGCATGAAAGTCTCCAGAAAATGTTGCCCAGGAATGAGGTAGCTGGATGTCTGAGTGGAATTGCGTGTCGCTGTAGACATAGCAAAAGTTATTGGCAACATAAAGGTGTTCCTGTAAATGGTGGATTACATGCATCTAATTCATGTTCAACTGGGAACCCTTGGTCTAAGAGAGTAGACTCAAAAAGTCAATAAATTAGACGGCTTTCCTCATGGTGTTGTGACCTCTGAAACCAAAAATAAAATTGCATAAAGTGTGTATTTATTTTGGGATTATTATAAATTCAAAGTTTATTGGTTCATAGGTTATCTAGAAGTTTATTAAAATTCTAGGAATAAAAATTGTATTTGACAAAAACAAACTTTTCAAATCAACACCTTAAAATTTTCAAATAGTTTCAATTGAACAAGAAAAAAGGAAAAAATGTAAACATTTTTATTCTTAAGAATTTATCTAAATCTAAATTGTAACTTTTAAATGATTTTAACTTCTCTCAGATCATGGGGATACAGAATGTGTATAGTTTTATGAATTAAACTCTTATAATTTAAAAAAAAAATCAACACACATCCATGCAGAATTCCTACTTATATATTTGGTCCAAATAAAAAAAAATATGGAATAAGAACTTTGATGATATTGATTCAGAATACATGGTTTAACAGGTTCAAATCTTATTGTTTTTTTTTAGCAATCCTGGACACAAACCCAGATGATGATTCTCAAATAGATATAAGACTTTCAGCAATAAATCTTAAACTCTTACCTATATTTAATAAGAAAGAAATCAAAATTATACTAGATTACATCTTTTTATTTCTATCCTTTTGTTTATATTTTCTTACATTAAAAGGAAAAATTTCAATAGAAATAATTTTTTTCTTATAAAAGTAATAAGAGCTTTTTTTTTGCTGCTTATAATGAAGAGTTATTTCCCTTTATACATTATTGTTAGACTATCAGTCGTCTTGCTGGCTTTAAATATAACACTGTCTAGTAAGAAAAAATTATATTACTTGATTTTTTTGAGTTTTTTTTTTTATCATTTAATATCTAATTTTTTTAAAATCTGATTACAGAATCAAGTTTACTTTTTTTTTTAAATGGAAAATAAATAAAACTCATAAAACTTTCTTTTAGAAAGGAAAAAATGTTTTACTGAATTTACCAAGAAAGAATTTTTCCCCATTTTTTTCATTTTTTCTCTTCTTTTTTTATTTTTGGACAAGACGGTCTTGACAACAGCTTGATCAGAGGTTCCGGTGTCAGAACTAAATTAAACTTTTGGAAACCAGTAACACGGCAACAACTCAATAAGATTGAAAAAATCAATACCAACTTCTAGGAAATAGATTCAAGCATGAAGAACAATTTAATCAATATTTGGGAAAAAGAATTTTAAAGGTTAGATTTAACAACGAAGAAGCGTTCTAGACTTTTTCTTGTGATATTCTAGCAGGAAATGCAAGAACTCACTGCTAAAACATACTGATTACTCATGGACTTAAATGTTAAGCAATATTTCATCAGGTCAAAATAAAATGAGTAAAACATTCTGATTATTCATGGAATTGAATATTAAGCAATATTTCATGAGATGAAAATAAAATGAGTAAAATATATTAAAGAGACATGGGCTTGAATGTTAAGCAATATTTTACAGATCAAAACAAAATGAGTAAACTTGACAAGATTACAGATGTTGTCAGAATAAACAAAATTTTTTATTTATACAAAATCCCAATGAAACAAAAAATTTTAGCACAATTATTGAAAGACAGAAACAAATTGATGTCTTATGCTATGTAATGAATGTTCCTTTAGTGCCAGAATTTAGTGTTCAAACTACAAGTTGAGAGTTTTAAAAAATTAAATAGAAATCTAGTGATGATAGGTAATTCCCTAAATCTGTATGTATTGAGCTCTTCCAGTATTATAGTAGGAATAGAGATAAATATGCTAAAAACATCATCTTGAACTTACCCAGAAGAAACCAAAATTAGGTTGGTTAGTGCTAGGGAGGATATTTAGTCATTTTCCAATTCACCAAGGTTCAATATTAGCATTAGTATATCCATTGATATTCTAACACTGAATAAACGGAAAGAAAAAATAATATAAGCTCATTCACACATTTAGAAATATTTAATACATACATAATATACATGCAAGACATACTGACAAGAATACGCAAACATGTCCCAACAAATATATGTACATAGGGTTCTATGAACAAGCAGTATATCAAGTAGAAGTAAGTAAAGTTGGTGACTGTAGTCAAGGGTAACCTGAAGGCTCCTTTTTCAATAGCTGCTACACCGAGGTGTAGGGGAGGGTGTTACTCCTTTCCCTGGATTGCTCCACTTTACTCTTCATATGTACCTTATAATGCTAAATGTTAAGCAAGGAGGTATCAAGTACCATTTTTTGAGTCTTTAGCAAAGAAATATTGTTACGTATTGTTATGTTGTTTCCTCGCTAAGTTTTAAGGTAAATGAATGAGAGAAGAACCAAGATGTCAAAAAGTTTTTATAATAGTTTTAATAGCAGCTTGAATAAAGGGTACCTCTTTGCTGCAAGTTTCATTGGAAGGAAGGAAGGAAATAGTTATGGAGTTGAGAAGGAATTTTAGCCTCTAAATGCTTGAGCAAAATGTGCATCGCTATTGTTAAGGCATTGTTGAATGTCTGAGTGAGATATGATTGCTATAGGTGTCGCAAAAATCGTGTTTTCTGGTTAAGGACAGGAATGATGTAGTCACCTATTAATGTGTGGTCTTGGTTGTTGTAAGAGAGAAGCATGAAAGTCTCCAGAAAATTTTTCCCAGGGATGAAGTAGCTGGATGTCTGTGTAGAATTGCACTTTGCAGTAGACATAGCTAAGGTTAGAGGCGAAATGAAGGTGTTCCTGTGTGTGGCGGGTTGAATGCATCTAATTCATATTAATTTGGGAACCCTTGGTCTAAGAGTGTAGATGCAAGAGGTCAATAAATTAGATGGCTTTCCTCATGGTGTTGTGATTCTGCTGCTATGAAGGGAGCAGACAGTAAATACATCTGTCCTGTTTGAAGTATTCTGAGGAAGAGATAATTTGGTGGGCTTTCCCCAATTTGGTGCTGCCCAGAAAAATGGTCTGGGCTGAATAGGATAAGTCATCCTCATTGGGTGAAAATGTGTGTCGACCCTAACGGTCAAATTAATTTATGTGCCAAACAAAAATACGTTCTTTCAGCTACAAGTCTTTGGTATCACTCAACCTGGGATTGAAACCTGGTCTCCCAGGCCATTAGTGAACACTCTACCCATCAGACCAATGGGCCATGTCAAAAGTGTGATGAAAGGGATTCAAAAATGTTGAGATTTACTAGATGAAATTGGATAGTAAAATAATACTATATCTTTACTGTTCAAAGAACTGAAACAAAAGCAAATGTCTTTACAGTTCAGAGGTCAAAGAGACTTGATAGATTCTGGAATTATCACATAGAACATGCCCACTTTTCAAGGGAGTCAATAAATAATTGTCTCCCTATCACAATATTTTTGACTGGATTTGGTGCTGATGAATGATCAAATTTTGGAAGAATTAAATGGCTCACAATCAATGTTCTAAACAGGGCCATCTTAACATATGAGCATGCTGGTTAGTTGCCCAGGGGTCCATGAGCATACGGGCCCCATGCTAATTTATGTATGTTGAGACTTGTTGTCAATGAATAAATACTAATATATTTATTAATATATACTAAACTATATATTAAACACTGATTTCATTGGAAGCCCTAATATATATGTTTAATTTTATTGAGATCTTTATTTCGGCGAGCCATTGTGCAGATAGGGGCCCTAGTTCATAATGCTGTTAAGAAGGCTCTTGTTTTAAACCTTCTTCATTCATTTAAAACTATTTTAAATTTCTTAAAGGTTTCTGGAGATAAAACGATTAAAAATATCTGTACATTAATTTCATGGCTTTCACCAAAAAAGGTATTATGAGACAACACAAAATGGTTAAACTGCAAGAATATACAGAATTTATATTTAGTTAAATATCATTTGTTGTGCTACCAGTTAAAGATTTAAACTCCACTTTGTAGCCATAAATTGTCAATTGAAGTTGGTCATAGAGGATGAAGAGAATCTTTGAGACTGAGTAAACTATCACTGATTTTTCCTGACATTTAAGACTTTATCTTCATAGACATTGCAACTATTCCCTACCACTTTTAAAAATAATTAACCCTTTTTGAACTTACAAAGTATACAGTGTCTCAAGTGTGTCTCATCAATACCCATTTTTATAGGTTGCATCAATTTAAAAATTATTCACTTTCCATTTATTAACATTTTATATTCTAGAAAGAGGAAAGAACATTATACTAGACGTACATAATTATGTTTAGATGTCAGATATTTGAATTACCAGTTCACCTAACGATTGGAGACATGATACTTAGTGTCATAAGTTATCAATTGCTTTACATTTTTTATAATTAATCATATGTTGTGATATTGTTCAACATTTTTGTAAAGATTTTTTTATTCAGAGGTGCTTTTGACATTAAATTCTAACTGTAATTATGTTTTATATACTCAAATAACAGCTTCAAAATGATCATGGTAAAATAAGTGATCAGAATTTCTTTCCAACTTAATACAAGCATAAATTAAAATCTGTATAAGTAATCAATGAAAACACACTATTCACAGAGAACTGTATTTTTATAAGTATTTTTTTTTAAAGGGAAAAAAAATTAAAATCAAAATGGAAATTTTCTTTGATATAATTTCATTAAGTTTATTTGCACCAATTAGAAAACCTATTTATTTCCATAGAAACATATACAATTGGATATATCAAGTTTTCTGCTATGAATCATGATTTTTCACATGGTTACCACCATTCACTTTGCATTTCATCAATATTTAACAAGAACCTGCATGACACAGTTATCAGATGGTCCCCCTGAAAGAAAGGATTTCTATTTTACCATGTTATTTACAGTGTCAAATGTGATTGTTGGTGGTATGGCAATAGAGGTTAAAGCTTCCGACCAATAACTCATACTCGTTTTGGCCTTCTTGCAAATAGTACTTGAGTGACAATTGGGCAAAATGGCGCCTGGCATGAAAGCAAATGTATGTCACCAAATTCATCCATCAGGAAAAACCAGCTGTTATTTATGAAGACTTACATAATGTTTAACAGTTTACACACACACAGACACACACACAGACACACCCACACACACACACACACACACACACACACACATGTGTATGCACTCACATACATACATATGTGTATATATATATATATAACAATAAATATATGCATATATATATATATATATATATATATATAAACATTAAACAGGCATTGAAAATTATTGCCTAAATGCAAACATCAATTCAAACATTTGCTGGCACATTAACTTTACTGTATTTCCTGCCTACACATAATTTACAATAAATTTTTTACATAGTGTTACTAGGTTTGGGCCTTTATACTGGTGTGTATATATATATATATATATATATATATACTTTTTCTTTCATTGCACTTGTTTCCCTTTTCTTTCTTCCGTCTGGCAACATTCCACTTTCCACTTAAGCACACTCCTCTATCTTACCCTTACTCTCTTCCTCTTCCTACTCCCACTCTTCTTGTCTCCTTTTAGTCCTGCACATAATTTCACATTGCCATACATATTTAAATAGTTGAGCTTGTCACCAAAATTCTATGTCCTGTCTGTTGATTGTGACAACACTTTCTTTTGTCACATGAAACTTAATCACAGTGATAGTATTTTAAGTAATCATGTTTTATTTTTTTTACCACTCTGCTCATGGCTATTCAAGCACTCTGTTTTTTTTAAATTTTAACTTTGTTTCTTCTTCTTCTTCTTCTTCTTCTTCTTCTTCTTCTTCTTCTTCTTCTTCTTCTTCTTTTACACACACACACACACACACACACACACACACACATATATATATATATAGCAGAGAACTTTGTGGGTTTATGCAGATAATGATAATAATAATAATGATATACAGATTGTGTCTTATATATAAGTAAATATATCTTCATAAAAATTAAAAAAACTTTTTTACTCAAAAACTGTTAATTACAAGAACTATGTATTTTCATGATTTCATTCTCCCACATATAACTTCCCACCATTCATACTGAATAGGTAGAAAATCTGTCATAAGAAAAAAATCACACTCTTTCAACTGTCAGTAAAAAAAAAAAAAAGATTCTTTTTTTTGCTAAAAGACTTAAAATTTATACATTTTTTATAAGAATGTGACAGTATTGACTTTTCAAAAAGAGAAAAAAGTCGAAAGTTACATAGAAATATATCTTATTTTTCCTTTTGAACTTGTCAATAAATAAATAGAATGTCTGCAGACTAATTTGACCACTCATGATCAACAGTGGCACAAGAAAATGAGTTAGAGTCAATATTAGCACTAGGTCAAATCTACAGAGTATTCTAAATGGTCCAACTTGGACCTTCTTCAGTGGTAACTGCACAAATGATTTTTGGCAAATTTAGAAGGCATTTGTAAGTAGAACCCCATTTATGGTAGCCGCCAAAGCTATTGGCAACATCAGTCAGCCAAACAGAAAATCAAATGCTTTGTAAGCATCTATCTATGGTATTCAGCTTTGAATTATCAGGATCAAAGTGCCTTGAAAAATCTTTGGCAGGGAACCATGTTTGCTAGAGCAGAACAGTCTCTACTTTAAAATTGTGGTACTGTAATCTCATTGGCATTTGAATTTGAGATGGGAAAATTATTAGAACTCAAAAGATTACTCCAGGGTTAGAGGGCAGTTGCTTTTATTTGACCTCATATTATAAAAATGGTTTCAAATTTGAAGGTCAGACTGATGTTATTTTCTACTACCACCATAATAAAAGATATTTCAAAGTTTACAATTCACAAAAATGTATCTACACATGGACAAAATGCAAGATAGAATATCAAATTGAAATGAAGCCAAGAAAAATTGATTGATTTTAAAAGATTATAATTATTTCTATAACTTTTTTTAAAAAAAGCGTTCCAAGAGCATTAGTGTAAAGAAAAATGGAAATAGCCTCACCTCAGGTTTGAACTTGGGTCACTGATTTCATTTGCAATGATAATAGCCATTATGCTAAGTATGCCTCTAGATATCATTTGAACATATTGGAAAAAGAAAGTTTTCAACTCTTAAACATTATTTTTTTTACATAGTTGCCACTATTGATTAATTCTTTTTCACAAGCAATGAACAAGAGCCTCCATTAATTGGAAAATATGGATTAACAAATAGAACAGATGATTATGAAATTCAACAATGTTTACATGGCATGGCACTGAAAGTTCAACTGTAGCCACAAACAGCAAAAAGAGTAAATAATTTCTAAAATTGTGTTCACTGGTTATTATCAGTAGAGAACCAGGGTGTCAGAGTAGTCATTTTGTAAAGAATGAGAGGGAGATACAAAAAGAGAAAGAAATAATAAAAGATGAATATAAGGAGAGTTACAAGATGGAAAGATTAATATTGACTGAAAGAGAATACAGAATGAAAGTAACATGAAAAACAGGACAAATGAGAGATTATTATTCAAAGTTGAATTCTTTTTTAATATTGATATTATATTGATTTTTGAGTTTGAAACTTATACCATGTTTATAAGAATCCATTGAATTATTTTGATATTTTCTATAAACAGATCAGCAGAAATGGTAACTGCATCATTTGAAATAAAAACAACACTGAAACTATTAAAGTATTCATTAAAAAAAATTATTTTATTTCTTTTAACTAAGTTATTATGAGCAGAAATTTTCTTTTTGTCAAATATGAATTTCTTATGGAAATTACTAAATGGATGAATAGAAAGAAAAAAGATTCAAGATTTTGATAACAAGCATAAAGCCTAAAGTTTACACAAAGTTAAAAAGCAATCCATCTGTCTATCTGATGTTGTAAGGCAGAGATAATTTGCACCATTCTCTCTCTCATACAACAACAAAATAATCTCAAATTTCTCTGGTCAGTTTTGAAAGAATTCTGCTTGTTTTAATTATAAAGTACTTATAGGAAATTTTCAGTACTTCAGTTTACCAAAAACAAATAATAATTCCCAATTTCAAGATCTTTAATATCTTTTAAAATATATCAAAAGCTTTCAACTCACTTCTTTTCATATATTTTTTAGTATAACACCACATCATTTACTACATATATTACAAATTGTTATAAGATTTTTAGTTTTATTACAATTTCTATCTATCTAAAATGTATCTGTTCACACACACACACACACACACACACACACACACACACACACACACACACACACACACACACACACATAATTTTTTTTTTTTTTTATTTAATTATATCAACAAATTGAAATGAGATTTTATGGCCTGTGGCTACTACTAAAACTTTATTGAACATGAAATTTAATGGGCCATCACTGTCTCAAGAAATAAAAATCTTATAGTAACAAAAAAAAAAAGAAAAATCAAACCATATCTCCTTGATAGTTTTTTTATTTACACAAATCATTAAGAATCACTGGGAACTCCTTAAGATAAAACCTAGATAAAGAGATATATTTCTAGAATCAGATATGCTTGCATATCGTAGAACTAAAAATCATAGATATGATAGAAAATAACAAAATTTCATATAACAAAGTTAGCAGAGACAAATCTACAAAGAAAATAATAAAATGTTGATGACTATGTAAGGTAGAAACATATTCTACTGTAAACTACTATAATTCATTTACTAATTTAATAAACTTTTAAAATCTACCATATATCAAACTGTAATAGCAAAAACATTATCTACATGTTAGAATGCACATGTTGCTCCAAGCAATATATAGTCTTACAATTTTAGACTAAGCAACTACACATACAGAATTAAAAATCTGAACCATAAATTTTCCCAATAAAACAACATTTCCATCCAACAGACCATAACTTTATCAATTATATTAAATTCACTAAAGTAGAGATGATTAAAAAAATTGATCGAACTCTATATCAATTCAATAAACCCATGGAAATAGATGGATTTTATAAGAATCTTTAGCAGCAAAAGGATTCAACAACAATTAAACCAACAAATTTTAACCCAAAAGTCATTTATCAACTTTAATATTCTCAACTTAACTAAAAGCTTTGAAATGTTTAAAACTTCATAATTTATAAATTCATAAACCTTTAAAGATTGATTTTTCTATGTAAGGACATGTTAAAAAAATTCTAATTTTGAAAATACTTTTAAACAACAGCTACGGTTAAGCTATTAAGATGAAGTTCAACTCCCATTCACATGTGAACACCAATTCCTTGGTATCCATGAGTCAGTCAGTCTTTAAATGTAAACAATTGTGAAATAAACATCATCTGATGATGATCTCAGGCTGAAACTGATTGAAGATTAACAAATTCTTAAAATTTATATATCACCATTTATGTGTCTTTTATTCATTTTTTAAAATAGTATAATTCATTTTTATATGATTTAAATTTTCATTGTCTTAAGCCATTTAAGGAATGATGTGAATTGTTTTTTTTTACATGATAGTTTTAAATGAAGTTGGCATTGGCTGTTCAAACAAAGATGGTGTTGGCCAGTGAGGCTGAAAATTATGAGAAAAAGAGGAAATTCTAATTGTTAAATACAAGTGGAACTCTTTGTCTTTGTTCAAAGAAGTTCTTATGGAGGGTTGAGATTTTTGATTTTATAGTTAAGGTCTCGACTATTTCAAATCTTTTTTTGCTGTTGGTCTTGTATAATATCCAGTTTTCAACAAGGATATTTGGCATATTGTAATTTCAAGGAATATGTGTTTGTTGAAATGATTTCTGATTGCATTCTGATTGGAAAGGTGACAAGTGTGGCATCTAGTTAAGGTAGAAGTGGTTTATCCAAAATAGGAATTCATTTGTTTGTTTTAGATGATAGAGACATGCTCTTAAAGAGGAAGTATCAGAGGCAGTATCAATAGTCAGTCAGGACTGTAGGGGATATTCACAAAGTATACTGGGAAATTTTCTTCTTGTGAGTACCATTCTTGAAAATGGCTGGAAATATAGCAGAAAGTTGTCAAAAATATAAATTTTGGAGATGATTTCTACCTTCATTCAATCTGGATTTACATTCCCTTGTTCATAATCAAGAAAAGCTTTTTAAAAATTTCATACATTCTTCTTTGTCAGTTGTTTATCACCATGTGTGTGTGTGTGTGCATGCGTGTGTGTTTATAGTTGAATTATTTGCCAATATTAAACATTTCGGTTTTTGTATAAAACCATCACCAGGGCAATGTTAATTTGTGATGTTGTACCTTCTAAATTTTAAAATGAACCCCAAAAAATGAGAAAAACTCTTAGAATTCCATAATTGTTGGTGACATTCTCTTTCTAAACTATGCATTGTAATTAGTGTTTGAAATTTATTTTAAAGCTTTCATTAACTGATTAAAAAATATTTAGATATTTGTATCTTTTTCACTTTTCCTTCTTTTTGCTTCTTTCATTTATTTTTTCTTCTTTTCCTTTATTTTTTCTTCTTTATTAAGTAGATGTTTGTAATTTAAGAAGTTTCATTGGAAATGTTCTTGAAAAATACAAAATGTCAGAATAAATAAAAAATAATTAATGAAAATGGATTCATTCAAATAAAGGATCTTGTAACTTTTTTGCACTAATTTGACTAAATAAGTTGAAAAATCTAGATTTTTGTTTAATAGTATAATAATTAGAAGTAATGTTTGATTCAACAATCTTTCAGTGATTTTTTGTTATCTGATATTTTGAAATCTTTAAAGTTAAAGTTTCTAAATTATGTCAGAGTTTAACATCCCTTTTATGTTTGTAAATTCTTTTTTTTTTTATTGGTCTGTAAGTTTTACCTACATATTTTTACAAAATCCCAAGAACTAGAAAGATCAACTCCAACATCAACTTACTATTAATAATATTCTTAATTGTTTTCGAAAAGCTGTGACTGTTTTGATTCCAAAGTTGTTTAAGTTTTTTATGATGTTTGCAATAAAATAATATATCTGTATTATAGATTATCATTGGAAAAATTGTTATTAGAGATTTTTGGAAAACATTTACAGTTGTGAATTTAAAAGCTTTTATTTTAGCATGTTCTATACAGCATTTAGTATATTGAAGTTGTGTGAAGGAGTTTTTAATATTGTGATGGTGCATAAATATTCATCCCAGGATGTGAGTTTATTTTACACATGTGTGACGTCGGGGCAGTCTGGCACTTGACCCCTCGCAAAATAAGTCCTAGTTAAGATTCCTTTTTGGGGCATATTGGGAACTGGCAAATAATATGGGGGTTAATTTGGGGCCAGACTCAGCCTGATGCAGGCAAGGGGGATTCCAATTTCACTTTACATATGCCACCAAGTCATTTGTTTTCCTACTCCCTTGGATAACGGAAAACATGGACTTCTAGGTTAAGATAAAATATTATTCACTGTAGTCGGCAATTCCATTTTCCCATCTAACGTTTTTAAAGGTGAATAAGACATTTAGCAACAAAAAATTGATGCAAAGGAAGCTGAAAAAGATATATGCAAAAGAAGGCAACTCAACAGATAAACAATATAACAAATATATTTCAACATAAGGGAACATTTAAACTACAACTACATTTTGATAGGTGAGGACCAAACAAATATTTAAGGTGCCAGCTATATTACACCAGCAGACAGTCTTAAACACTAAAGTCTCTCTCTCTTCTTTTTCTTTTCTTTCTTTCTTTTTTTCTTTCTTTACTTTTAAAACTTGAAAAGGTAGTTAAGTCCACTCATTCGTTTACAGTTTATGAAACGAATTTCTTCAGTCTATTTGGGAAGGTTAGGAGGAAAGACAGTTTAAGATGTACTTAGCTTTTAACGGGTTTACTTCGCAGATTCCTTTCTTTTACGGGCGGGCGGCGTTCTGTAGAACCTGGCTGGAAGGCACCTGTTATCTTCTGTACAAAGATTCTGTTCCACTCTTTTCCCCCAGAGCGGGCTGGAAACTGACCTCTTTATCCATCGATTTCTGTCTTTTTTTTTTTTCTGTCTACTTTTTATTTTGTGTTATGATGTAAGTAAAAATGTAATAGACATTTTCATTAGTGGATTTATGATTAACTTTAAACTATAATTTATTATTATTATTTATTAATAATATATATTAAAAAAAGTTAGGGGTTGTTAGTTTCTAGTTCACAAGTAAAATCTATGGTTTGGTTCAATTTTGTTTAGTTGAAGAAATTTTTGTGAAGTTATCATTCTATGGATATATAAGTAATATATTATCTATATAACAGAAATACTTACAATCTTTGGGTATTGTAAATTTAAAGGTATTAACATTTTTGTTTAAAAAAAAAGCTATGTTTAGTGTATAATGTGCCAATTTTAATTAATATGTTAAAGGTAATGAAATATCTTTTTAATGATTTTCTAAATGTTTGATGCATATATTTACAGAAATATTGATGTATCATGATTTTATGTAGAGACTGGTAAAAGATTTGTTTTCATGTTAACGTTATTTTTGTTGAGTAGTTAAATAGATCATTGGAGTTCTTGATGAGCAAATTGCTTATCATACCTAAAAGATAGGTTAACATTTTGGCAAAAGATTTTCCAATGTTATAAGGGACAGTTCCAATCCCAGAAATAATTGGTTGTAAAGAAATACAAAGTTTGAGTGTAAAAAATAGAGTAAATTTTCAAAAATAAGTGAATAAATAAATGAATAAATAGAAAATGAATAACTATGATTTATTAAATTGGTAAATGAATTAGAATTTGAATTTATATAAGTGATTTTTACTCTATTATTGTAATTTGGGGGGTACCATAATTACCATTAGTTTTAGATTTTTTAGTTTATTTTAATGATAAAAATTGATATACTAAAATTAGATTGTCTGAATAATTCTTTTTATAAATGTTTGAACTTTCAACATGTACATATTATTGTAAGTGTAAATTTTGCCTCTGTTAAATTTGAAGTATGATGAAACCGGATGTAGTTTTACATGGTATAATAATTTGATATTTATTGTTACTTGAAGGTTTAGGCTTGCTTTGTTATAAAGGAGAAATAAAGGTGTGTTTTTTGTCTTAGTCTGGTTGTAAATCTGAAAAAAATTAATTTTGATCCATTTCTTGTTTGATCTGAAGAAGTCCCATTAATTTTTTCACGGTATTGATTTATGTCAATGCTTTTAACAGGATGGAAATAAATTTATTATCTTAATGTGACCAATTGTTGTTTTTTTTTAAGAGAATATATATATATATATATATATATATATATATATATATATATATATATATATATATAAAGGATTTGAGTCAGCTTTGTTATGTATATGTTGACTTATAAGTAACTCTGAAAAGAGATGTTATTGAGCAATAACATTGTTCATACACCTATGTTTATATTAAGGAAAAGTACAAAATTTAGTTTTTGATTTTTCCTGATTAGATGATATAATTAATAATTAAAAATCAATAGATTTAAGGAAGTCTTCACAGTTTTTCATACATAAGTAAAAAAATTACAAGTTTTCAGTTCTTCTTTAGACCAGATTTGATAGGCAAAATTTGACTTCAAAGTTTTTTGAAAATTATTGTTTTGTAATTTAGTTTTAATTGTATTAAACAAATTCTTAATTTTAGGAGAACTAAAAAATCATGAAAATGTTTCAAACCAAAGGGTACTTTTTTTAAAGACACATTTCTATTTCTTTGCTTCTCTTTATTGGACTAACTAATAATGTTACATTTTTAGAGGATAAAAAAGAAAGAAAATAACAATATTCAAACAAAAGCATTGTTTATCAATAACTCAAAAACTGATTTTTTAACGAATACTTTTCATATTTCTTAGAATAGAATATATTAATTTTAAATCAGTGTAATTCTTAGATTCTTTTATTCTTAAATTTGTAGTGGGTAAATAAATATTTGAATTAAAATTCAGCTTCATTTTCAAAAATCATCAACCAAAAAATTGTTCTGTAACTGAGCCCAAATTATGAAAAATAAAAGTTTATTGGAGACTAAAAAAATGTTTTAAACCTTTCACCAGTATAAAGTTACATATTTTAATGTATTATTTTAAATGTAAACTAAAAAAGAATATAAAATAAAGAATAAAAGAATACTTTTCGTTTGAATTAATAGGCAAAATCTTTCAACAACAAATAAGGACACATTTCTAAACTTTGTTTACTCCTCTCTTCCTTCATTCTATCTCACTCTCTTGTGTTCCTAAAATCCTTTTTGTTAGGTACTTCTACTAGTATATATATATATATATATATATATATATATGTGTGTGTGTGTGTGTGTGTGTGTGTGTGTGTGTGTGTGTGTGTATATATGTATGCATATAGATCTGCATTCAAACATATACAGAAATGTGTGTCTGTTGGTTAGTATGTTTGTTTGTCTGTTTGCTCATGTTATGAGATACTATTACATTTATATTAGTTGATGGACATGAATTTAGAAAATTGTCGAATTATTGTACCAAGTCTCTCCTCTTTGCCAAAAAAAAGAAATAAAAAGAAAATCAGCTTGACATGTCCACGTGGAATACAGCAGAAAAAATAAAAAGACTGAAGCAATACTTCGGAATGTGTTTCTATTTGATTGTATGCTTCAAACACTTTTCTTGGCCATCAAAGTGAACAGAGAAATAATAGTTCATCTGCTCTTTGTAAAGCCTTTTTACCAGACAGTTTCATCACAATAAATGTCATTATTATAAAAATGCTAAAAGGGGAATAAAACAAGAAAACCAAAAAAAAACCCAAACAATAATGACAATGATATGATATAAAATCATTTGACCAAGGATGTCATAGTCATGTCTTACATATTGCTATTAGATATTCATCAACACACACACACACACACACACACACACACACACACACACACACACACACACACACACACATATATATATGTGTGTGTGTATTTTTTCAAAACATGTTCTGAAGGTAACGATATAATAATATATTCATATATATATATGTATATATATATATATATATATATATATATGTGTATATATGTATAAATACAAGGGCCATACGATAAGTTTCCAGACTTTTTTTTCGTATGGGCACTTTTATTGATAGTACACACATGAAATTCTGGTTCTCTTCGAAGTAATCTCCTTCAGCTGCAATGCACTTGTTGTACTGTTCCAACAACTTCTGGAAGGCCCCATTGAAGTCCTCTTGTGTGAGCGTGTCACAGCCTCTTTCATCTCAATTGTCTCATGATGACAGCCTCTGAGCTTAGGGAATAAGCAAAAGTCACAGGGAGCAAGGTCTGGACTATAAGGAGGATGAGGAACTGTCTTGATGCCCATCTTGGTCAAATAGTCTGTGACAAGGATGGAGTTGTGGACTGGTGCATTGTCCTGATGGAAATGCCACTGACCCGATTTGAAGAGTGCTGGTCTCTTCCCTAGGAATGTCTTCCTGAACTCCCTTAAAACCTCAACGTAGTAACCCTAACCCTAACCCTTTAGCCAATCAACTGTGGTATATTGACTTCCTTACTGCTCCCACACCTCATAATCCCTCACAGATTGCCTGCCTTCCTTGAATCTCTTATGCCACTCAAAAACTGATGCTCGATTCATGCAAGATGCTCCAAAAGTAGTCTGAAGCATTCCATACTTTTTCTGTGGCATTTTTTCCAAGTTTAAAACAAAATTCTATTGCATATCGTTCTTCTAAAGTGTCAGATTGCATTTTTGAAATTCACCAGCGGTGACAATCAGGCTTTAGTAGGGTGTATTCCAATTGCTGCTGTAGGTGTTCATTTGAACCTGAATTCATAAAAATGGGTCAGTCATCTCATAAGATGTATAGCAATAAGATACTGAATTTTCAAGAGTCTACGACAATTTTAAATGCCCATACAAAAAAAGTCTGGAAACTTATTGTATGCACCCCGTATATACATAACATTTATTGCTTTGTGTATGACATTAAACAAGGCTCCAGAGAGAGTGGAATTGCCTCTTTGTTGCCATTACTCCCAGCTTCATTTTTATCCAGAATGATAGTACATGTTAAGAAAAGCAAAATACAAGCAGTGATCATTTTGTGGAGGATAGGGAACTGAAGAAAAATGACCTGTTAAAAGTTTATCTGACTTTTATTCCACTTATAAAGAAATGTATGGGCCAGTGACAACATGTTTATCATTAAATAGTTATACTTTCTTGATCAGTTCCTTCAAGTTTTGAATAGGCTTTCTTGGAATGAGATCTTAGTTTTGAGTGGGTGCAAAATACAAGATTGTTTCTTTACTGTTTCCTCAGTAAATGTTCCTAAAAAAAGTCTCATCATGTGTTCTTACATCATCTTCAGTAACACTACCAATCTTTTCCTCTTACACTTTCTTAGTCAAACTGACATATATTCTGCCCACCCAGGATCACAAGTTTAACTAATCAACCAACCAATCAACCAACTGTCATATCAATATATATATATATATGTATATATATATATATATATATATATATATATATATATATATATATACATATATATAAGCTGACGTATGCACTCACACTCATACAGACACATACACACATATATATAGAATGTTGTTCCTCATCTGATAGTGTTTAATGCTGGCAATATATTTTAGTTATCAAAAAAGCAACAGATTCATGATAGATTTAGTATGTGTTGCTTATAAGTAGAAAATAATGCAAGTATTAAATCTATATATAAATTGGAAGCATTTATTACTTTTTTATTATAGTTATTATTATTACAATAGATTTGATAAGACTTTTTCCAGTGACTATTTTCCTGAATGGAATTTTATCCTTATTCCTGTTTTTAGGATAAGATTAATATGAAAAAAACATCTTTTATAATTTGCTTTAGATATGCAAATTTTATTTTATAACTAACTTTCAGCTATTTTCTCACAAATATGATATTCAAATCATTACAATATTTCAAAAAAACATTCATAAAAATAGTCTGTAATCATTTTACAATGGAAGATTGACCTCCACTTTATTGATCTTCCATTTCATGTTCTTTAAAAAAAGTTTAAAACCAAGTTTAAACATACAAAAGTAGTTTCTTTTAGTAAGATTTATTCTGGAGTTATATATGTGAAATATGAAAGGTAAACCTAGACAACACTGTTAGAAACAAAAAACTTTGCCTTATGTCTTGAATATCAAAAAATAATATGCATTCAATGAATGGATATGCTATGTCAGTGGTTCATTTTTTGCTGTTATCTTTGTGACATCAACTCTTCTAAAAACTCTTTGAAAAGTCTTCTAAAATATTTCTTCAAGAAAAGTAATTACAAATCAATATTCCTGTTTGTTGTATCATTTTTGTACACACACACACACACACACACACACACACACACACACACACACACACACACACACACACACACACACACACACACACACACACATATATATATATATATATATATATATTCATATAAACATATGTGTGTCTGTGTGTCTGTGTGTGTCTGTCTGTGTGTGTGTGTGTGTGTGTCTGTGTGTGATGTGTGTGTCTACATATACACACACACACACACACACACACACACACACACTCACACACACACACACACACACACACACACACACACATATATATATATATATATATATATATATATATGTTCATATAAACATATGTGTGTGTGTGTGTGTGTCTGTGTGTCTGTGTGTGTGTGTGTATGTCTGTGTGTGTGTGTGTGTGTGTGTCTACATACACACACACACACACACACACACACATATATATATATATATATATATATATATAAAGAAAGACAGAAAGAAAAAGAGAAGTGAGAGAAAGAAAATACATATATGTGAATATACTTACTAATAGTAGATATAAGTGAACACACACACAGATGCATGCACACATACACACATACACATACACACACATGCTTATATATATATATATACATATATATATATATATATATATATACAAAAATATCTATTGCTAAAAATGTATGAAATCCACACAGAATATGCTTATTGCAAGCATAATAGAATCTATCTATCTATCTATCTATCTATAT
Source organism: Sepioteuthis lessoniana (assembly GCA_963585895.1). Taxonomy (NCBI): domain Eukaryota; kingdom Metazoa; phylum Mollusca; class Cephalopoda; order Myopsida; family Loliginidae; genus Sepioteuthis; species Sepioteuthis lessoniana. The sequence continues at coordinate 30,804,510 of OY757938.1, forward strand.
ATATATATATATATATATATATATATATATATATATATATATATATATACGTGCGTGTGTGTGTGTGTAAATCTATTGATCTATTGTATACATGTATGCAAATGACAAGAAGATGCAATCTCCATGTATGTATGTATATATATATATATATATATATATATATATATATATATATATATATATATATGTATATATATATATATATATATATATATATATATATATATGTATTTACATGGATATTGTATCTTCTTGTCATATATATATATATATATATATATATATAGATGCACACATATGATCATTTATGAATATAGAAAAAGATACAGCATGTCTACTAGTGTTGTGATGGCATAAATCATTAGTAAATTGCTTAGCTAAACACTTAAGCTAAACATTTATTACTCTGATGGAACTGTTAGATGACAACACAAAGGATAAATCACTAATGGATTTTATGTATCAATGGTCAAGTTTTACCATCTCCTCACCTACAATTCTTACCAAACATTCCATCAATATTTGCTTTTGCAATCAAGTAAGGGACAATCATCATCGAATGGTAACATTGGACTGCTATCTGTACCCCATGTCAAAGCTGTTACAAGAAGAGGAGATATTGTTGGTAAGAGGAAATTATACTGGCTGAAATATGTTTGCAACCAAAATTAGACTTCCTAAAAAAGGGAGTTAAACAAAATCTGTTTTGTTAAAAAAAAGAAATATGTAAGTTTAAAAGATTATCTTTTGTGTCAGATAAAATATTGAAGTTCCTATCCGCTCTATAAATGGGAGCATTAATATTGTAACTGCTTAAATAATTGAAGCTGTTTCTCTTTATTTTTAGTTGTCTCTTCTTATGTCAGGAACTCTTATTGGGGAGATTTAAGGTATAAAAGGATAAAAAAAAGAAAGTAGAGAAGCATGAATGGGTTTGCCTTTTGTTTCTAGGATCAAAATCAACTAAAATTAAAAGATAAATGAATATACTAAAATTAACATTGATAATAATTGACAATGTTTCATCTAAAAATATAAATAAATCAAATATTAATTGATGAACTGAAATGAACAGAAAAATATCTAAATTTCAACAGCCTCATATGCAATTACAAGTGAATTGAAGGAAATATTTTTCATAATATTAGGCATTAAGCCATTTTAATAGAGCATGTAAAAGTAGATTAAATTTGGAACTGATGACTTTTGAACTCACCTTACTAATCAAAACACAAAAAAAAATCAGCCATTAGATATTTCCTTTGGTATAAGAACATTAATGGGAATTGTTTATTGAAAAAAGTCAATAAATAACATTTTTTTTACATATCAACACATACTAGCATGTAAATTTAGCACAAAATATATTTTAAAAATAAAACTGCAGGAGATTTTTCTTAGCTTGAAACAAGCTGTATTAGGGTTGAACTTTATGCCTTCAGATTGCAAACCTGACTTTCATCATGCAAGATAACAAGTGATTTTGAGGGGTTAGGTTTTGTACAAAAGAAAGAAAAGGTATCTTATGTAGTACATAGAAAAATACATATCAACAGTTTGAGATCAGTGTTGCTGTGCTTGGATCCCATTCAACAAAGAAGTTATCATCATCTGATATATCATCCACATGAACTTTTCAGCTTACACTTGTGCATAAAATTTCAGTTCAGTCTTATGACTTTGGCCTTTTTGAAAGTTGTTGTAATTGACAAGAGAATAAATTAAGGCTTTCTTCCATTCAAGGTTGTTTGTACCTTTTACCAAGAAATTACTTAACTTCCCTTCCAAATAAATAAATACATGAAAAGTTATCAACAACGAGAAAAAAAATAGGAAAAATATGTGGGAAAAAAGTCTAGTGAAGTTTTACTAAAATTGATCTAACTGTAATTTAGAATGGACTGGATATACAGAAATTGAAATATGTTAAATGACTTATTCATTAATATGAATAAATATTAAGAGCACAAGTAAATTGACAGTTTCATATATATATATATATATATATATATATATATATATATATATATATATATATATGTTAAATACATATATTAAAAAGAAAATATATAAATCAAAAAGAAAATGAAAACATATAATTTACATTGATTTAAACATTTGATAAGAGAAAACTAGTAAATTATGTAGAAACTGACAGATAGGTACTTATATAAAAAAAGATAATTTAGAATAAACAGTATCAATAAATACAGATAGATGCACTGAAATTGATTTAAACAGAGTGAGATAAATCTGAATAGAGTGAAATAAAGAGAGAAAGAAGAAGAATTATGAAGAATCAGAAGCATTGGGAGGTGCAAAGTAATACAGTTTGATAAATGGACACAAACAGATGTAGATAAACAGATAATGAACTGGCTAAGATAGATAGATAGATAGATAGATAGATATAAAGCAATTGAGAGATGTAAAGATAGAGAGACTTGAGGAGGCTGTGACAGACAAATGTATAGATGTAGATGCAGATACTAAAAATAAATGGCTTATTGTTTTATAACATGATCATGAATCTCTGCACTTCTCATAGCAGTTGGCTTTTTTGTCTGGAAAATTCCATTATTGGAATCTTAGTCATTCAAGTTCAATCAGGTTAGTATTCATTCATTATTCAATTATTACAGGTAGAATATAAAAGAAAACAGGCATAGTTACATATATGGATATATGCAAGCATGAATACACACTATTTATGTAGTGATATAAATGTGTCTACATATTTGTGGGTGTATATATATATATATATATATATATATATATATATATATATATATATATATATATAGGCAGCATTTTCTCTTTTAAACATGTTTGATTAAATAGGATAGACACTTCATGTCTGCCTATTCTATCTTTGATTCATTCAAGTCTTCATATTAATTGCTTGACTTTTGGATTGTATGAATTTAGGAAAGTAGCATATTTTTCCCAACAACTTTCGGCACCAACTGAAGCCATTTTTGTGTTTATTATTTCATTATTCACTCCTCCAACTCATACAAAGACTTGAATTGATCAAAGCTCTTATAGCAGACATCAAGTATCTGTCCTATTTAATCAAACAATATATATATATATATATATATATATAGAGAGAGAGAGAGAGAGAGAAAGAGAGAGAGAGAGAGAGAGAGAGATAAACAAACTGAGTAGGTAAATAGGTTTATATGAACAGACTCGATAAATAAATAAATAGATACAATATTGTCCATATGTACACTTCTATATATTATGCAATTATACCACGTATGTGTATGTGTGTGTGTGTGTGTGTGAGAGAGAGGGAGAAAGAGAGAGAGAGAGAAGAGAGATAAAGAGAAATAAGACATGAGAACCAATTTGATGATGTGCTTATGATATGATTTTGGAAAAAATTTTAATTCTTGAAGAAATATTGGGGAGGATTACAACTGCCTATAAGGTTGTCACAGCAACATATTTAGGAATGCCAATTATGATTAAACTTTAAAAAGTGGAAAAAGAAAAACATTTTGAATTGGGCTTATGACTCTTATTTGAATTATAAATAAAAGGATATAAAAATTGTTGCATGTGGAAGTTCCACAATTCAAAGTTTCATAATGATCAACATTCCTGATTATGTTACCATGACAATCTTGTAGACAATTATTTTTTGGTTAAATTAAAAAAGATTTTCGAAATTATCATTTGCTGAATCTCATACAGAACAAAACCTAATAATAAATGTATAAGCACACTCCACCAAATTGTGAGTCTGTGTGAGTGTACAGGTAAGTAAATCAACAAGTCTGAAAAAATGATTTAATTTGCATAGCAAATATTCATTTTTTATCACAAATTTCTACCTTGTCAATGCACTTAATTAATCTCTCTGTTTTTTTTGTCTTTGTTTTTTTTATTGTCTTCTTTATTACTATGCCACAAACTTACTCACTGCAATTAAGTCGGGAATATTACTCACTTTGATCAGAACATTATAGAGAAAAATTTTCAGATCAACATTCAGCTGATCACTATGTGTCTCCCTACTGACCGATTGATTCATCCTTATATATGTGTGTGTATGCATGTGTATATGTATGTGTGCATGTATGCATGTGTATATGCGTGTGTATATGTGTATATGAGCATGTCTAAATATGCATGTCTGTATATGTCTGTATGTATGCATTTGTGTATGTGTATGTGTGTACAGGGTGTGATTGGTAAACTGTTGTCTAAATTACACAAAAATGAAAATAACCCTGACAATTCACCTTATCAGATATATTTACCAAAATTACATAAAAATATCTTGAAATGCTATACATTAAATTTATTCAAAGAACCAACCATTGGATTCAAGCAGACGACTTCAGAATCTCCTGCAAACTTTGGATAGTCGTCTTGTTTAAATTTGTAAATACTGCCATTATCCTTGACTTCAGTTCATCTTTGGTGTCACACATAATAATATAGGGGATTGCAATCCAGAGAGTTTGGCAGCCAGATGTTAGGGGTGATGCAGTTTCAGAAATGTTTTGACATCCAAAACTGGGTTCTCTTTCTGGTGTGGCATGGTGCAGAGTCCTGTTGCTAGACATAGGGTCTTCCAGCAGCCATCCTCTCTATCTAGAACAGCACTACCTCCTCCAAACACTTAATGTAGGCTTCCATGTTGAGTCTGAGACTATGTAAGAAGATGAATAGAGGCATGTCATCATCATTAATGACCACTTGAAACACTTTGATATGGACTGGGTATTTGCTTCTCATCAATATGTATCTGTTCCCAGATTGATACCCAAGCACTCAGAAATCTTAATATTGGACCATCCAGTGGGAATGCCAAAAAGCACATGCTGTTTCCGAATTTCTGGAGAAGGGAATTGTGTCATAGTGCTGATTCCCTCCCAGATAGTGCTCAACTGACTTTAGTTTGCTGCACAGTAGACAAAACCTGAAATAAATAAAGTACATACACTAAATGAAAAGTTTAAAATGGTGACAATGTACCCATCACACCCTGAGTGTATGAGTATATGTATGTATATGTGTGTACATGTGTGTATGTGTTTATGAGTGTGTGTCTGTATGTATATATGTACAAGAGTTAGCTAAAAAGTTCATAGGCTGACCAAGATACACTCATAGAATGTAACAAAATGATTCGTTTGGTTTGGTTTGGTTTGGTTTGGTTTTATGGCATATCAACCATTGTAGGTTATTTAATGCCAAATCTGGTTTATATATATATATTCATCATCATCATCATCATCATGTCGTGCTGCTAGCACGGATATCCCTGACCCTCTCTCGCCACTTCTTCCTATCGTTCATCGCCTCTGGTAGGTCTTCAGGGCTACATCCCGTATCCTCACGTAGCTGCTGTATGTATGTCCAAGCTGGTCGTCCTGCTTTTGCTCGGCCATATGTGGGGGTCCATAGGAGTACATCACTTATGAGCTCATCCCTGCTTCTCCAGCAGTGTCCTGCATGTCTGGTTCGTCTAACTTGGATAGTTTTCATGATGGGAGGCAGGTGGCCGTATAGTTGGTGCCTTGTGGGGTTTTGCCGCCAGGACTTGTTCAATATTGCTCGCAACATTCTTGTATAATTGCCTTCTAGCTTCTTCTCCAGTTGTTTTGATAGCGTCCAAGTAGTGCATCCATACAGCAGTATCGATACGACCGCTGCCTGGAAGAATATATAATTTGTAAACATAAGTCAACAAAGTTAAATGGTTCCAAGTACTGGTATGTATAACTAGCAATTAAACATAATATATTCATTTACTTACAGTTAAATGATCAAAAAGTTTTATTTCAAACAATTCAATTTAGCATAAGTCATTTGTTTGAACTCAGTTTAAATCTCAAACAGTTCTATTTGACCCATAGATAGGACCCTATCAAGTGCTACCACTATGGGCCAGAGTGGACCTGGGAGCAATGGTAATGAAGGGCTACTCTACATTCCCCAAAGCTCGGGCATTTCTGGAGCCTCACCATCAGATTGTTTAATATCATATCCAGGACACTTGTTTGGGGCGGTGTCTTACCCCTCTGTAGAGATACAGTTGGTGTATTCTATAGCTCCAACTGACTGGGCTGGTAACCAAATGAGGTGCATTTTTCAATATAGTTCCTCTTCCATCAGTGCTGTAGGGCTTGGATCCCATTGGTCAAAAAACTCAGCTGGAGCAGATATGACATCATTATATGAACTTTTTAGCCGATGAACTTTTTGACAAACCCTTGGATACATGTGTTCATGTATGTGTTCATGTGTGTGCATCTAGGAAAAGGGCTAGCACCCTCCCCTACACTTTGATATAGTAGCTATTGAAAAGGGTACCTTTGGGTTGCCCTTGACCATGAACCATATATACACAATTCCTCTGCATGAGCAGGATTTGACACATGGTCAATTTTTAAGCAGTGTTTAACAGGTTTAATTCAAAGTTTTCCTTCAACTATACCAGTTGCTGTACCAAGGTTAAAAAACTCAATGCGCACTACTATTTACTCAAAGCTGTGGGGAGAATAACTGGATTTATACCTTTCCCAAGGGTATTAGCACTATGTGAAATGCCTTGTCTAGGATTTGAACTTGAATCACCATGTCCATTTTCTATGATGGTGACTTGTACACCACGAGCACCTCCATGTGCATGTGTGTTTGATATATACATGTGTGTATGTATGGTTGTCTCTGTATGTGTGTCTATATGTATGTACACATGAATGTGTGTGTGTGTGTGTGTGTGTGTGTGTGCACGCACACATGTATGCATGTGTGTCTGTGTGCATATATAATATAATATTTATATATGTATTCAAGCATTTTCATCTTCATTGTTTCACTGATAAACTTTTAGTCAATACTTTCTCCAGCCCTCATCAGGTGTAAACCAAGAGCTTAAAAAAGGCTGGTGATATGTTAACTTTTCTGTAAATGTTTTGGTCATGACTTTCATAAAGACTGATCAAGCCAAGTATCATGATATATGTATGTATGTATATATGTACATATGTATGTATGTATATATGTATGTGTATGTATGTGTGTGTTTGTATGCACGTATGTGTGTGTATGTGTATGTGTATGCATGTATGTGTATGTGTGTGCACATATGTGTGTGTATATATGTATGTGTGTATGTATATGTATGCATGTATGTGTGTATGTATGTGTGTGTATATGTATATATGTATATGTATGAATATATGTGTGTGTATTTATGTATGAGTGTATGTGTGTGTATGTATGTATGTATGCACATCACATGGTACTTCATTGGCAGTGCAGATGGTATAATGTTTATAAGCATGGAAAATAGAATTAGTGAATAGAATTCAAATTCAGGCCAATGCCATTATGTACACTTTACACTAATGCTTTTAGAAAAGACATAAATCCATTTCTTCTCCCCTGCTACCAGAGTGGAGTCAAATAATCAAGATTATTGAGCGCTCTAGCCTTGGTAGTAAATTAGTTTGGGAGATGGACAACTCTGATGTCAAATGCAGGAACTGGAGTTCCTAACTCTACTGATTCTGGTTCCAAGAGGATGAAAGAGAAGGATTGGTTTATTGTTTGGTTTAGTTTATTTGTTTTATGGCATATCAACCTGTTATGGATTATTTAATGCTGAAATTTGAAACAAATAGTTGGCACACAGTTATAGAGTTTCAAGTATTCTGATCCAATACTAATAACTTATATCCTATCATATAGTTTCAAGTAACTATTCCAGTTTAAAAATAATCATTTGTTTGCATACTTCACTTTCCGGGTTTTAAATATTCCTGTTCAATACTGAAGATTTTCAAACAGAACTATTTCTCTCATAGATAGGACCAAAATAGATTCTACCACTTTGGATCAGAGTTGACCTGGGAGTAATAGCAAGAAAAAGGTACTGCCATATGCCTCAGATGAACAGGAGCCTCACCTATTGATGCAGTTTAGTATCATATTCAGGATGCCCCTTTTTTGGAGAGGTCTTACTCTTTTGCAGAGGACACAGTCAACATATTCTAAGCCCTACTTGAGGTCAAGTCACACTGAAAGTACCAGAGGAGGGTTGGTATGACTACAAAAGGAAAAACAATGCAATCCTCACAAAATAATTCATTTTTCCTAACATAAAATCATGCCATCCACTGACACAATGATGCTGAGGATGTCTTCATTGTAAGCTAGACTGATCTATCAACAAAGTTATCTTGAATTGCTTATTTTACACAACAAATATTTAATTTTGGAACTCATATGCTAGCAAATCAAGGAATATTTGTAAACTGCTTGGCATAAAAAATGAACTCACATCTCTAGAGTTCAAAATAAACCAATTTTTTTTTTCCTTTAAGCTATATAGTCAGTTTTGAAAATGTATATCTCTTTTGTAATATTAGGAAAAAAATATCCTTTCATAAAAATCAATACTAAGAGCTTGCCAAGATTCAGATCAGGAACATTCCAATCCATAGTCTGACAAACAATCTGTTGCACAACAAGCCCATATCCAAATAAGCATTAAAAAGCATAGATCATTTATCAATATCTAAACACATATAATATACATTTTATGTAGATTTTTGTCATGACTACCGACTTTTTATAATGATAAAATAATAGATATAAAAAGAGAACAAAAATATTTCCTCAATTATGTATAATCACACACAGAAACCAACAGTTTAGGCTTGAAACAGAATAATAATGGTTAATAATATCCTCAAAACAGTAATTAGAGATATTATTATCTGTTTGACCTTCTATGATAAAAAAAAAAAACCCACACTAAATGAGGGAAAAATTTTAAGAAGATCATATAATAATAAAAATAAACTGAATAGGATTTTATCTAAAAAAAAGTTGCCAGAATGGCGTGTTTATTAGGAGAAACAAACACTGTGCTCTTAGCAAGTTTAAAAATGGGGATGAATGCAATCATGTAGTCATTTCTAATAATCACTAGGAAGGTGATTTTCAGTGGGATTATTTGGGTAAATCTTCATTTGAAATCATTCTTGCAAAAAGAAAATTAAATGACTTCCTTTAGCTGATAAAGCAGCTTTGAGAGAGAAAGCATATCAATTTAAGAGGAAACATTTGTGACAAGCTTTTTATTTCTTTCTTTGTCTCTCTCTGTCTCTCTTGCAGTCTCTCTTGCAGTCTCTCTCTACCCCTCTTTCTATATATTGTGACAGCAAAATTATTAAAATCCCATGATGGGAATTTATTTTTCGCACGTGTGAAGACGGGGCGGTCTGGCACTTGATCACTTGTAGAATAAGTCCTTGTTCAGAGTCCTTTCTTGGGCATATAGGAACTGGCATATTATGTGGGGGTTAATTTAGTAAATCGTCTTTCTTAAATATTAAACTTTGAGGAAGGAAATTCCTTTTCCTTCGATTTCTCTCCTTCTTTCTTTCTCTCAACACTATGAAAGACAATCTGGCTACTACATTTTCATGCGACATCAGAGAATAATTCTGGGCATTTGTTCATTAACTTCTCTAAATCCTTTCGCTCTGATACAGATAAATGGCTTAACTTTTCCTCGAACTTATTCGGGATTTCCGAGTTCTTAAGCTTGCGAGGTGGGCCTTCTCGACGGACATATTTTTTTAATTGGTTTACATGACACACTTGCATCTTCCTCCTTCCCCCGTGGGTAATGATTCTATAGGTCCTCTTGTCGATTCTCTGAGTTACTACATAGGGACCTATATATCTCCCACTACTGTGTGGTCTTTTATTTGAGGATAGTAGCAGGACCTTGTCGCCCTTTTCAAATTCTTCCTTCTTAGCCATTTGTAGGGGTCCTCTTATCATTTTCTTATCCTCTTGATAAGTGTTAGAGAATTCATTCCCATTATTCTTTGGAGTTTTATCCTTTCTCTGATGACTGGCCCCTTTGTCTTTCTGTTTCCTGAGATGTGGGAGCTTCACTTCTTTCCTTTCCACCCTCCCTCTCTGCGAGTGACTATGTAGGTTATACCTCGCACGTGGCTCTGCCGCCATCTTGTCTTCTCCATTTTTGGCGTTCATTTTCGCCATCTTGCTTTCTTCGTTTTTGGCACTCATTTTCGCTATCTTATTCGGTTGGCACTTTTTGCTTTTAACTTCATTTCCCAGTATCAGGGAGATTCCTTTCATAGGTAGCTTATCTACCACACCAACTTGAATTGGTCCATTTTTCCACTGGGACTTTAGGGTTATTTTACATAGTGGTATTTTTACCCTCTTTCCGCCAATACCCTCTATCAGCACAGTATCATGTGCTGCTTCTATCACCCCTTTAGGTAATTTCTTTTGTAGAAGTAATGACTGAGATGCTCCTGTATCTTGTAAGACTGATACTTCCACTGGTCCTCTTATGACACCTCTCTTCGTCCAAGGTCGATCAAAACTGGTTCCCTCTAGCTGTTGTTACAGCTCCTTGTGGCTTTCTCGACTGGGTTCGGTCTCTTTCCGGACCTTTCCCAAGCTGACACCTTATGGCTATGTGTCCAGCCTTTCCACATTTATAGCAGACCATCGTTCTGCTGCTACTTTGGAAGGTTCTTCTATTCTCTTCCTTAGGCTTTTCTTCTGGGTTGCACTCTGCCTTAAACTTCATTCTGCTTCCTTGGCTTCCCATGTAGATTCTTTCCTTTGTTTTTCGGTGTGTGAGGGTGTACTCATCTGCTAGTGCAGTCATTTCATAGCTCACGTCAGTTTTCTTTTCACTTAGGCGAATCCTGACTTCTTCTGGCACACAGTTTAAAAATTCTTCAGCTAATATTAGCTGCCGGAGTTTCTCCACATCTCTGTCTATCCTCTTAGAGTCACACCACTTCTACAGCGCATTCTCCTTTTCCCGCAGAAATTCTACATAAGATTGGTTTTCTTTCTTTCTCTGCATTCTAAACCTCTGTCTATAAGCTTCTAGAACCAGCTCGAAGCTTTTAAGAACTGCTGCTTTCACCAATTCATAGTCAGCGCAATTTTCTGTGGGCAGAGTTGCATATGTTCTCTGAGCTTTTCCTGTCAGTACAGTCTGGAGTAGCATTGACCAACATTCCCTTGGCCATCCTAAGTTGAGTGCCGTTCACTCAAAATGTGCAAGGTATTCATCAACGTTGGCTTCTTCAAATTTTGGGACTAGCCTCGCTTGCTTCATCACTTTGAAACTGTCATGGCTTCTTCCGCGTCCTCTTCTCGCCAAGTCGACTTCTCGCAACCTCATTTCTTGTTCAATTCTAGCTTTCTCCAGCTCCATCCTATTTCTCTCTAGTTCCATTCGGGCTTGTATTTTAATTTTCTCCAGTTCAATTTGTTCTGGTGTCATTCTTATTAAATCTGTCGGTAGCTCTTCTAATGCTATTTCTTCGAACACATTCTCGTCCAGCATGTGCTCCGTTATTTTTCTAACAAGTTCATGTTTCCTCATAGAATTTTGAACATTTAATTCTAGCTTCTTGCCAATTTTCATTATCTCACTTTTTCTTAGCCTCTCCAACTTTTCAATGGAGGGTTCTTTTAAGAAGTTTTCTATTATGTCCATTCTTTTTTTAAAAATTTTCCCAAACAGTTATATCAACGGGTAATTTGGACTGTTTCAACAATATTCCTTTCAGTCTCCCAGGGCAGATTTAGACGGCAGGAATTGTCATACGACTATGAGAAATAACTATTATTATTTATAATAATAATCTCGGTAACGAGCCCCCATTTTAGGTCTGTGACGGCAAATCAAAATAAAAAGATCCTGGACGAGCCCCCATTCAAAAGCGTATGTGACGCAAAATTATTAAAATCCCATGACAGGAATTTATTTTTCGCACGTGTGAAGACTGGGCGGTCTGGCACTTGATCCCTCGTAGAATAAGTCCTTGTTCAGAGTCCTTTCTCGGGCATATAGGAACTGGCATATTATGTGGGGGTTAATTTAGGGCTAGACTGACCACCGCTGGAAAGGGGCTTCCAAACTTCACGTTAACACACACATCCACTAGATCACTAGCTCTTCCTACCCCTAGAACAATGGAAGATATGGACCTCTAGGTTTAGATATAATAATATTGACTATAGTAGTTGACAACTCCGGTTTCCCATATAATATTTTTAGAGGAAAGAATAGGACAATTTAGGCGAGAATATTTTAAGGCGAAAGAAGCTGAAAACAAACATGAAACAGACAATTTGATAGTAGACGACACAAATGAACAAACTTCAACACATGGGAACATTAGAATATAACAATCTTTTTAATACACACGTGGACGCACATATTCAACGTGTTGGCTATATTATCAGTGGATAATACATAACTGTAAATGTCTTTTTTTCCTTTTTTCTTTTCTTTAGTCTTCTTTACATTGAGAGAGAGAAAGAGAGAGAGAGAGAGAGTATACAATTGGGTGTAGGGAGAAACAGTCTTAATGTTTACTTAGCTTTTGACAGGTTCCTTTGGAGAATATTTTCTCTTTTACGGGCTGACGGACTTTATTATCTATAATGCTCTAATGGTATGGGTTCTTCTTGTCCAAGATAATTCCATCTTCTCCTGGTGATTTCGGCGGTAGTTTCAATATATCTTATCACTTCACCTACTGTCCCACAAATCCTGGTTTTGGTGCTTCACCCGGAGTTTGGCGCGAGATTCGCCCCATCTGTTCACGATGACCTCTATTCCAAAAACTGATTTTCTTTACCCCTATTTCTGCTGACGGAAGTAGGTGCCACATCTGCCTTAGGGTTCTGGCCAATTATTAGCCTTTTCTCTTCCTTTCCCTGGTCACAGAGTGCAAACATCTGTTGGTTTTCACTCTGACCCACATTCTTTACTTTCTCCGTGAAGAATTGACCTATATTACTATCTTCTCTTAACGGTCATTCTTTGGGCGGCTTGCTAATTCAAACATGGAGGGGTAGGGGACATTCCTTATCTCTCTCCCCTCAGTGGTTGACCACGTGACAATATATATATACAGAGAGAGACATGGGTTATATATATATATATATATATATATATATATATATATATATATCATCTGTATACTCAGTGTTGTATAAAAGTGTCACTCAAACTGTACTATCTGTATTCTCTCTCTTGGATCACAGTTTGAGTGACACTTTTATACAACACTGAGTATACAGACAATAGAATCTGAGTGACACTTATACAACACAGACTTTCCAGATAGTACAGCCCAAGTGACACTTTTATACAACACAGTCTATACAGTTAATACAGCCTGAGTGACACTTTGATTCAAGAGAGAGTATACAAGTATACAAATAGTACAACCTTGAGAGACACTTTTATACAACATAGAGTTTACAGATGTGATATTAATCCAAGGCAAAAGTGTCAATCCATACATGAATATTCCCATCATTTTTTATTTGAACAATGAAAAGTCAACGTAAATGGAATAGTTATGAAATGTTCATTCTATTTCACATATTGATTTTGCCAATCGTTTTTCAAGTTTTGGGTAATTGGAAATTGGGCCTGGAAGAAAAACATGAAAAACTTTTCACATTCAAATAATTCACTAAATAAAAGATCATTTGGTTGTGAAATTCTGCTATGAAAGTAAATATTTACTTTGCAATTTGATGCCAGATTGAGCCATGTGTCATATTATGCCAACCATATTATAATCACATGATTCAAAAAGAATATACAAAATAAAGAGTACATATTTGTTCAGTTAAAAAAGTCAGATATTTTTAATACTAGTTCATACAAGGATTGAAAACATGAAACTCATGGGTTTTATTCTGTTTCATATCTTAATTTCTTTTTGAAATATATTGTGATATTGCTCAACATTTTTGTGAAAAGATTTTATAGATTAAAAAAGCTTTTAGCATTAAATCTTAATCATAATCATAATTGTATCTATCAATCTATCAATATATATATATATATATATATATATGTATATTTATATATATATAACACTCTAACTCAAAAAATATAAGAATATCTGTTTATCAAAAATATTAGAATATTTATTATTTATTTTAGGGGATCTTTTATTCAGCCTCCAAAACATTTTGTTTCATTTTTTTTTCTTCTGTCACTAAATTATACCAAATTCATTTTTCTTTTCTACTGCCATTTTGATACCCTTTGGTGGATATTTTCACATATAAAGATTTTTTTCTTTTTACACGTTGTGCTTTGTTTTTGTTTTATTATAGAGCATAATAATTTTTTCCAGAAACTTTCAAATTAGGAATTATAAGCCACAGTCCTAGCCCCAGCTTCATCATTTTCAAACTGATATCAAACAAAAAAAATACAATTCTCAATTCAAAATTTAAATCTAAGAATTGATATTCCAGAATTTCTATCATAGAAAAAAAAGAAAAGAATTGAAATAGAAAATGAATGAAATTAAAAAAAAAAACCAACCCAGCCTATGTCTCTCTAAATTCCAACTATAGAGAAAACAATAGGAAATAACTACACTACCTCTCACAAGGAGAGTCATAGGTAATTTACATTTTACAGAAAAAGGAAGCTGTGAAGGGTAATGATCCCCAAGTCTAAATGGCACATATCCCTTCCCATACTATATGTATTTTTTTAACTCCCCATGACTTCATCTTGTTTCACAGCTGACAGCATTTTTGGTGTCACACTTCATTCATCCACATTATTATGTCTGTGCTTTTTTATTTTGTGTCAAGTTCTCTCATCTGTGACAATTTGGTCTCTGATGTGATAATTTTTTTTCCTTGATAGAAATTTGCAATGCTTCATTTAAAGAATCCAGATTTGCTTTGTCAGATAAGCAGAGTTTAATTTATTTCTTCATGAAAAAAAGAAAATTCAGATAAAAACAATGATCTTTGCCTTTTTTGTTTTTATTTTTTCTCTGACAGAAAGTAATCAAAAGAGGAACATGTTATTCATGAATTAGTTTCAGCTTTCTTCTATTTTCAAAGGAAATGAAACTTAAGTTGAAAAAATTTAACATCTAAAACATAAAACATGATGATGCTGCTCAAAATAACTTACATGTTCATTATTATTTTTATTATTAACAAGCATTTTCTTTCACCTTTTAATTTTAGCTTCTTTTTATTTTATTGCAACTCATCCTGATCGTCATTTCTATGAGAGCACAGAAGTGTGAGAAGGAAAAGGTTTTGTGGTTATCTGGTGATTTTTATGACCTCACTTATGGTCTCTTTCCCTTCTACAACAATGCAGACATCCTTTGGTTTTTGTTTTAAATCCTAACTCAACAGCCTACTGATTTGAGCTCAACCATTACTACTAGTCCATCATTATTGTCATAAATTTGCTTCTAGCCCCCATGTCTAAACAAAACAGATCATACAAAAAAAAAAAAAAAAAGACATAAAGAACTTTGTTTCCTTTGAATCTTGTAAAAAGAAACAAATTGTCTGTAATAAAACTCAAAATTTTTGTTGCTTCTTTTATTTAACAGTTGTTTTTATTTGTGAACATTTTTTTGCACCTAGACAACATTTCACTTTCAACTATCATAAATTAAAAACCATAAGGAAAGCTTTTAATACTAAAGTTGTTGATATAAAAAAAAACACTCATGCATGTTTTACATTTATTTATTTCATCTTAAATTAACTATTGTTTGCTGAAGGGATCATCAGAGATTTTCAAGATCTAAACTCTGCAAAGTAGGGTAAAAAACATTGTACCCAAAAGTATAAATGAATGAAATAGACCTGTGTGCAGTAACAAAGTTCATGTCTGGATTATCAAAAAATACTTCTATTCAAAGCCTTAATGGATACTTTCCAACTAGCAATGAATGTAAAAGGTCAAGATTGAATTGTATTTGGTTATAAGGTTGTTTATAATCAAATAAATAACATTAGCCAAATGTCAAAAATTCTTTTTACTTCTTTCATTGATCTAAACAATGTTTATTTTATTATCTTTGTTGTCAATTAATAATTTACACAGAGCATTTAAAGACAATAATATAAAAGAATAAATTCACATAAGAGAAAAAATTACAAGTAAAATTTGTTATACTGTCTAATAAAGTCAATAATATGCTATGAAAAGTTTATCAGAATTTTGTGGAGGAAAACCTTTTAAGTGATATTTTTTTTTGTTTTTACCTGGATTGTTAGTTGTAATTAAAAATGCTATTTATTTACATTACCAAATTGAAGAACTGTTGATAAACTTGATTAGTTTATGTTTAATTAAACATGAATATTTGTTAAATTGTTTTCTTTTGAAGCTTGTAAATGTAAATTCTTGATGATTAGTTACATCATTGAATAATATGGCATCCCATTGATAATTGTTTATTCTTAGAGACAACCCTCAACCAAATTAATGAGAATTTCTTTTTCATCATGAGAAAAAAAATAATATGTTAGAACCTTTCCCTGAATCAAGTAAGTTCTGCCTATTAAATTTGGTAGCTCTCTCTCTCTCTCTCTCTCTCTCTCTCTCTCTCTCTCTCTCTCTCTCAGAGACAGAGAAAAAAGAATGGTAAATACACCAATATGAAGGAAAGGAGTCTTGGAAGAAGATAAGACATAAAATAGATACTAAAGAAAAATGAAGTGAGAAAGATAAGGAACAGAATAGAAACAGAGAATGGGGAAAAAAGAAAGAGTTAGAAATGCATGAAGAGAGAAATGTTATATATATATATATATATATATATATATATATATATATATATATATATATGAACAGTTTGGCCTTTTAAATAAGACAGACAAACTCTTCATAGTTATTGATGTAGATGTTACAATAGTGGATATTCAGAATATGAAGTGATGTATATGCAATGGCATTTTTGTAATCTATCCAGTTTTTGTATCTTTTAATATACCTATAACTTTTAATTCTTAAATAATGCAGAGAGGTGTAAAGTATAGATTGGTACTTTTCACCTGAGATTTGACATATAGTAACTTAAGTAAATCATCCAAGAAACATTATTTGCTGAATTAGAAAATTGATTCTCAGCTGTATATTTCATTTACAGTAAGTTTATTTTAAATTTGTTTTTTTAATTCTTTCATTGTGAAATTTAATTTTCTGCCTGAAAGTAGATTTATTCTGTTATGTAAAAAAGTAGATGTTTCAAAGTTCAAACTGACATTGTGCTAGTTAGAATAATTTCACAATTATTTCTGTGTCTTGCTGAATGGGAACTGATTGTGGTATTCTGGTAAGTTTTTATTTCATTGAAAAGAATAATTTCAAATGCTTTGAGCTTTTGTGATGGTTCCAAGCTATGTTGTTATTTCAACTCATTTCAAAATGAGAGGCAGTTCAAATTCAATGATTGTTATAGAACATAGAAATTGTGTCGCAGAGTTAGAAATATTGTAGGAAAATTCATTCTGTCTTATTCATAGCGACAGTGGATAATATTTGGTCCTTCATCTGCTGAACAAGTGAGTGGGGTAAGGGAACAAAGAAAGAAAGAAATAGAAAAGGGCATGTGAGCAACAAAGCCCTGATAACACAAAAAAGTTCAAAACAAAATCTCTGCTGCAATAACAAAACAAAAATTCATTATCTTAAATTGATGAGAGAAAATGGATATGATTTTAAACAGGAAAGAAAAGTTCTTTGTGTGTAAGCATATGTGAGAGAGAATGTACTTGCAAAGGAAAAGTCTTTGATCTAATTAAAGTGTTGTATCTGAGCATATGCTGTATTTTTACTGACAATATTAGGTTAATACTTAATCAGCAAGGTTCTTGCTTTGTTAGCTCTGCTGTGTGGTCTGTTCATAAGTGTATGTATGTCCACTTGTGTTCTTTTGTGTAACAGCAAACTGTAGTTAACCTGTCAGCTACATTGATACATCAATGGATTGTAAGTGTCTATGTCAATTGGCTACTGTGTCTGTTATTATTTACTATGTCTTTTAGCATTTTCTGCAGAAGATTTCTTTCATTGTTTTATGATAATCCTCTAGGATTTAAAACTTTTGGTCTTTTATGCTCATTGGTTGAGACATATGGTTTTTGTAATTATGGTTTATTTACAACTTCATCCTTCTGGGTTTGATTTTCACTCTAAAAACTGGTGCCTGTAAGTGTAATTATTGTTCTATTTTTAGAATTAATGTGAAGTTTATGTTCATTTATTTCATTTATTTATCTTTTAGAGACCAGAAAATTGTGTTTTATTTAGAGCTGATTATTTTACCATATTACATGAATCAGTATTTATTTATTCATTTATTTATATATTCAATTTATAAAAAACAGTGTATAGAAGTTGTGTTTTTATTATATTACAAAATCAGTTTTTATATGCTCTTTATTGAAAAACATTAAAGCTTATATGTATTAATTTATCTATAAAAAATGTACAAGCAAAGATAGAAATGTAAAAGTGGCTGAATAGAAAGAAAGAAAGAAAGAAAGAAAGAAAGAAAGAACAATGAAAAAAGGAGTGAAAAGAAGAGCAAAAGAAAAGAAAGAGATGATGAAAAGAAAGAAGAAAGTTAAAAAGGAATAAGAAAGAAAAAACAAGAATAACTGAAAAAAGGGAAAGAGAGAGAGAGAGAGTGAAAAATAATTGGTGAAAAGGGAAAGCAGAAAGGAAGAAAACAAAAAAGAAAGAGAAAAAATATGAGGATGAAATCAAGAAAAAACGGTAAACAAACAAAAAGGAAGAATGAGAAAAAAAATCAAAGAAATGGTTAAAAAATGAGAAAGTTGTATCAAATAATTGAGAAAAAAAGAAAATTGAAAGAGAAAAGAGAAATAGAAATACAATTGTGGAAATAGAATTTAAAAAAAAAAGGAGTGTAAAAGGAGTTTGATAAAAAGAGAAAAAGAGAAAAAGAGAGAAAGATAAAAAGATAAAAAGAGAGAAAGATAAAAAGAGAAAAAGAGAAAAAGAGAAAAAGAGAGAAAGAGAATAGCACTTGTTCAAAGAATCTAAAATTAAGTTTAATATTCCTACAAGGCTGCAAAGCAGGTGCTTCTTCTTCCACTGGAAAAATGCTGACTCGACTCCATAATGGAATTTTGTAAAATGGAACTTTGATCGATGCCGTTCCAATGTTGAGTGAAACAATAGAAGAAAAGTAAAAATAAAAACAAAAGACATTAAGGAGACAAGAGAAGTCAGATTAGAGCAGATTTGGATAGATAAGAACTAATTTGTTTGAAACATTATGCCAAAAATATTACAAAAAACAAAAAGAAATAAAGAAATACATAAACAAAACAAAGAAATAGAAAGAAGAATTGTGGAAATTCTATGTTTGGATCCAAATATAAGGAAATAATTTTCGGAATTAAGATAATTAATTTCTAAATTTGTCAATTACAGATTAACATGATGTCATATTGGTAATGTAGCGGAAAATAGATTAGAAACAAATACACCAGAACAGAATTGAATAAAGTGTACACAACAAAATCCAGATATCATATCATTCATAAATAAGTAAACTCCAAACAATTTTATAAAGTTAATTTTCTTCTAAACGATAAAAGATAACAGAATTTTGTTATTTTTAGTGGAACATTATACAATAAGAACAGATATTATTGGGTATTATTTATTACTAAATTCTTTTGCATAGAAACTATGTAACCAAAAACATGAGTGTGGAACAATTCAAAAATAAGTACACCACTTATATCTTCTCATGCAATTTTATTTTTAGTTACATAGTTTTAATGCTCTAGAGTTAGGTGATAAATAAGTCAAAATTATATCCATTTTGACTGTATAATGTTCCACTAGCAATAATAAAATCCCAGTATCTTTGGTTTTGAAGGAAATTAACTTTTTATAAAAAATTGTTAACAGTGTATTTGTTTATAGTCAGGACTGTATGTACTGCCTATTCATATGTGTGTGTGTGTGTGTGTGTGTGTGTATATAAGTATGGATCAGTAAGTCTATTGGCAAACATATAATTATTAGCTGAATTTTGTCATGGAAATTTTTTACTGCATTTGAAAGATATTCACCAAAGAATTAAGTACCCTGACAAGAGATGATATAATGCTGAAATATTGAAGTTATATAAAAAAAATGATATTTTCCTCATTAGCATATATATATATATATATATATATATATATATATATATATATATATATATAACTAATTACTTTACTTTCTGTTTTAGAAGCAGAAAAATTTTGTGGTAGTCCTTCATATAAAACCATTAAAATGTACCACATCACACACACACACACACACACACACACACACACATGATTCATTTAATAAAAATCAAAAGAATAAAAATAAATAAACTTTGATATTAAAAAACAATAACTACAAAGATGTTAGTAACAGATAAGATCAGAAGCAGAAAATGAATTACAGTTTTGATTATTTACACTTCTGCAATACTGTACTCTTGTTGCTAAATAGGTAAAGCAGCTGGTATGAATAACCAGTTTTTTCCTTGTTAAAGATGAGTTGAAATCTCCCTGGATGCCTATCCTTCATTACTATCGCCAACTTTTATTGTTCATCACTATTAAAGAATGATGAGCTTAGTGAGTTGTGATAAAAAGCAAATAAAAAATATTTAAAAAAAAAAAGAAAACACAGGTTAATAATCAATAATTATCATTGTTATTAATGACCAACATTGCTTCATTTAGTAAAATAAAAATAAATTAAACTTTCCCCTGGATTATTTGGGAATTGTATATTCAAGTTGAGAGTGTAAAGAAAACAACAAACAAGAAATAAATTCTCATGGCAAATGATAATAGTTAATTATGAAAAGAATGAAAATAGACAGTACATTGAATATTTCTCAAAACACAATCAATAATTTTATATGGAGAAATACTGATAACCTTTAAACTAATATTAAAGGATATAATATAAAACTGCTACTAAACCAGAAACATGTGCTTCAGTACCTAAGCACAAACCCAGATCACGTTCAACATAACTCACTTAGCAGTATCCGCACCAACTATTAACCGCCTCCACCCCCTCATCAGACATGTCACCTAAACAGCTGTGCGTGTGAGTTCATATTTTGAGCTCAGGTTAAAATGGGAAATTTTCTTCCTTTTCCAAGCTCAACTGGGATTTACTTAGCCAGATTCAGAAACTAGATTGTAATAGTCATTGGTTTTAGGCTGATATTGACTGTGCAATTGCTTCAGTAGTTGAAGGTTGTAGAAGGAAGCAATGTGTGAACTGGAATGAAAATAGTTGGTAGTGTCATTATTTGCTAGAGTGAAATTCTACAGTACCATAGAGGTAGACAATAGTTATTATAGCAGTCTTGAAGAGAAAGATATTTTAAGGTGAAGAATGATGACTTGCATGGTATAATCATAATAAAAGGCTATCACTGATGACTTTTATTCTCCTATGCTCACCATACTAATGATTTGTACCACAATTAAGTTAAGATTAATAAATAACAATTAGATTGGTGAAAAAAAAATTGCAGTTTTTAATCATCAACTTTAAAGCAGTATATCTAAGATGAGATTGTTGTCTTGAGTATGACACTAAACTGCATCTGATGGTGAAACTTCCATTCTGGAGGTCTAGGGAGTGTAAAGTACCCTTTTATTGCCATTACTCCCAGATTCTCTCTGATCCTGGCTAGTAATACTTGTTAGGGTCCCATCTATCAGTAAAATTGATCTATTTGAAAATTATTCAACCAGGTGCAAAAAATAATACTCTTTAGAAACAAAGATAAAAAAACATAAATATGATCTTACTATGAACACAATTCCTTAATCTCTTGGCATAGAATAATCCTAGATGGGTGGAAATGCCATTAGAATCAATCCATCAATCAATCAAATTGGAATAAGATTTTTTGGAATTCATGCACTGTTATCAATGCACAAATCTGTTTTATTTTGGTAGCAAATAAATCTAAAGTCATGAAACCAATGAACCTTTGAGAGTTTTTTTAAGTATCTGTTTTGTTATTGAAGACCTTCCCTTGGTAGTTGTCAAGAGATGTCTGGTGAGCATGCTGAGTGAATTAGAGTTTCATTGCCCAGTTTTTTCAATTTCTTCAGTGTCATTTGTGATATATATGGTTTTACATTAACTGTTTCAAATTAACTGTTTTTACATTTAACTATGTGTAAACAAAAAAAAATGTACTTATGCCAAACTGAATTGTTTGAAATAGAACTGCTTTGACATCTAACTATGTACAAACAAAAAACTATACTTATACTAAACTGAATTGTTTGAGACTTTTGTCAAAATGACTTGAGTCGGCATTAAATAACCCGAAACGGATTCATATGCTGTAAAACAAAACAACCAACCAACCTACACAAATACACATACCTATGTACATATATGCACATAAATGTACACATCTATACATATATGCACACAAATAGACACACCTATCAATATATGTACACTAATACACACATCTATACATATTCACACACAAATATACACATTTATATATATTCTACTTAAATGTATCTGAACAAACAGATGATTGCCTTCTACTCATTTGGTTTTAAGAGTAAAGACAAAAACATTATGCAAGAAGAAACAATTTTTATTGTAATCAACAAAGAATTTAGTTGTTTTGTGATTTTGAAAAAATGTTTTAAAATGGAATCAAAATTTTAAATGAAAAATAAAAACATTTCAATCCTTCTAAAATCTTTTTTAGACTTAATCAAGGAAACTGAAAAGGTAAAGAACTTACATTGATATTTGGAAGAAGTGACAAATGAGTAAGTTATTTTGAATCCCTACAGGCTGAAAATCCTTTATGAAAAACAGATGTTGTGTCTGTTCAAATATTAATGAGCAGTACTTTCTATTGTCTTTATGAACACTGACTTTAACATTAAGTATTCCAAAATATGGCTAAATGCTCATTTTGTTTGCAAAAATATTTGTATTTTTATTAAATATTTTTGTTTTTGGAAACTAAGCAATTAGAAGTGGATTGTCTGTTTGTTTTTATGAAAAGTACTGGATATATATATATATATATATATATATATATATATATATATATATATATATATTGTTGTGATGCTGGCAAAAGAAAGACACGGGGCACACAAAAAGATAGATAGAAAAACATATATATTCAAGTAACAGAAACAACATACAAGTGAACCTTATTAACTAACTACTGTTTAACCAAACAATACTTAGTTAATAAGAAGCTGAGAGTCCAGTGGGGTAGCAACTATCCATCCACCACACAAGTGGTATCACACGTGACTGTGTCACGTGGTTCAGGTTAACTCCTTCTTTTCCATTTTCATACAAATGGAAGGCACAAAGCTTTGAAATTTTGAGGGGGAGGGGAAGGAAGCAGTCATGCATTTACTATATGTTAAAGGGGCACCTAGCTAGCCACATTCGCCGACCCATTCAACAGTACAATATATAAACATTCATCCATCACCATGTGTACTGCAACCACCAAAATACCACATTTGCTCTATGAAAAAGATCTACTTAAAAACCCGAATGGGATATGTGATTTTATTTACAATGGATGATATATGATGAGGATAGGAGAAAAACCCTGAAATATACACAAAACGAATACGAAAACCAAGGAAAAATTCCCCGTTTGGTTGCCCTCCCATCCCCCCGTCTACAAAATAGAGGCCGACTATTTTCCGGTGTCCGAAAACACTGAAAACAAGACGAACCTACCCTAGGTGGGAGAGGGATCCTAGTCAAGTGGGGCAAAAAATACAGGGTTGGGCGCGGTATGGGCAGTCGAAAGCAGATAATATGATTTTTATACACGTGAAATTCCAAGATCTTCAACAAAAGCGGGCTGGGGTGAAGGTTGAAATGCAAAAATAATAGGGATGGGGAAGATCTCGGAGACTAACAACTAAGTGACAAGGACGATGACTCACAACATTCTGCTAACTAGGTTTCTTGGTTTCAAGGGGGAAATTAATGCCTACTTACCCGGGATGGGGTCCTGAAGGACCCGTACCGAAGACGCTATGGGCAGGAAGAGGAGCGAAGGATGACTCCAACATTGCCTCCTTTTGTACAACCAGGCTCATTGCATTCACCTACCTTTTGTCGAATGTTATGCGATCCAAGCGTTTTCTATCGCATCTGATTTTGACCCAAAGCTGATGCCTAAAATACAAAACCAGATCACGATGAGAAAAGTTTACATCGTCATACAATCCCTTCTTTTGCGTCGTCCAAATCACCATTCGAGCTACAGCTAGGATCGCGAGAAACACCACACGCTTCTCACCCTGAAACGGAGGTAGAATGTTGTCCACGACGTAACCAACGTCGAGCAGCACGAGCTGTTTGGGTTCGATGCGAACCATCCACTCCCCGACGTGATCACAGAACGAGCGAACTCGCTCGCAGTAGTAGAAGACGTGCTCAGCCGTTTCTTCTAAACCACTGCCGCAGTGAGCACAATCGGGCATGTTTGCCAGGCCCGCTCTGAGGGGTAATGCACGTCATCAGGTGAGAGAGAACTCGGAGTTGTTCAAGAAGCTCGATCCTGGCGCCCAATTCCAGTGGGAGCGGATCTCCTCCGCTGCCCAGCTGGGCCGCTCGCTAAGAGGGTCCGAAGCGGAACCCACCACTAGCTCCCGATATACTTCCTTCCGAGGCTGTGAAAGGTCACTGGACCCAGGAAGGTTACGAAGGGTCTCTCAGCACTCGCGGACAAACAGTGCTTCGCCCATAGGCTTACGTCGACCTTCAGCCTTTAGGTCTGACTGGAGGCGAGGAAAAGTCCGACTCGCCTTTCGTCTCCACACTGTGTCCTCCGTCAAGGATCGGCCCAAGTATGCAAGTCTTTCAGCAAGCCAGTGGCTCTCCAGATCAGGCATACCCAGACCCTCGTTGCACGTACGTCTACAGAGCATCGGCCTTCGGCTTCCCCAGAGCAATCTCGAGAGGGGTTGTTGAAGCGCCAGCCGACGTGCCTTAGGCAGGGGATGTACAGCCAATCGGTAAAGGATCAAGGGAAAGACGTACACAGCGCACGCCTCCGTCCTGCCCTTTAAGGACAACCTCCTTGAAAGTCAGGTTCCCACCTGAGCATCCACCTTAGCTTGTACTTCCGACCAATTTCACTCCAGTTGGAGGTCGGGCCCGAACCACACCCCAAGGATGCAGACGGGCCCTGGAAGGGTACCGCTACCTCTCCAAGCACCGTGCCGCAAACATTCGCTTTTGTCAAAATTGACCTTGGCTCCTGCTATCCGTTCGTACTCGCCAATCACCTTCTTCACCACCTTTATATCCAGGCGGCGGGATACAAAGACTGTGATATCTTCGGCGAACGCGGAAACCCTTGCCGTAAGAGGGCCAACAAAAGCGACACCGCGCAGGGCCGGATTTGTCCCCTCATTCCTAAGCCTATGGAGCAGGGGCTCCAAAGCGAGGACATAGAGAAAAGGAGACAGGGAGCAGCCCTGCTGGACCATTCGGGTTTAACTCTAATGGGTCGATCGCCTTTCGTTTTCTTTTAGAGCGACGTACTTCCGAGATCACTAACGGAGTTGGGATATCAAATGTATCCTAAATGACATCTTCTGCTGGGCTGTTATCTGGCACATTCGATGATCGTTTCCTTATTTGTTTAAGATGTCGTTTATGTGTAAATTGTGGTCCTTTTACGATGTAAATTACATTTCTTATCCTTTTCTCAGTTGTTCCTGCTTCCCAGAAAGATTTTTTGTCCTTGAACATTTTAAAATAAACTTTCTCTCCAGGGTAGTATTTTTTTGTTAGTACTATACAAGCTGTTGCTGGTTTCGTTTGTTATGGGTGCAGTTTGTCATACACTGATCATATTCGTCTTGCAAACATCACTTCAGCCAGTGATTGAGATGCCAGAGTTTTCATATTACACGTGATTCTATAGACTTGTAAGAACTGCTGAAGGGCTTTTTCTGTAGGCGTAATGCTAGCTTTTTTTAAAGCTCTCTTCAATGTGTCCATGAATCTTTCAGCCTGGCCGTTTGACCCTGGGTGAAATGGCGCGGTAGTGATATGTTTAATCTGGTAGATTTCACAGAACTCTTTGAAATCTTTTGACGCAAACTGGCTTCTATTGTCAGTTACGATCAAATCAACAATGCCAAACCTAGCAAACAGCTTGTAAAGAAATTTTATTACAATTTCAGGCGTATGCTTTTTAGACCGACGAACCTCGGGCCACCTTGAAAAACTGTCGACGACAATTAAATAGTAATACCCTTCAATGAATTCTTGATCATGGCAGTTCTGTTTGTGGCCAGGGGTTAAATTTAACAGGAGGTGCCTTAGCAGATAGGGCACAGCATTTACATAGTTTGATTGCATTTCAATGTCTTTGTCAATGTTTGGCTAATAGACAAAACTGAACACCAAACTTTTCAATCTGGTAATTCTCGGATGAGCAGCATGGAAGTCTTTCAAAATATGTTTTTGGAAAGTTGCAGGAATTACGACGCGTTCCCTGTATAACACATCGTCGCATGTAGAAAAAAACGTCTGATCTCTTTTAAAAATTTTCGCTTTTATGTTATTGATGCATTTGTCGCGTCACTGGAAGTTCTCTTATTGAATTGCAAATAAAAGGTTTTACTTCTCCTTTGGATTGGAGAGAGGCAGTTACTGTGTCTTCCCATGCTTCTCGATATTTGGGGATCAGCCTTGAAAGTCCATCTGCATGTCCAAATTTATTTGATGGTAGGTACTCAATTTTAAAATTATAGTTGAGTAGGATGGTACCCCATCTCTGCAATCTGTTGGCAGTATGTGTAGGCAGACCTTTTTTCGACCCCAGAACGGTGAGTAGTGGTTTATGGTCTGTCTGTAGAATAAATTGTCGATCGTGAATAAAACGGTGAAGTTTAGAAACTGCGAATATAATCACCAAGGCTTCTTTCTCTATTTGTGAGTAATCTTTTTCGGCTGGTAGCAGGGCTCTTGACACACGTGCAATTGGTTTAGTAGTACCGTTAGTCATTTTGTGTAAAATGCAAGCTCCGATGCCATACGAGCTTGCGTCACTGGCTACAATGATTTTTAAATCCAGGTTATAGTGTGTAAGAAACAAGTCCGACATTAGAATTTTCTTTATTTTTTCGAATGCCTGTTGGCATACCTCTGTCCATACCCAAAGTTTGTCTATTTAAAATAATTCATTTAGCGGAGCACGCTAATCATTCATATTAGGGATAAATATTTGACTGTAATTTGTGAGTCAAAAAAAAAAAAATTGTAATGTTGCGATATTATTGGGCACTGGCATATCCTTAATTGCCGTGGCTCGATCAGGATCTGGTCTTCTGCCATCCCTATCGATTATATGACCTAAATATTTCATTTTTTTCCACGAAAAACTCGCATTTAGATTCTTTAAGTTTGAACCCATAGTCTTGATTTTAGCGAAAACCTTGTGAACATGCTCCTTGTGCTTACCTAAGCTTTGACTTTTTATCAAGATGTCATCCAAATACGCAACCGCAAAATCAAAGCCACTCGGCATAGTATCCATTACTTGCAGGAAAATTGCTGGTGCGACCTTGACTCCAAATAGCAAGCGTTCAAATTTGAAAAAACCATCATGAGTGTGTAGAGAAGAGGAAAATCTCGTATTTTGGTTTGGCGCGCAATTTAATTCAACACTGAATTTCACCCAATCAGGATGACTTATCCTATTCAGCCCGGACCTTCATTTCCGGCTAGCAAAACGGGTGAGCGGCCAAACCCAGGCTCTTCGGCGTGAGACGGCGACCAGAACAGACGTTCCTCTGGTCGTCCCTGCTTAGCGATGCTTTTTGGCTAGACAAGCCACCCAGTGTGGACAACTCACTGTGGCTTTAACACTAGCAGCAGCAACATGGACACTCAACGAGGGAACCATCAAATTTATGGATTTCTTACAAGGAATCCCAGTTGAACATAAATTAGAAACATACAACATGCCTCGGACAGGCACAACTTTGTGTCACCCCAAAAATTGGCTATGTCGATCCGAGCGTAACTCCGCTCTCGACACACTAGCTATCATTTCACCTCTGGCCCACATTAATGGAGATAATGCATACTCTCCTCCAAAAACCAGATACAAAACTACACGGTGACTTTAAACACATCCCTCACACGTCCAGCAACACGCTGCCATCTCAACATCCCGCTAAGCCATTTCGTCTCCAACACTAACAAGCCTAAACTCCACGAGTCTTGCAGCACCAAAAGCAAACCATATTCAAAGCTGCAAATAAAGAACTTTCGTTGTTGTGTTGTTAAAGCAAAGTTTCGTAATTCATTTGTGTTGCCTTAAAAAAATATAGTGTTAGAGGATTTAACAAAATTCCCGAACCGCTATAAGTGTTAATGCATGGTAACTTAGGACTTCTACCGGGTTTTGTACATATGCGTCACTTAAGTCAATTTTTGAAAAAAATTTTCCCCCATTTAGTTTCGCGAATATATCTTCCGGACAAGGAAGAGGATAATTGAAATCCTTCAAGACGACATTTAGCCCTGTATAGAAATCGGCACAAATACGTATTTCTTTTGACTTCTTTTTTACGTATGCAGTGGGGGCAGCCCAATCACTGTATTGTAATTTTGCTAGCACACCTGCCTTCACTAATCTATCCAATTGCTCGTTGATTTGCTCCAACGAGGCAAAAGGTACTTTACGTTTCTTTTTAAACACTGGCTGGGCATTGTCTTTTAATTCAAATTTGGCTAACATTTTGGTACATCTGTCTAAGCCGCCAGAAAAAAACTTTCGGATAAGTTTGTTTTAGTTCCGTTTTGAGTTTGTTGTATTTCTTTGTTTGTTGATATTATTAGAAGAAAACACAAACTTTGAATTAATGATGTTTTACTTTTGGTATGAAAAATTAGGTTTTACATCAAGTTACAACCTTTTAAATTTTTTGTTGATACAAGAGCAGAAATCGCAGAGTTCTGTTCGCTGTGAATTTTAGTTGTCAACTAACTTCTTTCCTCGCGTGTCCTTTTTCGAACCTGCTACCAAAACTACTATCCCTTGTAGAAATTTTGTTAAGGAACTGGTGATCCTGTTTCACCGAACTTCAGCAGCCCTTTGGGGTCATGTGGCGTCCATTATAAAAAAGAGCTCCACTGGAGATTCTTCCTCTATTTTCTACTCCCACCGCTGTTAGCAACAGGTCCATTCGTAGCTGTCCTTGACGGCAAACGTATTTGGTAACTTCTTCCACCAACTAGGACCCAAGAGCGACGAACGCACGTGCTGAGTTAAAAGGAACAGGACACACAGCTAAGTTCCAGCAGGCATTTTATCTGCAAACCTTACCAAACCTTACAACCTTCATATAACCTTCACACAACCTTACCTAACCTTACCTTACCAAACTTTATCTTACACCTTTACCTTATAACTTTACCTTATAACAACCTTACAACTAAACCTTATAAACCTTACAAAACCCTACCACCTATCTGAACCTTGAATTCTTTTGTGAACTCTTACATATTCGTTGTTTGTTCCATTTGGTGTAAAACCCTGTTTATTGTTGTTGTTGTATATAAATTTTGTTGCAGTAAAAGTCGTTCGTCTTCCGTTCTTCAAAAGCTGTCACCAAATCTCTACTGCTGTTGAAGTACGGTTTATTCTTTTACAAAACGTAGGAATAAACCAGGCTTTTCGGGGCTTATAAAAAAAACCCATACCCTAACTCCTACTCCTTTTCTTAATCTCCTCCTACCAAAAGAAACGGTTCCTTATTTTGCCGCCCAATTTTGAATTCTTGGCGTCAGTGTGTTTACATTTTTCTATTTTCAGAATACTCACCAATCGCCATTTTATAAACCATAACAAGTTTTTTGGGCTTCAGTGCCATAATTTTCAACTTTCTGACAGCACGAATTTACCGGCAGTTGTAATTAATTCTCCTTCGAATTTTATTTTTTCGCGAGCTTGCAATTTTGTTAGACTTTAGCATGGTTGGTTTACCTTGTTTTCTCCACGTATGCAAATTTACAATCGTAAGATCTGAACCAGAATCCCACTGAAATTTTACATTTCTTTTTAGTATTTTTACATTCACGAATTTTCTTGTATTCACGTCGTCTAACTCGACTGCCTTGGTATTTTTGATGCTGCTAGAAAATTTGTTTTTGGATCGACAATGCGACCCTTTGTGTCCGCATTTCTAGTTCCTAAAAGTACATTCTCTGTACCAATATTGTGCACCACATCCAGAACAAAGATAAAGCAGCAATTTCCTATTTTCTGATTTATTGGGAGAATTTGTTTGGTTTGACTTATTTCCTTTAGTAGGTGACTTGGTTTGTTTTTTATAGCGTAACTTTCTGATCTGCAAAATGCCCGATAGTTCTTGTTTTACGCTGGTATATTGTTGACAATACTCAGCTATCTGTTGAAGTGTTGCATTTGGCTTATTCTACAATTTATTAAGGATTCTTTGTCTAATTTCAGCGTCCTTTGCCGAAATTAATCCTTGGATGAAAATCAAACACTTGAAATTATTGGCACTTAATTCTGCCAGTTTGAAATCTTTGCAATGTTTATTAACTACTGCTGCAAAAGTCGTAAAATCTTCTTGCTCTTTTCTCACTAAATTAAGGCATTTCCACCTTTTGTGGAATAGTGATGTTTTACGTGAGAACAGCTCTGTTAAGATGTTTACAATTTCAGTGAATTTTTGTTCACAAGCTTTTTGGGGTAAAATATAATTTACAAATTTTGTATGTTCTGATGTGTCGAGTTTACTCAAAAGGAGTCTTTCTTCGAGTCAGTTCAATCTTTACAATATGTATTAAAGAGATCCTCGTATCTCTTAAAATACGAAGCAAACGTGGTTTCTTCGTCGGGATTGTAAAAAATGGTATATTGCACTCCAGATAGTATTTTGTGAAAAACAGACTTCGTTTTCTGATGGATTTTTACCCGCAAACAGCTTTAAAGTTAAGTTCTGAAACTCTGGTTGTTTTTCTTCCATTCTGGAAATATTAAAAGTTGTTGATTTTGTTTTTCTTGGAGTTTTAATTGCTGTTCATTTTGATACTTTACCATTTCAAGTAAAGCATTTTTAAGATCTTCCATGTTGAGTATGAAAGAAAACTGAGATATTTCAAAATGTAATAAACAGCAAAAAGAGGAGGTAAAAAGTTTTTCAGTTGTAGCAGAAAGAATTTCAAATCATTATTTAGTGCAGGAATTGTTTTGGCCGTTGGAGTTTCGAATTTACATATTTCGTCCATTGAAAATGACTGATGCCATTCTGCCTGGGTCACCTCCCCGGGCAACATAAAAGGCCGTGCTAACCATTCTCGTCCTCTCTTCGCTTCCTCCCTTGCTAGCAACAGGACGGACCAGTCAAGGTGAGAGAGCACATTCTCTTTCTTCGCTTCCTCCCTTGCTAGCAACAGGACAGACCATCTTTTTCCTCTCTCACCACAGAGCAGTCCACTAAGCATTATGAGGAGAGCACATCCAATTTATGGATCATTGGTGTCTGGGAAATCATTCTTTCATCATTCATCTTTCTTTCTAAACCAACGGATCCCCAGAGAAACAAATTGGATATTTTTCAACTCCTGCTTTGACTTCAGATTTTAATTCATGTCTTGACTATAGTACCTCAACTCCTGCTTTGACTTCAGCATTTTAATTCCTGTCCTGACGACAGCATCTCAACTCCTGCTTTGACTTCAGCGTCTTTATTCCTTCTCAACCCTACAACTGTTACTTCTTCCTGTCACTTACAGCACAAGGGTTCCTTTCGTATCAAGCTGTTAATAAAACTTCCAAAATGAAAACTATCAATATCTTCGTCGACTCATTTGTTCTTCCTTTTAATATTACGAGGCAACAGAACTCTACAACCTCAACTGTCATTTATGTATAAATGGTAATATTATCTGCCCTCATGTTATACAGTAACAGACCGCAGAATAAAAAAATCCGCGAACAGTGGATCTTTTTTTTTAATAGAAAAAGAAGCTGCAACCCGTAACTTTGAGTCACAAGTTCTAGTTTAGTGTGTGGTAGTAACACTTCTTTCTTTCTTTCTTTCTTTCTTTCTTTCTTTTCAGTTTATTACTTGTAGTTTCCCAGATTTTTTAGGTAACAGGGTCTGATGACATTTTTTTTTCTTTCGTGAATTTACTGTTAAAATTTGTCCTTTCTTTGCAGTACCATGAGTTATTTTTTTAAAGATTTTTTTTGTCTTTAAGAGTTTAAGTTGTCAGCGCTATTAATGAGCGTTGTTAAACAAAAGTGGTAGAATCTCATTTGCGGAGGGTCGAATATTTGTTCGTAATTATTATATGAGGGCTCCTTTGTCGACGAACCTTGTATATACTTTGTTGTAAAACTTAGCGGACTTTGTTCATGCTTTGCCGCTGGATATTGTGGCTTTGCTCATTTCCCTTCGGCGCCAATTGTGGGAGGAACTTTGTTCAACACAGTTTGTTAGTAGGACTTTGTTTATCCGAATCGCTAATTGTTGCTCAACTCTAATGGTCAGTTGTTGCAGAGGACCCTTGAGTAATAGCAATGGAGATTGTCGTATGTCTGTTCAGCCTCGTCGTTAGTTGTTAAACTGAGACAGCGTTCGTCCTACGTTGTTAGTTGTTGGCCTGAAACGGAAATTGTTGTGAGTTTGTTCAGATACAAGTGAACCTGGTCAAATAGCAGTTAGTTAATAGGAAGCTGAGAGTCCAGTGGGGTAGCGACTATCCGTCCACTACGCAAGTGGTCTCACAGGTGACTGTGTCACGTGGGTCTGGTTAACTGTATTTGTCTTCCGGCCCACCTACCGGATGAGTATGGCACAAAGCCTTTTTAAGGTGGGTCCGAGTGCAGGGCCACGGCCCACTCGCGCCCAGCATTTAGAAAAATACCTCGGGCCCTGTCGGCATTCCCCTAAAGAGGGGTGCCTCAGGCGCCAGGCAATTAACCTAACCCTTCCGAAGAGGGTTAAAGCCAGGGGGATGGCCCCCTGAGGCCAGAGGAATCTCCAGTGCCGAGGCACACCCGACCGGAAGCGCGCAGTTAACATCACAGCCGGCCTAAGTGCGACCCAACAACTGGAAAGGCGCACCAAACACGTGGGTCTCGTTAACTTTCTCTGACGCTCCATTGACGTGTATTAATAGATGAGGGTGGGTCCATTATGTAGGGAGTACATATATATATATATATATATAACACATCACTCAATGAGTCCCGGGCCTAACTAATAAAACAACAACCTTTTGGCAAAATTTGATTTTATTCATCAGCCTAGTCTCCTTCTAGAGTGATACACTGATTCCAACACTTCTCTAACCATTCGATGCCGTTTTTGTAAAACGATTTGTCTTTGGCATCAAAATACGTCTCAGTTTCCGATATCACTTCTTCTTTGGAGCCAAATCTCTTTCCCTGGAGAATCCTTTTGAGGTCTGAAAACAGCCAGTAGTCGCTGGGGACCAGATCAGGAGAATAGGATGGGTGTGGAAGCAATTCGAAGTGCAGTTCATGTAGTTTTGCCATCGTTGCGATCGACTTGTTACATGGTGTATTGTCTTGGCGAAAGAGCAATTTTTTCTTCTTCTTTTGAGTCCGTTTTTTGGCGATTTCTACCTTCAAACGCACCAATAATGCAATATAATATCCACTATTGATGGGTCTTCCTTTCTCAAGGTAATCGATGAACAAAATACCTTG
This sequence comes from Sepioteuthis lessoniana, assembly GCA_963585895.1. Classification (NCBI taxonomy): domain Eukaryota; kingdom Metazoa; phylum Mollusca; class Cephalopoda; order Myopsida; family Loliginidae; genus Sepioteuthis; species Sepioteuthis lessoniana. The sequence continues at coordinate 30,838,160 of OY757938.1, forward strand.
CGCATCCAAAATTACAGGGGACAAAATCTCGCCGGGTGATGTTTGCGTCTTTGTCGTTTTGAACAGCTTTCATTTGCTGCTGTCTACTCAGCTGACTGCCGATTTGACTCCGGAGTGAAGTGGTGGATCCATGTTTCATCCACGGTCACATATTTACGCAAACCTTCCTTTTTGTTGCGTTGAATCAGTTGCAAAGAATGCTCTGAATCGTCGACGCGTTGTTGTTTTTCATTGATTGCGAGCAAACGCAGGCCCCACTTTGAACACAGCTTTCTCATTGATAAATGTTCATGCAAAATCGTGAATACACAGCTTTCTGATATCTTCAACTCCTCTGCTATCTCACTCAACTTCGATTTACGATCGGCCAAAACGAGTTTGCAGAGTTTTTTCGTGTTTTCCGGGACAACTGCCGAATTTGAGTGACCTGAGCGTTCAGCATCATTTGTAGCTGTATTACTGCGTTTAAAGTCAGTATACCACCTCTTAACCATTTTTTCCGACGGAGCAGAGTCCGAATAACACTTATCAAGACTTTTCTTTGCTTGAACAGTATATTTTCCCATGACAAAGCAACGCTTTATCAACACACGAAATTCGAATTTTTCCATTGTTTTGAACATTTGTAGCAGTAGCTGAGTTTTCCTGTGGTCAAAGCATCTACAAAACTCCTCTTTGATATTGTATGAAATTTTTAATGTCATCCACATCTAAAAATCTTGAACTTTAAATGAAGTTTCAGTTAAGAAAGCAAGAAAAATAGCATGAAAATATATCTGGTGAGTATCGAAGGCACGGTATTTGCACAATCCCATGTATCACCAGAAACTACTGATCAAAACTTATCTAAACTATTTATCAGAAAATATTGAGAATTTGCATTAACTTTTCTTTACTTCTTTTACATGTCTAAACATCATTTTGTTAGGGAAGTTGCTCAGGTCTTCATTTAAATTTGAATTTTTAAAAAAATCAGTCTTCATTCTTTCTTTTATCATATCACACACACACACACACACACACACACATATATATATATATAAACACAGCTTCAAGAAAAATATCTCTTGAGATATTTTCTAATGTAATTTCGTTGCTTTATTCAAAATGTAACTGAAAATATATATTAAACTTCTAATTTATCTAAATAACCTTCATCAGTATCAGTATCAGATCTATTTTATATAAAAATTACCACCCCTTCCCACTTCTATATTACTTGACACTTGCACAAGCAATCACTCCTTCACTTAATTACCTCACCAACTCAAAACCTTTTCCTCATGATAAAAAATGCTTTTAACAATAGATGTATTTATTCACTTAAAATGTAAAAAAGTTTTTACACTATGTTTATACAATTTTCTTTTTATTTTATTCTGCATTGCATTTTACATGAATATTGCAAAAAGGTTTAACTGCCTGTGAGAATTTATTTGTGGTTCTTTCTTCTTCACAGGAAATTCATTAAGAGCAAATCTCCATCAGCCCATCTGCTTGGATAATCTTTTGTTTACAGAGAAGGAAATTAATTGTTCTGTTGTAAGTCATTAATAGACTGCTGAATAACTGACAGGCGATGCCTCTTCTTCATTTTAACCTAAAATAAGAACATTAAAAAAACCTTTGACCCAGGAATGGATTAAGTCCTGTTGAAGCACTTAGAAGATTATGGAGTCCTCTCACAACATGTAAAGACTATAGGTTTTGGGTTTAAAAAAACAAACAAACCTGATGACATTTAAGTTGAATAAAATTTATTGGCACCTTTTTGTGAACCTTTGTTCAACTGCACAATATGCTCCGTGGAAAATCTCAGAGGTGCTCTCTCTTTCATTGATGCTCTAAGCACATGCCTATTTAGCTTAATGGTTAATCCAGCCCAGCTTTGACCAGACTTTATAGAATTAAGGTATGTTACATAGCCTAAATGAGTAAACATTCATTTTACAAAGATTTATAACAAACATGTCTTATTCAAAAAGCTAATACTGAATTGATTTTAAGATTTCAAAACTATACTCCAAGTTATTATAACCTTATGGAAGAGAAGCAAAATCCTGATTCTAAACCAAAGCAAAAACTCTTTCCTTTGGTTATCAATCAAGTATATATATATATATATATATATATATATAATTCAGAGTTAATCAGAAGTTAATGACATGTGTCATCTTGTCAGTTAATTCAAATCTTACATTGTTGAATGAATGTTTCTTTGCTGGTAAGTTGAAAATGCAACAAAGAATGTTTCTTTGTTGGTAAGTTGAAAATGCAACAAAGATTATATGCAGTGGCAGAAACTTGATCTGGCATTACCATGATATGACAGAAAACCAACAAAGTCTGGTAGCCCTGTAAAGTATACTGCTGAGATGTTCTGGGTTTGTAGTCATGATGCTAAGGCCCCTGAGACTATGCTTGATCCCAGAGTCATTATCTGAAGTCTTTGTTGGCCAGACAGTTGTTGTTTTTGCAGCATGTGTATATAATACCATAGACAAACACACACATGTATATGCATACACACAACACACACACAATGATGAGTGTGAAATTTGAAAACTATTATTTGTAAAATGTAATCATAATTTCTGCATAATACTGCCCTTATATAGATATTTATGTATAAGTGTGTGGATATACATACTTCTTTATCCACACACATATAGCATCTAAAAGACATTAACATCTCACCCACCATTCCCTGGGAAATACTAAAACTAGCACCCGGCTACAACAATACATCAAAAAATGCCTTCTTTGCCTCCATGAAAAACTTGCAATCATCGCCCAACCATCACAAAGCACCCTGCTAAACAAAAAATCAGAAATCCTATCCAAATGTAGATATGAGAACAAACATCTACTCTCACATTTCGACCCATACACATAACCCATCCATCTTACTTATACCACCTCCACTACTAGAAATTTCCCCAACAAATGACCCCACAACACACCTGACGCTCCGTAAGTAGCACTTTTCTCCATTGAATCTTTATATCCATCTCTATACTGTCACGTGATGGCTCACAGAGACGAGGAGGTGGGAATGATACCCCCCCCCGTTGAACTAACATTATCTAGCAGTCAAAAAGTGACCGTTAGAAATGATTGTGGGTCACACAGATGTTTGCACTTAAGTGACCTTGGGTCGCCGGACATCGGAAGGGGAAAGAGAAAATGAAGCCAAATGATTGGTGGGGGGAGCCTCAAACGGAAGTAGGGTTCCCTTCCCCTCAACGGAAGGAAAATACAAAAAAAAAAGTAGTTTTTGGACAAGTCTCGTGGCAGACGGACGACAGCCATTTCACTCCGGGCTAAAGACAAAAGACTGAGACATGAGAGACCTGAATCTCTCAAGCCAGCATTAAAAGCAATACAAAGTCTATTAGCCCGTGAAAGAAGAGAAATTCTCCAGTGGAACCCCGTCAAAAAAATAAGATAAGTAACTTTGGGACATTTTCCCTTTACACCCAAATTTTTGTTTACCACTCTCTCTCAATTTGGAAAAGGATAAAAGCCAAGAAAAGACATTTATATTCATGGACTATCCTATTACATATTTTTGACACTTTGAACATATATATGTATATAACCGTAGTAAAGAACTTATGTATTTTAATTTTACCATGTGGTCTATGTTATTATTCCATGCTTTCCTTTCAGCTTCTATTCGCCTTGTATTATCTTGCTTAGAACTGTCCTATTAATCCCTAAAGTATCACACGGGAAACCGGAGTTACCGACTACCACTATAGCAGTATTAATATTATTACAACTAAGACCTATAGGCTCACTTTCTTCCATTATCTCGGGGAAAGAAGAAAGCGACCTGGTGGGTGTGTGATAGTGTGAAATTTGGAACCCCTTGCCAGCGGCGGTCAGTCTGGCCTTAAATTATTCCCTCACGTAATATGCCAGTTCTTATCTGCCTGAGAAAAGAACTCTGAACAGGACTTATTTCTGTAGGGGATCAAGTGCCAACCTGCCCCGTCTTCACACGTGCGAAAAATAAAGTCCCATTTTGGGATTTTAGTTCAATTTGCCGTCACAGACCTAAAATGGGGGCTCGTCCGGGAATATTTTAATATTTAATTCCCGACCTCATGCAGACCTAAAATGGGGGCTCACGTCCGGGATTTAATATTATAAATAATATTTATTGCTAGTAGTCGTGTGACAATTCCTGCCGTCTAAATCTACCCTGGGAGACCGTGAAAGAAAAAAAAGGAATATTGCTGAAACAGTCAAATTACTGGTTGATATCACTGTTTGGAAAAAATTTTTTAAAAAATGGACAAAATAGAGAACTTTTTAAAAGAACCCTCCATGGAAAAGTTGGAGAGGCTGAGAAAAAGCGAGATAATAAAAATTGGCGAGAAGCTTGAGTTAAATGTTCAGAATTCTATGAGAAAGCATGAACTCGTGAGAGAGATAGCAAGTCACATGGTGGACGAAAATGTTTTCGAGGAAGCAGTATTAGAAGAGCTACCAACGGAAATGATAAGAATGACTCCAGAAGAAATTGAACTGGAGAAAATTAAAATACAAGCACAAATGGAACTACAGAGAAATAAAATGGAACTGGAGAAAATAAAAATTCAGCAAGAAACAAGGCTGCGAGAAGTCGACTTGGCAATAAGAGGACGCAAAGAAAGCCATGACAGTTTCGAGGTAACGAAGCAAGCGAGGCTAGTCCCAAAATTTGAAGAAGCCAACGTGGACGGGTACTTCGCACATTTTGAGCGAACTGCACTAAATCTTGGATGGCCGAAAGAATGCTGGTCGATGCTACTCCAAACTGTGCTGACAGGAAAAGCACAGAGAGCATATGCAACTCTGCCGACAGAAAATTGCGCCGACTATGATTTGGTGAAAGCAGCGGTTCTTAAAAGCTTCGAATTGGTTCCAGAAGCTTATAGACAGAAATTCAGAACACAGAGAAAAACTGAAAACCAGTCTTATGTGGAATTTCTGAGAGAAAAAGAGAACGCGCTGGATAAGTGGTGTGACTCTAAGAGGATAGACGGAGATGCTGAGAAACTCCGGCAGCTAATATTAGCTGAAGAATTCTTAAACTGTGTGCCAGAAGTCAGGGTTCACCTAAGTGAAAGAAAAACTGACGTGACCTATGAAATGGCCGCACTAGCAGACGAATACATCCTCACACACCGAAAGACAAAGGAAAAAACCTTCACGGGAAACAGAGTGAAATTCAAAGCTGAGTTAAGCCCTGAAGGAAGACCTAAGGAAGAAAATAGAAGGACCTTCCAAAGTAGCAGCAGAACAGTGGTCTGCTACAAATGCGGAAAGGCTGGTCACATAGCCATAAGGTGTCAGCTTGGAAAAGGTCCTGAAAGAAACCAGACCCAGCCGAGAAAACCTCAAGGAGCTGTAACAACACCTAGAGGAAACCAGTCCTATCGACCCTGGACGAAAAAAGGGATGATAAGAGGCCCACACGGAGGACCAGTGGGAGTCTCAATTTTACGAGATACCGGAGCATCTCAGTCGTTACTTCTGCGAAGTAAATTACCTAAAAGAGTAATAGAAGCAACACGTGAGACTGTGATGATAGAGGGTATCGGCGGAAAGAGGGTAAAAATACCGCTGTGTAAAATAACCCTAAAGTCCCAGTGGAAAGATGGACCAATTAAAGTTGGTGTGGTAGACAAACTACCTATGAAAGGAATTTCCCTTATACTGGGAAATGAAGTAAAAACTAAAAAGTGTCACCCGAAAAAGATGGCGAAAATAAGCACCATAAATGAAGATGGAAGGATGGCGAGGATGAACTCCAAACATGGAAAGAAGATGGCGAAAATGAGCGCCAAAAATGAAGAAGACAAGATGGCGGCTGAGCCACGTGGGCGGCACAAACGACATAGTCGCTCGCAAAGTGAGAAGGTGGAAAGAAAAGAAGTGAACCTTCCACCCCTCAATAAACAAGAAGATAAAAGGACCAGTCGTCAGAAAAAGGATGAAGGTCCAACGAATATTAGGAATAAATTCCCTAATACTTATCGAGAGGATAAGAGGAAAATAAGAGGACCCTCACAAGTGGCTAAGAAGGAAGAATTTAAGAGGGGCGACGAAGTCCTGCTACTATCATCGAATAAAGGACCCCACTGTGGTGGAAGATATATAGGTCCTTATGTAGTAACACGGAGAATAGACAAGGGGACATACAGAATTGATACCAACGAAGGAAAGAAGAAGACACAAGTGTGTCACACAAACAAATTGAAGAAGTATGTCCGTCAAGAAGGCCCACCTCGAAAAATTAAGAATTCGGAAATGCCGAATAAATTCGAGGAGAAATTAAGCCAATTGTCTGTTTCAGAAAGAGAGGGCTTAGAAAAATTAATAAAAAAGTACCCAAGCTTATTTCTCTAACGCCCCACGAAAATGTAGTAGCAGAATATTCTCTCGTAGTTGTTGAGAGAAAGAAAGAGAGAGAGAGAGAAACTAAAGAAAATGAGGAATTCTCGTCCCCAATGTTGAAATATGAGATGGACGAGAAAGTGGTTCGTCAACAAGTGACGAATAGGGGAAAGAGAGAAAAGAAAAGGAAGTTTCTTCCCCCCAGAGCTTAATAACCAAGCTTATAAAGTCGTCAAAAGTGACGAAGAAAGAAAGAAAGAAAAAGGGAGTTACCTCCTCAAGGTTTGAAATATGATACGGCCAAAAGCCGAGAGAGAAAAAGAAAGAAAGGAAAACGAGATTAAAGAAAAAGAAAAGGGAGAGAGAGAGAGGAAGAAAGAGAAGTGAAATTGTTTCCCCCTATAGTGAAAATTAGGAAGGACGAAAAAAAGGAAAAGGAAAGAATTCGTCAAAGCGTGAAGAAGAAAGGGGATGAAAGAAAAGTAAAGTGAGAAAAAAAAAAAAAGGGTGAAAGAAAAGGAGAAAGAACAGTGAATGGGATTGCCTTTTTTTTTCTATGGTATTTCTATTCATCTCCCTTTCTTCTCTTAAGCAGGGAGGTGTCACGTGATGGCTCACAGAGACGAGGAGGTGGGAATGATACCCCCCCCGTTGAACTAACATTATCTAGCAGTCAAAAAGTGACCGTTAGAAATGATTGTGGGTCACACAGATGTTTGCACTTAAGTGACCTTGGGTCGCCGGACATCGGAAGGGGAAAGAGAAAATGAAGCCAAATGATTGGTGGGGGGAGCCTCAAACGGAAGTAGGGTTCCCTTCCCCTCAACGGAAGGAAAATACAAAAAAAAAGTAGTTTTTGGACAAGTCTCGTGGCAGACGGACGACAGCCATTTCACTCCGGGCTAAAGACAAAAGACTGAGACATGAGAGACCTGAATCTCTCAAGCCAGCATTAAAAGCAATACAAAGTCTATTAGCCCGTGAAAGAAGAGAAATTCTCCAGTGGAACCCCGTCAAAAAAATAAGATAAGTAACTTTGGGACATTTTCCCTTTACACCCAAATTTTTGTTTACCACTCTCTCTCAATTTGGAAAAGGATAAAAGCCAAGAAAAGACATTTATATTCATGGACTATCCTATTACATATTTTTGACACTTTGAACATATATATGTATATAACCGTAGTAAAGAACTTATGTATTTTAATTTTACCATGTGGTCTATGTTATTATTCCATGCTTTCCTTTCAGCTTCTATTCGCCTTGTATTATCTTGCTTAGAACTGTCCTATTAATCCCTAAAGTATCACACGGGAAACCGGAGTTACCGACTACCACTATAGCAGTATTAATATTATTACAACTAAGACCTATAGGCTCACTTTCTTCCATTATCTCGGGGAAAGAAGAAAGCGACCTGGTGGGTGTGTGATAGTGTGAAATTTGGAACCCCTTGCCAGCGGCGGTCAGTCTGGCCTTAAATTATTCCCTCACGTAATATGCCAGTTCTTATCTGCCTGAGAAAAGAACTCTGAACAGGACTTATTTCTGTAGGGGATCAAGTGCCAACCTGCCCCGTCTTCACACGTGCGAAAAATAAAGTCCCATTTTGGGATTTTAGTTCAATTTGCCGTCACAATACACTTCCACAACCCGTTGACAATATGTTAACCAATTTTTCACAGTATATCTAACATATCCTCCACGCACACACCATCATATATTACAATAACATATACGAAATATAACATTAACACAACATACATAACAAATAAAAAATCATCATTGTAATCCAACACAACTCGTAACCTATTATCCTTACATCCCAAACCTATCATGCTTACACATCAAATCATATATTCATTTTCTTAATTATGCAATAATAATAATTTGCTTGTTAGTCAAAATCATCACCATACTGTTGAAATTCACTTTAGTCAGAACTAGTTAATACCTACAGACTCTAATAACAATTGGGCTAGAGGTTATCTGCGTGAAATCATTTTTTGTAGCGGTGAGTTACCTGCCCTTAGACTTTTTTTTTTTTTTTTTAGTTGTTGTTATAAAATAAATGAAACACCTAGTGTGTTAATAGCAGTCCTGATGTGTTGATTCGTTATTTGATTGGAAGTTATGTCTAAATGACTAACTGCGCTTACCAGAAAGAAAAAGGTATGTTTCCCTTTTTTTAGGGTTTAAGTCAACAAATTCCCAACACATACACCCCCCCCCAAAACGACATAGCTAATACAATTATTGCAACGTCTTAACACAGTATATTCACAATATTCTTTACGTACATACAATCATGGATTACAATGATGTATACGCAATATATCATTAACACATTATAACTAATACAAATTACTATAGCAATCTAACACAAATTATATTCTAGCATATGATACTAATACTGCATAATGCTTCATAGAATAATATGTCACATCACCACAACATTTATTGCGATTCTGGCCCACCATACTCCTTCGCTTATTATGCTTACAAATCAAAACTTTATTTTCTTTGTAATACAATGATGATGATATTTTGTTCCTCAGTTAAAATCATCACCACACACACACACACTCACGAATATATAATAAAATTTTTACTTAGTCAATCTGTCATGACTTTGGCAACACATCGCGTCTCATACATCCAGGAGACAACCTCAATTTTACCGCACGCCACAAGTATCTTAATACACACTCATACTAAGTATCACTTATACGTCCACACACAATAATATGCAAATATAAACTACACAAACACACACACATACACACACACACATACACACATAAAGAGTTGTACATAATTCTAACGTTCTTTTGACTGGTTTTTTCGATTTTTTTATTTCTTCAAGATCTTTTGTTCTCTGCCTGATGATTGTCATTTATAAAATGTCATGAAACCTGAGGTTGCAGACAAGCTTCCATGCTATTAAACAAATATAAAAACTGATATATATTTACTTATTATTATTACTATTATTATTACTATTATTATATAGCTCTATCACAGACATTAGGCACTCTACAAATTATATCGCATTTGGTCTGCCACAAACCCACAAAGTGAGATACTGACAACCAACACTGTTATAATATATATATATATATATATATATATATATATATATATATCAAACTCAACTAGAACAGAATTAGCTAAAAGAAAAAATATTTTGATATACATATATTCAGGTATGTTTTAGAGTTTGCTCATAGTATAACTGAAAAGATGTTGTATAGCCATGATACAACTATACGTATACATATATATGCGAAAATATAATCAACAATAATGACGAACGAACACACTTCTTTAGAAAAATATACCTCTCACACTTTATTCAAAAGCATTGCGAAAGGGTTGTGAAAGGGTTGCGTGTGAGAGATGCGTTGGAGACTGAACAGACTGCAACATATTGACCCCCAGTTCCTCTAACTATAGCAGCACTTCTTTTCCTATTCTGCTGGGCTATTCAACTGGGGGTCCTGAGGGCCCAAGCCCTCTACTGGGAGCTGGTTTTCACTGCCTCGAACTGCAACTCGAACTTCAACTGCAAATGACTCCAACTAACTCGAACTGTCTGTGGCACTGGGTTATGTAATTGTTTGACATCCACCTGCTTCCTGTGGGCGTCGCAATTGCACCGAATTCAACTCATCCATGGTCAAGGTTATATCTTGATATTTTCGACCGGATGCACTTGTTTCTTGATCGACGGGTGGGTCAAAGGTCAATATGTTACAAAGATAGATTAAATTCGTAATTTATCTAAATCACCTCAATTATTATTAGAACAATCTTAAAAAACAACCACCCACTTCTAACCTATGCCAAAATCCTTTCACTTAAAATATAGAAGTTTTACACTGTGAGAAAAGTTTCTTCTGTTTTATTCATTTATTTAATTATTTTATTTTAAGTATTTTTATTTGAATATCACCAAAAGTTTTAACTACCTCTGGGAATTTACTTCTGGTTCTTTCTCAAACTACACTCCGCCCAGAGGTGGTCTAGCCAGGTTCAAAGGGAAATCGGCACATTGTAAGGACCCATACATTGAATTTATAAATCAAAACAAAAGAAAGGTATTGTTCTTATGGAAGTACATAATTGATGTTATTTACTATGTTTTGCTTACAGTATCTGCAGTTATTAAGTGGTCACCCATTTAAGTACTTACCTGATAAATTGCTGCTTAACTTTAGTGATCTCACAGGGACTGGTGCATTCAGCATGAATTACAGGATAATTTCAATAAAATTAATTTGACTATTTTTATTGACAATTGGGCTTGTGATATGAAAAAGATGAAACTTTCTAGCCATAGTCAGTTATGATGTCAAGGTTTGGTTCCTAAATCATCTCAGGAGATTGAGAACACATTTTTAAAAAAATGGTAAGTTGTTCACATAAAGTATGTATTTACCTAACCCCTTTGCCAAGAATAAGATGCAACACAAGGTTAGGGTATATCTAGTCTGAATTCAGAATTTTTTGTCTCCAAGACTAGTTGCCTTACCAAAGACCCTATCTACCCTGTCAAGGAAATTTCTTCCAGAGAGTTCTTACAAGATAATTCAATAAAGTGAAAAAATACCAATAAAAAATTGTGATTCTATTTTCATTATGCACAAGGGAACAAAAGAGTTTAAAAAATCATTGAAATTGCTCTGCACAAAATATTGAAAAGCCTATGCACAAAAAAAAAGTGATTGTAACCTTTCTCCCTCTTAAGCTATGCCAGTGACTCTAGCTAATATAAATTAGCAATTTTTATTACAAACCTACCAAAGAGAAAGAAAAAATCAATTTTAATAAAATTAATTTCACAATGTCCTTTGTAAATATTTTGTTACTTTCTTACAATCCTTTCCATATTTAAAACAAATTTCCTTCTTTTTCCTCAAATATCTGACAAGTTCTCATTTTTTTTTTCATAACCTTTCAATTTTTTAAAACCAGTTTTTATTCATCTGTCTTCAGAGGAAGACTTTTCCATTTTTAGCAATTCCAATTCATTTCTTGTTTTTCATTCAGAATTCATTTTAAATAATAGTTGATTATTTAACACTTTATTCTTCAGTTTTTTTTTCAAGTTTTAAATTTGGTTGGTTGGTTGGTTGGTTGGATTTACATCATGTTAACCCTTGTTTGCAATATTTGTTTAAAGAGACAATGTATTTATGGAGTTTAAAATCATTTTAATTATTATCTCAAACAGATGTGACCTTACATGTGTTACAACTTAAGGTTGTATTGACTTAGGAGTCATGGCAATGAAGAAATAACCTCAGACTCCTCAGAGCTCCATAACTGGAGCCTTTTCATTAGATGTAGTTTGGTGTCATACCCAGAATACACTTTAGTGTGTGTGTGTGTGTGTAAGAGAGAGAGAGAGAGAGAGAGAGAGAGAGAGAGAGGGAGAAGTACCTATCTGCAGTGTATTTTAGGCCCTGTTGACAGGATGCTCAAGTTTTGAAACCATTTGTGAATGTTTGATTTTGATCTCTATATATACAAAATAGAAACATATTTTTTAATTTTCTATGAAATATTCTATACTTCTAAAGGAACAGAAATTAACATGAGCAGCAGTAAAAAAGGGAAAGACTTTTTAGCATACAACAATTTTTATGCTCAATGTCAACAGCTGATATTGTGTATGGTTGATATTTTTAATTCATTCTTTTATAAGGGAAAAAGCAAGGGAGATAATTTCTATTTTTATTTGAATAATTTAAGCACATGACAATCTTTCATTCAAATTTTCTTGTTTGCTTACAACTTACTTATTCTATTAATATCATTTCATATTCACTTTTTATGTTTATATTTGAAAGTTGATTCTCTTATTTTAATAATTTCATTTTCCTCTTTTCTTATTTTTCTAATTTTTGCTCTTCTTTCATGATTTTTATAACTTGCTTTTCTTTTTTCTTCCTCATAGTTATTAGTAGTATTATTTATTAAACTTGATTACTTTCCATTTATTGCTTTTTGAGTTCTATTTCTTTTTTTTAACCTTTCTCCTTTCTTCTTTCCTTCCTTCTTTTCTTCCTCCCTCTCTCCTTTCATCTCTTTTTTACAGTTCTTTTTCTAATTTTTCTCTTTCTTTCCATCCTCCCTTTCAGCATTCTATTCCCTCAGTCTCTTTTTTCTTTTTCTTTTCTTTATTTCTCTTTTTTTTTTTGTTCTTTTAATGATTATATTCTTTCTTTCTTTCTTTCTTAATTTACTTTTTATATTCTGATATTTTGTATGCCTTATATATTTATTTTTTCTCCTTTATTTAGTAAAAGAAATTTCTTTCTTTTCCTGTCTGTTTCTTTTTAATCATTATTTTTGCTACTATTCTTTTTCCAAATATTTTTCCCTTTTATCGGATAATTCAAAAAATCCATCCCAGTTGGTAAATTCCCAATGCCACAAAACATACAGAAATATAAAAGAAAAGAATTAAAAGATAAATGCTGTCTTATTGTTTATTCAAAGAATATATAGAATCAATTCGGAAGATTAATAGGCCTTGACACAAATACTAAAAATACAATAAAATACATTTATAAGAAATGGCAGAAATCTTCTTTTAAATTACTAGAAAAGGCATTGACCTCAAAATGAGTTTTGACACTAATAAAAAGAAGAAAATTGAATTTAAAAAATTGAAGTGTTATTGAATCATAGCTTTAAGAAGTTGGATTTATACAAAGATTTATATTGAGACAAATGTGATAGATGCACCTTTTATATAACCTAACAAAATAATCTTAGTTAAATGTAAGTAAATATTTGTAAAGAAAGAAAAGAAGAAAAATTAACTCTTTATTTGGAAAAAGTATTAAGTAGTAAAAAGAAAAAAGATTAAACAATATCACAACTGATTGATAAGTAAGGCCTCTAACCTTATAAAATAAATTTTAGACCAGATAGAATAAGAAACAGGTGTCAAAATGAAGTGAATTTATTTCACTTCAAAAAGTTCATTTTTAAAATCTAATGATCATTTTGTACAAAACATTCTTCGAAACATTCTATCCACTTTTTTTATTCCATCCATAAAGAAAGTTTCTGTTTGTTGTTATCTTTTTTGTTTGTTAGTTTATTTGTTAAATTATTCCATTTGTTCATAACTTCAATTCTGGTACCAGATGAAAAATGTGGGTATTTCAGATACTCTTTAAATTTTATGAACATCCTGAAATCCTATGGTATCAAATTGGGGCTTTGTTTAGAGGGTGATGTATAACAAGAGTGAATTCCAGGTTTCTTGTTTGTGTTGTTTTTTTCTTGCAATCTAACCTTGTATTGTTGTGGCAAACAATCTGGCCCAGACATTTCTGTAATTCAACATCTCAATGATAAACCATCCTCTTTTTTGAAAAATCTCTGGCTTCTGAATAGCATATCTTTAATTCCCTGATTTTCTTGGATCATGGCATTCAATCATTGGTTCTTCTTTCATCACTGAAATTGGTTGTTTATCTTGCTATAGCTTTTGGCATGTTGTACCCAGTAAAGAATATTTTTCACATCAATATGAATTCCTTATCAATTCTTTCTCTGACCATTGCTTTATAATTTACAAGAACGTAGTACTCATGAGTGGTGAACATGATATAACACACTGCCATTGATATTTAACTAGTTAGCAAAATAGCTTTCTGTCTACTATTAGCAATGGTCGGAAATCTTACTTCTTAATCAACACTCAAAATAAATTAAAGATTATTAATACTCATTCAGCAGAAAACTTTGGATGGCATAGCAGATGTTAAAAGTTCTTAGCCGAACAAAGAAAGGAATTACCTTGATATTTCAAATCCCCTTCCTCAATACACTTGGCATATTGTTTCAAAAGTTTCTTTAAACCTTCCTCTCACCCCAAAAAACGTTAATAAAAAAATTTTAATGTCATTCTCTTCTTGTTTAAACCAAGAACTTGTTCACCTTTGATAACTGTTTCTCTATGTTTCATAAGATGCTATGTGATATGGATTAAATGAAAACTGATGAAATGCTACTGAAATAAGTAAAACAGGACAAGAAAATAAATGCACAGTCAAGATACTGAGTTTACTCATATCTAATTATATATATATATATATTTCATAAAAGATGCTATACACCATATAAGAATGTAGAAGTTATTCACAAATAAATTTTATGCTTCTTTATTTGTCACAGTGCAACACTGAATTTAGAGACAATGATATCTAGCATTTAAAATGATTGCCTCATGCTTTATATAAGCATCCATTCCATTGTGTTGTGTTGGCTATGTCATTTTCAAAGGATGAATATTTGTTCATTATTGAGACTTATACAAAAAGAAGGTTGGATTTTTTTGCACCCTCCCACAAACATAAATGTACATCAAAAAATGATGCATAGATTGTGTAAATATGAATAAAGTAGATGCAGTTGCCCATTGCAGAGCAAGATGTTGACACAATTTTGAAACAATGTGACCAAACATGTGTAAATATTCTACTAAATATAATCATCATCATGTCACGCTGCCAGCACGGATCTCCCTGACCCTCTCTCAACACTTGTCTCCATCATCCATTGCTCTTGGGAGGTCCTCAAGGCTACATCTTGTATTGACACAGAGCTGCTGAATATAGGTTCTAGCTGGTCGTCCTACCTTTGCCCGTCCATGTGAAGGGGTCCACAAGAGTGTATCGCTTATGAGTTCTTTCTTACTTCTCCAGCTGTGTCCCCCATGCCTGGTTCATCTAACTTGGATAGTTTTCATGATGAGTGATAGGTGGCCATACAGCTGCTGTTTTATGGGGTGTTGCCTCCAGGACTTATTCAATATTGCTCACAGCATTCTTGTGTAATTACTTTCAAGCTTTTTCTCTATATGTTTAGTTAGCGTCCATGTAGCGCATCCATATAGCAGTATAGACACAACCACAGCTAGGAAAACCTGTGTTTTATTTTATCGGTCAGATATGACTTCTATATGACGGATAGCCTATCAATAGCTGTTCATGCCTTTGCTAATCACATGTTGATGTCTTTCTTGGTTGACAAGACACTACTTCCTAGGTAGTTGAACTTGTCCACTAGTTTCAAAAGCACACTCTTTGATTAAAGCACATGCATTCTGTTTTGTCTGTGTTGACATGGAGGCCTATGCCACCAGCTGCTTGTTCCAGACTATGTAGCAGGGACTTAGCTTGAGCAAGTGTATTTGCCAGAAGCACTATGTCATTGGCATTATCCACATCGGTAATTGTTTGTGCGGGGTATCTTTTGCTTCTTTCCTTCACTAGCTTGAAACTGTTTTCTTTCATTAAATCAATAGACATTCTAAGCATATAGTCTAGGTAGATGACAAAGACGTATGGGGATAATGTGTCTCCTTGTAGGACTCCTGCTACAATGACAAAGTAGTCTGTGACAAAGTAGTCTGGAGAACGGACTTTTACTTTTGTGTTTTTATATTGCATCATTATGGCTGCAACGGTTACTTTGGGGAGGCCATCGGCAAGAAGTATTTGCACCATCTTCTCTCTGTGTATCGACTCAACGCCTTGGAGAAGTTGATGAATAATATTGTTGCCTCAAGATTTTTGCACATGCACCTTATAGAACTCAATGGATAGTCAAAATTTGTGATATCGTCGATCAATTTCTCTGAAAGTCATTTTGGTTCTTCTTAAGTATCTTCTCAATTTTGGGTTCTATGCGGTTGCATAGTAGAGCATTGTAGATCCTGGCTGCCAAGAATGTAAGGGTTATACCACAGTAGTTCTTGGTTATTCCAAGGTCACCCTTCTTAGGGAAATAGAGGGTGCATCCCTTGGTCCATCTGTCTATTGTTTTAGTTATATACAGCATTACAGTGACGGAGCAGTATATCAACAAATACCCTGTTCTTCCATACTTCTGGGGGTATTTCATCAAGCCTTGCTGCTTTCCAATTTTAATCTTTCTGAGTACTGAGTTGGGTTCTTCTTGCATAAACTGTCCTAGTTTGATGACTTGTTGATTACTAATAATTTTTGTGATTGGTTCATGCGTAACTTTCAGAGGTTTTCCAAGTAAAAAGAATATGATAAAACAATTATTTCTTTTTCTAAATATGCTGGGAGGCATATTTTTCTTTACATATATATATATATATATATATATATATATATATATAAGATAAATATTTTATTATATAAGATAAACTGGTTTCACCAGTTTTAAAACTGGTTTCACCAGTTTATCTTATCTTTAAATTTATCTTACAAGTTATCTTATCTTTAAGTTTATCTTACCAGTTTGTCTTAAACTGGTGAAACCAGTTTTAAAAAATAAAACTGATGAGCAGGAAAATCTAAGGACCTGCAGAGTTGGGGAGTGGGTAGAACAAATATTTATGGATTAACATACAAATTCATTTTGCTCTACAATGAGTTTTATACTAAATATGATCTTCAGATGAGTTTTAAAAAGAAAGTAATGAAGGCATGAACTGCTGCATACTTAATATATGGCATTCACAATGGAAACAATCATTCTTGCTTTCTTATTTTTTTAAAAACTCACCTGAGGATTATATCTAGCATAAAACTTGGAATAAGGACAAATAAATTTGTGAATATCAAACCATTAATATTACATATACATACCTGCACACACACACACACACACACACACACACACACACACACACACACACACACACACACACACACACACACACACACACACACACACACATATATAAATATAATTTTCTCGTAATATATATATCTATATTTATATTTATATATAATTTTTAAGTAATTCATTTGCATCTTTCACATTCATTTAATCTTAAATTTATCTAACAGTAAATACACATATATATGTTCTATGCCAAGATATTTTCAGACCATGTTTGTCTTTCATACAATCTTGTCCTGGCCTGTACCCACACCCACAGATACATGACCTTGTGATATTAATGGTTGCCAATATAGATATGTTCAGAAATAATTCACTTATAATTAATTTTTAATAGGAAACTCTACCCACAGTAATTAATGATAGGTAGCATCTCAGGAAAAATAGATAAAAATGCTTTTCTATGAGATAATATTTTAATTTTGTTCACAAATATGAATTATTTTTAATAGTAAAAACTTTATAATAGCTCTCAGTTTTACTACAATTTCACTTTTAAATCAAAACAATTTGCTGAAAACTTGCCCTCCTGGGAAGATTTTAAGCTAGTAACATCAGAATATGTTTTTGTGAGCATTTATTATTTATTAAGAGGTTAATGCATATGGATTCCAAGTGACTTTAAAAAAAACAATTATTTGTTATTCATACTTTGTATAAGGTGCTAAAGATTGGAGAGTGAGATGAATATGTGTGTATATTTCAAAGTATCTCTACTGACTGACTGGGTTGTCACTTACAACAGTGTCAATACAAAAAAGGACTGCTTAGGACCTTGCAAAACTATCGCAACAGTGGCTATTACTCATATTGCAAATGTAAACATGATTTGTGGGGATTATCTGCTCTTGATTACAGAGGTTTTTGAACAGTCATGAGGAGACAAGAAATGTTGTAGCTATAGCAACAAGGAAAAGGTGCTTTTTACTTGTTGCTATGGCAACAACATATCTCACTTGACACATGGTCAAGTCACAATTAAAGCACTAATTCTTATAAGATCCCTAAGTTAAGGAGAGATGAGCAAAGTTAGATGGGTAACCATTTAGTTACAGCATGTCTTACTCATTCTTACTTGGATGGTTTGTGAGATGGGAGATAAGTGGTCATAGAGTTGCGGTTTTGTTAGATACTGCTTCCAGAATTTGTTCAAAATAGCATGCAGTATCCTTTTGTAGTATTTTTTCCTAGTGTTTCTTTAAAATTCATGTGGGGCAACTTTACAGTAGTACTGGCGTGGGTACAGTTTGGAAGAATTCTGGTTTTATGTTATCTGAGAGATCAAATTTCCAAATTCTTTGCTAAAAATTGACAATGTAGGGAAATTTTTGAAAACTTATATGCTAAAACATATTTTGGGATTTCCTTAATCAAAGAAAATTTGTTACCTTTGAATTAAAATAATGACGGACAAAAAAGACACTTAATGAATAATAGTAAAAGTGTATATATGCTCAACAGTTGTATATCAGAAGAAATCCGAAAAACTACAAAGAAAAAGCACCATCAGATACACACCTAACATTTAGGAAGTGTAGCACTTAAAAGAAGACATGAATGAAAGTGAAGAATACATTTATAATGGCTGAAGTTCAACCCAAACCCAACATTTACATCTGTCGATTAAGATAAGTACCAACGTCTTTCTGCTAAATGAACTGGTAGAAAAGTGATTTTGCACAGTCTACAAACTGATGTTCCATTGACAGAACACTTAATAGCAGGACAATGTCCATTTACAAATTGACCACCTCTATAAAGGCCTCTTGATTTGTCTATCACTCTTTCTTCTTCTGTTATTTTTGGAACATTTATATAGTATTAGTATCCACAACCAACAATAATGGACAAAAGTTTAATAATCCCTCAAAGAGTTTTACTTGATGTCATATAGATGTATCTTGTTAATTTAAAAATTACCAGCAAATTACCTGTTTTTGTGCAATTATTTTCTCCAGCCTATTTCACTAATAACTCATCCATAATGTTGATTCATTCCATTTCCTAATGTACCAAGTTGCCCATTTCTTTCATGTTTCATGTCAACTCAATCTCCCAATCCATCTTCTCATTTTTTGTATATATATATATATATATATATATATATATATATATAATTTTTTCTTTTAAACATGTTTGATTAAATTGGACTGACACTTTGTGTCTGCCCACTCAATTGTTTATCCATTCAAATCTTCATAGGAATTGTTTGACATTTGGAATGAAGTTTGAAAGCCATCATATGTTTCCTAAGTACTTTTGACCCCAACTGAAGCCATATTTAGGGGAGCAAATAATGAAATGACAAACATAATGCTTCTTCAATAACATAAGTACCTACATTGGCCTGACAACTACAATTCTGTTGAGATGTTTAACACTTTCAACCTATCCAACACAAGTTCCATTTCCCAACACCTCAAACACACTCATCCAAATATAGAAAGATGCTAATTAAAAATTCCACCATATTACACAAAGAAAAATCAAACAAAAACTCCAAATTCTTGAAGTTCTACAAATAAAGATTAACAAAATCAACTTTGAATACAGGAACCACATTTTTTTATAACATTAGTTTAGATGAAATCTTCATCTGACTTTATAATGTTATTCTGAAGGGAACACTGTAATTTGCTATTAATGAGTTATAATATTCCTATATGTTTGTGTAAAAAGTCTATGTACTTGTCGAATCCTTTGAATGATACACAAAAATGCTCTTGGAATAATTTTCTCTAGTAATTTACTCAAAAATGATCACTTCACTGATGTACAATACTGAATACCAAAATACTTGATACCGAATTCAGAATTAGAATCAAACCCAAATGCTGAATACTTCAGACTTCTGTCTGGATACTTTATATGTTAGATATTCATGGTCATGTGACCCCAGTAGTACAATTCATTCAATGGTTATATTTGTTGCCTAGAGATCTGTGTTCGACCACATGGGTTGATATTAACACTTTCTTCTTGTATAACACATTCTGAAATATTTTTATCCCATTTCCTGCCAATTCTTCCACTTATGCGGTGCATTCAATAAGTTTCCAGACTTTTTTTGTAGAGGCATTTAAAATTGTTGTAGACTCTTGAAAATTCAATATCTTATTGCTATACATCTTATGAGATGACTGACCAATTTCTATGATTTCAGGTTCAAATGAACACCTACAGCAGGAATTCGAATACACCCTGATTGTAACAGCTGGTGAATTTCAAAAATGCAATCTGGACATGGGGACACTTTAGAAGAATGATATGCAA
Organism: Sepioteuthis lessoniana; assembly: GCA_963585895.1. Classification (NCBI taxonomy): domain Eukaryota; kingdom Metazoa; phylum Mollusca; class Cephalopoda; order Myopsida; family Loliginidae; genus Sepioteuthis; species Sepioteuthis lessoniana. Next base: position 30,858,506 of record OY757938.1, read on the forward strand.
TAAAATTGTGTTTTAACCTTGGAAAAAATGTCACAGAAAACGTATGGAATGCTTCAGACTGCTTTTCAACCATCTTGCATGAATTGAGCATCAGTTTTTGAGTGGTATAAGAGATTCAAGGAAGGCAGGGAGTCTGTAAGGGATGATGAGAGGTGTGGGAGGAGTAAGGAAGTCAATAGACCAGAGTTGATTGGCCAAAGGGTTAGGGTTACTATGTTGAGGTTTTAAAGGAAGTTCAGGAAGAGATTCCTAGGGAAGAGGCCAGCACTCTTCAAATCGGGTCAGTGGCATTTCCAGCAGGACAATGCACCAGTCCACAACTCCATCCTTGTCACAGACTATTTGACCAAGATGGGCATCAAGACAGTTCATCTCCATCCCTATAGTTCAGACCTTGCTCCCTATGACTTTTGCTTATTCCCTAAGCTCAGAGGCTGTCATTATGAGACAATTGAGGAGATGAAAGTGCATTGCAGCTGGAGGAGATTACTTCAAAGGGGACTAGAGTTTCATGTGTGTACTATCAATAAAAGTGCCCATACGAAAAAAGTCTGGAAACTTATTTAATGATCTTCGTACCTCTAGAAAAATTCTTTTCTTCCATAAATTCCTCACCCTCTTGTTCTTTCTCCTAGTCTTTATATAAATGTATATGACTTGTCGTTGTGTCATTTCCTCATTCACTCTCTTGAAGATTGCCTCAGATGGGGCCAAAAGTATTTGGGAAACATACAGCGTCTTTCTAAATTCTTTCATCCAAAAGTCATACTAAGACTTGAATGGATCAGTAATAGAGTAGTAAGATACTAAGTGTCTGTCCTATTTAATCAAACATATATATATATATATATATATATATATATGCTTGATTATATAGGACAGATATATATATATATATATGCTTGATTATATAGGATATATATATATATATATATACACAAGGTCTGTCTAAAAAGTAACAGGTCTAGGTGTGCTGTGTGAACAATAGGTGAAAGAAGGATAAGTGAATTGTGTCATAATCTAACATGATATCTTGGAAGTATATAAGTGTCATTTTAACTTTCTGTAACCTTTAGATTTTTTCCCTTTTGCTTTTATTTACTCTTCCTCTTTTTTTTTTAGATCATTTAGCTATGAGGACTGAGGAATGAATGATGAAAACTAAGAAAAAATAAAACTGAAATTTTTTGTCCAGTTGAGGGAAACTCCCTCAACCACTTGAAATGCTTCAGCTAGTGAATGGAGATAATACCATATCATACACACGTTTTTGAGAGGCACTAGAGGTTCAAAGGAGTGTGAGGAGGTGAAGTAGGAGACCTTCAATACGTAGGATTGAGATCAACATCAAGTGAGTAAAGCAAGTGGTATGTGGGGATCATTGATTGACTGTTCAAATGATTGCCAATCAGATGGACATTATTTCTTGTGGAATATTATGCAGTCAAAATGAATATTATTCCGTATTATTTATTACCAAACTCCACAGTATTGAAACGTTGTAATCAAAAATAAAATAAGAAGTGTACTTATTTTTGGACTACTACATGTTCATATTTTTAATTACAGAGTTTCAATGCTGTTGAGTCGAATAATAAATAATCCCTAATATTATCTGTTTTGATTGTATAATGTTTCACAAGAAATTGATGTCTTTGAGAAAAATTAATTTTTTGAAGAAAATGGTAAGGGTATATTTTCTAAAATTGTTTTGAGGAAACCAGTTTACTTGTTTTCAACCAATTTTATTGCCTGAAATCTACCATTTTTAAAGAGGATCTCAGCATTAGAAATGAAAAAAAAGGCAAATATGAAGATTGGTGTAATCAACTGGCTGTAATGAAGTTCTGCTTTTGTTCATACGTCATCAGCAGATGTAATACAAATTTTGTGACAACAAAATGTGTCATCAGTTTTCCTTTTAAAATAATGTGACATGAACTTTTACAGACTTATACCTGCTCAGAAACAGTCAGATAATGATTTCCATAGATCATGGTATACAGTTTCTCAATGTGATTGTTGTTGTCTATTAGTGTGGAAAGTCATTCAGTTTTTGGATCATCTTTGGTGAAAGTTCTTCTTGATTTGAAACTCATTTGTAACATTAATTACATTGTGCAGACTTCAAGCAAACTTTCTTTCATTTCAGAAAAGTCTCTGTAAATGCTTTTTCTAATTTGAAACAGAATTTCTCACAAGCAAGTTGGTCTTCCCTTGTAGCTGTGGGTGGATGGGATGATAAGCAAACTTTACACATATGACCCAACTACTTACTATCAGGGTTTCATGTTGTTTGTCTTTTAATAAAAGATATCATGGTCACTGCTACACATTTTAATCACCAATGCTATATAATCTCATTTGTGTGATATTTAGAATATTGGTTTGTTTTGGAAGTTAAGTGGTTACTCACTGTGCCAAGTACCAGAACATATCAATCATGCTTTTGATACAATAAAAATTTTCAAATACGAATAGAAAATTAAGAAAATGAATGAATTAAACCATAAAATCAGTGAAAATAAGAAAATTCCCAGATGTGTATATTTACCCAACTCCTCCATTACAGGCAGGATATAACTCAAGGTCAATCTTTTTAAACAAAGTACAGTTGGATTAATTCAGAGTTTTTCATTCTCCTAAATTGGTGGCCTAAACAGAACTACAGAACCCGGTCTGCCCTACTATTCATTCATAGGTGGTGGGGTGAAATAGATGGATTCATACCTTTTCCCAAAGGCATCAACATGAAGTGAAATGGAAACAGCCTTATCTAGGATTTGAACTCAGGTTGACAATTCCATTTCCCATGGTGATAACAATCTCCTTGATGTAAAGTTTGAGGGAATGTAAGTCAAGTGGAACACAAGGTCTCAAGGGAATTCCTGGATCATACTTGTCTTTTGCTTTATTCATAGTTTGTTTACCTATGCTTCTCTCACTCTCTTCCCACTTTCTTCATGGATTTTATATTTTGGTTCAGAACCTTTCCTCATTCCTAGCCAAATTATAACAGCCAAGTTTCAACTCTACTCATGATCAGAAATTTTTAACCTTGACTGGATGAATGGATCTATCCGCTAAAGTATTAATAAATTGTGATGTGTTCCAGCTATTTTCTTTTTCCTGATTAAACATTGTTATACATTTATTTTTTTCAATTTGAAATATAAATAAATAATATTGTACTTTAAGGTTGTTGAAGTTCAGTTTATCTGGGGAACCAAAAATCAAGGGTTGATGCTTTTTAGGTACAACTTGGACATGAAATTTTATTTTCATTTTTTTTTAAATCACATAACAGAAAATTAAATTTCTTTTTTTTATAGAGTGTAAGAAAAAAAACCTGTAAGTGAGTACATAAAACAAAAAATTGTTAAAGGACAGAATATAGAAATTAGTTTATTTTGAAAAACATTTAATAATCTATTTGTTTCATCATCATCATCATCATCATCATCAACAACAACAACAACAAAGCTTGTTGACATCACAGATGCCTTTGACTCTCTCTTACCATCTATCCCTATCAACCATCACTCTTGGTAAGTCATCTTAACAACATCCAGCGTCTTTAAAGAACAGAAGAATGTAAATTTTTGTTGGTCAACTGTGAAATTTTTAACAATTTACTGAAATTTTTGGGAGATAAAATTTAAATAAAAAAAGGGTTATGCAAACTTCTATGAAGTTAAAACTTATACAATTTAAAATTTAATATAACTTTATAATTATTAACTGAAATCCAATTTTGAAGAGAGGGAATAGACACCCAAAAGTTTGAAAAGTATTTAAAAATAAAAGAAATTCGACCAGAATAAAAAATATTTCATTCACATTAGAAAATACCAAAACACTTTTCCCAGAATAATTTTGTGAATGTGTGATGACAAAATAAGATAATAAATCATATATTCAAGCTACAATGGGATATTTGGACAAGTTTTTTCCCACCTCTCTAGAACCAATCAGATATCCTGCCCCAGCTTGTCACAGGATAAATCTCTGAGGGAAGACAGCATTTTGTGAGCCACACTAGCATATAACAACAGGAACCATGAGATGCAGTATGGTGGATATGAAGCAAGGTGGGTAACTCAAAAGTTGGGTCAATAGCAAGCGTCACCAAATGCTGGGTGGAAGAATGTCATGGATCAAGAGTCAGGAACAAATAGTTCTGTCAAGAAACTACAACTACTCAACTCTAAGGGTGGTGTCTATTGATGAGGAGGAAAAACAGCCAATGAAAGATTCCCATGACTAATTCAAATCATTCATCCAAATTGTATTGTCCTTCATGTGGGTAAACAAGGGGCACATTCTGCTGAGATTAGAGCTTTGGCCCCAGTGTTAAAAAAAATCAGCTACAGAGATCAAACCCAACTTACATACAAAAATGCTGTTCACATGACAACATTTAAGGTTAGAACTTTAAATACAATAAACTAGGAACCTGAGGTTACAGTATCTGCAGCCAAGCACAATGTAAACATTATATGAGTATAAGAACATGCAAATTACCATAATGAATGAGGCTTAAAATATCATGGTACTGGTAATAGGTGAATATTTGTCTCTGTATCTGTGTGGAAAAACTTTGTCAATGCTTCCTTAGGTAGTATATGAATGCTTCTCAGTCTTCATGGCTTAAAATCACTAAACAGCATAGAAAAAAACCATCAGAGAATTATGTGTGCTAGATTTAATGGCAACCCCTGCACAACAATCATTGGCTACAGTCCCACCAATGCCAGTGATGAAACGCATATGACCACCTCTAAAATCTTCCCTTACTCAACACATTCCTAAATATAATATACTAATCATCAGTGGAGACATAAATCCTTAAAGAGGCAAAGATGAAAATAGTAAATTTAGCTTACACAACTGGCAAAATAGAAATGGTGACTATCCAACAGATCTTTCACTCAAGAACAGTTTTTCATGCTTAAACACCAAATTCCAATAAAAAGAAGGAAAACTATGGACCTACACCTAGACAAATAACACTAAAACACAAATTATAAACTCATAAACAAAAAGTGGATAAATAGTACTCAGAACTGTGAGGCATATTCGCTTTTTGAAAGATTATCTTCCGATCACAGAATCATCAAAGCAAATATACACCTGAGTCAACAGAGAAATAAAAAACAAACAGACAAAACCACATGTTACAACTGGTCCTCAAGAAAACAAATTTGAGATATGTGAAAGACATACTCCCAATGTTGAATATGAAAACTTCATCACTGCCTACATGGATACATTCAAAGCCAAATTGATAAAATAATAGATTTGATAGGAAACAGACAATCAAGAATAGTAACATTGATAGTAAATGATGTGAGCAGAAGGAAGAGCACATTAAGTTTAAAACTAAAAGCTGCCTGCCAAGAATAAAGACTTTTGAAGTGGAAAGAACATTTCAATAATCTGCTTAGAAATCCACCTGAAATCAATGAAAACATATCCAAAAAATCATTATAGTTTACAGAGGAAGAACTTTACGCAGAATTGACAAAACCCCAGAAAAGCTGCTGGCCTTGATTTGACAACATACTTCTTTGACTATGCAACACAGTCCATAAACAACACACAATAGATGAATGGATGAAAAGTTGCATCCCTCTGAGCAAAGGATCTTGAGCCAAAACTACTGTTTGTAGATTTTTCCAGAGCATTTGATTCCATACAAAGAGAGAAGATGGAGCAAATACTACTTGCATATGGTCTTCCCAAAGAAACTGTTACCACTATAATGATGTTTTACAAAAACACAATAGCAATAAATTGCTCAGCAGATGGAGACACTGATTTCTTTGATATAGTTGTTGGAGTCTTACAAAGAGATACATCGGAACCATTTTTGTTAATACTTTACAAAGACTATGTACTTCAAATGTTAATAGATCTAATAAAAGAAAATGGTCTCACATTTTAAAAAAGGTAAGAAGCAGACGATATCCCACTGGAACTATAATAGATGTAAACTATTCAGATGACAAAGTGCTTTGCACAAATACACCTACCCAAGCAGAATCAACACAGCATTGCCTTGAGCAAGCTGTGGGAGTCATTTCCCTCTATGCGAATGCAAATAAAACAGGGTACATGTTTTAAAGAAAAAGGTGCCATCTCCACTCTAAGTGGCAAGCCTATCAAATCAGTGAACCAGTTCACAAACCTCTGCAGCAACATCTCATCGACTGAAAGTGATGTCCAGATACACCTAGTGAAGGTGTGGACTGCTATTGACTGGCTATCGATTATATGGAAGTCTGATCTATCCGATAAAATAAAACAACTTCTTCCAAGCTATAGCTGCGTCCTTACTACTATATGGAAGCACCACATGTACACTAAGAAAACGCTTTAAGAAAAAGCTAGATGAGTGTAGTAAATTTATATTTCTTTTCTTTATTGTTTTTTACAGAAGTGTAGCGAATCTAATAAAGCGAAGGTAGGCAACAATTCAACAAGTAATTTTAGTTCTTCTTTCAGACCTTGAAACTTCGGTGGGACCTTCGTACGCTTCTTTCACTGTGAGAATAACAAAACATACAGTAGCTACCCTATAAACTTGCATGACCAAACAAGAAAAATATAAGGTTAACGACTACTCACATTTAAACCAGTGCAACAGGAGAAAAATTGTGTTTTCAATTCGGCAGCTACTACATCCCGAGGTTACTACAAATCCTTCCTCACTTGTCGAACCAAAAAAAAAAAAGAAAACCATGCCCTGAGAAGGCTCATTGTGCATTCATCATGAGACTCTCGCTTTCTTACGTTTTTCCAGCGAGATTCCCTCCGAGCATAAACAAAATGGGAACTACACTAAAATGCCACATGCTGTCTTGAACAAATCTTGAAGCAACATTCCTTAAAACAGCAGCTTTACGGCCACTTACGTCCCAATTCACAAATCATTCAAGACAAACAAGACATGCTGGAGAAGTAAGAAGAACTCATAAGTGATGTTCTCTTGTGGATGGATGTGCCAGCAAAGACTTACATCAGCCATGTGTGAACACAAAATGCAGCCAAGAAGACCTACTGAAAGTAATGGATGATTGGTATTGATGTCAAGAGAGAGAATCAGGGAACTCTGTGCTGCCAGGGTGACTTGATGATGACGATTATGATGGTTTTTAACCCTTAGAAATCAGAAAAGCCCCACCATGCTCGTGTCCCTCACCCACTGACCCAGATGAAAATGTAAAATGTTGTTATGTGTTATTTAATGGTTTGATTGGTTGTATTTTTGTTCGGTAGAGGTTTCTGCTCTAAGATAGTAAGAGTTAAGTATAAAATTAAGTTTAGTAGTTTAAAAAAATAACGTCCCGAAAGTAAACATAACTCGTCATTTTTTTGTATTCTGAGTAGTTTTGAAACTAATTTTAATTTCAAGAAGAGTTAAGTCCTGAAACTATTTCGCTTAAAAATATAAACTTATTTTGATTTAAAAAAACTGCCGCGACCGGCCGACAAACCCTTGCCGCGACCTGCCGATAAACCTAAAACATATCAAATTACACGCCCGAGTTAGGACGATTATATCCGAGTACGACCGGAACTGACTAAGCCCTTTTTTCTTGCTAACGACCTTGACATCTAGTTATAGCTAAAAGAAAAGGGAGAATTAAAATTAATAACATTCACAAAACACTTCGGCCAAAAATTACCTGATAAGACTTGAACTAATAGTCGTCGCCAGCCTATAGCAGGTTAGGAAAATACTTTACGGCTACACTCATTTTTTATCAAAGAATTTTATATCCACGCGGCTGGAGCTGTGTGTCACAGCACCTTCGTAATATCAGCAAGCCCTTTTCAACCCTCGTTGGCACGCTCCTAGCGAAGCTCATTAAGGAGGAATCCTGCATTCTGTGCGGTCGCATTCACCTTAACTTCCGACGTTGATCCCACTTCTCGTGGTAGATCCCCCTTTTTTATCCACCTACATAGGTATGCACAAAGGTCCTTTTTAGGACCATAAGAGGTCTCTGTCTGCGGGTCAGAGCATCTCTGACTGGTCAGTAATGATCAGTCGAAGTAGACGGCCAGGCGGCAAACACGAAGACGGATTCTAAGACCAACCGGTCTTAACTCTCAGTCGGTTCCGATAGTCCGATAAGCTGCGCAGCGCTAATGGCACGGTCCAGCCTTTAGCTACTCCTTCGCTATCTGCGCAGCGCTAAGATAACGCCCATCTTAGCCTCGGCCTTCTGGCCTGTCCGCTCGACAGCTCGGCTTTGACCCGACAAAGCCTTCGCTGCTGTCCGCTCGTCCGCACGGCTTTGACCCGACAAAGCCTTCGTTCCCGTCAGCTCGCCCGCACGGCTTTAACCCGACAAAGCCTTCGCTCTCGTCAGCTCGCCCGCACGGCTTTAACCCGACAAAGCCTTCGCTCTCGTCCGCTCGTTCGCACGGCTTTAACCCGACAAAGCCTTCGCTCTCGTCCGCTCGTTCGCACGGCTTTAACCCGACAAAGCCTTCGCTCTCGTCCGCTCGTTCGCACGGCTTTAACCCGACAAAGCCTTCGCTCTCGTCCGCTCGTTCGCACGGCTTTAACCCGACAAAGCCTTCGCTCTCGTCCGCTCGTTCGCACGGCTTTGACCCGACAAAGCCTTCGCTCTCGTCCGCTCGTCCGCACGGCTTTGAGACGACAAAGCCTTCACTCCCGTCCGATACGTCCGCACGGCTAGGGGGCCCAGCAAGGCCCTAGCCTTTCCTCGACCTCGACGCTCTTACAAGGTACAACGCAGTCCACGTAACGACTCGCTGTTACGGACTGTTCTACCACTGCAACACCTGACTCACGTACGACCCGTCGTACGAGTCAACGACCCGATCGACACACCCTTGGTTAACCACAACATACCGTCACAACCAGGGATATCGATCTACCAACCTCGATCGACCATCTAGCTGTACCCAACGACCAGCACCGACCATCTAGCTGAACTCAACGACTCGACCGACCTCAGCTTACCAGCATCCAACATCTAGCTGTACTCAACGACTCGACCTACGCCAGCGACCCTCGTCGAACGCCCAACTGCGAACACATACAACCGCCACGGACATTTACATTCACGCTTGTAAATACGACGAAATAAATTGTCATTTGTAATTATCATTATCTCACCTTTGTTCCTTCATATTGCTTTGGCTGTTCTCATTCACATAAATTCATTTGCGGGGTCGACATACTTATAGGCCCCGCAACAAGTGGTGACCCCGAACGTGAATACAGACAGAGCAATGGAGGGCAGCGGTGAGTCCGATACATTAATGGCAAACGTCACCGTGGCGTTGCCAACGTACAATCCAGATGTACATTCCTGGTTCCAACAAGTCGAAACCATCTTCCTCATGCTGAGGATAAGATCCCAGCGCATCAAAGTAGCCAACTTGATGCAGAAATTGCCACCAGACGTTATCAGCCGGATTACGGATGCTCTCGCTGAACTCCCAGAGAAAAAACCCTACGACTACCTTAAGGACATAATCCTTAAACGTACAGGCCGCTCTGAAGAAGAAAGAATCCGGGACGTCCTTCAAAACATCACGATCGGAGACAGGACACCAGCCCAACTTTTAAGATTCATGAAGAGTCAGTTAGGCTCGAAGCATGTCTCAGAGACCGTCCTGCGAACCCTATGGATGGAGCGACTACCATCATGGCTCTCGCAAATAATTGCTCCAATGTCCCGATCCACCGCATTGGACGACTTGGCCGACTCCGCTGATTTGGTGTTCGAACGATCCAACAACATCACCTCTGTCCAGGCACCAACATCGGAGTCGCAAACAACAAAAGAGCTGCGAGCCATGAAAAAAATGATGGCAGACCTGCAAAAACAACTTCACGAGATGAAGGTCACCCGACGACAGAGGCCAAGGGATAGGACGCATAGTCGCCATCGACGCCCTCGAACCCCTAGTAATCACCGGACCAACGACGAAGACATTTGCTGGTATCATCAGACATTTGGAGACCAAGCAAAGAAATGCAGGCCGTACTGCAAATTCACGTCGGCCCAGGAAAACTAGGAAACCGGAGGGTAACGACGACGAACCCATCCGGTAACGAACTAAAGACATGTCGTCTCTTCTATATATGGGACCGGAGGAATAAAATAAAATTCCTTGTAGACACGGGTGCAGCCATCAGCGTCATACCTCACACAATTGACCCACCCGCTAAGCCCACCCCACTCAAACTACAAGCAGCCAACGGTTCCACTATAGACACATACGGTGGAAAAACGCTCTCTCTAAACATTGGCATGCGGCGTGACTACACTTGGACCTTCACGCTGGCCAACGTCAAAATACCAATCCTCGGCGCAGACTTCCTGGCGCACTACGAACTATCGGTTCACATGAACCCACGAACATTGTCGGATACCTTGACGAACCTCCACGTCATAGGGACGCCAGCACGACACAGCACCACGGGGATCGGAATCGCAGCATGCCATGGCCAGGATTACGTGGACATCCTGAATCAGTTCGTGGATATAACACAACCATTCAAATCCACTGATTCGGGTGTCCACCAAACGCAACACCACATCAAAACGAGTGGTCCACCAGCACACTCCCAACCCAGACGACTCGCGCCACACAAACTGGCTTATGCTAAAGAGCAGTTTGAACAGATGCTAAACGACGGCATCATACGACCCTCGGACAGCCCCTACGCTTCACCTCTACACCTGGTACCGAAACCTGGAAACAAGGAGTTCCGGATATGCGTCGATTACAGGAAACTGAACGCCTCCACAGTTCCTGACCGATATCCGGTACCCCACATCCACGATTTTGCTTCCGGACTGCAGGGTTCTCGTATCTTCTCGAAAATAGACCTTACGAAGGCATACCATCAGATCCCTGTAGCTCCGGAAGACATCCCAAAAACAGCAGTTACGACACCGTTTGGCCTGTATGAATTCCTAAAAATGCCATTCGGTCTACGTAACGCGGCACAAACCTTCCAACGCTTGATGGACGAAGTCCTGCGTGGTCTACCCTATGTATATGCGTACATCGACGATATCCTGGTAGCCAGCAAAGACGATGATTCTCACAAACAACACCTACGTGAAGTGTTCAGACGACTTTCACATTACGGATTACGTCTGAACCTTGACAAGTGTGTTTTCGGGGCGCCCAGCATCGAATTCCTTGGACACAACACCGATGCTGAGGGAATAACCCCTCTACCAACGAAGATCAGTGCAATCCAGGATTTTCCAACGCCGACGTCAATGAAACAGCTGCGACGTTTCATTGGAATGATAAACTTCTACAGAAGGTTCATCCCAAAGTGTTCCACTATTCTCCAACCTCTTACGAACTTACTACAGAGGAAGAATAGGAACATTTCACTAGAAACAGACGCTCTTCACGCATTCAACGCCGCAAAGACCGCGCTGGTGAACTTCACCAAACTCTCGTACATTAAGGACGACCCAAAAACGCATCTCGCCCTTACGACTGACGCATCAGACGCCGGAGTAGGAGCTGTAGTTGAACAGGAATACGACTCCCAACGCAAACCAATCGCATTCTTTTCGGCCAAGCTTTCACCAGCACAGAGAAGGTACAGTACCTTTTCACGAGAGTTGCTGGCCATATACTTGGCCGTCAAGCATTTTAGACACCTCCTAGAAGGCAGAGACTTCGTGATCTACACAGACCACAAACCACTGACGACAGCAATGAGAACTAACTCCGACAAGTACACAGCTCGGGAAATTCGACATCTCGATTACTTGTCACAGTTTTCCACCGACATACGTCACGTCAAGGGGAAGGATAACACGGTCGCAGACACTTTATCCCGGACAGATATCCACGCTCTGGATAACGATGTTCTGAGTCAGGATTTAATCGCGAAAGAACAAAAATCCGACTCAACATTACAAGAGGTGAAAACGAACACCTCCCTGAAACTTCAGGAGTTCCCAGTACCTCTCAGCGACGGAAGACTGTACTGCGACATCAGCCAGGCCAACCCAAGGCCCTACGTCCCCCCGGCATTACGAAAACAAGTATTTCGACACTTACACGGATTGTCACACCCGAGTAAACGTGCGACCGTCAAACTCATTACTGAACGCTTCGTCTGGCCCAACATGAACACAGACATCCGCGAATGGGTCTCTACGTGTCTAAAATGCCAGCAGTATAAAATCCACCGGCACACAAAATCTCCTATTGGCACCTTCAGCAGTCCTGACGCACGTTTTTCCCACTTACACATCGACCTGGTCGGACCAATGCCAATGTGTCAGGACTACCAATATCTATTGACGGTGGTGGACCGCTTCTCACGATGGCCCACTGCTGTGCCTATCAAGGACATCTCAGCAAGCACTGTTGCCAAGACCATTCTGAAAGAATGGATAAGTACGTTTGGTACACCTCAAGTCATCACAACCGATAGAGGAGCACAGTTCCAATCATCTCTCTTTCAGGAATTCTCGAACCTACTCGGCGTCAAACACATAAAAACGACTGCTTACCACCCACAGGCTAACGGCCTTGTTGAGAGGTTCCACAGATCTTTAAAAACCTCTTTGGCCGCTAGAACTGACTCAACAAACTGGGTGGATGAATTGCCTCTGATCCTCCTCGCATGGAGAAACACTGTCAAGGAAGACATTGGATGTTCGCCTGCCGAACTTGTTTTCGGCACACCGCTCTCACTCCCGGGCGAATATTTCAACGACTCCCTCGACACAGCTTCAAAGCCATCAACCCCGTTCATCCAGGAGCTCCGCCACAAGATGGCACGTTTAAAATATACTCCTCCTCGACAGCAACAGACAGGCACATTCATACCACAACATCTCCGGGACTGTAAGTACGTTTTCGTACGAAACGACACCGTAAGAAAACCGCTCACACCAGCTTACCAAGGTCCATATAAAGTGATACGACACTCCAACAAACACATCACGATTAGGCGCGGTAACACGACCGATACTGTTTCTATCGACAGGACTAAACCAGCGTTTTTGGAGAACCAACACCCCACCGAATCAACGACACCTTCTTCCGAAAGTACTCCAACGCCATCACGTCAGCAAACCCGATCTGGAAGGAAGGTCACTTTCCCTAGCAACCTACGGACCGATTATTACTACTAATTGATGGACGATCAATTATCTAGGGAGAGGGCCTTGCCGCGACCGGCCGACAAACCCTTGCCGCGACCTGCCGATAAACCTAAAACATATCAAATTACACGCCCGAGTTAGGACGATTATATCCGAGTACGACCGGAACTGACTAAGCCCTTTTTTCTTGCTAACGACCTTGACATCTAGTTATAGCTAAAAGAAAAGGGAGAATTAAAATTAATAACATTCACAAAACACTTCGGCCAAAAATTACCTGATAAGACTTGAACTAATAGTCGTCGCCAGCCTATAGCAGGTTAGGAAAATACTTTACGGCTACACTCATTTTTTATCAAAGAATTTTATATCCACGCGGCTGGAGCTGTGTGTCACAGCACCTTCGTAATATCAGCAAGCCCTTTTCAACCCTCGTTGGCACGCTCCTAGCGAAGCTCATTAAGGAGGAATCCTGCATTCTGTGCGGTCGCATTCACCTTAACTTCCGACGTTGATCCCACTTCTCGTGGTAGATCCCCCTTTTTTATCCACCTACATAGGTATGCACAAAGGTCCTTTTTAGGACCATAAGAGGTCTCTGTCTGCGGGTCAGAGCATCTCTGACTGGTCAGTAATGATCAGTCGAAGTAGACGGCCAGGCGGCAAACACGAAGACGGATTCTAAGACCAACCGGTCTTAACTCTCAGTCGGTTCCGATAGTCCGATAAGCTGCGCAGCGCTAATGGCACGGTCCAGCCTTTAGCTACTCCTTCGCTATCTGCGCAGCGCTAAGATAACGCCCATCTTAGCCTCGGCCTTCTGGCCTGTCCGCTCGACAGCTCGGCTTTGACCCGACAAAGCCTTCGCTGCTGTCCGCTCGTCCGCACGGCTTTGACCCGACAAAGCCTTCGTTCCCGTCAGCTCGCCCGCACGGCTTTAACCCGACAAAGCCTTCGCTCTCGTCAGCTCGCCCGCACGGCTTTAACCCGACAAAGCCTTCGCTCTCGTCCGCTCGTTCGCACGGCTTTAACCCGACAAAGCCTTCGCTCTCGTCCGCTCGTTCGCACGGCTTTAACCCGACAAAGCCTTCGCTCTCGTCCGCTCGTTCGCACGGCTTTAACCCGACAAAGCCTTCGCTCTCGTCCGCTCGTTCGCACGGCTTTAACCCGACAAAGCCTTCGCTCTCGTCCGCTCGTTCGCACGGCTTTGACCCGACAAAGCCTTCGCTCTCGTCCGCTCGTCCGCACGGCTTTGAGACGACAAAGCCTTCACTCCCGTCCGATACGTCCGCACGGCTAGGGGGCCCAGCAAGGCCCTAGCCTTTCCTCGACCTCGACGCTCTTACAAGGTACAACGCAGTCCACGTAACGACTCGCTGTTACGGACTGTTCTACCACTGCAACACCTGACTCACGTACGACCCGTCGTACGAGTCAACGACCCGATCGACACACCCTTGGTTAACCACAACATACCGTCACAACCAGGGATATCGATCTACCAACCTCGATCGACCATCTAGCTGTACCCAACGACCAGCACCGACCATCTAGCTGAACTCAACGACTCGACCGACCTCAGCTTACCAGCATCCAACATCTAGCTGTACTCAACGACTCGACCTACGCCAGCGACCCTCGTCGAACGCCCAACTGCGAACACATACAACCGCCACGGACATTTACATTCACGCTTGTAAATACGACGAAATAAATTGTCATTTGTAATTATCATTATCTCACCTTTGTTCCTTCATATTGCTTTGGCTGTTCTCATTCACATAAATTCATTTGCGGGGTCGTCATACTTATAGGCCCCGCAACAAAACAACAAGAAGAAATGATATAAATTTTTAAAAACAAATAAGAAACAATCAGTTATACAGTACCACACAAAAGTCTACTGCTGCTTTAAACGATTGTAAATTTCTACCGATTGTCAACTTATGGATGTTTTGCATTGCATTTTTACAGATGAAACGTTGGTCTGATTGAAGTCATTTCCATACCTAATCATTTTATTTTTTTGTAGGAGTTCTGAATGAGAGGGGAAGATGCGAGACCACCTCCAAAGAAATTGAAAACTTAAAAAAATACCAATAATTATGATGAAATGGTGATGTCATAATTTGGGTAAAAACATCATCTTCTGATCCAATATAATTAATTATTTTTTCGTAAATTATTCAATAATTTTCACTCTTTCCAATAATATGACACGAACATCTATAGAATAAAGTTAAGGGTTTTGTTAGTTAGCTAGTTTGTTTGTTTGTTTGTTGGTTGTTTTCTATAAAACAATAATGTCACTTGGAAAATTTTAACTGCAGACATTTTTTAAGAAGTAAGTGTCACATTTATTACAAGTGTTTGGACGAACCTTAAATAAAATTTTTAAAAGGGAAATAACTCGGTACGAATGTTTTTAATTTTTTTATGGTTCTGTCCCTTCCTTTCTCTCGGCTTCATATGTTATTTTTTTTACCTGATTCTATATTTAAGGTACGTTTTAGAAAAGGTCGACAATCTTTTTTCTTTTTTTTCTTTTTCGGATAGACAAAAAATAAAAAGGAGCCAACGAAATTTAATGTCTGAAAAATTTGAAAATATCCAGGTATGCTGATTTTCTTCTGAAGTTATCCACTAAAAGTGATGATCGATAATTAAGAGTTGTTTATTTATATGATGAGATTGTAATAGGTTGTTTAAAAAAAAACAAAATTATATTCCCTTTTTTTACATTTGAAATCTCCAAATATACTCATATACCTTTTTCATAACCATTCCATGCGTGTATGTGTGTGTGTGTGCATGTGTGTGTGTTTGCATATACTGTTAGGCATTCAATATTCTCTTTTACCAATTGTTTTTGAATATTAAGAAAACCTTGTTACTTTGGAAACTGAAATCCACAAAGAACACACAAAAATGTCCAGTCAACTTCTGAGATGCTTTATGATGACATTTCAGCTATTTCAAATCCACAGAACTGAGGCAAAATGCAGTTCAACCAAAATGAAAAAATAACTTAGGAGCTCTTAATCAAAGTCTTGACCAATAAAAGCACTAATGAGAGTTAAAAACCTTTTCCCATGTGCATACACTCTGATTTCTTACCTCTAAAAACACCCAACTCAACATTTAATGAAGGATTCTTTGCTTTCATCTACCTGTTTTTTTTTTGTTTTTTTTAATCTTTTTTGCTCATAAATGGAAAAATAACCCAATAAGAACATCTTCATATCTGAACTCAGTATGTCTTTTGCCTGTATTTACCTAACTTCTCCAACAAGCAACATGTGACATAAGGTCAAATTTTGAGTAGAGTTTAACAGATTCAAATTCTGAGTTTTCCTTCTCTTAGATCAGTTTCCATTCTAAGATTTAAAAGTCCTGTCAGCCCTTCTATTTACTTATAGTTGGAGGCAGAAGAGTTGGATACATACTTTTCCTAAAGGACTATGTGAAATGACGACAGTCTCATTGAGGATTCAAACTCTGATCACCTGATCCATTTCCGACAGAGATAACCATTACACTAGGAGCACTTTCATAAATAAGCTCAACATAAACACATGCACATGCACACATATTTTAAGAAGCATTTCTATAACCTTTTCCTTACTTCATTGTTCCTTCTGATTAATTTTTCTTCAAGTAAGAAAACTTTAGACTGATATTTATAAACAATAACACTGAAATATCTAAAGTAGTGATTACTAAAGTAATGCAACTTGTGTAAAAAAATGGTGCCAAAAATGGTCATGACGAGAGTTAGGGATGCGTTTAAAAGTTTGATTTGGCCTTCTGAAAATCCATTGGTTATCAGAGTCATTCAGTTTGTAGAGTAGCTGATACATTTATCTAGACAAAGAAGTGTGGGGATTTAGGAATTAACAATAAAACTCCGAACGGGATGTTGACTCGTCAGCTGCCACATACAAAATGTATAAACATGTCGCCACACATAAGGCTCCGGTTAAAAATCAGAAAAAAAGAAAATTAATAAAAAGTAAAGTAGCCAATGGGAAGCGGTCACGCCAAAATTAGAAGGATTTTGGAGTGGCAAATTTGGAGCCGGTGGAGAGAGATAAATATTCAGGTTTTCTGTGAACCGAGTCTTGTCAGGGAGTGTCCGTCGAACCAACAACATCATTTTGCTGTCTGGTGTTTTGGGCACCACGCTACGTCTTGGGATGTAGCGTTGGTTAGTCCATTCACCAAGTAAATAAGGAAAAGTATGGAAGAAATGTTTTTGTCTCTTATCTGTTTCTATCTTTTCTTTTTGTATATTTCTTTTGGACTTTCTTTGGACAAGGCATTGCGCCGGCCAGTCAACGTGGGGTAAAATAATATAACCAAAATATGGAGTCAGATATCTTACGGCAACACAGCCTTGCCCTTAGCCCCTGACCTTCTAAAACCCTTTTTAAAACCCACAGAAGACAAGAGTTCAAATTTAATAAGAGCTTATACTTTATTATTTCCATGGCCTAAGTTAGTTTCCTATTTTTTAAAGTTACAAAAAATTAAATTAATGAGAATACTGGTCAAAATAGATGGCTGACAAAGTTTCATCTCAAAATAAAAATAAACAAAATGTGCTTAAAATATTTCATAATTGTTGATGACAAAATAATTTCCACAAGTATTTCTACCCTCCACCACACATGGCAAGTACTACAGAAAAGGTCAATAAGATCAAATGCCAAATACACTGAAAAAACTTAGAAGTTAAAATTATCTCTATTCTTTTATTTGTAACACCTGAGTATGAAGGTGAGTAGCCCATTCAGTTAAAGCCTTCATTTCAAATGTCAAAATGGTGTATGGGGAGTCCCCATGGTATTGTGGCTAACATGCTGGATTACAAAATCATTGTAAGCAAATTCAAACTCCACTCATGCCATTATGTTCACTTTCAGGCTAAAATCCTTGAGAAAGGTGTGACCTCTCATATCTCTACCCCAACTATAGGTTAAATAGTAACTCTACTCTTCTACAAAGATGACTTTAGCATTAAATGACTGATGGTGGGAAGGGTTGGATGTTTTAGCACAGCTATCAAAAACTTTCCACTTGCTTTGCAATATTTGGCTGATTTAGCAACTCTTTTAAAAGTGGTGCATGATTATATGATGTGTGTATGTGTGACCAGAGAAAATATTTATACAATTATATATATATGTATACACGTGTGTGTGCATGTGTGCGCATGTGTGTGTATGTGTTGTGTATATCATGTGTATATATATATACCATGTGTATATCATGTATATATATATATATATATACACACACACACGCACACATGCACACATACATGAGGTATATTCTAAAGTATCAAGACTCAAGACTGAAGCTGTATTTACTGAGAAAGAAATAAACATAGAATAAATTATTTCATCAAAATAGTCATTCAACACACTTATTCCAGCTAATTTTCCTATGGGCAAAGCACCTCTTAAATTTATAAAAGTCACAACTCTAAGGTTAAGAGGATAGAATTTCTGTGCATATAAATTTTATGCCAGAATATTAGTCTCTTGTTGAGACTCATTACACTTATAAATCTTAAAAATGTCTGATTGAGAAATATAATGTAAAAATTTTCCTGTTTATTTTTTCCAAATTATTTGACAACAATCAAAAGAAAGGTTGGCCATCCTTGTTTAAAGCTAAAGTTTTTAATGAGCATGCAAGAGTATTTTGCACACCCAGAAAATTTTCATAGATTGGGCTATCCACAACAACTGTTTTCAGGGTAATAAAGTTAAAAGTTAGAATAGGTTAAATGTATTATTGTTTTTTTTTTAAACCCCTCTTATAATCATAGAGACACATACATACACACAGATACACACGTATATGAAAGTAAGGAAATAAGATCTGACAGAATGAAGAAAAGTTGAAAAAATAAAATGATCCAAAATTTAATGAATTTATATGAAAGTTGATGTCGAACATTTTGGTTGTAATAACTTTATTCAGAACTTTAGATTCATGAAAAGTGTTGTTAAGTGTCGTAATACCAAGGAAAAAAGTCTTATTGAGAAGGAAATAAAATGAGTCCAACTGAGAGACAAGATAAGATAATGCACTGTTTTAAATGTAATTTTGCTAAATATATTGCACGTGACTGTACTGGTTTGAGAAATAATATCAACACAGTCATGGTACATTTTACCTTGTTTAATGTGGATACTCATTATTGAAACATTATAAATGATTTAAATATAAAAATGTTCAAGTTTGTGTAAGAGACACTTGGTACAGCTTTGTTGGATTCAGCCAGTTCTCAAACAATTGCCAGATGACTGTGATTTGATATTTTCTTTGACACATTAAATGAATGAAATCAATGTGAAGTCTAACAGGACATTTTATTTTTGCGATGGAGAGGAAGTGAAGGCTATTAAATCAGTTTAATTTTTGGTATCTACAAGAGGTGTAAAAGGTGTTAGAGCATATATTGAAAAGAAGGAAGGCTGAGAAATTACATCAGCAATTTACTCATGTATCAAAAGAGAGATTGATATCCTTGGTTAGAGGCAGCAAAGCCTTTGATAATAAGGAGTTTCTGGATCTGATCCAGGATGTTTGTGATTCTTGGTTCTGTTCGCCTGACATTTAGAAGACTTCCTCCTCAACAAGTAGTAGGATTGACTCTTGGGAACAGGTTTAATTACACTGTATATCCCAACTCAAAGGAACATAGACATAACTAATACTGGATTCTACTCTTAATTGACACATCCTTAAGGTACTCTGCTGCCAGACTGATTAAAACTAAAAAGAGTGAAGAAATTATCCACAACATGTTTTTAATATGGATATCATATTTTGGACCTCCAAAATGTTTTTTGAGTGAAAATGGGGGTGAATTTAACAATGAAGGTTACCAACAGCTGAATGAAAAACTGCATATTGAAACATGCACCACAACTACAGAAAGCCCATCCAACAATCTTACTATGGAATGTGACTGTCTGACTGTAGCTGAAGTAATTGAAAAGACATTGGAGGATGAGAAATGTGAGCCAGATATAGCACTGGCTGGGGCCGTTAGTGCTAAAATGCTCTTTAAAATCATTTGGGGCATAGTCTGAATGAGCTTGTGTTTGGCTCTAATTTAAACACACCCTCAGTTATGACTGACAAATTACAGGCATTGGAAACTGTAACAACCAGTGAGATGGTAAAAATTTAAATGCCTTATATGCAGCAATATTAAACAAGTCCTATTGGCAACACCCCACAAAGCACCAACTATACGGCCACCTGCCTCCCATCTCGAAAACTATCACGAAGTCAGACGAACCAGGCATGCAGGGCACTACTGGAGGAGCAGGGATGAGCTCATAAGTGATGTACTCCTATGGACCCCAACATATGGCCGAGCTAAAGCAGGATGACCAGCTAGAACATACATATAGCAGCTATGTGAGGATATGGGATATAGCCCAGAAGACCTGCCAGAGGCGATGAACGATAGGGAAAAGTGGCGAGAGAGGGTCAGGTATATCTGTGCTGCCAGCACGACATGATGATGATGATGATATGCAGCAAGGAAAAACTTAATCGCAGCTAAATAAAGTGAAAAAATTCAGAGAGCACTGAAATCTAATGTAAGGACTAAAGTTGATGAAGGATTTGTGATAGATGACACTGTCTATTATAGAAGACAAAACTTCAAAAGATTGACCTGGTAAAGTATTGGGTTAGAAAAGTCAGTGTGTACTGATCAGACATGGTGGAGCATTTTACAGGATGCATCCCTGTCAATTAATGAAGGCAACCAAAGAATTGGGAAGTCCAAGGAATGAAGGAAATAAAATTGCCAAAAATGAGATAAATTAAGTCTTGAGGGAAAAAGATGAAGGACAACATAATAAAAGTCTTCATATCAACAGGGAGGAATTGAAAGACAACAGTAAAACCCAAGTAGAGGCAAAGTTGTAGAATATAAAATGGAAGGAAGTGATAAGCAGGAATTATTATGAGTGTGCAGCATAAATTGATTGGAAAATATAGTCATTGCTGAATATTGGACCAAAAGCAGAAAATGAAAATCCAGTCTGTATAAAATGGGATCATGTTGATCAGTGGAGCGAACTACCTCAAGTAACAGAGGAAGTAAGCAGTCAAGAACATGTAGTTTTGCTCACATCTGAATAAAGACAAGCAAAAGAGGTGATTGATGCAAAGAAAAAGAAATAGAAATTTATGGAGCATGAAAACTGATTCTTCAGCATACAGCCATGATACTTGGTATATTGAAATGTTAACAGCCTCAGTTAGTCAGGATTTCCTCTCAGCATTTCTACAGGGTGATAAGCTGGATATTTCTTTGACCACCATCTGACATATGCCCAGAGTCACAGGTATGGAAGTTGAAAAGATGCACTGATGAATGAAATGATACACCACACTCATGGTTCAAAAGAGTTAATCATGAGGTAACTAACCTAAAAGGAATAGTGAGTGCATATGACAATGCATTATTTCTTTTGCATAATGCAATTGGTAACTTGATGGGTATTCTGGCACTGCACATAGGTGACTATAGTCTGTAGAAATGATTTATTTTAGAAAAATGTGATCTCAGAATTGAAAAAAAGTATTCAAAGGTGGATTACATGAATGTGAACCATTTAAATTTTGGAGATTAGGTGTTAGGCAAACAAAAGGTGTGATTATTATAGAGCAAAATCCATATGTTTAATCTATATACCCAATAGATATAAAGAAAGGAAGATCTTTGAGAAAAAAATGATGAACTGAGCCAAGAGGAGAAGATAGAATTAAAAAGACTGACAGGTCAAATGATATGGGTATCCACTCTGAAATGAACAGATATAGCATTTGATGTGTGTTGGATGAGTCATGCTTGAAAGTTTCCAAAAGTGAAATGACTCTTCAAGGTGAAAGAAAGCACTTCAAAAATTGGTTCCATAACCTTTCCTCTGCAGGGAAAACCTTTGGGATTGAATATTGTCTGCTTTGTAGATGCAACCTTTGCTAGTTTGGAAGATGGATTTTCACTGGGTGGTTTTATCATGTTTGCTTGTGGCACAACGAACTGAAAGGCTCCTATATGCTGGTCATCAAAAAACTTGACTGAGTAGCAAAAAGTCCATTAGCCTGGGAGACTCTTGCACTCAGTGAAGCAGCTGATCTAGTGTATTAATAGCTGCCATGCTGCAAGAGACATTCAGAAAAACCAGGCTGTCTGAAGTCTTTTGTAAAACAAACAATGCATTTCTGGTAGAGACTTTAAAGTTATCAAATCTGGTTAGTGACAGTCATCTGAGAATTAATGTGGCCTGAGTGAAAGAAATGATGGCAAAGAAGTAGATCCACACTGAATAGATCAAAAGGAGAGAACAGGCTTCAGATTGTCTGACAAAGGTGGTAGCCTCACCTGAAAGTTTAGGAGACTTGTTGCATGAATGAATTTTTCAAAGATTTTTTATTTCAAATAGAACTGCAGATTTCACAAGAAGAGACCAGCAATTGGTTGTTTGGGTGTTTGGGTTTTATGGCATATCAACCTTTGTAGGTTATTTAATGTCAAATCCATTTTAATACAAATAATCAGTTCTTTTTTATCATTAAGGTTTTTCGGACTATTGTCTTCATCTTTATTGTTATTTCCACAACAATAAAGATGAAGACAATAGTCCGAAAAACCTTAATGATAAAAATCAACAAGCTTCGTCTCAGAAATTTAGACAACTAATAATCAGTTCTGTTTTAAACAATTCAGTTTAGCATGAGTACACAGTTTAATAATCAAAAACATTTCTATTTCAATCTATTCAGTTTAGTCTAACAGTTCTAATTCAAACAATTCAGTTTAGTATAAGCATAGTTTTTATCCACACACAGTTAAATGTCAAAAGAGTTCTATTTCAAACAATTCAGTTTAGCATAAATACGTAGTTTACATGTCCAAACAGTTCTATTTCAAGTAATTCAGTTTGGCATAAGTACACATTTTAGTTCTATCTGACCCATTGATACGACCCTATCAGGTGATACCACTTCAGGTCGGAGTGGACCTGGGAGTGATGGCAATGAAGGGGTACTCCGTATTCCCCAAAGCTCCAACATTACTGGAACCTCACCATCAGATTGTTTAGTGTCATATCCAAGACACTTGTTGGGGTGGGGGCCTTACCCCTCTGCAGAGGTGCAATCGGTGTATTCTACAGCGCCAGCTGACTGGGCAAGAGACTAGCAATGTTGAAGTTTTAGTTATCTTAGTTGATAGTGGTAAATACTTAGTTATGTCCCTTGTTTTTTATTGCCTTTTTGGTTGGAACAGATATGGCAGTCAGTCTAATATGTGTTGACTAAGTCAATTCGGAGTTGTAAAGAAAACACCTTTCACAGTAGATGACGACAGACATCAAGAAGGTATGACAGACCACAGCAGACCATGGCAGACACAGCATTCAGTAGCTAATCAAACAATGCTTATTATCCATACTCTATTAATGTATCAACATAGCTGACAGGTTAACTATAATTTGCTGCCACATACACTAGCACAGTAATAGAAAAACATTCATTCTTAGACAGAACTTAGTAAAGCAAGATTCTCACTGAGAAAGTAATTCTATTATTATTGTCAGTAAAACACCCTACATGCTCACATGGAAGATTTTCTTTCTATTAAGACTTTCTGTTGCAAAGAGATCCTCACTTACATACACCAGTAAACAAATAACTTTTCTTTACAGTTGAAATGTTTCTTCCATTTCCTCTCAGATAAATTTCCATTTTGTTATTGTTGCTGAGAGATTTGTTGTAAATGCTATTTGTATTATCAAGACTGTTTTACTATCTCATCTCTTTCTATTCCTCTTTTCATTCATTCTTTCACTTTTCTCACTTGGTCAGCTGGAAACTGATTACATTTTTATACTCTCTTTATAATAAAGTCTGAACAAATCCTGCAATTATATGTTTAATTGCAATGCATGTACATGTATGTTTATTTATCAAAATATAAACACATACATAGATACTATAGATATAAGTCTATATTGTATCATCATAATACACATACACACAGGCATATATATAGTTTTTTAAAATTTAACCAACTGTAGTCAAGGGTGATCCAAAGGCTCTATTTTCAATAGCTACTACACCAACGTGTAGGGGAGGGTGCCATTACTTTCCATTTACCCTTGATCTGTACTTTATAATGCTGACTATTGAGCAAAGAGGCATCAAGTACCATTTTTGAGTCTTTGGTATGACTTGACCTGGGATTAAATCCCAGTCTCCTGGACCATTGGTGAACACGCTAATCATTATTCCAGTGAGTTGGTATTAGATATATACAGATATATCATCCATAAATAAGTATATGACTGAAATATTTTTTAATAAAAAGTTAATTTTTTCTTTGGTAAACATACCAAGATTTCATTATTTTTAGCAGACCATTTTACAATTAGACAGACATTATTAGGTATTGCCAAACTCTACAACATTGAAACAGCAAGGTAACCAAAAATAAACTTGCATAACTATATATAAGTAGTGTACATATTTTTAAAGTGCTATGGATTCAAATTTTTAATACTGTAGAGTAAATAATACCTAATAATATCAGTTTTGCTTATTTCCTATAGAAATAATAGAATGCTGGCATCTTAATTTGGTAGTGAAGTATTTATTAAAGGACAATAATATATACATACACACATGGGCATATTCATACTCACAGATATATATATACAGATACATACAGTTATACATCAGATAAATGCACTCTCTTATATGTATATTCATAATCAACATACACAATATTTCCTCTCATAAAGGCATGTTTATAAGGCAATATATATATATATATATATATATATATATATATATATATATATATATATTTACTAATCAATTATCTACCAGTATTCACGGTACCAGAAAAAAACAAAAAACCCCTGGCCAGGAACAAGAGAAAAAAATATCTCGAATCACGGAGTTTAGGCGAAAAATATCTCGAATCTCGAGTTTAGGCGAAAATATCTCGAATCACAGAGTTTAGGCGAAACTTCCTGATGATCCGTTAAGGTGAAACTTTAATAGAAGATTTTCGACTAGCGATTTAAATTAATTCTATATATATATATATATATATATATATATATATATATATATATATATATATATATATATATATATTTAGATAATTAAAGTCAAATTATATTTAAATATCATTTTGAATTTTTCATGGAAATGACCTTTAAAATAATTTTTTAGATATTTTCTCAGTACATCTTATTGTAGCAGAGAAGCTAAGAAGCTGAAACTGTTCAACAACTTATTATCAAATCAAAAATTAGATACAAAGGAAGAAATTTTTCATCTATTGGTTCCAAATTTTGTGATGTTTGATGGTCACTGGTTATTTGTATTTCTAATTCCATCCTCATAGCTCTCAATACTTTTTCGTATTGGAAGTTAGAATAATTAGTGATCCCACAAGCCATAGATTCCTGTAAAGTGCTTAAAACATAATAACTTTTTACCAGACTAAAAATTTTTTAAAAATTTTTGATAAGAATTATTATTTTGTACAAACTACTAAGAAATATTATCATTAATAATTTTGACTCGTACCATCCTTCATCTTCCTAATTCTACTTGATTTTTATTTCAACTCATTCAGATCATTACTTCTATGACAGTAAGAAACAGCTTGCATAGGAAATAAGAATAAAGAATAAGCTCCTAGTGAGATTTGAGCTCATGTTCACTTCTGTTTGAGAGAAGTGTGGTTTTATGTACCAATTGCTTTATCAATTCAGCTATGAAAACATGGATCATATCACAGAAGTCACTCAAGATCACTCAACACTTCTGACCCTGGTTGTCAGCATCATATTAAATATTTTTACTGTTTTACTTACTAAAAAACTAAATCAATAAAAATATGCTAAAGAATAGAATAGCATTACATTAAAAAATAATTATTACAATTAATCCTCACAAGTTGCTCCAAAACTATGACCTTGTACAAGACTTAGTGTCAGCTGAATAAATAAATCTTTTACTAACTTCTATAAAGATAATTTGGGTTAAATAAAGAGAAGTTCTAACTTTTTGTATGAATTTTTCTAAAAAGCAGACATTTTGTAACAATACATTGTTACTTGATGTAACAATTTAACCAAATATGTTGTCAAATTGGGTAGTTTTTGTTTTTCAGAGGTGAATGTCATTGACCAACACCCTCAGTTTTATAGAAAGATTACATCACTGTCTGATATTAAAATGAATGTGGTAAAATTCTCAGAATTGTGGATTAAAGCAGAATTTGTTGAATGTAAGCAGTAAGCTTTTGATCAACAAGCAATGCAGTCTCCACTGCCTTCTAGAATTACATTGAACTTATCACCTGTGGCATGTATTACTAAGAATCCAGGTACTCTATAAAAATAATTCTGTACAAGATTAAAAATATCTTTATCTATTAAGTTTAATATGATTTATTTCTTTTGTATGATACAAACCTTTAGGAAATCTCTGTGAATTTATTCTTATCATACTTGAAACTTGTAAGCCGACATTCAACTTTAAAAATCTATACCTCTGATTCACACACTTCAATTTGCCGAAATATTTTTTTCACAATAAAATGATATGACACTTCCTTACAAAGTTTGGAGCAAATTTGGGTAAAGACTATAATCAGAAATACGCAGCTCCTGCTGATTTGGTGAAAGAAAAAGTGGGCCAATATGTACAACATTTTGTCAAAGTAAATATTTTATTCATTTCTTTTTTCAATTGAAATTATTATTTATTTACATTTTTCTTGAATGATGACAGTAACCTAAAAAAAATGAATAATGCAAATAGAAATAGTTATAATGCAATATTATAAAATTTTCTGCATTTGCTAAATTTTGTTTTAAAAGTTGCACTTGAAAGTTAACAACTGTAAATACAAACACTTCATATTTCAATGTTAAATCAATAAAAAGTTTCATCTAAGATCATAACAGTGTTATTTGCTTACTTCAGAATATTTTTCAGGACATGCGGCAACTCATCACATCACTCTTGATTTTTCCTTTTTCCCAGCAGTTGGATTATGCTTCCCTTCTATTGTTGATTGTTACTTTCAGTTGGTCTATATGGAGGCACTCATACTGTAAGAGTTATCATTGTAAGGAATGGACACAGCAGCCCAAGTTCAAATCCTAAGCAAGGCTGTTTGTATTTCTCATTCTGCTAATACCTTTGAACAAGGGATGAATCCATCTATTTTGCCTTCAGCTATGGGTAAAGTAGGGAAGTCTGGGCTATGTAGCATTGGTATGGCAACTGGTCTAGAAGAAGAAAACCTCTGAATTAAAACCTGTTAAAATTCACTAAAAAATTGATTTTGTGTCTCATCTTACTCGTGTCAGCTAGGTAAATATTTTCAGTTGATTTGATTGAAAGCAATACTAGTTCAAATGAATCATTTGATAGAATTTACATTTGAGGATTCCCTTCCAATCCCACAATGTATATATATATATATATATATATATATATATATATATATATATATATATATATATATATAATCACCTTCTTTGTATAAAGAGAAACTTTAGTTGTGATTTTCATTTCAGTTACCCACCTCCCATACATACAATTTCTTGTATAAAATATTAACTTTTTACCATCCATCACAATTTGTTGAAAAAATAGAATATTTTCATCAATATGAAGTTGAAAATTACACCTGAAAATATATTTAATGAATGAAATAGAGAACCCCAGACTAATAATATGAGTGTTGAGAGATAGATAAGCTCTCCTAAAATTGGGTGTTGACTATAGAAAAGATAGAAACATGTATTCAGTAGTAAACTGAGTACTCTTCAAACATGTTTATTTAAACATGTTTAGTGTTAGTTCACTATGTATAAAATAATTGCATTCATTAGTCATGAGTACTACATCCAAATTATGCATAAAACAGCAATCAGTAATAGAGTTTTGGTCATTAGAAGGTTATGTGCCAATCAAAATGTACAAAAAACAATTTTTAACTATGATTGTGTGAATAAAATTAGGGTGAAAAGAAGAATCCTATTTTTGCATTATCAGTTTGGTGCAATCAGATTTCTAGTTTATCCCAGAATTAAAAGAGGCGTTTATTGTTCCATATATTTTATCCAAAGCAGAATTTAAAGTTTCTATGAGCAATTGGATTGAAAATCACAAACTTTCTCCATAGAAAAAGTGGATAAAATGTTTGAAAAAATATGTTTAGAGCAATGATTTGGATATTATTGTTACAGTCAATGGCTTGCAAAGATCCATTTGACTGATCCAAAAAGGAGGAAAATTTATATTGCCAGAATATCACAAATTTCAAGACAAAGGAATTCACTTACGTAAGCCATTACACTCTCTGCAAAACACTGACAATATTTATTGCAGTATCAGTATTAGTAGTGGTAGTAAAAACACAAATTTAGATAACAATGTGTAACACTAAACGGTGACTTTATTTAAAAATAGAATTATAATTTTGAAGCAAAATAAATTTACTTTGATGCCAATTTCATTATTCTGTCTGGTCTAAAACTTATTTTTATAGGATAAGAGACCTTATTTATCAATCCATCTTTACACAATAGTAAATTACAAAAGCCATGAAATATAAACAGAAAAAGCAGAAAGTGTCATGAAGAATAAAATAAACAGAGAGAAAACCAGATTGATGTTGGTGAAGATTGTAACAAGCACCAAATAGTCTGAGTCTTAGAATGTGGCAGAGTCAATGAAGTAAACAGAATTGATTGGTAATGCATGAGGCAGTTAGCAGCAATCAGCTTATACAGACAGAATCATAAAAAGATTATAAAGAATACAAATGTAGAAAGAAATGATGAAAACAACTAGAAACACAAAAAGGAGAAGGTCATTTTGAATTAGAGTACAGAAAGGAATCTAAATTCCTATAGAAAAGCTGAGACAAACTAATGAAAAATGTCATATGTACAGGCTTTACTTAAGGAAAAAGATGAGTACCATTAACTACAATATGCTTTATTTTTATTTTTAGATGAAGAATTATTATTTCATTCATTGTGAGTTTCACTGGAGACTAAGTGACAGCAAGTCTTCTCTGGTTTTCAGGACTCTTCTAAGTATTTTAGCTAATCTTAAAAATTCTCTCCTGATCTCCAATTCCTCAAGACTCTTTTCGAAGACTTAGGAAACTGTTCCAAGTATATCAACTACAATTGGTATCTCTATCACCTTCCTCAGCTTTTTTAGCTCTCAGGCAAGATCCAGTTATTGTTTATCTTTTCTCTTTTTATTTTCACTCTGTACTCTACTGGAACAACAAAATCTGAAAGTTGACAAGTTCTTTTTTCTTGTCAATTAATTCTAGGTCTTGTCTTCTGGCCAGGATTTGGTGCACCATTTGTATCACAAAATTCTAGACAATTTTATATGTCTAGGACAGATTCTGGTTTGTGCATATACCATTTGTCCACATATTATTATTATTATTATTATTATTATTATTATTATTATTATCATATTACTCCATATGATTTTTTCACCCAAGCCTTAGCTGATGGTCTTTCAGTGGAGTCTGAGTAACAGCAAATCTCCTCAAGTCTCTAGGACTCATCTCAGGATTCTGGCCGACCTCAACAATGCTGTAGTTTGGATATCTCTATTCATCCTCTGATTTCTAACTCCTCTAGCACTTTTACTACAACTATTATTATTATTATTATTATTATTATTATTATTATTATTAATTTTGACAAATATTTTCTTTCATGTTTAGCTGCCTTTTTATTGCACCACTCTCAGATCATCATCCTTTGACAGCAAAGAACAGCATGGGTCAGAAACAGTAAGAAAGGATAGACTCTCAATGAGAGTCTATCCTTTATTTTCAGGCCCATTTTGCCACAGGGAAGCCTAGTTAAACAAACCAGCTTCTCTAATAATTGAGCTATTGGTTTGTAAAAGCTCAAAATCAAATCTATTATCTCATCTGTCAGTCTTTCTCTAGCAGCATATTTATTGTTATTGTTTTTACTAATGTAGTATTTACAGAATTTTAGAATTAATTTTTATTTTGAGACGAAGTATTTATTATTAATTTTGACTATTTTTGCAAATTATTTGTTTTACTAAAATTCACAATTTATTAAACATTACTAAACTAGTTCTTCAAGATCAATAATTACACAGCATTATTCTTAACTGATAATCAGATTTTAAAAAAATGTTTAAATTGATAAATTTCTTAAGTGTCAGTCACTTAAAATTAAAGTCTTTATTCTTTGTCATTAAAAACCACTGATATGACAAAAGTTACACAAGCAACTTCTTAAAATGTTTTAGGATAGAGTATGAAACATTATGCTCTCCATAAGTAGAGTAATATAAAGAAAGATATAAAAAATAGATGAGCTGGGCAGCAATCTTTCGTTTAGACGTGTTTTATTGAAAAACACTGACAGAGTTTCTTTTGATATTTAATTGTTTTTAATATTATTTGTTGATAAATGTTAACTATTTATTTGATTGCTCTATGAAAAATTCAAAATTTGTTTTATTGCTCAGTCAGCTGAGGCTGTAGAATACTCTGACTGCTTCTCTGCAGAGGAGTAAGACCCCTACCCTAACAAGTGTCCTGGATATGACACTAAACAATCTGATGGTGTGGTTCCAGTAATGCTGGAGCTTTGGGGAATGCGGAGTACCCCTTCATTGCCATTGCTCCCAGGTCCACTCCAACTCAGAGTGGAATCACCTAATAGGGTCCTATTTAAGGGTCAAATAGAACTAAACCGTGTACTTATGCTAAGCTGAATTGTTTGAAATAAATATTTTTTGACATTGAAGCTAGTGGAGCAATCCTGGGAATGGAGTAGCGCCCTCCCCTACACCTTGGTGTAGTAGCTATCGAAAAGGGAGCCTTCGGGTCACCCTCGACTATGGTCGCTAACTTTACTTTACTTACTAATGCTAAACTGAATTGATTGAAATAGAATTGTTTTGACATTCAACTGAGTGTAAACAAAACTATACTTGTACTAAACTGAATTGTTTGAAATATAATTGTTTATATGTATAAAAATGGATTTGGCATTAAATGACCCATAAGGGTTGATATGCCATAAACCCAAACCAAACCAAAACCAAAGTTTTTCTTGACTCTTTGTAGAAGCATCTTAATTATTAAAGCCAAAAGTTTCTTTGAATTCTAAAAATGATGGTGGAAGAAAATTTTGGAGAATTTTCACATAAAATTCATCCAAAATTACAAAATTTTGTACCTTGACAAAATATATATTTATTAAAAAGAATCTTATCAGAGATTTTTAAAAATAATAATTTTACATGAGTTTTTATATACACTTACCATTGCAAGAATATACAAACAGCATCTTCTGCAGAAGGATTTACCCCTCTGTAGGGGGTGCAATTACTTCAGGATATCCTAAGTATAACACAAAACTGTATTAGGTGGTGAGGTTTCAGTTCTGAAGCTTTGGGATGTGTTGAGCTACCCTTTGTACCTCCCAGGGTTCCATCTAAAGAGATTGTGAAGATACATTTTTGTACTATAAATAACTGGAGACCATAATTCTCAAACTGACTTCAGCATAAAATAACCCCACAAGGGTTGCAATGCAATAAAAATAACCAAACAACCAACTATTGCACCTGATTTGCCTATTTATATACAATAAAGTTGAGATTACAATTTTCTTCTAACAAAATACAATACAATGTAATATTTTGGAAAATACTTTCAAAATATTACTTTGTAAAAGAAAAGTAAAGCCTCAAAAAGCAAAATGAAACTAATATTGCTAAAATATTAACCAAAGACAGACATGTGTCATTTTGTCAAAGTTATTTCTTACATGGTTCAATAAACTGTCAGAGTTGTGCATACAAAGCAAAACAATATAAAAAAAAACAATATAAAAAACTTCAAAAATAAAAACAAAGATAAAATGAAACCAGATAGGCAATAGAATTTATAACAATAATAATCTACAAATATATAAAAACACTAATATTGTTTATCAGTATGGATGACCATTAACAATTAGTTGTTTAAACTTGAACTAAATTGAATGCTATCTTGACTTTCCTATAATGTTAACATCTTATCATATAAATCAAATTAACCATTATTGAGATCTTATACATTAATTTTATATGTGAATTTCATAGAAATTCTATTCTTGTTCATATTCAATGTAATGACAAGTTTTCTACTCAGTTAATTCAAATCTTATATCACTGAAAGCTAAGGGTTATATGAAGTGGCTGCCTCTTGATCTGGAATTACCATTTTGTGATGAAAAACCAACAAAATCTTATAGTATTGCATAATACTGTTGGAGCAGTTGGGGCTTGTGGCTTTAGCCTCAAAACCATGCCAGACCCCAGTCATCATCTGATGAAGGCTTTGTTGGCTGCATAGCTGTTGCTTTTTGGGGGGTGGGTGGCGGGTGCCTGTATATATAATATTCTAAAATTCTAATGTGAATTTATAGATATATCTATTGGTCCCATGAAATGCCGGCACAAAGAATTATTTGATTAAACAGAAGAAAGAAAGAAAGAAAGCTGTGAACAGAGAAAGAATCCAAAGTGAAACACAGAAAGCAGAAGAGTGAGTATAGGAAATTATAGTAAGAGAGGGGAAAAAAATTAAATAGAAAGCAAGAGCGATATTAAGTATTGATCCATACTAAATAATCCCATCATTTATAAATGGAATAATAATAATAATAATAATAATAATAATAAT
This sequence comes from Sepioteuthis lessoniana, assembly GCA_963585895.1. Taxonomy (NCBI): domain Eukaryota; kingdom Metazoa; phylum Mollusca; class Cephalopoda; order Myopsida; family Loliginidae; genus Sepioteuthis; species Sepioteuthis lessoniana. The sequence continues at coordinate 30,891,479 of OY757938.1, forward strand.
AATAATAATAATAATAATATCACATGATTTTGTAACCTCCCTCCAGATGTAGCTAAATCAACTCATAACTATATTATCTTTCCAATAAAATGTTTATGTGAAAAATTATTTGGGTTGTTAAAGTCATTGAAGTAAACAATATAATTGGCTTATAATACACCAAATAGTTGCCTGAAGCACGTGTTATGTTAAAGACTGTAAATAAAAAACAAGATTTAAGAACATACATGTACATGCACACAAACACACAGATAGATAGATAGATAGATAGATTTATGCATAGAAAAGCAGCCTTTGATATGTAAAGATCTGACATAGCACCATAGAGAAAAAAATAAATGTTAATAATTTATTTGATTGCTCTAAAAGTTCAAGTAACTCACAAATAAAATGACGATCTTAAAAGTTAGAAGGAAAAAATAAAAGTGGATGAATACAAACTGTGAAGTGAAATGTACAAAAATAAAAATAAAAATCACATATAATAATCCTATTAAGAAGAGATATTTTAGCATTATTTTAATGTTCAATGAGATTTGATGATTGTAAAATTTGTTAATTTTTTTTTTCAGAAAAATCATTCGTGGTAGGAATAATTTGTTCATGCCAACAATGTTCAAGCTGCTGATTTGAGCAAAATTGAGACTTTTAAGTTATTTAAAGAATAGAGAGCTTTAGGTCAACTTGAATATAAACTTGCCTAGTTGGCTGGGGCTACAGAATACACTGACGGCACCTCTGCAGAGGAATAAGACCCCCACCCCAACAAGTGTCCTGGATATGACACTTAACAATCTGATGGTGAGGTTTCAGTAATGCTGGAGCTTTAGGGAATGCGGATTACCCCTTCATTGCCACCACTCCCAGGTTCACTCTGATCTGGAGTGGTATCACCTGATAAGGTCCTATTGAACTAAACCGTGTACTTACGCTAAACTGAATAACTTGAAATAGAACTGTTTTACATTTAACTGTGTAAACAAAAAACTGTACTGATGCTAAACTGAATTGTTTGGAATAGAACAATTTCAACTTTTAACTGTGTGTAAACAAAAAACTATTTAAACCAATGACTGTGTGTAAACAAAAGACTGTACTTATGTTAAACTGAATTGTTTGAAATGTTTGGGCAAAAAACTGAGCAAAGGCTTGTTTATAATGTTATCTTCAATACAAAAAAGGGTAATTGTTTGAAATAGAACTGTTTTTGACATTTAAATTGTGTACTTATGCAAAAGTGAATTGTTTAATATAGAAGTGTTTATATGTATCAAAATTGATTTGGCATTAAATAGCCTATAATGGTTGATATGCCATAAAACCAAACCAAACTTAAATATAAAAAGAGAACTGCATCAGATCAAGGTAAATATAAAGAGAACTGCATCAAACCAATTTGAATATAAATAGGGAACTGTAAAAGACTAATCTAAATGTAAACAGAGGACTGCATGAAGCAAATCTGAATATAAATATAAAAAGAAAAACTAAATCATTCTATTAAGAAATGATCTTCAAAAACCTACAATTTCTTTACTCATACATAATATGGAAAATAATGATCATAATTTAAAATTTCCATTTGCTTTAATACAAAAAAGTAATTTTAGTGATTATATTCTCAAAGGAAAACCATTTAGATAAAAAATATATACATGAAAAGAAAAAGAATGCAAAAAGCAATATATATATATATATATATATATATATATATATATATATATATATATATATATACAAACACACACACACACACACACACACACACACACACATATATATATATATATATATATATATATATATATATATATACCAATTGTGTAAAAGTAAAGAAGGTCAAGGTAAAGTGGGTTTTTGCATTGTGAAGAAAGAAAAAAATGTTCTAAAAAAGTTAAGCAGATTTATTTGACTGATAAAAGTGAATTGGATTTTTGGAGAATGGGATATTCGAGAGTTTATGACTTATTATTACCCATGTTAAACACGAATGCTTTTTTTTATTTGAACTTAAAGTGAACTAAATTAAAAAAAAAACTCCACTTCAAATATAACTGTTCTCATATAAGTAGACAAAAAAAATTTTTTTTAAATCTAAAGTATAAAGAAAAAAATGAGGAGAAAATAGATTGTAAATCAAGAAAGAAGAATTTGAACCCCAACAAATATACATAATATGATGGTCAGCTATTAATGTTGACTATTAAATATACAAAGTAAAAATGTACAATGAAAGATATACACTGTACAATGCCCATAAAAGTATAATATTGCCCATACGAGACAGCTTTTTTGAAAAAGTTGATTTTCTTCCAAACCAAAGATACAAGGATTTCCTAGTTTTTAGTGGAACATTATCAAAATAGATATTATTTGGTATCATTCATTACAAAATTTCTTAATATTGAAACTCTGTAACTCAAAATATGTTTATATATTGCTGACCCTAAAGAAGTATATTCCTTCTATATATCTGTACAATTTTATTCTTGGTCACCTAATGTTGAAATTTTATTTTTGTTTACAGAGTTTCAAATAATTCCCTAATTAGAATTTTAAAAATCAACAAGCAACTGGCATTCAGTGTCTGCTTCCATCATAACTTAATTCAACAAATTCTATCATCATTTTAATAATAATTAATCTGATAATTTGTGGAGGTAAACAATTTTATACAAATAAATAATTAATTTCAACAACACAGTTTGCATCTTTTTGTCACATTTTTTGTCCTATTTCGTCCTTCCCATTTGACTGGGGTTGTAGAATATACCAACTGCACCACTGCAGAGGGGTAAGACCCCTTCTCTCATGAGTGTCCTGGATATGATATTAAACCACCTGATACTTACAAATCATATATATAATATATGTATATGTATAAACAGAGGGGGGTCCCTGAGGTGTAATGGTTAAAGCGATGGACTGTAGAATCGTAGTAAGCGAGTTCGTACTCCAGTTGCACTATTACGTTCACTTTTGGACAAATACCCTAGGGAAAGGTATGAACCCCCTTATCCTACCAGCTATGAGTTAAATAGTACCACTACTGTTCTTCTAGGATAATGACTTTGGCATTGAATAACCTACAAAGATTGATATGCCATTAAACAAAGAAACCAAACTGAAACCATAAACAGGATTTGGCATTAAATAACCCATAAAGGTTGACATGCCATAAAACACAACCAACCATCCAACCAACCATATTTCTCAATCATACTGAATCAATATACAAATCTTCCACAGTTATTATTATTAATATGAAACTCATTTTTCATCAGAATTGTTGATATCAATGCAAAAATAGATCATTGTTCATTCTGTAAAACCTAGTATACAGGACTCTATAAATATGTGTGGCCATGTGTGCATGTGTGTATGTGAGTGTAAGTATGTGTATCTGTATGTGTTACATGCATATACGTTTATGTGTAGATCTATGATTGTTGTATGTGCATGTACATGCATGTGAGTATGTATGTATATGGATGTGTGTACATATATATGTGTATATATACATGTATGTGTGTTGGATGTGAATGTGTTTATATATTCATATGTGTAAGTATGTATGTCTATGTATGTGTGTATGTATATATGTATATTTGTGTGCAACTGTATGCGCATGTGTGCATACATATATAAGTTTGTGAGTATGTATGTATATTTATGTGTGCATGTATATATGTGTATGTGTCTGTGTATATGTGTGCATACATTTGTGGTGCTCATATGTGTGTAAATGTATGCAGATGTGTGAGTAAATACAAATGTATGTGTGTCTATGTATGAGTAAAAATGTGTGTATATGTGTGTATGTGTGTGCATATGTAAATGCACAAAAGTGCATGTGTGTGTGTGTGTGTGTGTGTGTGTGTGTGTGTGTGTGTGTGTGTGTGTGTGTGTGTGCAAAATTCTATTGTTGATTTTAAATGATTCCTATGAAAAAAATTCAGAAAATTAAATTAATTTTGATCTGAGAAATTATTATTTTTAGTTTTTATGGGAAAAGTTTTTCTTTCATTAACAAATTTATTGTTTTAAAGATAATAAGAATGGATTTACCTACACATTTAGATTTTGTGCAAGTCATTTATAGAAATTGTACAAGATGAACTATATCAAACTGTTGCTTTCATAAAATTAAACTGGTTTAATAAACAAACATATGTAAAGGATATATTGCTGGTGTCTTTGTATTGGGTCATCATTAGTACATGTCAGTTGGTAAATTCTATCAATCAACTTATGTAAAAATGGACAACATACTAGGGTGAGTCAAAGGTTTTGCAATATTTTGATGAAATGAGGCCCAATCCAGCAGCTCTGGATGCATTTGCCAAGGTTGTGAAGCTGACAAGCCACACGGGACCATGAGTTATTGAGCTTGCCTGATACTTTCCAAGTGCTACCGACAAGATTTGCTTCTATGGTTTAGAGCACAGCCTCTGAATCCACAGTTTTAGGTCTATCTGATCTTGTCTGATTGTCAAGGCTCTTACGATCCAAGTGAAATTTCTTGGTCAATCTGGTTACTATAATGTGATCAACTGAACCAATTGCATCCACAATGTTGTGGCCCAGTTCCAACTCATAAAACATAATTTCTCAAATTAGATTATATTTCATGTTCATCTATGTGGCTTTCAAATCACACCTGGAGTAAAACAATGCATAACATGTCAGTGCAATAACTACCACTATACTACCAACAATCACAGGTACCTTTTATGTCTTGAATGACTTCATTCACATGATTTACATGCTATAAACTTGCATGTATCAAAATATTCCAAAACTTTTGGCTCACCCTAATATTAAGTACATAACAATGACTTTATAAAAAATTGGAAAAAAAAAGATGGCTAAAAAGAAAATCCATTAAGAAGGAATTTGCTTGTATAGATGACATTGAAAAAAATGGTTTTTATTTTAAGACATGAAATGAAAATAGATAATTGTAGACAAATGACAAGGAAATTTGTGATCTTTCTGTTTTTCTGGAGAGAAAGGGAATCAAATGGAAATAAATCTGATTAGTTGAGACTTGTAAATAAACAAAATTAATCTTATAACAGATAATCAATTAACTGGATTTGCAGTTTTACTAAAAGTAGGAATGTATAGTTATAGTTGCACAAATTCTTGTATATGATATAAGAACTGATAATGAGTCAACAACAATAATGCCAATAACAATAATAATGCCAATAACAACATCAATTGAAACAAAAAGAAATAAGAATTCCATAGTGAATTGGCATACAAATGATTTACCAACAATTCTATAAAAGAAAGAAAGAAAGAAAGAAAGAAGGTTGAAAGAAAGAAAAAAATACTGGATAATCAAATTCTTTCTCTTGTCACCTCTACTTTTCATCCCTACCCTATGGTGGAAGGACAGGAGTAACCCACCAGGAATTGAACTTCCTAGATGGGTAGGTGAAAAAACTTTTCAAATCCCAACCCTTTCCACATTTAGATAAAGGTCAAGTACTGCCTAAAAGGATGACTCTCTGGAACTGGACTTATTTTTTGGTAAGAACACACACACACACACACACACACACACACACACACATATATATATATATATATATATATATATATATATATATATATATATATATATATATACCTGAAAGTATATATGTTCACTCAGTAGTCACCAGTCAGCATTTGATGTTTATCCAAAAAGTAACCAAATTTTTTAAAAACTAATTTATCACTTCATCTGCAACTTAATGATCCTTGTCTTTTTCAAAATGCCCACCTCCTCTGTTGATATAATATTGCATTCTTTCCAACATTTTCAGAAATTTTTTAAAGAGGTGTGCAGGTCTCATGGCATATTTCTCTTCTCTTATCAGAAATCAAAGACCTTTCAAGATGAGTTCCAAAAGGTCAGCAAAGACCAAATCCAAAGTGTAGGGGCATTTGAAAAACAAATGCTTTCTGGTGATTTTCCAGAAATTCACAGTGAGATCATTGTTATTATCAGTTAACATGGAGGAATTTTTAAATTTGGTATTGTCTGTAATGGTTGTTCTTCTCAATTTGAAAAGCTGGTACCAATCATGATTGGTTGTATCACATTATGTCATCACATAACTGACAATTTGAACAATCATTCTTATTGGTCTATATTACAATATTAGAAAACAACATCTAATAAACAAGGAATCAAATTTAAAAAAAACAAAAAGAAGTTTCATATAATTTATATGTAGTATTCTGACAAAATTTTAACAATACAATGCTGTCATGAAAGGGAGAATTTTTAAAATACAAATAGATTCTTATGTTTGAAAATTATTAGATTGGAATATTTGAAACTACATTATTGCTTTAAAAAAGACTGATTAAATAACCCAAAAAGGTTTGACCTGATGTAAAGCCAAGCAAACAACAACTTACCACAGAGACAAAAGTGGACTAGGAATTCCATTTGATTTTTATTTCATATGCAATACTCAGATATAAGATTAGACCGTTCATGTCAAACATCCAGTTCACAGATTTTTGTCAAATAGTTAAGAAATCTGCCTTTTTTTCATTTTTTTTTATCTAGCTCATCAAATTTAATTAGCTAAGCTAAATATCTTTAATTTGATAGATTCCCATTGCTATGTTTAGTCTTTCAACTCTTGCATATTTTATTAAATTGTGGTATTTTTACCAAGGCCAGATTTGTATAGAAAATGTAGAAATCCTAATTGTCTCTTTAATAAAGATCTAACAATGAATAGTAGAATAGGCAAAAACTAAAATATAGGCAGATTAATAGATTTAAAAAGAAAATATTTGGAATAATTGCAATAAAAGTGATATGGATTAAGGAAATTGATTGAACCTTGGTTTAGTAAGATAAAGCTCAACATAAAAGATGTAAGAAATAGATAAAAAGAGACATATTCACATACTGAGGTGTACAATCAAGTCTTGACAGATGGAAAATTACATCAAGACGAAATAATAGTCAAAGAGTCCATTTGATTATTGAGGAAGTTGATGAATATAGTGAATAAAAAGTGCAGAGAGTATAACGGTCGGTTATTCGAGTAAACAATGGAAATCAATTGATAGTATAGATAATATATGAAGTAGACAGCAGCTACCAACAAAGTCGATATACAAAGTGTGTAATAGACAGTTGAGTAGAGTAGAGAGATGGTGAATTAAGGCAGACAGCAAGTACAGTAGACAGTTTGTGAAGCAGAAAGATATTGATGGATACAATGCAGAAGGCAGTGTACAAAAAAAATGTGCTCAAGTACATATTGTAGAATGAGAATGCTATCAATAGAACCACTGGTACAACAGTGTATCAAACTGAATGGAGAGACAGCATAATCGACATTTAGAGAAGTTGGCAGTCAAGAAGATGGAGAAAGAAAGAAAGACAAATGTGTATTAGAGAAAGAAGTTAAGCTCAAGACATTGGTATAAAGTTAATGCAAATTGTAAATAAATATAGAAAAGACATTTTACAATGCTTATAAGTAAACAAAATATGCTGCTTACAAATTAAGGTTGGTTAGTTGGTTGGTTGGTTTTACAGCATGTTAACCCTTTTCAGATTTTTAAAAATAAAACTGAAGTTAGTTTACCAATTGCAATCTCCAATTATATATGGCACAGAAATCTATCTTTACAATTATTTCAAACTAGTAAATATTTCATTTTTTGTTGCAATATCAATCTTTTAAGAACCTATGTAATAACATAGTTCAAAGTATTATCACAAACAGATCTATTTGACCTATAGTTGGGACCATAACAGGTGTTTTGACTCCAGGTCATAGTGGATCTGGGAATTATGACAATGAAGGGGTGACTCTATACTCCTCAGAGTTCTAGAACTGGATGCAGTTTAGTGTCATACTCAGGACACTCTTTTAGGAGTGAAGTGATGGAGTGTTCTTACTCCTTTGCAGATAAACACTTCATTAGCTCAAATAGATGTATTTGACCCCTAAATGGGACCAAAACAGATACTACCACTCCAGATGACCCATTTTTGTAGTGGAGTCCTACCTCTTGCAGAGGATACAATTGACATATTCTATGCTTCACAACAGGACAGGTACAAATTAGGTAAACTGTTATGTTAACAAAATTGATTTCTTTTAGGTTTATCAAATCCATTGACTTAGTGGGTAGAGTGTTTGCCAATGGCCCAGGAGACTAGGGTTCAATCCCAGGTCGTCATACCTAAGACTCAAAAAATGGTACTTGATACCTCCTTACTTAACACTCAGCATAATGTGTGTGTCAAAGGTAAATTGGAGCAATCCAGGGAAAAGAGCAGAGCCATCCCCTGCACCTTGGTGTAGTAGCAATTGAAAAGGGAGCCTTCAGGTCGCCCTCAACTATGGTTGTCAACTTAACTTAAATCTTACTTATTTTGTATTCCTTTCCTATTTAGTACCAAAACTATTTCAAATCTTTGTGTAAATTATTTGTGTGAATATCTCTTCCTTAACAGCAAACAAAAATAAATTTACATAATTACATGAGATTACTTGTAAATTTGTTTTCTGATTTTTTGGTAACAGCACAAAATATCTGTTTTCAGATATTTTGTTTTCAGAAAGTTTTTCTCTGTGAGAGGTTTCTATATCAAGGCTACCGAGCCAAGCCTGCCCTACTATTCACCCAATGCTGGAAGGAAAAGTGATAGATTATTGCCTTTCCCAAAGGAAATAGTACAAATTAAGATGCAAACAGTTTCATCCAGGATTTATACCTGGATTGCTGTGTACATTTTCTAACTATTATGCCAGACATGCCTCCACTATGGAACACTCAGCAAGAGCACAAGGAAAAATCAACAAAAATAATTTTTTAAAGAAATTATAAACTACCTGAAGTAGCCATTTATGCTGAGTCAAAACTTGGATCTTAATCTGATAACAATGACAATAAATTGATTACTTTGTAGCAATGGAGAAGCACTAAATAATGTTTTCATTATGTTCAGACAGCAGGCCAGACATCATTTATTTGATAAGTTGTTCAGCAATACATGTCTTCAGTTAAGTTCATATGATGACACCATATCTGATGTTGATGACTTTTTTGTTCAATGGAATCCAAGCACTGCAACTCCAGTGGAAGAAGCACGTGAACTTCAAGAGTTGAAAAATAAACCTTATTTGGTCACATTTCATGGGAGTATCTTGGTCAACCTATGAACTTTTCAGCCAATCAAGGTGTGTATAAACGCACCTTGATGACATTTTTAAACAATATATTTTCAACAAATATAATAAGGCTTTTTAATGTTTTTGTATATCCAACTTAGACAACTACCTATAAACCTGATAAGTAATATTAATTACTATTTCAGTAAGGGAAATCATTTGTAAATTTTTTCTTCTGAAGTTTAGAAATTCACATTCTATGCAATTAGTTACATCTTGCTGCAACATGGCTGCTTACTGAATATTGTTTATTGAATTTCTATTTCTGTGTTCAGCATCGTTATTTTATATCTATTTTAGACAATTTAAAAAATCATGTTATGATGAAAATAAAAACCTTTTTGCAATGATTTAAACTGTGATATGATATATTGCTGCTCATTCATATGACTGTTTATAGCTTAGCTATCTTCAGATTGTTCATATCTATTTTAGTTTATAAATATTTGTCTTAATCAGTTAAAATTTCTCTCTTCCTCTTTCTATCTTCCTACACTCAGAAAATCTTGTTTGGTGGCTGTGATAGCTGTAAACCTATTTTTGGTTCAGTGTTCAAATCCAGATAAAACCCAGAATTTTGAATGCTGTTGTTCAAGATAGCTAGACTATTTTCCGTTTCATTCTCACAATTAATACAAAGTGATCTTCCTAACACCATAGCACTGTTACACTTTAAGTTAAATCTTGTTATGATTCATAAACTCTTCATCACGGTCAAAAAATAGAATGGCTTGTTGGCTGTTCAAGGTTACTGTCTGACTGATGTAGCAGTAAGCAATTAAGTGAGAAGGAATCGAGCCTTTTTGGCCAATCAGAAAGCACGGCAGACTGAAGCTGTAGACGCTTTATTGATCCCATTAAAAACCAAAGGATGCATCTAACTATTCTCTCTCCAGCTATGGGTAAATAGTTGGGAAAACTGGGCACTTTAACTTTGGTATGGCAACCGGTTTAGAAGAAGGAAAACTCTTGTGTTGCATCCAGCTCATCAACAAGCAATCCTTATTCATAATGATTAACTTCATCATTAACGACTTCTCCTTCACTGACGTTGGTATTTTGGACTCTGGCTGCACCACGTTCTTATAGTCAGATTCTCAAAAAAGGCAATGGAAAAATGGTAAAATCTAACAACCACAGTGGTATCAGTGGAAGTGCCTCTCTTCTTTATTTTCGTCATCTTCGGTAATCATAACAAGACCGTGTTCAAAAGGACTCAAATATTGTTTATGGTATCGAGCGGTCACATCGATACTGCTATATGGATGCACTACATGGACGCTAACAAAACGGCTGGAGAAGAAACTAGATGGCAATTACACAAGAATGCTGCGTGCAATCCTCAACAAGTCCTGGCGGCAACACCCAACAAGACACCAACTGTATGGCCACCTGCCCCCTATCACGAAAACTATTCAAGTTAGACGAACCAGACATGCAGGACATTGCTGGAGAAGCAGAGATGAACTCATAAGAGATGTACTCTTATGGATCCCCACATACGGCCGCGCAAAAGCAGGACGACCAGCACGAACGTACATTCAGCAGCTATGTGAGGATACAGGTTGTTGTCCTGAAGACCTACCTAGGGCGATGAACGATAGGGAGGAGTGGCGAAAGAGGGTCAGGGATATCCGTGCTGCCAGCACGATATGATGATGATGATGATATTAGTTAATTGTTTTATTTGTGGTGTAAGATTGAAAGTTAGCTAAGATCTTTGAATGAAGAGTAGGTCACATGCGAAATTCATAAGGTGGACCTGTCGGACGTGTCGGCAAATTATTTAGTTGACAGGTTGTTTTGGAAATCTCTTGGGGCGACATATTGGAGAATTGTTTTGAAATCCGCGGGTATGCCGGATATTGGAAAGTAAACAAAACAGAAGGCATGTCGGATGACAGGTGATGACGTCACACTGGAAAGTTAGCAACACGTGTTCTTATATCATTAGAGGATGAAGTAATTAAGATTATTATATAAGCAAAGTTATTTGAGTTTGGGAACAGTTGAGAGTCTAGATGAAAGCCCTCCAGAGCCCTATTGGGCGAGGAGACAAGCTAGGTGAAGGAATCAAAGTCGGGTGTATCTGTTCGTCGTCTGATTGTGTTTCTATGTAAGAACTAATATTTTTATTCTGTTTCTCTCGAGTTGTGATGGCTGACAACTATGAATTGTTGCAGTCAGAAATAAACCTTTTGTATTGGAAACGACAATTTGCTTTGTACTTTGCAAAATATAACACCTATGCATATTCATAATCCTGAAACGTAACAGTTCCAATTTTCATTTGTCAAAACACACTCAGCCATCAAACTCAGATTCAATCTACAACCGGAACGCAAATGTCAGATTCAACCGCAAACTTCCAATATATTACACACAGCTCTACTAGTCTTTGAAGAATGCCATGAAAAAATAGTCACAACCAATAGACAGCATGAAGTCAAAACCGTCACCACTGGTGGTGACCTCACACAGCGAAGTCCATTTCACAAAGCAATCAAATATATTGGAAATGTATTGCTTTTCAGGATGGTACATTGCATGTCCCTTTATTATAATTATCATTATTATTATTGTTATTATTATCATTATTTTGTTCACATCCTTTCTTTGGGTTGAACGCCTGGCAAAAAGCCCTTGCTTCGTACTTTGGTACGAAAACACGCGGAAGGTAAAGAGCCGGTGGCTGACTCCGTATTCGGGTCGACCACGTGGGGTAGAGGCCTTCTGTTTCCTATTTTGGATTCTCAGCATGATAGAGAGTAGACGTGCCTACCGTGACTCTGTCTAAATATACTGACTTCAGGACTTTAAATTTCAACTTCGAAAAGTTGAATTCGTTTTTTCATTTTTTACTTCTCTGCTGCCACTCTCGCTGGCTGCTCGCTATGAGGGCTCTGGCCCTAAAGTATATGTTTTGGATGTTATAGTTCAACTTCGAAAAGTTGAATTCCACTTTTTACTTCTTGGTAGGGAAAGTGGGCGTGCCTAGTGTAGCTGGAACTGAAATTGACTGACTTTGGGACTTTGTGGTTCAGCTTCGAAAAGTTGAATTAGCGTATTCGCCCTAATCCCAGCATAATCGACATACGCCTGGGAGAAATGATGTGCTCTAGCGGAGTATAGAGGAAGAAGTATTTTAAACAAGCAGCTCATTACACTTGTTCTCCAACCGGGATTGTAACGAGAAGAAAGAAAAGAAGACATTACCACCTGCATTACAGACTACTGAAAGAAACAGAAATTGAAATTTCAGCGAGAAAAAACCAGGACAAGGCTGGAAATCTTTCCAAGAGCTACTGTGACTCAACAAGTGGACTGCTATTTTACTTAGTATAAATTCCCGTGGGTTAATTTTGTTCGTAAAACTCTGTTTCTTTCTTTCTTTCTTTCTTTCTCGGTTGTAGTAATATTTTCGTAAGTTAATTCTGTTTGTGGAAACTCATCTTGTAGCAACTGTTATATATTATTTTATTTTGTTACTAGGCGCCAAGGTTTTTCGAAAATATTGTGACGCCTGCATATGGAAAAATATATGCAACTTTGCTGTAGATAAACTCTTTCGTGTTGTAACCAAACAAGACCATTTGTGTTTTCATTCTGTTTTCCCCTCCCCATTTTGTTTCAGACGCGGGTTAAGGTCGAATTTATCTGCGAGAGGATAAATATCCGACAAATACTAGAAAAAAAATTAGACTGATTGAAAAAGAGATGTAAGTCTGCATCTCCCAAATCACACCAACCGCGATAAATTGGAGGCTTATCAGTTATGTAGATATCCTCGGTACCAAAAATGACGAAAAGAGTATATTTATTACAACAAATCGCATAACAACCAATGGTAAGTCAGGTACCAAAAAAACAATGTCCGATCTCTCTGGAACTGGAAACTGACGTTGACACTGAAATCACACATATGATCACTGAAGGAATCTTCGAACTCTATGACGATCCCAAAAGATTCGACATCCAGTCATTATTTTACGTAAGAAAAGCGGCAAGGTCCAAATAGTCGGTAAATTTAAGAGAGCCCACAATAAGGTGCTAGTGGATTTTGATTCGTATCCAATGCCGACTCTTGATTCTGTATTCAACAAAATTGGAGAGAGTAGAAAATATTTCGTCTCATTTGAACTCTGCAATCAGCAAATTTCCACTGATGAACGTGACCGTCATAAAACTGCCTTCACCAAGAAATGCCGGTGTTAGCAATATACTCGCCTCACTTTTGGGTGTTCAGATTTTTTCATCATGCGTAGCCGAAGCTCAGGACACGATCGCTTCCGGAGAAAACATCACCACATATATCGACAACAATTTCATTCATCCCAAGACTTTTAAGGAATACGTGACCATCCTTGAACAACTATTTACAGCCCTCCGTAAATTCGGAATGAAACTGAACCCGGTCAACTATACATTCCTCGTCAAAGAAACCAAATGTTTTGGTCACGTCGTCAACGACAAAGGATTCAAATACAATTTGTAATAAGTCCACGCCGAATTTAAATTGAAGCCTCCCATGATTAAAAGCAGCTTCAAAGCATCATTGGTGTCTCATTTGTATACTCCAATTCCTAGAGGAACTACGACATAAACGAATCCAAACACATATGCTTACCGAGTTGAGGGCTCCGATCAACCAATTTAACAAGGCCGACAATCCATTTGCGTAAAATGAAAAGGCAAATAAGGCTTTCGTGAAAATGTAGAAGCAGCTATCCTCACCACCAATGATTTCGTTCTCCGACTTCTCACAACTCTTTAGACTTGACACTGACGGCAATGATGTCGTTTGTATTACCATCTTCATTTAAGAATCTTAAAATGGACGAAAGAAAATAATAACTGTTGCCTCACATACCATCAATCCAATGGAGCAGAATTGGTCCACCACCAAATGCGAAGCGTATGTCATAAAATTGGCCATTTCCACATTTGACTTCTTCCTCTACAGCCTCCTTTCATCATCTTCATCGATCATCATTCCCTTACATATTTGGACCAGTATCAGTTTAACAATGCAAAAATACGAAGGTGGCAGGAAGAAATGGAAACTATTTATTTGTGCTTGAATACGTCGAAGCTGATTCAAACGTCTAAGCTGAAATGCTCAGTTGAGGAAATGACTTAAAAAAGAGCAAACTACAATGATGATTCCATTCCTATGGACAAAACATTCAGTCTTCATTGTTCCCGCCTACTCATTTACGTTCCATCATGGTGCCTCGGTGAGATTAATAACTCATATCTACTTTCTGGTACACACTCACCACGCAATATACAATGTCACAAACAAGCAACCGGAGCTTTTTTAGCCAATCATATTAATTCCACTATTAGAACAGACAAAATCATCGACCACATCGCCGGAGAATCAGCAATTGATGAAATGCTGTCGAAAATCATCAACAATCTCCAACCCATCGATTCAGGTAAAAATTTCATCCTCTCCGATGCAATCGACCCCAATGATTACATTCTCTCTTTAAAGAGAACAGTCATCAATTTCATCTTACAAATGATCCAAGAGGGTGCAAATTCACCCAAATTAGTTGTGCCATACAATGTCTCCGCCATTTACCTCCATCAAGCCTATGACATCATAAACCACTGGTATCACTAGTGGGAATCCAAGAATCGCGATATCAAGGCCTATGCCTATCCCTTCATTGCTTGCGCCAAACGCAAAGGAAACTACAGCAAGCCTATTGGTTTCTGTAAACGGGTCAAGAGACCATTCGAAGTCGTCTTTATTTACTTCATCGCGATGCCGAAAAGCGCTCTATTCTCACCATCCTTGACAGCTTCAACTGATAATTTACTGTCATATTATTCGTAAGATGTATCCTATTTTGCAAAGTTTACCGGCATTTTCGCAAACCAATGTCTATTACATAGAAACTTCTTTGTCCTTGACGATCGTAAAGTTCTGGCAATATCGAACTGTAACATCGCACAATGAAGAATGCTCTGTACATGTTGTGCGAAGATAAACTTTGAATGGACAGACATCCTCGAATCCGTCACATGATCTACTACTGGTGTGTATTCTTATTACACTATCATTAATCGCCACCTCAATATGCAAATAATTGCTCTACTAAGTCAATTTCACCACAGCGTCGACGACCATAAATTTGAACCCAGTTTAAGCCATGTTACCTACAAGGACTCAATACGAGTCGGCGTCAAAATGTTACTTTATCAGTCTCAAAAATCCACAGCCCAATCATCGCATCTATCCTGAGTGGGCGATTTTATTCATCAAAACAAACAATATGGTGTTTCAGATCAAAAATGAAAAGGACGACCCTGAGTAGATACACCACACCCGCGTTTGCCGTCTGCTGGCGCGCCTGATTCATTTATAACATCAAATTTTTCCGCCCCCACCACTGCAAACGTCATTGCCGCTACTTAATTTACCACCTTCACTTCCCAATATATTGACTCTTCATTGCATGAATCAGAACGATATTTAGGGTGAGGAGCTGTTGCTCTCTAAGTCAAATCTTCAATGATTCATAAATTCTTCATCGCAGTCATAAAATAGAACTGCCTGAAAGCTGTTCGAGGTCACTGTTTGACTCGTGGACGTAATCACGTAACAAAGAATTAAGCCTTTTGAGGCTAATCGGAAAGCACCGCAGACTGAAGCTGTTGGCACTTTCTTGATCCCATCAAAAACATATAATCAACCTCCCAAATCCTACAATGGACAATTCTGGTAATTTACTAAACCTTTTTTGCTTAAATGTGGTACAAGGCCGTATGAATGGAGCACCCAATGAGACTCGAACCCACTCGTGTAGATTTGCTAGTTGAGCTTGCAAACCATTACACCACTAGAGACGCCTACAATGGACAATTCTGATTCTCATCTCACACGCATCTTCGACAGGCAGTAATTCTCTTGATCGCCTCAACGGGAACATTTCCTTCTGGAATCAAAGCATCTTACCTTCCGCAAGAAGGATAACCCAAAACATATTATCCATGAACACTTGCCGAGAAATCAACTTTCATTGAATATATTTAACAACTTCTTCATAAGCCCTCTAAACTAACATAAGGAAAAAGAACTCTTTTGTACATATAAGTATGTAGCAGAAAGAAAGAATCTTAAATTATTATTTTGGCAGTTGGGGGTTCGAATTTATATATATCGTCCAATGAGAATGACTGATGCTATTCTGCCTGGGTCACCTCCCCGGGCAACATAAAAGGCTGTGCATCGCTCCCTCGATCTCTTCTCTTCCTCACTTGCAAGCAGCAAGACAGACAAGCCTTAACGAGAGAGCGCACTCTCTCTCTCTCTCTCTCTCTCTCTTACCCGGGCCGATTCCAGCTGCAGACTGATGGACAGTTCAACACCAGAAAACGCATTCTTTCTCTTATCCGGGCCGATTCCAGCAGTAGACAGATGGACATTTCACTACGAGAGGGCACATTCAACATTGGTTCCTCTGCTTCCTTTAGGAGATCATTCCATATCAATTATTCCTTTCTCTAAAAACCAACCAAAACACTGACTGAATGCTAAATTCCCGCTCAACTATTTTCGACTGTTACTTCTTCCTGCTAATTACAGCACAAGGGTTCTTTTTGTCTCAAGCTGTCATTAAACTTCCAAATTGAAAACTATCAATATCTTCGTCAACTCATTGGTTCTTCCTTTTAATATAACAAGAGGCAACAGAACTCTACAACCTAAACTGCCATTTTGAATAAATGGTAATATTATCTGCTCTCATGTTCTAAGTATATAAATTTCACCCCATTTGTTGATTCTATTATTGTTTCTTAACATTTCTTCTGCCCAATCCTTTTAAACAAGTAGTACGACATTCCTGGTCAGTAAGTTGTCCCTCTTCCAGTCTCATTCCTTTTCTTCATGTCTGCATTACCATATACGAATTCAACAGTTCTGAATACATATGTGCATTTCTTAAATCTGCTATACTTTGTTCATATTGTTTCTCTCACATTCTTTATTGATAAGTGTTTTGTGTAGTTGTCAATTAATTCATCTCTGAAATAAATAGCATAGATTCTTACTGCATACTCAACAAATGTAAGTCAGAAAGTCATATTAAACCAAAGTTCTATGTCTGAAACAAAAGACAAAGACGTTAATATTAACAGCAATTCATGCCAGTTTTTATGGTAATGCTGTTAATACTGTATTGTACAGCAATAATAGACCAACTGGCATGATTCTTTTTAGCCAAGGAACATGAATAAAATTTTAGCTTTGTTTCGACTTATATGATTTGTTTATTTCTCTTTATTGACCTAAACTGTAATCTAAAAGGTTAAAGAGGTTAACAATTTCAGGGGAGAAAATAACTTTATTAGAAAAACTAAGCACTTCAATTATAAAAACCACTATCAACAAAACAAATATTTATTTCTAAAGATCACAAAAGATCTGATTGAGAATAAGAGACAAAATATAGTTGTTACAACTTGATTTTTTTAGAGTAGAATATGCAAATTAGTTATCCCAATTAAATAAGAACTAATAAGCTAATTATTAAGATATAAGAGGTGTGTTGTTATATGCAAATAGAAAGAGTCGAGCTGCTTCTTATAGAAGTAGCCATTTGATTCAGTTGTCGGGTCGTACTTCGGTCGGCCGTGCTGGCAGCGGCGCGGATCTGGCCGGGTGTGGCTCGTTGACTGAAATATTTCCTTCGGCCTCAGGGGGCCTTCCCCCCAGGCTTTTACCCCCTTTCGAGGGGGGTTGGGTTAATTGCCCGGCGCCTGAGGCGCCCCTAAAAAGGGGAATGCCGACGGGGCCGAGGGTATTTTTGGGAAAGTCCGGGCGCGTGTGGGCTACGGCCCTGCGCCCGGTCCCACCTAAAAAAGGCCTTGTGCCACACTTGCTCGTTAGGTGGGGCGAGTAACAAATACCGCAAATAGAAAGAGTCCTAAAAATAATTATTCGATAATTATGGATATTATATATGTAGACTGACACCAACTTTCCCCACCCTAGATCAAAATATTGTATCTGTTAATCTCCTTCTGTTATGCTTCAATCTTTGGACAAGACAAGGCAAAATTAGAAAGAGTCAAACTTGGTCCCTGGGATTCCAACTCTACAGTACCTCCACTATTACACCAAACATAGAATGTTTGAGTAGAGTGACACCTGTAGGCTCTTGATCAATGCATATGGAACCAATGTTAAAAAGATCACACATCACATAGAAAATGTTGCTAAGTACAAGCAGCACCACCCCATTGCACAAAATTGGGACTTGGAGTAGCTTGACACTGGTATGACACTAGTTGTAGGGAACTGGGGCCATTTTTGGTCTTAGTTCATTCATGTACCTAAAAGCCCCCTTGTTAAACTGACCAGAGGAGGTAGTTGAATACTTAATATATTTTTCGATTCAGTACTGACTTTTTAGTCCTTGTTTGCAACAACATTAAAGAGCCTAAAAAGAGGTAAACAAAATCTTATCATTTTTTAAAAATTTACACTTGTTTTAGAGTTAATTTGTTTCATCTTTAATTCTAATATTCAAAAACATAAGAATTGGAAATCAGTAAATGATCATTTCTAAACAAAAGATAAACTGATTGGCTTCAATTTATATTTTTGCATTCAATGTTATTGTCTCTTCCAGGATTTTGGTGATAATGACTCTCTATAGCTTCCTTTATGAAAGAACAAATCTTTATAAAAATGTTTTTCTCAAATCAAAAATGTGCTCAAATACTGGGCAGTAGAGCAAGATAAAACCTAAAATAAATCATCTCACCTCCTCATGTCAGATCCATTACTAAAAGTTGCATGGATTTGAAAATACAATCTTCAGATGAAACACACACACACATACATACATACATACATACATACATAGGTTTGTCTGTATTATGCAATTATGCATAACTAAGAATGTTTTTTGGAGAGGTAGAGGAGTCATTAAAAACATCATGAAAAAGATGCTTTAACAAAATGTTAAACTTTGAAAATAACCAATGAGGATAAACAACAAATAACTGTAAAGTCATCTTTTTAAAAAAAGGCAAATTTATTTTATGCTGACTAAATCAAAAGATGGCTGAGATACAAGCAAAATCTTGTTAACACTTAGGAAAATCTTGGTTATTTCTATTTTCTTAACTGTTTTCTTTGTCAATTTCTCCTCTATACAAACTTCTCTTTAATGGATCAAAGTTACACAGTGTAAAAGATCAGAATTTCATTTTAGCTTGTTGACAAAATAAGTTAAACCTATTTCTTTTTTTTTTTCAGTTATGTTTCATTTTACATTCTTCTTTTACATTAACTGTTAAAAGTAGCATCTGTTCTACTGAGTTTGTTGAAATAGAAACGGTAATAAGTTAAACAACATTTATTTTATTTTTTAATGATTTGGAGTTTAAAGAGAAAATTGTCCCACCCCCTATCTCTCCCCACTCTCTCTATTGTTCTTAGTTTGGACTAAAAAGATGTTATGAGGAAAGCAATATTGAAGAACAATTAACAAATTTTCTTATCCTCAACAGCTATAAACAAGACATTTAGATAAAAAAAGACGCTCCATATGGATACATTCATGGTAAACAAGTGGTATTCAATTGATGCTGAGAACAATTCATTACATCTTTCTCTATAGATTTACATCATTGTTCATAAATAACCAAAAATTGTGGCAGTTCTATTACAAAAAATGAAAATGCATAAATATATATGTAAGGGGTTTTAGTCATTTTTAGACTCCTATAAACTTGTATTTTTTGTTACTGAGCTTCAGTGATGTAGAGTTTTATAATAAGTGATACCAATTGATTCAAGTTTTTCATTTACCGTCCAATCACTGAGGTGACCACATGTGTCTTTTGACTGGTTGCTTTATCTATATTTTCTGTGCTGTTGCTATATTTTTAAAGATCTCCTGAATGGAGATTGATGTGACTTTGTCAGAGGTTCTCATGACACATCAGCTATTATCTTTCAGTGGAGGAAGCTGAAATTCAAGGTCTTACCAGGCATTTTAAGGTTTTCATTTTCGCTCCAGGTTTGTTTGAAAACAATTTTCTCTCAATAAACCAACCCCCACCAATGATTATTTCCAGTCATCAACTGAGATATTTGCTATTTTTAGTTAGACCTTCAAACATTGCTTGTACATCATTTTTGTGCAAATGAAGAGGTTGCTTTCTATATCCTAACTCATCATAAAAGAAACTGTTTGAGAAATACTCCCTCGTGAAATTCTAACTAGATGAGCAATCTAATTTAGATCATGCTTCAGCATTGTAAACTCACTATTATCACATTGGCATCTTTCACACACTTATATGTATCTTACTGTACACTCCTCAAAATTCTTCACAAACATTATTACTGAAGATGCTGTAGCTGTTTTATATGATGACAATTGATAACCCATGTTTTGCATTAATATATATATATATATATATATATATATATATATATATATATATATATATATACAGATATGTGTATGGGAGGGGTATTTATTCAAGCCATGTGCAGGATGTGATGAAAGATCCATTTTTTAAGAGGTGTTAAACAGATTTGAACTCAGAGTTTTCCTTATCCCAAGCTGGTTGCCATACTAAGGTTAAAAAACCTAATCTGTCCTACAAATTGTGGGTGAGAAGGAAAAGATGGATTTATACTTTTCCCAAGAACAATGTAAAATACAAATAGCTTTGTCCAAGATTTGAACTTACGTTGCTGTATCCATTTCCTAAGAGAATAACTCTTACACCATGAGTGCCTCCATATATATATATATATATATATATATATATATGCAACCTGGTCTCCAAACAGACAAATGAGAAGGTTTATTGTTATATAAAGCATGAAATGACACTGTGAAAAAGGAAAGTTAGGTAGATTATTCTACTTTCAATCTCTCTCCTTCTCTCCCACTCTCTCTCTCTCTCTTATATACACCCCATTTTTTTTTCGTCTCTCACTATAACTTTCTATATTTCTGTCTTATTCATGTCATTCTGCTTTCTTTCTCACCTTTTCAATTTTTCTTTCTTTCCAAAATGTAATTTTTTGACGTTCTTTTTTTCTCTTTATTCAAATGATTTGAAAGGATTTCAGTTGACTGATAATTATTCATTTGCAACCAACTTGTCAGCACACAACTGATGCCACTGTCTCAATCCCATCAATAAACAAAAGTGCTATAATCTTGTCATTTATAATGGAAATTATATATATATATATATATATATATATATATATATATATATATATATATATATATATATATAAAGAGAAAGAGAGATTACTTTTGTCATCTATCTCTGATCAATTTATCATATACATATATATAAATTATTATTGTCATTATTATTATTATTATTATTATTATTGCAATGCATTTTACCTTTGTTCAATTAATTTGTATTTAACTTTTTATCATTAATGAATTGCACTTCAATTGCAACAATTAATTAATGCATTAATCAACAAAATTGAGAAAAATAGAATGAAAAATTTGGTGGTTTTTAGTTTCTAGGGATAAATCTCTCATGAAAATAGAAAAGTTTTGTATAATCCATAGAATCCCTATAAGTAAGTGATAACCATTAATGGATCCCTTGGGAATAAGATATGAGAGTATAGTTAATGTTTATACTGATGAATGATAGATAGATATGAACAGAAATCTTGTTTGAAAATTATTTTATCTTTTATTCAAAAATAGTTTTTTCATATCTCGGATCATATTTTGAATAGATTTTAATATTTTCAATTAAATTTCAATTTTTATTTTATGATCAAATTCACAAAAGAAGAAAATCAAATTTTGACTAATAAAATATCTCATCTGTGAAGCACTTTTCATCAGAACTATGCTCGCAAAATCTTTTTGCTAAATACTTATATCATACAAATATTTCCAGCATTATCTTTCTGCGTAAAGTTTGGGAAATCAAAGAAGTGTCTCTAAAGTTTACATAAGTTCTTCATTACTCTTGCATTTTCACTCTTTAAGAAAAAATCAAATGTTTATTATTTTCTTTGTGGTTGAATTATTTCTAAATTTGTAGAAAATGGCTTAGAAATTTAAAATATATGAAGGTTATTCAATAAATATGGGAATTTTTTAAAAAAGCAAAATAAAATTTTTTCAGAATTTTTTTTTCATAAATGTAAACTCTGCATTGTTTGGAATTGGTTAATTGCAAAAATTCTTTTTCATGCTGAAGGTTTGAACAGAATGTGTGATGTGTATGAAGAAGCATGTTTTACTCAAAAAATGTTTACAAATGAGCTTTGCCACAACGAGGCCTGAGTCAAAAAGACTCTCCAGAAAAGAAAAAGATCCAAGGGCTGCTGTTGGTAAAGAAAGTCATGCTGACAGTTTTTTGGGACATGAAAGGACACATCACCATGTACTTCCTTAAAAAAGCTAAAATTGTAAACTCTCATTCCTATTTTCAACTCCTAAGGCAAAATTCACCCTATTTATTGAATGAATTTTGTATAATATTTGATAACTGAAGTATAATCCTTTTTTTCCAATTAAAAATGCTTTTAATTGATTTTTAACTCAATGTAGAACATTCATATTTTCACTTTTGGTTCCTTAAGATATCGAAATATTGAATATAATGATAAAATACAATCTTTTATATTTTACCGACAATGTATGTGGCCACTGACAGTTGAAACAAAACTATTCTGACAACTAGAATGAATGGTTTGGTAGAACAGTGATGTCATGAGTTCAAATTGGATGATCTTGAGAAGATGGCCTGGAAGGGATAAAACAGTGAAATAGGAAGAAGATAACATTGCTGCTGAACTGGCTGGTTTGATCTTTCTGGAAAAGTCAAAGAGTACTATGGGAGAATGCAAAGGAATGTCTTAAATTCCTCCAGGATATTTCTGTTACACATGAGATATATACATATATATATACACCAGAAATATGAAGCATCCATGGAGAATTAAACTCACAAACCAACTTGCTAACATTATACCATTAAGTAGATCAATAAGTTTATAACCTGATATTTGGTTATTACCTGAATTTTGATCTGAAATCTTTACTGTATAATGTTTAATTTATATGAATAATATTCACCATTGTATTAAGTGCATTGACAAGGAAGGAGATTATATTGGTAAGTATTACTTGTTATGGAAAATAAATACTGTTTCTTTTGCAGCTGTCACTAGTTTTTCCTAGTGTCATCTAGACTATCCCAGAAGTGTTCAGTAACAATTATTATATACCCATGCTGCAGCAAACAAAACAAGATGATGACTGCTGGGTCACACATGGTTTTATAAGAGTTTGGGGATATTTTTATTGGGTGTTTCAAAATTTTTTAAAATGTATTTATACCTGGGTAATTGGAAAGTCTATACAAATTTAATGAAAATGTAACATATGATGAGAATAAGCTGAAATTTTGTATAAAAATATATTTTTTTGTTATAGATTATTGTGACATTTGTAAGAAGAATGAATAGACAAAATTTTTATATGAAAATTGATTCCAATATTTTGAAGCAGAGATCTCTATTGTTTGACCTCTGGTAACCTCTCATGGCTAATATCACAAGTGGAAGTTTTGTGAATTTTATACTAAAAATTGCATCAATAGGTTTTGTGATTTTAATGTAAAAGTGGCACAGACCAACACAAAAACAGGAGACTAATCTATTAGTATAGCTATATTACAGATTTTTACATTTACTTGACAATCTGAAAAAGTGAAGTGGTTATATTGAAAGCAGATTTTTTTAAATGAAATCTAAACTGAATCCTTTAAGGCCAATTTATTTTTCCACACTGGAGCTAAACTTACAGGTATCTCTAGTCAAATTATCATCAGTAATGTTAATGTGTTGATTACAGGAGGCAACAATTTCCTACATAATTTCCTCCTGAGTTTGATTTTTCACTTGATTTAGACTAAAATTGGCAGATTTCAAAACAACTGTCAGTTTTCTTCTATCATGTCAAGTCTTTTTTTCTACAGTTTACTTTCTGAATAAACACAATTGTATAGTTTATCCATAAGTAATAGGACTGGTCAGCTGAATTCTTTTATTATCTTATTGATAAAGAGAGAGAATTTTTCAGATCTGCTGACTTTGGGTTAATTTTTTAAAAGTATAGCAGCCTGTAGTCAGTTTCAAACCTCCCTCTAAAAAATGTCATAATTATTGAAAAAACAGCACTGTCAACATCCTGTTTCAAGAGTTTATGTTTGTGGACCAATGGAACATGTGATTTGTTGGCATTTGATATACTTGTGATTTGTCAATAGCTGAAAGATCACTGACAGACTATTATTTTTCTTTTGTGAAAACTTTAGTGAAAACAAAAAAAAAGAAAATTTAAAATGCGTATCCTAGTCTACAATACTCCCAAGTACCTCATTCAGCTGAAATCCTAGTGCCAGTTTTCATTCAACTACCATCTCTTAAAGATCTGGCTCATGAAGAAGAATTCAGTGACAACAATGATGCAGATTTTGAAAATGAAGATAACTCAACTTTTAAGAAATTCTATCAGCATGAGTTGAATGATTTGGCATAAGACTTAGAACTATCAAAAAAGTCTTCAGAAGTGTATTAAACATCAAAATTGAATGAGAAAAAATTTGCTTGAAAAAGGAGAAAAAGTATCCTACTTTCAACCCAGTGAAAGTGGATTTCTGTACAATGTTTGAAGTAAGTTTGTGTATGGCCAGAATTGGGAATTCTTGTCTATAACTGAATGGCAATTGTTCATTAACAGTTCAAAATGGAGCTTAAAGTGACTCCTCCTTTACAATTTATATAGCACAGTCTCAATTGGTCATTCAGTTTGTCTTTATGAAGTATATGGAGATACGATGGGAGTCATTCAAATAACAATTAGAGCATTTGTGTTGACTTTAAAATGGTATGCTTCCTTTTTGGTTAGCAACAGGAATACACCAAGTATCCCTACTTTCTGTGCACGTAGAACAAGAGAGATCAAGAGAAGCATTGGGTGGAGAGGAATTGACCTCCAAGATCTGACCACAATCCAACATTCTCCATGAGCAACTTGTTAACAAAAAAAAAGTATATTACTACCTGTACACATAAAATTGGGTTTCATAAAGCAATTCGTTAAAGTATTATCAACTGAAGGCAACTATTTCAAGCACTTTATTTTGGCACCTCCTGGCCAATCAGTTGGTGTGTTTGATGGTTCAAATATTTGACATCTCATCAAAAATGAAAATTTAATTGGGATAAAGTCAGAACTCCAAAAGAATGTTTTGTAATCATTCTAAGACCTAGTCAAGAAATTTCTTGGAAATACAAAGCAATACACCAAAATTGTCCAAAAACTTTGGTAGAGCTACAAAATGCTCGGTCGCAATATAAACATCAAGTTGCATTTTCTGCATAGCCATCTAGCTAACATCCTGGAAAATTTTGGCAAGGTTAGCCATAAACAAGGTGAATGATTCCATCAATATTTGAAGGTCATGGAATTGTGGTAGATGAGATATAAATATCATGGCTGACTACTGTTGGAGTATAAAGCAAGTGTCCACAGATTGAACTCTCAAGAAGTTATAAGCATAAATTTTTGTATGTACAAAATGAATTTGTACAAACATTAGTTAAGCACTGCTTTATTATTTTCCATTGTATTTAAAACATTCTATAAAGTAAGCATAAATTTGTTAGATGCGGTATCTCTATGATTTTTTAGATAAAGCAAAGGTATCCTCAAAAAGTTGATGCAGTACAGATAAACTAGAGTCATTTTTGGATTCATTTGGTCATAAACAAATGTCAGATGTAACTCAATGAAAACTGTGTTGCCTAATGTTATAGAACTTTGATCTACTGCTAAAAGAAGGAGTCTCTGGGGGATAATGGCTAATGTGCTGGTGTGTAGCCTTAAAGTAAGAGAGTTTGAACTCCAGTTACACTTTCAGACTAAAACCGAATGGAAGAGTAGAAACCCCCTTATATATTGTATCACCACTGTTCTTCTACATTGATGACACTGGCATTAAATAACCAATGAGGGTTGATATGCCAACAAGAATCTACAGCTCAAATTCTGCAAATACATTTTATAAAGGTTAAGCCTTTTTGCAATTTTCTGTGTCAGACATGAGATAAAAGAAAATAAGATACATTATTGAAACTTTGTATATTACTCATGCATGCCCCACCTCACACTTTTTACCTGTGAGCATCAAGGTATCTTCTCATAGTGACAAGGGTTATGGAGTTATCTATGGATCTATCGCAATATGAAAGAATTCTTTCTCTCAAGACTTTCAGGTCAACAAAGGTTTCATCTTGACTTGTTATCTGTTCTTCAGTGACTCTTGACTTGTCCAAAGATAGCGTTTACTTGCCAAAGAAAAAATATTCCCAAATGTAGCCATTTTGAAACTGTTCACATTGGTAAACAAAATAATATATATGAAACACAATGTGACTTATATATATATATATATATATATATATGTGTGTGTGTGTGTGTGTGTGTGTGTGTGTGTGTGTGTGTGCATGCATTCATGTGCATGTGTGTGTGTGTGTGTGTTAAGAGAGAAACAGAGACAGACACAATAATAATTGTTATTATAATAAATCATTTATCATAATTGATATTTTTATTTAATGGTCCATGATTGCAGTTTCATGTTAAATACTATCAAGAAAATGAATATTTTACATTCAATGTAATTATACAAAAGAATTTTAAAAAATTAATTCATTTTAAAAATTCATTTGAATAATTACATTAATTGTATTTAACATAAAATAGCTCTCATGGATTATTAGATAAATGCATTGATTATGATTATCATTATTATTAATATATCTCTATTTTTTTAAATATTGTGCATTCTGCATTAAATAGCAAAATAACACTACAGAAAAATGTGTGTATATATATATATATATATATATGTGTGTGTGTGTGTATATATAAAGCACAAATTAAGTTATTATTTATTTTTTAATCAACTCACAGAAATTAAATTTATCTTTGACTATTTTATGGTTAATAATAAGGTAGACAACACAATCTAATCTCTCTCTCTCTCTCTCTCTCTCTCCGTTAATCTGTGAATAAAAATTTCTTTAATTCAATCCTCTTTTTTTTTACATTACTGTATGTTCTTTTTCTTTTTTAATTTCTCTTTCCTTACAATTTTTTTTTTTTTGATGTCTTGAGTGATTTGAAAGGATTTCTGTCAACTATTGCTCCTGCAGTCTCAATCCATTAATAAGACTGATGTTACTCTCTTGAAGTGCCAATCCATATATAAATAATTATGTCATTTATGACAGGCATTATGCTAGATTAAGAAAATAACTAAAGGTACTCAGTACAGAAAAGAGAATCAAACTTCAGTTGAAGATGCTTATGTACACTTGGCACTGATGCTCCTTTTAAAAGGCATAAATCCATTTTCCCTGCATTCTGCATATGTATTCATGAATATGTGATATAAGAAACCATTTTCAAAGTTTAGCTGAGACTGCTTAGATTCACTTCACACTATCATTTGGATAGTTTGTGAGATGAAAAGTATACTAGCCGGTTGTCAGTTTCAAACCTCTATCAAAAAATAAATCATGATTATTGAAAAAGCAGTCTTCAGCATTCAATGGTCAGCATTCTGTTTTGTGAGGTGCTGCTTCCAGGAATTGTTCAAAACAGTGTACAACAACCTTGTGTAGCTTTTTCTCCAAATACTTGGTTTAAGTCCAGGTGGTGCAACCATACAATAGTACTAACTCATCTACTGCTTGGAAGATTTCCCATTTTATTTTATCAGAGAGATTAGATTTCCATACAGTTGATAATTTCAGTAACAGTCCATGCTTTTCTTATGCATATGTTTACATCATTTTCAGTCGATGAAATATTGCTACTGAGGTAATGTGAACTGGTCTACTAATTTTATTGGCTTGTCATTTAATCTAGAGATGGTAACATCTCTGTACATGGAATCAAATGCTTTGGTGAAATCTACAATCGTGTCACCGCGAGATTTTTTTGCATGTATACCTTCACTGATTCAATGAGGTCATGGATCAATTTTGTAGGCATTATAAACCTTAGCTGCAATAGCAATGAGAGTTATGCCTCTGTAGTTTTTAGTGATTCTGAAGACACCTTTCTTGAGGAGGGTTTGGATGCAACTTTCTATCCATTTCTCTAGAGTATTTTGTTTATACATGTCATTGAATAATCGAAGAAGCACATAGTCAAATTTCCTTGCCTTCCATACTTCAGGTAGTATTTTATTAAGGCCAGCAACTTTTGTGCTTTTAATTTTTCCAGTACTGTGTCAGGTTCTTTCTCTGTAAATTAAGTTTGATGTCTAGTTGACCATTATATATATATATAGCGGTTTTGAAGACAACACAGGTGAATTATGCTATATTTTGGGCACACGAATGAATTGCAAAACTATTCTTTGGTAACACAACATACACGAAAGTTTTTTACTTGCCGCTTTGAGGAGGTTTGTTCTTGGTGCTGCAAGGACTCGTGGTATTTAGGCTTGTTGGTTTTGGAGACGCGATAGCTTAGCGGGATGTCGAGATGGCAGCGTGTCGTTGGACGTGTGAGGGAAGTATTCAAGGCCACCGTGTAGTTTTGTGTGTCTGGTAATAGGGGAGAGTAGGCGTTATCTCCATTAATGTGACCAGAGGTGAAATGAGAGCTAGGTGTGTCGAGAGCGAAGTGGCACTCGGATCGACATAGTAAATTTTTGTGGTGCTTGTGGAAGGCATGCTGAATGTATCTAATTCATATTCAACTGGGATTCCTTGGTCTAAAATATATTAGACGCAAAGAATCCATAAATTAGAAAGTTCCCTCGCTGAGTGTCTATGTTGCTGCTGCTAGGGTTAAAGCCACAGTGATATGTCCACACTGGGTGGCTTGTTTAGCTAAAAAGCATCGCTAAGCAGGGGCGACCAGAGAAACGTCCGTTCTGGTCGCCGTCTCAAGCCGAAGAGGGTGTGTTTGGCCGCTCACCCGTTTTGCTAGCCGGAAATGAAAGTCCGGGCTGAATAGGATATGTCATCCTGATTGGGTGAAATTCAGTGTTGAATTAAATAGCGTGCCAAAACAAAATACGAGATTTTCCTCTTCTCTACATAGGTTGGCCCCAGAATTTCAGGTATGGAGTACCTGATATTCGATACACAAAATTGTAAGAGAAGGGAAAAGAAAGAAAAGAGCCACGAGTGTCACAACATGAAAGAGCAAAATACAAACAAATGAAAAATACATACATAAAAAAACGAGCAAAAACAAATTAATAAAAAAAAAAAGGGAAAGTGTCCTGTTTAGTTCTTTTTTTTGTGTACCTCGTGGTACGTTTTTTTTAAAAAACAAAAGGTCACTGAGAAAAAAGTTCATGAGCCGAGAAGGTGGCATACAGAAGTAGCAGTATACTTCAGAGGAGTAGTGTGAGTTTTTTGGGGTCCTCTGGAATTGATAGCAGTCGCCAATGGTTTACTGAGGTAGTGGGAGAGATAACCCACGTTGCTGAAGAAAACAAAATAGGAGTAGGGTGAGTGAAAGTTAAAGTTACCTATTTTGCGAGTTAGGAAGTGAAAAAGTGTTGATAAAGTTTTGTTGAAAAAAAAATTCCACGTTTGGTATTTTACGTCCATTTGGATAGTCCTTGAAGATAGTTCGGCAGGAACATTTGAAAATTTTTCTGGATGTTTCGCTGTTTTTTTTCTTTCGTAGGGTTGATGCATGTTCGTAAGGCTGTGTTTGTTATCAGAAGGTTGTTGGTAAGTGAGGAAAAGCTTGTTTGGTCCAGCGAGGAAAAGGGTGTAACGTATGTGTGTTTACGTTGTGTCATTTCCTCTCCGAGTGTGGTAAGGTCCTCGCCAATGCTTGTTGGAAATAATAAGGTGGTTGAAGATGAAGTAAGATGGCGAAGGTCGAAAGGTGTTATAGTTTTTATTTGTTTCGCAATTCAAAAAAAATGCCATCACGTCGGGGTCACCATTTTAGCGGTTTGAGGGAATTAGTTATTTTCCCGAACACTATAGATTTTATGGCAACAGAAATGAATTACGAGACTATTGCTTTAACAACACACAACAGCGAAAATACTTTATTTGCAGCTTTGAGGCGGTTTGTTCTTGGTGCTGCAAGGACTCGTGGTATTTAGGCTTGTTGGTTTTGGAGACGCGATAGCTTAGCGGGATGTCGAGATGGCAGCGTGTCGTTGGACGTGTGAGGGAAGTATTCAAGGCCACCGTGTAGTTTTGTGTGTCTGGTAATAGGGGAGAGTAGGCGTTATCTCCATTAATGTGACCAGAGGTGAAATGAGAGCTAGGTGTGTCGAGAGCGAAGTGGCACTCGGATCGACATAGTAAATTTTTGTGGTGCTTGTGGAAGGCATGCTGAATGTATCTAATTCATATTCAACTGGGATTCCTTGGTCTAAAATATATTAGACGCAAAGAATCCATAAATTAGAAAGTTCCCTCGCTGAGTGTCTATGTTGCTGCTGCTAGGGTTAAAGCCACAGTGATATGTCCACACTGGGTGGCTTGTTTAGCTAAAAAGCATCGCTAAGCAGGGGCGACCAGAGAAACGTCCGTTCTGGTCGCCGTCTCAAGCCGAAGAGGGTGTGTTTGGCCGCTCACCCGTTTTGCTAGCCGGAAATGAAGGTCCGGTCTGAATGGGATATGTCATCCTGATTGGGTGAAATTCTGTGTTGAATTAAATAGCGCGCCAAAACAAAATACGAGATTTTCCTCTTCTCTACATATATATATATATATATATATATGATTTATCTACATTTTCTTCCCACCCTATCTGGTTTATGATGTTTGTCTTCTCTGCTTCACAGTGCTGAGAAATACTTTTTTGTTATTTTTTGAATAAATCAGGAAGATATTACTATTTTCATTCAGGTTTATATAAAACATTGGACTTGGGAAACTTTGCAATTGGACAACATTCAATTAATGAGGTATGAACCAACTGACAACAGCTTTAATGACAAATGTTTTCTTTATTTTGGTTTATTTTACAAATCACGAAATATCATAATTGAATATATTTTCATTTTCTTGTTGAATACAAAGCATTGAGACAAAATATTAGATTGATACAGTGTCATTCAAAATTATACAAATCCTTCAAAGAAGACAACATGAATTCTTTTAAACAATTTATTTTAACATCAAAACATGCTGACTGCCTAGATTTCTTTGACTACCTTTTACCATCTGTTCCTCTCAGCCATCGCTCTTGGCAAGTCTTCTAGTAGCCATCCGGTGTCTGCACAGAGCTGATGAATGAAAATCTTTACTGGTTAGCCAACACTTGAGTATCTATGTGTAGGAGTCCATAGATGAGTGTTACTTACAAGTTCATTCTTACTTCTTCAGTTGTGCTTTGTCTTATTTGGTTAAGGAGGAACTGAGTTACCATATAGTCACTGCTTTGTGAAATACTGCTTCCAAAATTTCTTCAAAACAGCATGGCAACAGATTGGAAGAATTTCTGTTTTATTGGTCAAATATTCAGTACTTTTGAATCAAGTTGAAGATAGATAGATTGATAGATAGGTATTATTTTTATTTTATGCCATTTATCAATCACAGAATACTATGGATCTACATACATATTTCAACACAGGCTTAAGTAAGTTTGTATGGAAGGCATGAAGTAGTTCCTGCCGCAGGTATCCCATCTTCATGATATCATGTCCAAGGAAACCTTTATGTAAAATATCATTTATCATAAGTGTCATTATAGGAGTTGCCAGAATGAGGTTAAACACAACATCAGACTATATTATGGACTCCAGCTTCTACTTTTGAATTCAGAGCTTTTTCTTCTCCTAAATTGGTTGCCTTTTCCTTTTTCTTCTCCTAAATTAGTTGCCTTTCCAATTTATATACATATACGCCAATTTATATATGCATAAAAGTGAAATTTTCCCATTCCCTTCACATTTCACTTTTTGAGATGATTTAGACTTTTGGAATTGACCATAAACTTGTGGACCCTGAGAGAACAGCTTTATGGAATTGGATTTTGATTCTTTTTATGGCTTCTTGTCATAAGAAAGATGAGAAAATTAACAAAAAATCTCCTCTAAAAGTTAAGTATTAATACTTTTGCATTTTATTTCTATGACAAAATAAATATCATTAATGCTGCAAGGGATTTGCAATATGATTCAAGGTAAAAAAAATAATGAATTCTACAACGGATTTGCAATATGATTCAAGGTAAGAAAATGTTATTAGCACTATAAAGAATTTGCAGTATGATTCAAGAAAGAGAAGGGTTATGAATGCTACAGTGAATTTGCCATAAGTTTCAAGATAAAACAAAGAGTATTAATGCTACAATAGTTTTCTAATCGGATTTAATGTAAAATAAATAAATAAGCATAATGATGGAAACAATTAATTAATTAATTTTGTTCAGCAAAGTTTTTGAAATTAATGGTAAGTGACAAGTGAAAACAAAAGTATGTGTGCATATGCACATGTGTGTGCATGTGTGTGCGTGCGCGCAAGTATGAGTAATTGCTCTTGCTTATATATGTATATAAATATGGGCATGTGGCTGTTACATATGTATAGGCACTTTCAAAAAATTATAAATCATTGAATATTAGTAGCACTAATGCTTTTTGATAGCAATATTACCTATTTCCTATTTATAGAAAATATTATTTATTTCCGATTTATAGAAAATATTATCTAGTTCCAATTTATAGAAAATACTATTTTCTTTATATTTATAGAAAATTTTACTTAGTTGCTACTTAGAGAAAATATCTAGAAATGCTTTGGCAGGCAAAGAATGTGATTATTGTTGTAGCAGTTTCTATACAACATTAAGGAGTAAAGAATTCTGTATGAAATATTTTCTAAACTGACTTATATAACAATTGATGGGGAATATGGAAATAATTGCATTAAAATCATTTCGCATTTTTTGAACACATGATTTTGTGTATAAATCATTCAACACAGATTATATACACATAAAAAACCTACCATTTATGTACATATATTTGTATGTGTTATTTGCAGTTCTCTAAGTGTATATGGTTGTATGTATGTCTCTGTCCATTTTCTTTAGTTGGCACAAGAAAATCATAGAGCTTCAGTCTTTAATAAAAAAAAGTTTAAAGGGGCAAGTGTTACAAAATTCAAAATTCTTTTCATATATATATATATATATATATATATAAATGTGATAACATATATGGGTATATGCTATGTATATATATATATATGTGTGTGTGTGTGTGTGTGTGTGTGTGTGTGTGTGTGTGTGTGTGTGTGTGTGTGCTCTCTCTATATATATATTTATGCATAATCAAATTTGAAAATATTAATTGCAACTGTCAGTTTCATGTTTTCATTATCATCAGATGATAAAGAAAGCTTTTCATTTGTGAATTCACCACAACTATTATCTCCTTCTCCCTCCTGTATGTACTTCATCTCCATTATATGATAATTGTGTGTGCCTATGTATGTGTGTCTCTCTCTCTGTGTATGTATGTGTATGTCTGTGTGTGTGTCTGTGTCAGTTTGTGTGTATCTGTATGTTGCTTATGTATTTCAATGTATCCACATACATATATCTACATTCCACATGGACAAACACATACAAAGTCTATGTGTTTGGATACATTGAAACACATAAACAACACACAGACATACACACACTGACACATACACACATTCACATTTAAAGCATGTGTGTGTATGTATATGTCTGTATAAATCTATTCTTCAGTATAACTGTGCATGTGCACACTTATAGTTATTCATACACATAAATATTTATATGCCAGAAGGTGTATATTTGCACACACACACACACACACACACACACACACACACGCACACACACACACACACACATGTATATATATATATAGATAGATAGACAGAGAGAGAGAGACAGAGAGAGTGAGAGAGAGGGAGACAAAGGGAAATATACACATACAAAAATATTCTCATATGTTCAGGTATTTATGTATGTATGTATTTCTGAGTTAATCAATATATATCAATAAATAAAGATTAAATAATTATATGAAACACTAATAAGTTATTGTAAGTGATTTTTCTCAGTTTCTGTGTATATATATATATATATATATATATCTTTTAGCTTTTTGAGAACAGCAACATGCAAGTGTTGAGTATGAAAACAGGAAATTTCTCAGGTTCCCAAAACCTTCAGGAAGCAGAAACAGAAAACAAAAAAGAAAAAAACAATGTCCTCCAAACAAAATAAAAAACACTCTCAATATCAAAAAAGGGAGATAACTAAAGCAAATTTGCAAAAAATAAAGCATTAGAAAAATAATTTGATAAAAAAAACAAGTCATAAATAAACAAAAAAGATCTAATATCTGATTCTAAATAGTATCCTCCCTCTCTTTTTTAAAAATTTTTTCCTTTCTTTTCATTCAAGTTTAGTTTTCTTTCATTGATATTTTCACCTTTCCGCCATCTTCACATTTCTTCTTTTTCTTTTTCCATCCTTTTTGTTTGTTTTTCTTTTCTTTTTATTCTTCACTAACATTTCTGATTTTATTGCTTTCTTTCTTTTTCTTCCTCTGTTTTTTTTACCTTTACTTTTTTTTTAATCTTTCATTTCTTTTTCTTCTTTCTTCTCTTTTTATGTTACTTTTTTCCTTTCTTTTTTCTTTTTTGTTCCATCTCTCTTTCTCTTTTTCCTTTCTCACATTTCTCCTTCCTTCTCTTTGCCTTTTCTTTCAGGCTTTCATTCATTCATTTCCCTCTAATTTTCATCTTTTCTCTTTTTATATATATTTCTTTTGTTTTTTTTTTCTTCTTACCGTTGCTTTCATATTTTTCCTCTTTCTCTCCTTTCTCTCATTCTTTTTTTTTTTTGGTTTTTTATCTTTCCCTATCATTTACCTTCATTTTCTTTTCTTTTCATTCAGTTCTTTATTTTTCCTGTTTTCCTCATTTTTCCTTTCTTTACCTTTCTTTCACTATTCTTATTCATTTTCCCTACCCTTAATCTTTTTTTTCTTTTCCTATCACCATCTAACCATCCACCCTGCCTTTCTTGCTTTGTCTCTCCTTCCTTAATATGCATCTATTTCTGCACAACTATCAATTTTATGCTGAGTACATTTATTGATTCAAAACCATGAACTGCAAATCTCAGGTCAGTTAAGCAAAATGTTTTCTAGTTTATTTGATGGTTTTGTTTTTTGGAGTGTCAGGTGTCATAAATAAGCAATATCTTCAAGCTGCATTTGTAAGGCCACTTCAGAGGAGTGGAAGAAGCTCCAGGAATTGGGCCAGGGACTGGATTAAATTTGAAAAGAAAAAGATAAGTGTACTGAGAGCTGGTTTTGTATTTTCTTTTTAGTTGAGTCACAATCAGAATAAAACCAATACATTTAAACAAACTGCTGTATCGCTACTGTAGTAAGCAAGCAAAATGAGATGAAATAGTAAGAAAAATATGTCAAAGAAATAAAAAGTGAAACTTTTCTAGAATCATCAGCTGCTTCAGTGATTAGTTTAAAGTGTTAAGCTTCTAAAGGAAGGAAGTACCATTCTTCTTGTCTGAGCTTATTATTTCTCTGTTTTATCCTTTTTAGAGAAGAAATACCATTCTTCTTGCTTTCTATCAAGCTTTAGTAAGTGTGGTAAAGAGGTGGATTACAGTATCTGCTAAGTGGTCATCTAAGTACCAAAAAAACTGATCTCTGCTAAACTTTGGTGCTCTTGTCTGTAAGCTAAGATCAAATCTTTTTGTCTGAGGTGTGAAATAAAAAATTTTGCTATATTTTGGTAATGATTCGGTAACTTCAGATGCTTTTGCTGAGGTTGTGAAGATGACAAACCACACTGGACTGTGTGATGCCAAGCTCAATGGTTTGGGTACAGCTTTGGAATTTGGAATCCATACTTTTAGACCTACCTGACCTTATCAGATAATCAAGGTTCTTACAACTTGAGTGAAATTTCTTGAACTATCAGGTTACTACACAGTGATCAACTATGCCTTCATCTTTCACACAACAAATGTTTTTGGTTGTTTCCATGATGTTATGGCTCAGTTAGAACACATAAAGCATAAGTTCCTGAATTAGACTATATTGCAGCTATGTGCAGCTTTCAAATCCCACAGTGAGTGAAGCAATATATAATTTGACTGTGCACCAACTTTAATATAATGTTGTTGTGGGTGTTAGTATTGCTCAGTAGGCTTAAGTAGGTTTAAGGACAACATAAGGTGTGCATGCTTTAGTTAAGGCATCTTTATTCTAAATCGACCGAGTGTGTGTGTGTATATTCCTATGCCAAGGTGTTGTAATCTTGTGTGTAGAGAAATAAACCGTGTTATTACTACATCCCCCTTACCAATGGAAAAGAAGGATGTTGCTATATTCCTTGTTTATTAGTTTTGTATCTTTTTGGCCTGTTTATTTCATGGCCACTTCTTGTTGTGCTGCATGTTGGCTGTTTTATACTTCTCTGGTGTGAGACGTTGTTTGTATTTGTGAGTCCTTTTTGCAATGAAGTGGTGTGGTCATTAAAATGAACCTGTTTATGGCTGGATATTTCTGCTGCTCTTATTTGGACTCTGTTTCATCTTTTTAATGATCCATCTGGGAGTTGAAGGATGTATGATCTGGGTTCTGCACATCTACTTGTGATTGTTGCTGGTTTCCATTTCCCAGTTTGGTTATCCAATATACATACATCTTGCCCAGGGACAAGTGGTGGTAGATCATGAGCTGTTCTATCATGATATATTTTCTGCATATCCTGTCTGTGTTTCAGTTCTTCATGGATATGGTCAGTGTTGGAAAATCTTGGGGTTGAAACATTGGCAATTAAGTTTGATCTGAAAATGCGATTGTTTAAGAGT
Organism: Sepioteuthis lessoniana; assembly: GCA_963585895.1. Lineage (NCBI taxonomy): Eukaryota > Metazoa > Mollusca > Cephalopoda > Myopsida > Loliginidae > Sepioteuthis > Sepioteuthis lessoniana. Next base: position 30,928,632 of record OY757938.1, read on the forward strand.
TCAGCTAGACTTGGAAGGTTGTGGTTGATTGGTGTTGTTTGCAAACACAGCATTGCTAAGTTAGGATCTCTTCCTGATTGCTTAGCCTTAATTAGAGCTCTTTTAATTGTTTGGATTTGTCTTTCGATAAAACCATTTGATTTTGGGAACTTTGGTGATGATGTGATGTGATCAAATTGCCATTGTTGGGCAAATTCTTTGAATGCTTCACTGGAGTACTGTGGTCCATTGTCACTAACAACTCTGCTGGGAATACCATGTTCAGAGAATACTTGCTTCATTGTTGATATGACCATATGGCTTGTTGTCAGGTCATTCATTTTCCATATAATTGGAAGTTTATTGTAATAATCAGCAATTATCGGATATTCATGATTATTGCAGTTAAACAAATCTGTGCCGACAACTTCCCATGCTCTGCTAGGGATGTCATGTGGCTGTAAAGTTTCCTTTGGTTGTGCCAGAAGATTTTCCTGGCATATTGAATAATTCTTGATCATGTTCCTGATATCTGCATTAATTTGCTCCAGCCATCTCTGGCTTGAAGACGTGTTTTTCAACACCTTGATGGCTGTAATGTAGCTGGTCCAAGATAATTTTTTGTTGGGTTTCAGGAATAATAATTCTTGAACCCTTGATGATGATACCATTGTTGACAGATAGTTCATCCCTGTATGGCCAGTATAACCGTATTACCGGTGGTAAATCCTTAATTGAGTCTGGCCATCCTGGTGTTATGATTCCTTGTAGTTGATCAAGTACTGGATCAGCCTTGGTTTCTTTTCTTATTATCTTGTTTTTGACCATGTTATCAAGCTCCTGTTTTATTGTCTTTAAGTGCAATTGGGTTTTTCTAGATGCGTCAATATGTGGATGTATGTTTTTGTTGACCGATTGTCTGACTGCACCTGGCATGGAGCCAATTTTGTCAAACTGATCAGGATACATCTGCATCAGGTCTTTGGTTGCATTTATCTGTGTTGCAGCAGGAGTTTGGAACACATCTTCTTTCTTGACTGTGCAGTGAAGGGTAATTAGTTTGAGCTGTTCCAGCGATGGTAGCCCTAGTACTGTTGATCCTTGTACATCCACTATGTGGAAGGTGCTGACATGCCAGTCTGATTTGTTGAATTGATAGGGTATTTTGATGCTACCAAAGCATTTTATTGGTGTGCCGTTATAAGCTATCAGTTTTTTGTTGATAAATTGTTTTTTATGTTTGGGAAACCATCTGCGTCCAGTTTTTCTGGGAATATTCTACAGAATGTAGAAACTGGTAGGGCGTTCCCTTGTGCTCATGTGTTGATCTTCAGACGCAATTTGTGGATGCCATTTTGATTTGGCAATTTAATGTTCATGAGTATAAAAGCTTCATCTCTTTGGGTCATATTAATACAATTGAATGTCAGGCTTTCCATTTGTTCCTCAGCTTCTCTGTTGTTGTATACTACATCAGTTTTCAAGTACTGTTTTCTCCTATATTGTGGTTGATAGTGAGATTTTGTTTTTTTTGTGTTCTCTGCTTTGTGATCTCGGCCTTTGTTTTGTTTTTTTTTCCGTTTGACAAACGTACTGATGCGCAGTGGTTTGCTTTACCACATGTGTTGCATTTTGATCCGAATGCTGGACAAGCTTCACGGTGAAAAGCATAGCTTTTACCACATTTGAAACATTTATTTGACATAGTTGAATGTGTTGGTGTTCTTATGGCTTGTATATTAGTATTATCCACATTATTATTATTCACCATAGCCCTCAGTTGTTTAATGTGAATGTTGGAAGCTTCATATGTTTTGCCAATACAAACAGTTTCTTCCAGGGTTAGTGTGTTGTCTTTTCTCGGTAACTCCTTTTGGAAGTCTGCAATGGGAGTACTGGCGATAATGAGTTCTATTATCTGTTGCTGTTGCTCATGTTTTGTTAACGAACATCTCTGAGTCATTTGCCTGCATCTGTTGACAAAGTCATGAAATGACTCCTCAGCTTCCTGTTTATAAGTCATTAATTTCAAACGGTTTATTCTAAAATTTTCTTTAGATTCGAGTTTTTTAATGAACTAATTAGAAATAATTTCAGGAGAACATTTTTCTTCCTCTGTTAATAACCATGTGTTATATTTTTTAAACCTTCATTCCCAACTCTCAATAGGATGTAGTTTACTTGTTGTTCTATTTTTATTTTATTGACAACAAAATACAACTCCAACTGCTGTTTAAACAATTTAAATGTTTCAGCTAGATTTGAGGATTGCCAGTCCATATCATTATTAGCCATTATAAATGTTCTACATTGAACATATTCATAAAAAATACGCAAGTTCAAGATGGCGGAATCATGTAAACAAATGATGCACGTGGCAATAATTAAAAAGGAGTTTGAATTATTTACTGATAGGTTTTTTTTCTTGAAATTCTGTAAAAAGACAACGTTTTGTTGCTTTATTTTTCCGAGTTGGTTTGTTGGGCTTTTTGTCCAGAAGTGTCTTCAGTTTGTTTCCTTATACACGGATTTTCGGGGGGTGGGGTTTGAGCCTTTAAATGTTGTTTTCGTTTTTTAAGCCTTTAAATGTCTTTTTTTTATCATCCTGGCTGTCACTATGTAATATAATGTTGTTGTGGGTGTTAGTATTGCTCAGTAGGCTTAAGTAGGTTTAAGGACAACATAAGGTGTGTGTGATTTAGTTAAGGCATCTTTATTCTAAATTGGCAGAGTGTGTGTGTGTGTGTATTCCTATGCCAAGGGGTTGTAATCTTATGTGTAGAGAAATAGTCTGTGTTATTACTACACCAACTACCACAATACTACCAACCATAGCTGGTAACCCCCATTGGATATACAAGCTGCTAACTAACACATACCAAAATACTGCTAAATTTTTGATTCACTCTAATATTTTGCAAAGAATTCTTAAAATTCAACCTTTTTTATTCTTTGAACATTTATAGGCTACCTATTAAACTATTTTTCTTTTTTTTTTCTTCAAAGGTATGTTCAGAAAGTATCATGACTGAGGCTGAAGTATAGTGCCTGAGGATGAAGTATTGAGACAAAAACTGAAGTATTGAAACTTAGGCTGAAGTAGTGAGGCTGAAGTTTAAGTATTGAGACTGAGGCTGAAGTACTAAGACTGATGCTGAAGCATTGAGACTGAAGCTGAAGTATTGAAACTGAGGTTGAAGTATTGTGACTTGACTGAAGCTGAAGTACTGAGACTGTGGCAGAAATGAACCAATGGATAAAGCATTTTCTTCAAAACAATTTCCTTGCCATTCAACTTATTCAAGTATTTTCAAAACTCGTCTTTTGATGAAATGCCAAATGTTCATATCTATATCTTCTAAGAAGAATTTTCAGTTTAAGAGAAGAAAAAGTCACACAGAGTGACATCTAGAGGGTGCTGCACTTGCACAAACTTGTATTTTGCCAAAAATGTTTTATTCAAAAAGTACGGACATATTTTTTTCAAATTTTCCACAGATGTTGAGAAAATTGTCTAGAAATGTCTGGAAAATTGACTTGACATTTTAATATCATTTATTATGTAACAAAATCACTTGTGCATATGTCTTCATTTAAGTTTAAAATTTTAGAATTTAAAAAAAAATGAAGCTTTAGTATCAATACTGTATGATCACACTTCATGTAGCTTATCAGTACATGAAGATGTGCAAAATATCTACATGACAATAAAATTACTCAAACAAAATGAATATATAAAAACTACCATTTCTTCAAAGAGTTTTAGAATTTGGTATAAAGAAATGTGATCTATAAAAATCCCACTGATTCTTTTAAAAGGATGAACAAATAACACTCCCTAATAACAAGGAGAACTAGTTAATTTTCTGATTTTATTTTTGGTTTCACCCTCCCACAATTCAATGTAAATGCACAATTATGGATCAATAAATTTGTGACTTGACAAGATTTTATTCAGTAAATTTTAATCTGAAATTTTCACAGTACAATATTCAATCTATGTGATTGAACTGAATTCAAAGCCTCTACCAATACATCATAGACTAGTATGACAGGTAAGGTCCATTACTCCTCATACCTTAGATGTCTTGTGAGAGAGGGTAGAGAAAGAGAAGAAGAGAGAATTAAATGCCAATGAAAAAATAAAACAAAGAGACTTCTTCAAAATGAGTTTACAATAATAGAAGAAGAAGAAGAAGAAGAAGAAGAAGAAGAAGAAGAAGAAGAAGAAGAAGAAGAAGAAGAAGAAGAAGAAGAAGAAGAAGAAGAAGAAGAAGAAGATTTATTGTTTGTGTGGGTTTATGACATATTAACCCTTGTAGGTTATTTAATGCTAAATTCTGTTTATACATTTATACATCACAAAATTTGTAAATGAGTTATTTTATGTCATTTTAAACAAGCAAAAGCTCATTTGTTTGCACACAGATAAATGGTTTCAAGTATTCCTGTCTAACAAAAATAATTCTCTTTAGTATTAATCATTTGTTTGTACCCAGTTAAGTTGTTTCAAGAATTGCTATGTAATACTAACTATTCAATTTAGCATCAGTCATTTGTTTGCACACAGTTAAATGTTTAAACAGTTCTATTAGACTCATTAGACTCAGAGATGGGATTCTAACATGTACTACCAATCTGAGGGGACTTGGGAGGAATGGCAATGAAGGGTTGATTCCACATTCCCCAAAGCTCCAAGACTAAAGCCTCACCATTTGATGATTTATTGTCCTGGACAATAATTGCTGGGTAGAATGAGGCTTACTTCTCTGCAGAGATGCAGTCAGTATATTCTATAGCCTCAGCCAACTGGATTGTAAGAAGAGGAAGAATAAACTCAGAAAGAGTTAGTATAAAAAAGCATAAGAAACATTATTGAATATTAAGAAACAGCAAGATATAAAGCAACACAGCTACATATATAAAAAGACCATATGTAATAGAAAATAACCTTAAGTCACATAGAAGAGGACGAAATTATGTGGACAATTATCCTATCCTCTTGAGACAATATAAAACTCTATTGATGATAATGATAAGAAATTAAAAAAGAAAAGATTTTTTTTTAAAAGTGAAATAAAAGTTACATACAAATCAAAAATTGTGAATGAGTGGAGAAAAATATTTTCCTGTAACCAATATGGCTACTCTCTTTAGATTATCTCCCTTTAGAAGGTCTCATGTCATCAGTGTTTTGGAGCTGACAATGGAAGAGAGAGAGAGAGAGAGAGAGAGAGAGAGAGAGAGAGAGAGAGAGATCTTTCATAAGCATGTAGAAATACTCTTCAAAGTTAGAGTGACTGAAATGTGATGAAAATAAGGTGAAAAAAACATTGTGGGGGATGGGGGATAAATCTAGTGTAAAAAACCTTATCTGTTGGATTGTGTATGAGTCATAGGAAAATGTCTACATGGATGCATCATGTCAATGAACAATCAGAGAATTAGAAAAGTACAAAAAACACTTCGCTGGCTTTGAAAAAAATAAATAGAATTCAAAGATTACATAAGTTGTTTATCAGAGGAACTCATACCATGTCTCTATATTATTTTTCTTACACTTCATTGTACATATCTGTATACATAGAAGTATCTATTCTTATTGACAGACTGAGATAGAAAACAGATACCATTATATATATATATATATATATATATATATATACAAATGATTTGAGCAAAGTTTCAAATGATATCTAACACAATAAAAAAAAATAAGACAGTTTGGAAAATCAACTTGATATGTTTCACTGTTTTTGATAATAAATTAATTTGTGTTTTGATGATGACCTTGCATCATCATGAGAACATAAATTAATTTATTCTCAAAAACAGTGAAACTACATTATAAGGGAGATAATTTATTTTGTGTATATGAATGGGTAAATTGATATATTTTAAGAAACTTTTGGTTAATTTTATTTATTTTTGCTGTTTCTGTCTTTTAGTTGTCCTCATTCAATGAGTCTTAATTTGAAAAGATATATATATACATATATATATATATATATATATAAAACAGATATGAATTGATTGCAAGGATTAAAGCACTTTATATTGTTGCCATGATAAACTATGTTTCATTTTCATTAGAAATACATTTTTCATGTCAAAGTTAGAGTCTAAAATATATGTACTCTCATGGCCATAATTTAAAGAATGGAACAACAACAAATACTTAAATGATTTTTTACTTGAAAAAATTTGCATGTATGTTTATGAAATTTTCCCAAAATATACTTGGAACAAATATGTAACGTTTTCTATATTTTTTTACAGTAAATTGATAGTGAACTAAAAAACAAAAATATGCATTTTGCCCCGGTCAAAAGATAAGGAACGCTGTTGAATTGTAGTAATTTAGGTAATTTTTAAACAACTTGATTGCTAATTTTGATTTATAGTCAACTGTCATATATTGTTGGAACTATTTTTAAGCAAGATGGAGGTGAAAGCACATAATTGTTTAACTCAAGAAGAAAAAAAGGTCATTTTAGCAAATTATGTAATCGGTAGATTTGAACCAAAACCAAGAACTGGCAAGCCTCCTATGACTACCAAACAGGAAGATTGGATGATTGTTAAAATGTCTTTAAAAGACCATTTCAATACAGCAATGTCTATTTCTCATGCATTTTGTGAGCAAACAGGAAATCCAATCTCTAGAAAAACTGTTTCTCATAGGTTAAATAAAGAAAAATTAATGGCTCAGATTCCATGTCACAAACCTATGATTTCAAAGAAAAATCAAAAGGTATGTCTTGACTTCACCACAGAACATATCCTGTGGACTGAGGAACAATGGAAAATGGTTCACTTTAGTGAGGAATCTAAATTCCACTTGTTTGGATCTGATGGTAAGACGTCTGTAAGATGTAAAAATGGGGCTTATCTCCTCAACGCGTTAAGAAAACTGTGAAATTTGGAGGGGAGCACATAATTGTGTAAGGGATAATTTCTTCAGGGTGAGTAGGACCCATTGTTCGTTTTCATGGTAATATTAATGCCAATGCTTATAAAGAACTTCTTCACCAGCATGTTCTTCCATATTTATACAAAGGGACAGTTGAAAATCCAATATTTGTGCAAGACAACGTGCTTTGCTACAAAGTTAAAACTGTGTTAAGTTTTCTTGAAAAGGAAGGAATAGCTGTTATGAAGTGTCTACCACAAAGCCCAGAGTATATTTGGGGAAATTTTCATAAACATACATTGACAGTACAAGTAATAACTTTTTACAATTATTACAAGCATTATTTCTTGCTCATCTCCACTCATTTTTCTTTCTTTGGATAGAACTTAAACCCAAGAAATGGATGGAGGAAGCAAGTTCACACTAGACTGAAAGGGGTGCACAGACATGATGTTTTTAATCAGTCAATACAAGATGGCCAGCGGAGACAGCAGACACAGTTGGAAGCTTAACCCAGTCTAAAAGCATAAGGTATGAAAGTAGATGGCACCAGTTTTGCTTACTATATTAACAGAGGAGGAGAGTGAATTGGCAGTGAAGGCAAAGTGTGACTGCCAATTCAACATCATGTGGATACAGACCAGAAAAACTGTACATAACTATCAAGGTATGCTTCTTCTTTTCTCACATCTTATAATTAAGAGATCCCTTTTTGGTTCTTATTGTTTTGAAGACATCCAGTTAGTTTTATCCCAGTAAGTGTTCTGTTTTGTTATCAATTCAGTAAGGACTTTTTGTATTATTGATTGACTGGTAATTTTCACATGAAAGTAACAAAGGACTCTTGTATTTTGGCCAGTTCACATGCTACCACATATGAGCTGTGACTTGTATTACTTGTGTCTCCCAGTTTTCCTGGTTGTTTTGAGTATTTAATAAAGATAGGAAGTTCTGATATTCATGCATTTTGTTACTATTCTATGGAGGTTATTCCTGTTTCATCAGAGAAAGATTAACCCCCTATTACTTTGTTTTTTGTTTGGCTTTATAAAAAGACAAATAACAAAAGCGGATGTAGAAATATACTTGGCTTGAAGGTGGAATAGTGCTGTTAGTAGCATTCATAATCCTATTGAATATACATATGAATAATATATCTGATAGAATGGAAGATAAATAAAATATGAAAACCAATGTGTTTATAGATTTATCATGGCATTTCATCTTAAGGAGTAAGAGTTAGTTTTATTGCCTAAGGTGTCCCAAAAGGGAAATACCAACAGAGCTGAGCTATTTTTGGCATTGTTCTCAACGAAGCTTACTTTTTTTATATTAAGCTGACCTTGCTTATATTAAGCACCATGGGGAGTAGTAAATACATGTAAATTTATATCATAAAATTTGTCATGCAGGAACATTTTACACAAAGACAATAGTATTTAGCAGATGAAAAGATTGTACCATGTGCTAGTATCATTCTGGCATCCATTCCTTTATGTTATGCCAGCATAACATGATGTAACATATGATTTTTAAGGAGGAGTATATTTCATGTATAAATCTAACAATTGTGTGAGAGAAGAATTTAATACACCATTTCCCCAGTCTACTATTCCCAGCAAATCAACAAAATTGTATTTGGCTGATAAATTTCATGAGACTGCGTGTTTATATGATCCAAAGAATACAGACCAATCATGCTTATTTACTGCTGAAGTTCTTAATGATGTGTCTAACTGTTTAACTTACTCTCCCAGAAAATAGCTAGGAAGTTATCTTTGCAGATTGGTCTGTCAACAACTGTTTTCAGGTTTACAAAGAAGTTAAAATACTTTAAATACAAGTTGTCAAAAAGACAGTTACATCATTTGGAAAACATTTTGTTGATAGAATATTGGTATAATCCTGTTTATTATCCAGGAAAATATACATCTGCTATTTTTCTTGCACTTCATGAAATCTGAAAAGAAAGATTTCCCACCTACACATATATCTTATATTGGAACCTTGGTTTATAATTCTTTCTCTTTAATAGTGTTAAATATTTATGTTATGTTCAAATTGAAAAGATATCTTCCTACTTATCAGATATTCATTTAATATATTTCAGTGTTAATTTCAATATGTAATGTAAATCATTTTGATTAAAGCATGAACCTGAAATAAGCAAAAAGAAAGGAAGAAAAAGTGTGTAGTTAAATTTCAACGAAGAATATTTATGAAAGACAAAATAATGAAAAAAATTATTGACTTAACAGAATTTGAGTTTGAAAGGTATTTTATAAACTCAATTTTAAAAAAAGGAGATAATTATAGTAATTTTTCATTTACCATAAGTAAAGAAAAATAAACATCACTAATGAAGTTGAAAAAGTTCAAATGAGTTCTTTAGTATAATATAGAAACAAAATCATTTTAGATTTTGTTCATTCATTAGAGAAACAGATTTCTCCTTTAATAATAAAAAGTAATACGGTATAACTTATAAATTTTAATGTTTTTTAAACCAAAAATACCAGGAATTTATCTTTCTCATCGAACATTATACAAAATGTCTTGAGTTAGGTATTATTTAATAACAAACTCTATGATATAAAAACTCTGTAAACCAAATAAAAATTTGTAGCAATCCAAAAATATTTAGACTCTTTATATATATTCATGCAATTTTATCTTTGGATACAAATTCATGACAATTGAGAAATTCTGAAAGTCATTGTTGCAATCTGTATATTTGTGTTTTAAAATAGATCTTAATTCTGTTTTTAAAGTCATTTTAAAGTCATTCAAATTTGTTTTTTTAATTCTAAAGTTACTTGGGTGTGCAAAGAATTTTGCAATATTTTGGCAATGTTAGGCACAATTTAGCAATTCTGAATGCTTTTGCCCAGATCATGAAGGTGACAAATCACACTGAAGTTTGAGATGCCATGCTCACCAACTGCTACTTGTTAGATTTTCCCTTCTGGCTTGGAGTATCACCTTGGAATCCATGCTTTTAGGTCTATCTGACTTTGCCTGATCATCAAGATCCTTGCAGCCTAAATTAAATTTCTTGGACCCTCTGGTTACTCTATTGTGATCAACTGCACCTTCACCTTTTTTATAAAAAATGTTTTTGATTGCTTCCATAGCATTATGGCCTAGTTCAAACTCAGAAAGCATAAGTTCCCAAATTAGGTTATGTTGCATATTCATCTGAGTGGTTTTCAAATCACACACAGACTAAAGTGATGCACAAAATATTAGCACACCTACTATCACAATACTATCAACTACCATAGATACCTTTCATGGCTTAAACTGTTTCAGTCACATGATATATCATCACAAACTAACATATACCAAGACTTTTGACTCACCATATATCATCACAAACTAACATATACCAAGACTTTTGACTCACCATAGTATTTTATCATATAAGAAGCTAGAAAGAAAATACTAATCAAAATTAATGATAATAATAATTGACTATGCTTCATCTAAAAAATTGATGTTGCAGAAATGACAATATGAGTTGCAATTAAAAATTACCTAAAATTAAAAGATAAAAGAAATACACAATAAAATCATTAATAATATAATATACACATCAGTAAATGTAATCTAAAAGTTGTGAATTTTGTGGACCTAACTTTTAATTTCTTCAATCTCTTTTGAACTAGTTCCCTGTTTGCATATAAACTCATAATGAGTACTGGTCACAAAGAATTGTGGCAAATTCAACCAGTTAAAAAATTAAGTATTTCAAAATTAAGGATAAATGTAAAAAAGATAAAGAAAAAGATTTCATGTCTTTGCTTCTAAATATTACATATCTTGTTTGTAATTCAAACCAAATACAATAAATGTCTCTAAAAAGATTTAGAAAGAGAAATATTGAAATAAATATGACCGAGGGAAATGAAACTTACAATTTATTTCATATATTCTTCCCACAGTTCAACACTCTTGACACATTTAAGTTTCTTAAACCTTTACAAAAAATTATTTAGAATCTAAAAATATTTCATTTCTTGGTTGGGCCAAGAACTTTTTAACATTCCTTTGTATTACAATAATCTCATAAATAAAGTTTCCCTAATCAATAAGTCAGTCTTAAGCTACCAGGTTATTTTTAAATATAAAACTAATTGACACCAGAAGTCAACTGGCTGACCTCTTAACAAAAGCTTCAGCATCATCAGTGAGTTTGCATTATGTTTTGCTGGAAGGAAACATCAGCTCTGAATATTGACAGAAACAAATGAAAGATAAGGAGTGTTGATTATCTCCGTTGATCTGGAGTTGTGTGCCCTTGATGTTACAAGACGAGATCTTGCCTTGATTTGAAAAAAAAACAAAAAGAAAGAAAAGAAGAAAAGAAAAAAAAAACGGAAGTTAACACTTCGAGTTCCCAACCCAAAATGAAAAGTTAGTCGCTCACGCATGGGCTCCGCGCAGAACTTCCGTTTGCGATAAATTAACAAAAAAAAAATACATTAATAAATATCCAATCGGAACGCTTCCCGCGGGGCACAAAAATTGCCGTTCTGAGCCTACAGAAAACGTATAAATAGACGGACCAAATAAACATCAGGCAGTTGCGTTCCTACACCACAGATTTGTTCCCTCACACGACCCGTGTTAAGGATTCTTCACCCCGTCTGGCGCCTGTCATCCGATACATCAAACGCTTTCCGCAGCTACCAACGTTATCCTAATTCCGAGAAAACCATCCCTTCACCACGAGACAAGTACAATACATGAACTTTATAACTACTACCACTGAATTCATTCTTTGACTGTGAACGTATTTCTCCGTTCTACTCTCTGTACTTACTCTATCTATAAAAAATTTCTATAACCTCATTACTGTGTTATTGTGAGTATATTACGTTCTTTGTTTTGCAACCATACGCATTTCTCGCCCACAACTCAGAATATAACATTGATAAGTATAAGTAGCTACCATCTTGGTTGAGCTAGTCCTTACTCAGCTCTTCTTTTACACTTACTATCTCTGAAAAATTGATGAATATCTTGATTTTCTCCATTTCTCTTATATTGCATTTCCAGAATGTTTTTAATTTGATTTCTTTCTTGTCAGAGTTTGCAGAAAATACCTTTTTCAAAATTTATCTTTATACCAAATAGCTACAGGCAAACCATTGATTATTATAGATGAATAAAGAAAATTAATTAAAAAAAAGATGTCACTGAAATGTCAAAAATAGAGATGATTATGATTATAATCAAATGTTTACGATGGAATCAAATTTCAGCTTTAAATAACTCATCAAGGGTTGATATGATGTTTGATAAACCAAAAAATTGTAGTGACCAAATAGAATAATCTCAGTTTGAGCCAGTTTGGAATGCACCCAAACACTTTGCAGTCAAATTTCTATAGAACACATTGCCAGCTCGTCATATAACATTCCAACTTATTTTCCAACCAATCAGGTTCAAGCCGGCACTTTTCCGAGTGTCATTGCGCTGGAGCCAGTCTTTGACTCATTAATTCTTTGACTCATTAATTGTATAAATACTAGCAGCAGTGGTTAAATTGTCAGTTTGGATTTGGCATTCAACTGCTAAGGGACTACAGTCTACAACACTTTTCAACCCAAACACCAAGGATGTTTTCTTCACAGTAGACTAGCAGCAAACCATGAAATTTCCTGCTGCCAAGAATACCAGCACAATCAACACTAGTCATCAAGTTAGCATTTGAAAGCAGCTAAATCACTATCAACAACTTACAACAACAAAAAGAAAATTGGAACAACTACAATATGGACTCTCTCTCTCTCTCTCTCTCTCTCTCTCTCTCTCTCTTTACAAATAAACCTTTTCTTCTACCTTACAAACTTATCTACCTGTATACCCATCACTCAAGCTGTGCTCTTTACTGACACAATTATAACTTGCTCCACATTTTGAGCTTACTCTTGTACCTTGGTTGGTGAAAATATTATTAATGTTACATGTTCTCCTTTCTTATCAAATATTAAATGCTTGGGAGTATTAACGCAAGACCATCCACAGTTCTCTTACAATGTATCTATAATTGACACATGCAAACACTGCTTGGAAAAGCAGCAAATAACATTAAATTTTGCTTAGATACAACTTCAAATAACTTTAATAATGATAGTATAAACATGATAGACCAAAAAAGACTGACACATTTTAAAAGTCATAATTTAATGTAAATTTCTATGTTGTCAAAATAATATCTTAGGAAATGGAAAAAGAAAAGTTACATGGTGAAAGAATAAACTAAAACGAAATTTTATTATTTAACTGACAGATCTACAATTTCAAGATAAAGACAATACTGTATTGCCCATTATAATGCAAAGAACCCTTCAAGAACAAATATGATAAAGAGATTAGTGTACAGATTTAAAACTCATGGTACAGTGACAAACCACCCACAAAGTGGTTATTGCATGAGTGTTTGCACAGAGACAGCAGCAAAAGATGTTTTTCATGAGTCGATTTTTTATGTGCCACCCTGTATAATTGGACCAAATATAATAAATTGTTCAATGACAAATGACATCAGAATTTCCCCTCAAATGAGAAGATGGATTTTTCTAGTATTAAGTCTGGCAGTTGCAAATTTGTGAAATGGATAAACAAATATATAAATAGACTAGGATAAATAGATAGATAGATAGATATGAATAGAAACATAAATATAGACATAACCACACAATAAAGTTTGTAATGAAAGATAAAAGATCCTATTGTTGTTGTTGTTGTTGCTTTACAAAGTAAAATACAAACACCAAAGAAAGTCTTTATTTCATCTTTCAATTTTGAAAACTATCAGTTAAATATTCTTTTGAATTCTCCTTCAATGACAACCTCCTTCATCTATGTTTCTGACTCAATAACTTCACTCTCATTTATTTATGATCACTCTTGGTGACTTCATTTATATGCACCATTCATTTCACTAACCTTAACAATATTCCTCTCCGCTCTCTCTTGTTCATTAAATAGATAAACTATTCTGAATTGAAAATCTTTTCCCAATAAATCAAATTTTAACTTTTTCTTATAAAAAGGATAGTTTTTAAATCTAAAAAAGTGATTTTATGTTTTATCAAGCACCTTCCAAAGAGTTGTACTCAGTGAGCCATCATTAGTGAGTGTATCTGCCTGTGGCACTGGAGCCTGGAGGGGGTTAAATGAAGAACTGAAAGTAAGCAGAGTATATGAAAAGATTAAGTCATGCTCTTTTGAAAATCTAAGGTGCTGGAAAAGAAAGTATTTTGGAAACCTAAAATGAAAAATGAATTTTACAAACAACCAGACTCAGGTAAAAGAGATCATCAGGATTGTCTCTGAAGTTGTCAGGGTTTTTTGCTTTAAAAAATGGCCGGTGTGGACAATCTGATTGGAAAATTGCTTAATATTTTCTTGGAAAATTAGAATAAGTTATTGGTATTAAGTATGAAGAGAAAACTGAGCCCCAAATCTAACCAACCTTCTTGCCAATTAAAGATCAGCTTCAATATAAGCAAGAGATTTTGATATCTTAGCAGTTGATTCACCGCAGCAGTTGGAATCCACGAGACCTCCTAAAGCCTAGACCTGGTGCCAGCCTCCGATTACTAAAGACTTACTACTAGACCATGTTGCAGATTCCTGTGTCACTCGACTAAAACAATTGTGGAAAGAATTAAAATTACTGTATACAACAAACAATATAAATAACAAGTTTCACATTTCTAATCCGTGTCATGTTGACTTTGTTTATTGCGTTGGAAAATTATTTTGATATAATCAGTGGTCACCGATCTGTTTATCACTTCATTGACTTCATCAAGCATGGGCAGAGGGATGAATGGTCATGAAGAACATCGATTCAGTCAACCCAAGTGGAACCATTGCATGATACAGCAAAGAGTAGCAGTTGCCGTCTGACCAGCGGTGACCCAGATGGTTATATGCTCGTTGTTCACTACTTTGCACTCATTAGAGTTTTACTTCCTATTTCTCAATCATTTCTCGAACCATTGACACTTCCACCTGTAGTCTGATATCACTAATTCTTTTTATTGTTTTTGGTACTTCACACAAACCTTTATTGTCGACTTTGTAGTGGATTGGTAAAGTGAAATTTTTGTTTTATTGATAGTTTCTGCAACGATTTGGACCAAAAACAATTATAAAAAAAAAATTAAAATAATTAAAAACCCTTTAATGAATGAGAAAGTCTCAGCCGCCAACATGGATCTTAGTTAATTTCCACGCCAGCGAACAGGCTATCAATTTTCCATCGGTAAGAAAACAATTTATCCTCCTTGACTACTCCCATTGGGAAGATTAACATAACTTGCATCAATACATATTACGATCTATAAATTTTTGAGATGTTGAAGTTTCACAAATTGTTCAGTATTCGGTGTGTTTTCACATGCTGCCGCAACCTGTTCACAAACGTAAACAGATCAGTTTACTCGCTCGCCCTACAAAAACAACATCCAGTTACGGCCGGAAATGACGAAGCCCTTTTTACGACCTTGACCGGTTGTTACTGCTAAAAAAAGGATAAATTAAAATTAACAACAATTACAGAACACTTCTGCCAGAAATAACTCTATAAAAATGGAATTAATTATCTTTGCTAGCCTATATCGGGCTAAAGAAGTACTTTATTTCTACACCCATTTTTTTATAGAAGAAATTTCTATTTACGTGCCCGGCAGCGTGGCGCTGCATTCCCTTTATATAAAAAATTTCGAAGGTCTCTTTCAAGGCGTTCACGACCTTACCTCTCCAATTGTTGGGTCTCATTCGGTAGGCCGTTCTACCTCCGGACAGTTCTGCCGGGTGTGCCTGGAGATATCCTCCGGCTTCAGGCGGCCATCCCCCCAGGTTTTTACACCCTCTGCGAGGGTTGGGTTTATTGCCTGGCGCCTGAGGCGCCCCTAATAAGGGGAATGCCGACGGGGCTGAAGGTAATTTTGGCCTTGCCGGACGCGTGTGGGCTTCGGCTCTGCGACCGGACCCACCTTAAAAACGGCCTTGTAACAAAACGTACGTTGGTGGGACTATGATAAATATCGGAGGTCTCACGACGCTCTCAGGAGCCGCTCTCACAGCGAGGCTCCGAAAGGCAGAATCCTACATCTAGTGGTTGCATTTGCCTTTCCCATCACATAGTTATGCACAAAAGGTCCTTTTAAGGACCATTAGAGGTCACCTTCTGCGGGTTGGAGCATTTCTGACGGTCCTTAACGACTCGTCGAAGTAGACGGCCCGAAGGCAAACACGAAGAAGACTCTAAGACCACTCGGTCTTAACCATTCGATCGATTCACGTCGTCCGCTTGGCAGCGCAGCACTAAAAGCATGAGTTTGCCTTTAGCTACTGCTTCACTATCTGCGCAGCGCTAAGATAACGCCAATCTTAGCCACGGCTTCCTGGCCAGTTCGCTCGACAGTGCTGAGCTTTGGTACCGCAAAAACCTTAGCTACCGTATCGATACGTCCACACAGCTTTGACACGGCAAAGCCATTGCGACTGTCTCCGCCATCTGTCCAAACTTATAAGCTTAATTTTTTTGCTATTCTTCAGATTGATTTAGATGGAGAACTCAGGTTTGACTAAATTAAATGTCTATATAGTTGAACACTGCTGAGTGCTCAACTTATTTCAAATATATTCCTCAATTTTTCTACAATACACAATTCAACAACTTTCCTATAATCTCTTCATGTCTCTGAACCCAAAACTACACAAGCTGACAATCTAGAAGAGTATAAAGTAAAATACAGTGAACACCTCTAAATTTCTTCAAATCCGTAGTCACCGCCGACTGGCCGTTGCGGAAGTTTGCAGTAATCTTTACAGACTTGACAGCTCTGTGATATTTTTATGATTGCAGCTTGAAGCTCCAAATCCTCTCTACAAGCATATTTTATCTACCTTCATAGTTTCTCTGAAGCTACATGAGCAAATTGACAATGCAGTTTGAAAGCCTTTTGTACGGCATGTAAGGTTTTTTTATAAGTGTAACCTTAATAAAAGGATTTCTCTTAGCTTCATCCAGCATATATAGTGATTTATTTAATAGCAGGCCTGTCGTGTCTCCGACAACTTTCTAACAGAGCAGATATTCGCAGCTCTGCAACAAAAAAACAAATGAACAAAACATGTCTCAGCGCTGATGGCCCCACACATAGAGATCCAGTGAACACAAAAATAATAAGATATTCAATAATTAATCAAAGTCATGTCAGCGTAAAACCAAAAACTCTAATAGAGAGCCTATAAGACCTTATGAAAACCTCAACTATTTCAAATTCGCTAGAAGGCGGACTCCATGACTTTCTCTCCAATACCTTCTGTATATAATGCAAATAAATTACCAATGTCCCATTCACATATTTTGGTTACGAATTCCTCAGCGACGACTAAAATCATCAGTAGTCAACTAAATGCTTTATGCGGCGCGCCTTCGAGTCGGCCGCTGCTCACAGACATGCTTTATTTAAAAACATTTTACAAATGTTTTGGGAGCATGGGTTCACATTGTACGAGAACTTTGAGTCGACTGAATCTATGACCAGCAAGGTCACCTGGCTTTGTACTGGGAGACTTAACAATGACTAGCATAGTTCACATTGCACCGAGTGAACCTATGACAAGCATTGACACCTCCCTCACCCTAACCTCCACTATAAAAAAGACCTTGTGTCAAATTCTGCCTGGTAGGAGGCATGGATAAATAGCGTCGTGTTTACTTTTGCTCGTTCTCTTCTCTTTTTGCTGAGGTGTAGATCGAATCAAAACTCTTATATTAGCAGTTGTATCAAAACATTGCAACAGAATATGGTGGCCAGATTCTATAACACAAAGATTAATCTTTTGCCCAAGTATTCGAGCTGTATCCTCCTTAAAATTTAATTTCATTCCTTTCGGAAACTTTAATTATTTCGAGTTAGAACAAAAGCATATAATTTTTTTTAATCAAATTACAGAAGCAAATAAAAAAAATGTAAGCGGTATTACAGAATTAAAATAATTTATTTAATATAATACAAAAAGTATGGTACAATAATTCCTTGTTCCAACATATCTGTGCGTAAAAGTGTTTGTGGGAATTAATAAAGATAAATAAAACGAAAATTAAACCAAATTAAATTAAAAATGAATATACAAAAATGCAGAAACTCCCAGAAGCCTCTGACACGCGCGAAGAAGAAACCCTCTCAGGAAAAGAAAGAAGCCCGTTCTCTTTCAGCAGTGACCAGTGGAGTAACAACACCAAAATTTTTCTTGCGACTGGTAGAAGGCACCATGAGTCCGTCTTTAGACGACGCGTTGCCTAACTTTCCCACTGGTAGTAGCCGTCTCTTTTACAAACGACTCACGACTAAAAACACCAAATAGTGGACTCGTCAGAATCGCAATTAAGACATCATATAACGTACTTAACAACTACAACTGAAAACCCTGGATTTAGCGTCTAACATGCTGTTAACGTCTTAAATACCAAATTTGGACATATATACCTAAGAACGTCTAACACATTTTAACACCTTGACTGGGAGATGCAACCATTTCATTTGTATTCAGGAAGAATTTCCTCACCCACTGAATGTTTGTTGAACCCAGAAATAAAGGTAAAATATAAAAGATATCTTGGCCTCATATCTTCTCTTCCTGTCTTCTTTCATATAATTTCATTTCAGCTTTCATATCCAAGAAGTTAAACAAGCAAAATAACGTGGGGGTAAGAATGGATTCAGATAAGAAAATTACCTTGAAACCCCATATATTCACCGTCATGACAAAAGGCGTGAAAAAAGGGATTAAGTCGTATTTACATATATATGTATGTATGTGTGTGTGTGAGAGAGAGAGAGATAACAAAAAGTACATGGCAGCAAAGTGTTATCTGACTCCTGACTGAATGCATGTGCATGTTTGTAGAAGACGATGTTGAGTCCATGAGAAGTTTAGTATATTGAAAAGTGGTACGTATACTAATTTCGTTAGGACTATGAACGCATTATCGTTGGCTGTAAGTTCTCCCATTTTTGGCTGTTGTGTTACTTTCAAGTTGTCTGAAGTTGTGTGTGGCAAACTGGTAGAGCGGAGAGTGAAAGAAACTTGCTTTCGCGAGGGTGAAATATAGAGGTTACCTAGTCACGTGAACGACTCCAAACGCAAGATTTATTTTTGTGCGAGAAATTTTTTTAGCGACAATAATGTTTATTATTTTTGAGCGACTGGTGAATTGTTATTGTTAGCGAGGATAGGTTGTAACGTATGGGCGTGTATTTACGTTGAGTTGTTTCCTCGCTAAGTGTGTAAGGTATATAAAAGGTATGTTAAGGAGATAAGTTCCAAGATGTCGAAGTCGAAATGTTTTTAGGAATAGTTTTCATTTGCAGCATGGAATATTTAGCTTGAGTTAGTACTGCAAGCCTCGTAGGAAGGTTGTGAGTAAAGAGACGAAATGGAGTTATGAGAAAGTTGAGATAGCAGCGTGTGTTGTTGGACGTGCGAGGGATTGTGTTCGCCGTAGTTTAGAGAAAGTCTTGTTTGCCGTTGGAGGAAATAAACTTTGGAGTCATCGTGAGTTTTGTGTGTCTGGTAGATTTGGGGAGAGGCGTGCGTTGTTTCCATTAAAGTGGCCCAGAGGTGAAATGAGAGCTAGGTGTCGAGAGCGGAATGAGGCATCGCATCGACATAGCCAATTTTGGGGGTGACATAAAGTTGTTCCTGTGGTGGCGTATTGAATGTATCTAATTCATATTCAACTGGGATTCCTTGGTCAAAGTGATAGACGCAAGGAATCCATAAATTGGATAGGTTCCCTCATGTGTCCATGCTGCTGCTGTTATTGAAGAACCGCCAGTGAGACGTCTGCACTGGACGGCGTTGTTCAGCCAAAGAGAGTGTGTTTGGCAGCTTACCCAATTTCTGCTGCCCGGGAAGGAGGTCCGGTGTGAATAGGATAAGTCATCCTGATTGGGTGAAATTATGCGTCGAATTAAATTGCGCGCCAAACCAAAATACGAAATTTCCTTCCACTACAGTTTGCATTCCAAACGCGCAGACGTAGTTGAAAACGCCGGCACCACCCTACTTGTCCATCCAGGTTCCCGAAACCATACATTTTATTTTGGGGCCTAACTACTTTTATTTCGGGAACATGTGGGTCTTTGATCCAATTTTTCCAGAACTTTCCACTCCACGTGCTTTTCGCTGACCGGTCTAAAAATATAGGAGTATCGTAGTCGACCGACTACTCATAACCCAAACAAAAACAAAACAAACAAACCCCATTCCTGAAAAAAAAATGATGAGTCGCTGATGTCGTCAGCCAATAGTATTTAGGGACGATCCGTTAAGGGACTAAATTGCTCCGCACAGAACGTTTCTTTTAAATATTAAATTCAGCCTGTCTTCCAAAGGATAGTCATCAACTAATGGACAAAATAGGTAGTATTTAAAAACACATGGTCGAATTAGAATGAAGTTTCTCACTATAATATAGAAATAATAAGCAAGGTCATCCAACATAGACCACATAGCGTAGTCGCACACAGTAGCTATAAAAGCAGTGGTATCAAACCGGGTCAAATCAGTCGGGCTGGGGCCCAGCCGAGGGTGTGGGAGAAGCCAGATTCTCTCCTGGTCGTTCTACGACTGAAGCCTAATCAGTAGCAGCTGCCCATGATACCAGCAGATACCAGTTCTGCACCAGCGACTACCAGTTCTGCACCAGCAACCGCCTTCCTGCACCAGCGACCACCTTCCTGCACCAGCAGACACCAGCAACTACCAGTTCTACACCAGCAGATACCAGTCCTGAACCAGCGACCACTTTCCTGCATCAGCTGATACCAGCGACTACCAGTCCTGCACCAGCGAAAGCTGGGTTCCCAGATCAATCAAGAGGATTTCTTTTTCTTTTCTGCTGAAGTCTGAGTCCAACACTGCTACGATATAGTTTTTAATACTTCCGACCACTTGTAGGTCTATTATGGTGATGATAACGTCTAAAACTAGGGTAGTTATGTCTGTTGGGAAAATACTGTAAGGTCCTAAGCTGTCTCATTTGGTTTTACGCAGTTGTAAGCAAAAACCAAGTCAGTCAATAAATACGCTTTGATGTGTATACTCGTGTTAACTCTCCACTAATCAGCACCTCAAAGCCTGAAGTTTGGAGGGAGTGGGAAGAGAAATTGAAAATATTCTTCCAGACTTCAGAAATAGTTTCGAAACTCGGAAAAGTGCAAACTTTCATTTCATAAATTTGCATGGGAGCAAAAGAAAGGAACATAAAAAAGTAAATAGAAAATGTGGCAATTATTGCAAACTAAGAAAAAAATTAATGATAAGAAATATTTTTTTTACTTGCAAACAAACTAATAATCAGAGGTTCGACGACTACATGACGGGACTATGTTAACGTGCTAGTAAATTCAGAGACTTATGCGATTCCTTGATAAAAAGGCATATTGATAATGATAAAAATAATTAAAAGGCATATCAAGAATTATCAGTATTAAGGACTTACATCTCATAGAACGTCAACTCGGAGAATCTGACTTAACAAGGAAGACAATTCAAACTGCCGAAAAAAAAAGCAAGCTGAAGAACTCGCAATTTGCGAGACTCCAGAAATTGACAGACCTGGAATATGTACACTCTCAGGCAAACAGAAATGAGCATGACAAGCAACACTGCAAACAGTCCCACTTCAACTCTTGAAAAATCGGTGCTAGTTCCTCCTTCCGTGGACAATGTTCAGAGTGCCACATGCGATGCACAAAATGCAACCACAAGGAACACTTTGCCAGTTGTTGTCACTCACGAAAATCAGTGCGGCAAATTCATCTGACTCAAACCTGCATCAATCAATTTTTTTCCTGGTCCGATCAATGCCAGAGTTCCCCCATGAAACATACCTTTCAAATTAAACACCTACATTCTCCATTAACTCACTCAACACTGAATGGAAAGTTAAACTCTGGACAGTAAATCTTGACACTAACAGTTGTATGGTTAATTTTAAAAGTGACTCAGGCGCTGAGATAAATTACTCCCGACAAACTTTATTGACAACCAAAAATGAAGTCAAACTATTTCTGGCAAATGCATAGCCTCAGTAATTCAAAAATACGAGCTTTCCAGTTATGGCCATAATAGCTGACACAGATTCTCAAGCCATTGTAGGTGGTGATATTACCTTAAGCCAGCCCTATTTGAGAATCAAGTTTCGTTCTCTGATGGACTGATACCACCTACTCTTTAAATCTAGACAACTTTTCGAACCAAACAATTCGGTGTCGATTACGATTTAAACTCAGGACGTACATTTTTATCTCTTTTCATATCAAATTTAATAGCGGCTACCCGGAGGTGAATTTCCCACCCAAATCGTTGGTGGTCAGATTTTCAAAATCATTATTTGATTTTAACGCTCCACTCGCATCATTATTTTTTATTATTAATTTTTTTTTTAATTTGCAATAATTGCCACATTTTCTATTTACTTTTTTATGTTCCTTTCTTTTGCTCCCATGCAAATTTGTGAAATGAAAGTTTGCATGCAGCCATCCCTTACCGATACCAGAGTGGCACTCTGTCACACTGTGGGGTTTCCACTGAAGGTCAAGAGCAAAGGGCTAAGCTGTGTTGCTGTTTGATATCTGACTCCATTATTAGGTTATTTTATTTCACACCACGTTGGCTAGTCGGTGTACGCCTTGCCCAAGAAAGGCCCCAAAAGAATTATACAAAAGAAGACAGTAACAGATAGGAGACGAAGACGTTTCTTTTACATTTTCCTTTATTTCCTGTGTTCAACAACCATTCCATAGGTGAGGGAGTTTTCCCTGAATACAATTGAAATGGTTGAATCCCCCAGTTAAGGTGTCAAAAATACGTTAATCGTTTCTTGCATATCCTTGTCCTCATTTGGTATTTAAAGGTTCCATAAGAGTTAGTTTCTCTCCAGTTGTTTTAGTTTGTAGTTCCATTTCATAGTCTTTTATATTCCGGCATACTGTTAACCGAGAGAGAGATGCTAATGGGTGAAAGAGACTAACCAACGCCTAGTCCAAAGACGTATGGCATGGCGCCCAGACACCAGTTGGCGATGATGTTATCAATTCGCCGGTCACTGCCTGAAAGAGAAAAAGCCTCCCCACCCCTGTCGGGAGGTTTCTTTTTTTCTTTACGCATGCGTCATGCTTTTTTTTCCTGTCAGGGACCTCTGGGAGTTTCTGCAAATTTAATAGTTTTCTTTTTTTTTAATTCAATTTAATTTTTTTAATTTATTTATTCGTTCCCAACAACACAGATATCAGAGAGAAACTTCAAGTAATCAAATGAAATTTTAATATTAATACAAATCTACCAGCGATCCTTGGAAAATATCATGTCTGTTTTAGTGAATGTGGAACTTTGAATATGACACAATGCATGACTGTTGATTCTTCAGTTTCCTCAATGATCAATTCTCCGAGATAGATTCCCTTTGCTTTAAAAAAGAGGTTAAAAACAGAACTGGGCAGAATGACCAAAATGAGCATCATCAAATCATTTAGTTGAACCTACCAAATAGGTAAACTTCCATGTTACGTGTCATGGAAAAGTTACGTATCATAGAAAAACCAAATGGCTCTCTATGCATTTTCTTGCTCCCCGCAACTTAAAATTATAAAGTGGGAACATTTTAAACTGCTTACCGCAGAAGAAAGCTTTGCAAATATGCATGGTGCAAATACTTCCCTTTGATTGATGCAAGTAATGGCTTTTGGCGGATTGATAAGGATAATTCAAAACTACTCACATTCAATATTCCTTTTGGTCATTATAGATTTACTCACCCGTCATACGGCCTTCATAGTGCAAGCGTGATATTTCCGATTGAAATGTACCATAACATTGAGATTATTGAAGGAGCAAGAATTGTTCAGGACGATATAAACATATCATGGTCAGACTTAGAAGAATACTACCAGAGACTCAAACTTATATTTGCCCGTATCTGGTAACATGGTCTTTAGCTCAATCGAAGCAAAGGAGTTTTTTCTCGCTACTGACCTTATCTACTTGGGACACAAAAACACTTTAAAGGAACTGAAACCTGACCTTGTAAAGATAGAAGCAATTATAAAATGCCCAACTCTAATAACAAAGAAGAATTGCAATGTTTGCACAGCACGTGAAACTACTTATGTGGATTCATTCCCAATTACTCCAAAGTCACTGCTGCACTCTGCACATTACTTTAAAATGACCTTTGGATAGTCATTTGATCAGCCACAGCAAAAAGACATTGATAATCTAAATGACCTGCTCAAAAACCAACCCTTTTTGCGATTTTATACTCTTTCACTCTCCACAAACTCAAGTAAAATTAGTTTAGGAGTCATCCTTGAAAAATAGAGTCGGAATCTAAAAATAACTTTACCTTTTTTTGATTAGCTACCGTTTTTGCTGAAAAGAAATGCCTCATTTTTTGAAAAAAGCATTTTTCATTTGTGTTCTATATACATGATATTGACCGATGGCAATATTTCTCAAAGTAAAATCATAGAAACCTCTAAATTCGAATTTAAGCCAACAAATATAAGTCTGCTTATTGAGAAATACTATTTTTACAATAACAATGAGCCCCCAAGTCTTTAAAAATAGCATGATTTAATATACCAAGACCAACAAGTATTTTCATCAAATCATTTTATAAACTATCAGCAGAGATGAAACCTTCGAGAACATAACAACTATGGTAAAAATTTTATCTTTCTTGAATGTTTGTCATGTTCAATGTTATTTAAGTCCCTTTTGATAGAAGCAGTTGCCACGGGCAGCCACCTGGCATTCATATCCGGCGGTTTAAGACACCTTAGCCTCAGGGGACCGTCTCCCCAGGTCTTTGCTTGCTAAGTTTATTGCTTGGTGCATTTAGAGAATACCGACGGGGTCAAGTATTTTTCACCTGCCGCACATGAATCCCAATTCGTGCACGGTCCCCACCATAAAACGGCCTTGTGTCCGGTGAGATGTCAAATCAATCGCAGGTCGCAGTTAGCCATCATTCGTTTTTCTCACCGTCCCTGGTAGACCGCTTCCATTGTTTTGATATCCTGATGGAATCATTCTCCTTGCTCATTACTCACATCGCTGCAATTATCCGGAAATTTATCTTGATGGGTATGTAAAAAATGAACCTAAATACTCAGCACCGATGGCCAGTAGATTTTTCAACAATTTTCCCCATTAAGTCCGGCGTTTGCCTAAGAAGTTTTTCACCACGTCAACAAACGATGTCCAAGCGCAAAATTCCAAGTCATTCATTAAATTAACAAATCTATCCTCCTCCATGAGTTTCCTGATGTTATGGGGAAACCATTTTCATGATGTTCATGTACAATGGAATCGGTGGATTCAATTAGGATGTCTTTAGTTGGAGTTTCATTCTAACTGTTAAACCAAAAGCTCTCAATGTGTTTGGTTTCATTTTATAGTGAAGGGACAAAAGTTATGGGATAAATTTCTAAATATCAAACAGAATATTTTAGGATTTCATTATTTTGATGTCACCTTTATCAGGTTTAACAAAGTGTATTACTGATAAAGTTGATCAATTAACTTGAATTTTAATTTAATTGTAAAATTTCGGTACATCTTTTTGAAATTTTTTGATTCAAAAACAATTTTTCTCATAAAAATAGTTTATATCAGGTGGATTACATAAATTGCAAAGCCTACCTAAAAAAATGGTGGGTTTCTACGACGTTTATTAACTTTTGCGATCAGCTAAGATCGTAAATTGATCTTTTTTCCAAAAATTACTGTACAGCAAAAACGGTAGCTAATCATGAAAAAATAAGGTCATTTTTCGGAACCAGTATCATCAAATTAGTTAAAAAACGTGTTTTGTTTCTTGGCATCAAAAATTGTATTGACCAATGTTATCTGTTTTCCCATTTATTAAATTAAACAAGTCAAAAACTACATAACATTTATATATATATATATATATCATTATTATTATTATATACACATGCTACTGCATACAAATCAACAGTGTGTCTGATAAAATCTTGATCAGATGATGACTCTCGGGTCAAGCATGGTTTTGGTGTCAAACGTTTCCCAGCGGTATCTTACTGTATTGCCAGACATTGTTTGATTACCATCACATAGAGCAAGATGCAACCTCTTCATATCATTCTTTGTTGTATTCACAACGTTTTAGTAAGGAAGAGTTAATTCATTGATGTAAGATTTGAATTAACTAACTAGATATAACATCGGTATACTGATCATGAAATAGAATTTTTTTGTGAAATTCACATGAAAAGTAAAGTGGTTGTATAAAATCTCATTAAATAGAATCTCATGAAACAGAAATTTTTTATGAAATTCACATAAAAAGTAAAGTCATTGTATAAAATCTCATTAATGAATAAACACACACACACACATATGTATATATATATATATATATATATATATATATATATATATATGTCTGTGTGTGTGTGTGTGTGTGTGCGTGTGCGCGTATAATTCTTAAACAGTTAATCAGGTGAATTTTGATTTAAAAATTTTACTGTATTGATTTACTTGATGAATGGGAAAGTCATTGACAAGAAAGGTGATTGTACTTAAAAATGAATATTTGTTGTATAAAATGCTTTTTCATACTTATTGAGGAATCTATAAATATGCACACACACACACACACACACACACACATATATATAAGTAAGTTAGCGACCATAGTCGAGGATGACCCGAAGGCTCCCTTTTCGATAGCTACTACACCAAGGTGTAGGGGAGGGCGCTACTCCATTCCCAGGGACATTGGCCCAGCGGTTAGAGTGTTCGCCAATGGCCCGGGAGACCTGGGTTCAATCCCAGGTCGAGTCATACCAAAGACTTTAAAAATGGTACTTGATACCACCTTGCTTAACACTCAGCATTATAAGGTACGGTTCAAGGGTAAAGTGGAGCAATCCTGGGAATGGAGTAGCGCCCTCCCCTACACCTTGGTGTAGTAGCTATCGAAAAGGGAGCCTTCGGGTCACCCTCGACTATGGTCGCTAACTTTACTTTTTACCACATATATATATATATATATATATATATATATATATACTTGTGAGTCTGAATATATATGTGGTAGTACACTTTTATTTTAATAGATTTTAAGCAATATTTGCTTCATAACTTTTGGCAAAATTTCAAACTATTTGAGAATGATGAATTTTGTTTAAAAAAAGCATAATTCAGAAAATCTTACAATTTAAACAATGTAAAACCAAAAACTAAATTAGAAACACAAAAAAATACTGGACACATATTTTTCTTTATTTTGTTATATTACAATTCTGTCTTATTTTGAACCAAGCAAACAAAACACAGCAGTAATATCAAAATTTGTTATAACCACAAAAAAAAAATGTATCCGCAAATCAGTTTTTGACCTTCTGTATTTGGAAGGGGTTTAAAATTCAAATTAAGAAACATGGAAAACAATTTTTATCATAATGATTAATAGAATAATATACACTTAACATAATTTTGTACAAGGTCATTTTTTGAGGCATCATGAATTCATATTATAATATAATTTAGCAAATATTTTTGTCAACCTCACTTTTATTTTCTAACAAAAGAATGGACACCAAAACAAAATGATTATTTATCTATGAAGCAGCACTTCTGCTTAGGATCAAAGTGTAGTAGATGTGTACTCTGCAGAGGATCAAAATATTAATTCCAAACACTTTTGCTGAGGATCAGAGAAGAGTTCCCTGGTCTTAGAGCTAAAATTTAAGCATAGTATCTGTTTATCATAGTTTTTAGCCTTCCTCTTTTGAGTGTTATTTACCGACAAAGTTATACAGAAGTCATCTTCCTTCAAATGCACTAAAGTAGACATTATTTGACAACTGGATTAAATGGTTTATTGAAATTATCTTTTAAATTTATTTTCTGATGATAAACAAAAAATATTAATTGTAAATAAAAATTAATAGTAAATACTAATCATCTTAAAATATCATTCATTTTAAAATATTAATCCTTTTGAATATTAATCTTTTTAAAATATTAATCATTTTAAATATCAATTATCTTAAAATATTGATTTGAAATATCAATCATTTTGAAATATTAATCCTTTTGAATATTAATCATCCTAAAATATCAATCATTTTAAATAAAATGAGGTCAAATTTTTTACATAATAAAAACTTTTGATAATTCTTTTGTAGATAGATAAATATTTTCTCATATTATTTGTGAGGAAAATAACAATAAAGACATTTTTTATGACAAGGGCCATTCAATAAATAAGGGTCATTCAATAAATGAAGTGAATTTTTTGAAAAATGTCAGTTTTTTCATAACTATTTTCCACAAATGTAAATGCTGCATTGTTTGCAATTGGTTTATTACAAAAATTATTTTAGCCTTGCAAAAATATTTGTTCTGAGTGTATTCAAAATGGCCGCAAATAAACAGAGTGCTCCAGGCTTGAATCTGACATCAAATTTGTGTTTGCTAAGAAGTACAAACCATGTGAAATATACAAAAGAATGTAGGAGCTTTTTTAGTCAAAAAATGTTAAGTATGAGTTTTCCACAACTCGCTTGAGTTGGAAAGACAGTCTATTTAGTAAAAATACACTGACTTCCCTATAAAGAAAAATATTTTAGCTGCAGCAGTCTGTAAAAAAGATTATGCTGACAGTATTTTGAGACATGAAAAAGGTGCAACTATAAACAGTACATCCTATTGCCAATTCCTTCAGCAAAATTTACCTTATTTATTGATTTTTCCTCACAATTAATTTTTTTTAGATTTAATGTAAATGATTAAAACAAATTAATTGATATTAATTGATATGTTTACTAAAGGAACTTAGAAAAATGACAATGAGCAAAAGATGGCAGAAAGAATATATATTGCAACATTCCTTATTTGAAACCCATATCTATAAATACTTATTAACAAAAACACAGCAATATAAGAATAATAATATTTGTATACAGATATGAACAATCCAAGATAAACATTAAAATGAGATAGACAGATATACGAGGTGCATACGATAAGTTTCCAGACTTTTTTCGTATGGGCATTTAAAATTGTCATAGACTCTTGAAAATTCAGTATCATATTGCTATACATCTTATGAGGTGACTGACCAATTTTTATGATTTCAGATTCAAATAAACACCTACAGCAGCAATTGGAATAACACCTATTAGAGCCTGATTGTCACAGCTGGTGAATTTCAAGAATGCAATCTGACACTTTAGAAGAATGATAAGCAATAAAATTCTATTTTAAGCTTGGAAAAAATGCCACAGAAATGTATGGAATGCTTCAGACTGCTTTTCAACCATCTTGCATGAATCAAGCATCAGTTTTTGAGTGGCATAAGAGATTCAAGAAAAGCAGGGAGTCTGTGAAGGATGATGAGAGGTGTGGCAGGAGTAAGGAAGTCAATAGACCAGAGTTGATTGACCAAAGGGTTAAGGTTAGGGTTAGGGTTACTATGTTGAGGTTTTAAGGGAGTTCAGGAAGAGATTCCGTCAGAAGTGGACAGCACTCTTCAAATCAGGTCAGTGGCATTTCCACCAAGACAATGCACCAGTCCACAACTCCATCCTTGTCACAGACTATTTGACCAAGATGGGCATCAAGACAGTTCCTTACCCTCCCTAGAGTCCAGACCTTGCTCCCTGTGTCTTTTGGTTATTCCCTAAGCTCAGAGGCTGTCATTATGAGACAATTGAGGAGATGAAAGAGGCTGTGACGAAGGTCATTGACACGCTCACACAAGAGGAGTTCCATGGTGTATTCCAGAAGTTGTTGGAATGGCACAACAAGTGCATTGCAGTCGGAGGAGATTACTTTGAAGGGGACTAGAGTTTCATGTGTGTACTATCAATAAAAGTGCCCATACGAAAAAAGTCTGTTAACTTATCATATGCCCATCATAAACAGAGTGTGAGGCAAAGATAGATACGAACAGACATAGATAGATAGATAGATAGATAGATATGAGCAGACCTAGATACTATAAATCTGAATTTTTTTTCCATTCTTTTCTTTTGTGAATATTTCATAAACAGTTTTGTATGTATCAGGGAATATAAAGCAGGAAAAGACAAAAGATTTTTTAAAGAACAACAAAAAAATAAGCTAAAAATATTCCATGTTTGATTTCTGTATTTAACTTTCATAAACACATTTTTGAAAAAATAAAACCACTTTTTTTTTGTGGTTTAACTCAAAATTTAAAAAAGTAATGATTGTATAAAAGAGTAAAAGACGAATCAAATAAATTTTCAATTTTCTGAAAACATTTTACTTCTGCTCTATTTAATCCATATTTAGCACAAAGTGAATTTCAATAAGAAATAAGAAAAATCATATGATTCTTTGAATTTTTTCTTATACACTTATCCTTTTATACATAAAAAACTAAATAAGTTTCTAAATAAGTCATTAGATTTAACCTTAAATTTCAAAATAATCTCATTTCATCCCGTCTTTTAAAAGTTGCTCTCCTTTTATTCACATTCTCTTAAGTGAATAATTAGGAAGAAATAATTTTTAGAAGCAGCACCCTACAAAACAGCAGTTGTATGGTCACTTACTGCCAATCTTACAAAGTAAAACCAACTGGGAACTGTTGGAAAAGTAAGAACAAATTCATAAGTGACATTTTGCTCTGGACACCTTTACATGGACACAGCAGTATTGGCCAATCGCAAAAACTAACATTCATTGGCTCACTGCAGATACTGGGTGCTATCTTGGTGACTTAGCAAGAGCAATGGCCAATAGGGAAAGATGGCAAAACAGAGTCAAGGATAGATAAAGAACATGCTATTGGCATATCTTGTTGATGAAACAAACTTAGTAAGTCTACTCAAAAGACAGATTCTAAATTTCTGAACTTCAAAAGAAAAATACATGAATGAATTGTCTTACTAAAATAATTACTAACATTTACATAAATATTACTAATTAGTTTTCTAGAAATTTTTTAAAGCTGGAGATGTAAAATAATTGCATAGCATTATTGCTTAGTTTGAACTCACATTCTGGACAAAAAAGAAAAAAATACTTAAAATCTCTTTAGTTTGGTTTAGTTTGGTTTGGTTTTATGGCATATCAACCATTGTAGGTCATTTAATGCCAAATTTTTTTTATAAATATATATTAAGTATGATTCCTAAACACATTTTGTAGATAACATTTTTAAATGAGCCTGAGCTCATTTTTTTCACACAGTTAAATGGTTTTACTTATTTCTACCAAATATGAATACACAGTTAAATGCAAAAATAGTTCTATTTCAAACAATTCCGTTTACCATGTCAAATTTAAACGGTTCCAAGTATCACTAAGTATCACTAACATTCAAGTAAACATCAGTTATTTATTTACACACAGTTAAATGATCAGTTTTATTTCAAACAATTCAGTTTACACACAATTAAATGTAAAACAGTTTAATCCTAAATAACTCACTTTAGCATAAGTACACAGTTTAAATGTCAAACAGTTCTATTTGACCCATAGGTAGGACCCTATCAGGTACTACCTCTCTGGCCAAGAGTGGACCTGAGAGCAATGGTAATGAAGGGGTACTCTGCGTTCTCCAAATCTCCAGCATTATTCAAGTCAGATGGTTTTGTGTCATATCCAGGACACTCATTGGGAGAGCGTTACCCTTCTTCTGAGATGCAGTCAGTGTATTCTATAGCCCCAGCCAACTGGACCAAATAAGAACTCTAAAGTGTCCTTTACTTAAATTTTAAAATACTTCTTCACAAAACTGGAACTTTTCATAGAACAATAAACTTCATTGGATAACCATTAAATCTTTTCTGTTGAGTGGATTTATCTTTTATAGCCACAATTAATGTTTGTAATATTTCTGCATACATTCTAATTTGATGACAAAGATTGTAAAATAGTTGTTGTTTTAGAAAATGAAATAAGAACTAGGGACTTTTGATATTTTATCTCAGTCTTACCATGTCTACAATCCTCAACTTCTTACCTGGTGTGTTTCAGCTGGTAAATAAAAAAAAGAAATAGCATTACTATTTTATAGATCATGACTGGGTGTGTGTACTAAACTTATGGCCTTCTGCCAGAACTAAGCTAATTAGATAACTATAATTAACTTTTCTCCTTACATTTTCAGTTATTATATGGAAATTATTAAAACTAGAAAAACTCATAGAAATTCCATATATATTTTCAATTTAAGAAAAGAACAAAGTAATTTCTATATCTTACTCTATTTTACCTTTTTGTCTCTCTATCATAATTTAAAGATAGTCAGAACTATGATCACCAATTTTTTCCGTAATAACACTGGTTTACAAAAATAAATTTTTGGTCTGGGGCAAGATTGGGGATAGGTGGTTTTTGTTAATTTGGGTGTGCTGAATTCAAATTCATAAATAGTTTTGCTCTATCACCTCTAGTTTTCTGGCTTTTAAATAGTCTCATTTTAGTATAAACAGAGAATATATGTGCATATTTCAAGACTTGCAGCAGCTTATAACAGATAAAACAGGATAGATAAAGAACACTGATTGAATCAATATACTTGGATGACACAATTACACAATTCATAGTACCATACACAATCAAAAGTGTATTTTCCTAGAAGATCTGCTGTATTTTGCCTCCAGGATGTCACGCAAGAGCATCCAGCAGAAGTCTCCCATCATGCCGGGGTTCCATTTGCCTTGATAGTTGCTCTCCATCTTTATAATGTCTAGGTAGAATCTTTCTCCATGCTCATCACTCACTGCTCCAAGGTTTGGCGGGAAGTAGTTGAGGTGGGAATGGAGAAAATGAATCTTGAGTGACATTCTGCACCCCATATCCTCATAAGACTTTAGCAACTTCTCAATACAGGCTTGGTAATTTGGTACGCGTGTGTTACCAAGGAAGCCACTACAGACTGACTTGAATGCTTCCCATGCTCTCAGTTTCTTTAAGTTAAGAAGCTCCTCAAAATCAGTATCCTTCAGCACTTCTTGGATCTGGATTCTGACAAAGATGCCCTCTTTGAGCTTAGCCGCACTAAGACCTGGGAACACAGAAGACAAGTGTTGGAAGGCAGCACCATTTTTGTGCAATGCCTTCACAAAATTCTTCATCAAACCAAGCTTATTGTGAAGAGGAGGAAGAAGCACCTTATTCATGTCCACCAGAGGATTCTCCTTGAGGCTGTGTTTGCCAGGAACAAAAGTGCTTCTAGACCCCCAGTCTTTCTGCTTGTAATGCTGGGATACAGCTCGACTATCCCACAGACCGAGAAAACAGCAGTATTTTGTGAAGCCCGCTTGCATACCCATAAGAAGACCAATGACCTTATTTGTTCCAATTCCTGAAACTGGTGATCCTTACATCTTCCTGGACTAGGTTCCACTATTTAAGCTGAGAAGCCAAGAGCTCTGACTGCTGTTTTGACAGATACACATCACGAGCAAGATCATTCAGGTCTTCTTGCATGATCCAGTGTGGCTCATTGCCATTTGTTCCTGAATATGCAGACTCAATATCTTCCAAAGATATTGACTCGGCAGAATCCTCCCTTAAAGGCATTTCTTCATCTGATGAGGAAAGATCAAATATCCCAACCTTCAATCTGCTATGAGACAAAAATAATAATCATCTGCGTGGTTTCGTGGCTCTCTCCAAACCATCGGGACTGCAAAGTTGAAAGCCACTTTCTTGCCATTAAACCATGCAGTTAGTCCATTGTAGCAGGGTTTACAACAGACTTGTCCTGATCACCAATTTTACTGTCAAAATAGTGAAAGTAGGCGGTTCTGAGGAGGGAAGTGATGGTTCGACGCTGTGCAACTGTTGTGAAGTCCCCACACACGTAGCAGAAAGAATTGGCCTTGTTGAGGCATCCTTGACATTTTGATGTGCTTGAAGCCATTGGAGAATCTGAAAATATAACAGAGTAAAACTAAATGTGCATTTGAAAATGTAATACTAATATTTAGTAACCCAAAAGATGTGTAACACGATAGTTGAGGGACACCAACCCCCTGCGCCACCTGCTAGACAACCTCTTCCAATGACTGCCAGAGTGTGGATTGAGACTTGCTACCTTAACTGTCAAAATCCGTCTTGATATATAACTATATATATATATATATATATATATAATGTAATGCTATTACTTACATTTAGTGCATAATAACTAAAAAATAAGCCATAAGTCTCACAATACTAGAATTAACTCTGAATTCATATATACCTTTATGTAACGTATATGTACAAAATGCACACTATGCATATCTAAAAAAACTAGTTGTGATGAGTAAAAACGGATTTCAAATTTAAATTCAGCACCCACAAATTAGGTAAAAACGGGTATTTTTGTGCTTGCCTTAATTTCTTTGTAAACCAGTGTAATTAATGGGACCCAAGAGCAAGTTCTTAACATTAAAATTTCAAAGACTCTTCAGCAATAGTTATAATGTTAGTATAATACTAAAGTAAACTTGGTCTCCCTCAGCTTGACTTAACCAATTTCTATCTTTTTGTTTGACCATATAAAATAAAGATTCAGCTGAGGAATTCCTGACCAAAAACCAAAATTACAACTTTTTTCCTTTGATTGTTTTTCTACTCACAAGGACTTTATATAAGATTATGTTGTGTTTAAATTTCTAAAATAAAAAATGGCTACCAGGGATGACTTAAAAGTTAACCAATTGTCAGTGTTTATTAACTTATAAGTATTTATTATTATAATAAAAAATGAAGTTATTCATCAGTTTCTTGAGTGGATAGCTGATTGACTGAATGAATATTTAAGTATTTAAAATACCAACTGCTTGCCATATAGAATCATTTAACCAACTGAGAAGTTATCTGGGTATCTGATTGATTATTAAAAAGTTTGAGATTAGATTACCAGAATCAAATTAAGGTCATTTGTAACCAAAACCTCAGATTAAAATGAAAAACAGAAAAAATATAAGGCTTGTAAAAGTCCCCAATATCACTGGATTATAAATAGGTTATTTTCATACCTAATTTTTCTCTCAGTTACTTCCTTTAATTTCTTTTTCTTTTCCTTTTCCTTTTTCTTTACTCTCTTTATTTTATTCCTTCTACTGTTTCTCTTTCTTTTGTTCTTTCTATTTTCCCATAATCCCATCTTTCTTTATCCTTTTCCAACTCCCTTTCCCTTTCTCTGCTTATTTTCAATCTCTTCTTTCCACTCTATTTCTTTTTTAAATTTATATGCTTTCTCTTCTTTTCCTTTTCTTTTTTCATTCTATTTAGCTTTTTCATTCTCTTCTTACCACCATTTCCTTAGATTCCTTTAGTTTTCTCTTCTTCCTTCCATTTCTCCCCAGGTTTTTGCTTTATATTTCTCTTGTTCTTTTTTCCTCCTCCTTATGCATGGCCTAATTGAGTTTCCATGATCCAGCAGAATTTGTACAGCTACCTGGTAGGGTCACTGTATAAAAGTGTCATTGACATACCTCAGCCAGATCTAAGGTTTCAACTGAGTAGATTGAAAGAACTCCATGTTTTTCATGTTAGAAATCACAGGGGAAAACCAGGTTCCCATATCTAAGCCTTCTTTTTTCTGTTGATAAGTTGAGCTTAAATTAAATTGAATTGTTTACAAAGACACATGGGATATTATCACAGCAACCTTTTGTCAAATCTGTTAAGAGGGACCAACTCTAGTAAGAAGATTGTAAAGAGTAGTTTTGCAATTAAAGACTATCCTGATGTTGTAATATCTATAAATCTTTTGGGTTTGTTTACCTACTCTCCATTTACTGCAGTGATAGTTTGCGTCTCTGGAGTTTATCCCTCTTATTCTTTGTGTCTTCATTATGACACTAAAATGCATCTAATGATAAAACTTCAGTTCTGGAACTCAGGAATGTGTGTCATCACTCCATCATTGCCATTACTCCCTGGTCCACCCTGAACCTGAATAGCATTATGGGTCTAATTCATCAGTTTGAAAATTATTAGTATTGAATTAGAATACTTGAAACTATCTGACTGTGTGCAAACAATTTATTATTATTATTATTATTATTATTATTATTTGTTCTCTTTTGAGAGTTTTTCATACTAGCATTAGCTGATGGTTTCTCACTGGAGTTTGAGTGACATCAAGTCTCCTCAAGTCTCCAGGGCTCTTCGCAGTATTCTGGCTAATCTCAATTATGCAGTAGTTTGGATGGTCTCCACTCATCCTGTTATTTCCAAGTCCTCCTGTTCTTGTACAAATCCTTTGGTGACTGTACCAAGAGCACCAATTACAATAGATATTATCATCACTTTCATGTTCCACAGCTTTTTCTATTCTCTAGCAAGGTCGCGGTACTTATCCCTCTTTTCACATTCTTTCAATTTCACCCTGTGTTCTGCTGGGACAGCAAAGTCCACAATTCTGCAAGTTCTCTTTTTTTTGTTGTTGATTATTATAAGTTCTGGTCATCTCCAAGGATTTTGTGTGTCTCATTCTCTTGATAGATTCTAGGTTGTGCATATACCATTTGTTTGTATGGTCAAACTTCAACTTCTTGTACAATTCCCAGTGGGTCACCTTGCCCATCCAGTCGTGCCTAGTCTTATATTCTTTCTGTACTAATTTGCTGCATTCACTTATTATGTTATTCATCATTTTGTCTCTTTCACCACATAACCAACATCTACTGTTTTGTTGCATTTTATCAATTCTTGCTTTGATATGGCATTGTTTTGTGCTGCAATCAGAAGAAATTCAGTTTCTCTATTAAGGTTTCCTCTTCTTAGCCACCTCCATGTTTTCTTGTGTGAGATGTCGCTTGTTAGTCCCTTAAAAAGTCCATAGAGTTGTTTTCCTTCCCACTTTTGTTTTTTGGTTTTTGTCATTCAACTGGTCCTCGTGTCATTAGTATTGTTTCTGGTGACTATAATCAGTTTTCCTTAGCACTTTTCTATGTAGTCTTTGAGTCGTTGTATTGATATGTCCATGCTGTCTAAAATGCTGGCAAGTCCTCTTCTTTTCTCTCTTCTTAACACATATAGTCTGTCAACATCATCTTTGGGATGCAATGCCTTATGCATGGTCATTAGTTTTCTTGTTCTTTGGTCCATTTGCTTAAGTTCTTCTCTGGTCCACTTCTAGAATGGTCCCAAGTATCTTACCAGGGGGACAGCCCAAGTATTTATCCCTTTGACAAGGTTCCTGCAATAAAATTTTGTTTCAAGTAATTTTCTGGCTCTTCTGAGATACTCTTTTAAAATTTTTTCTTTAATTTCCTGTTATTTTATTGTGTCAACTTCCGATATCCCCAAGTATTTGTAGGTTCCCTTTTCTCCGAGCCTTCTAATTACTTGATTTGGTAGTTTGACTCCTTCTGTCACATGTCGTTTGCCACTTTTTATTACTAGCATGGTGCATTTTTCTTTGCCAAATTATTATTATTAAATGGAAATAATAACTTGAAACCATATAGTTCCAAAAAAGACTAACCTCAGCATAAAATAACCCAACAAGAGTTGACATAGCATAAAACCAACCAACCAACCAACCAATCAACCTTATTCTTTATCTTAGAAGTAATATAAGAATATTATGGTTTCGATTCCTGGGATAATTGTTAATGACTTATGTTCAATGTTGAAGGCAGAATAGAGTGTTTAAATTCAAATTTAAATATAATTTTGCCTATATCATTTTTCTAATCTATACACAAGTACTATAACAACTTTATGTATGAGTTAACTGGGCATCGAAAATGGTAGTTTGTTGTACTCTTTTTTTCTCTTATGAATTGTATACATGACCTAAATGAATTCATATGATCCTGCAAGGTTTGTACAGCTACCTGGTGGGACAACAGTATGAAAGTGTCATTGATATATCTAAGGTTTCACTTGAGTAGATCCTAACAAAAACTTAAAAAATTCTACATGAAGGTTTGAAATGACAGGGGAAAGTAGAAGCCTTATAGTTAACATCTAAAATAATGTGTTCAATTGTATGAACAACTCTTAGAATTATAACTCTTCTCTAATTTATAGAAGACTTGAGATATAAACTCCAATTCCAGTGGAATCAACAGTTTTATAAATTCTCAATTTTAGAAAGTAATAAAAATGTATCTATTACTACAAAGTTAAAAAAAACAATCTAATTTGATCACTAACATTATGATGAAAAGTCAGTTCACAAGTCACCAATGATTCTTAAATAACTCTAAGGTAAAATATTGATTGGATTTTTGTATCTGCATAAAGACATACAAAATCAGAACCCAGTTTTAAATTAACTTACAGAGAAAATTACAAAAGTTCTCTTGAACAAATCTTAGATAACTAAATTTTTCTAATGCTTTAAATTATAAATATCACGAATCCACTCACCCTGTTGGTGGAGCTTAGAATACACTGATTATATCCCCTGTAGGGGGGGGGGGTAAGCCCACCAACAACAATAACAACATCAACCCCACCCCCACCCCTGGATATCCAACACAGGACACTAAACTGCATCTGATAGTGATATTCTACCTCTCAGAATCTAGGGAGTAAAGAATATCCTATTGCTATTACTGCCAGGTTCACTCTGTTTCAGAGAAGTAGAACCTGTTAGTGTTTAATGGATTTGTTTAGAAATTATTCATATTTGAGTACAAAAAAAACTCTTAAGAAAGAACTACAGGTTGACATGTTATTAAAATCAATCAATCATTATCATGAATCCACTGGGTTCTAACTGGAACAACAGTCCATGATAATATTGATGCTTCTGTTTAGGAAAGTGTGAAGGATTCTATCAAGAATCCAGATCATCAAAAAAATTAAGTTAAGAGCAACCATAGACCCCCAAAAATTATCAGTCATATCAAACTGGACTGTAAAATGCTTTATTCTCTAAGTTAGCATATTCTAAGAGTATTTTTCTAATAAAAAGGCTGCTATAATCCGACATTTTTGCTGAGTTAAAGTTACATAATTAGCTGGGATAAGCCCACCCCTGACGAGTCTCCTGGATATGGCACAAAAAATCAGATGGAGCTTCAGAAAATGTGGAGTACCTTTTCATTACCATCATTCCCAGGTCCACTTTGGCCTGGAGTGGTGGTACCTGATAGGGTCCTATCTATGGGTTAAATAGAACTGTGTGACGTTTAAACTGAGTACAAATAAATGACATGCTAAATTGAATTATTTGAAATAGAACTGTTTGATCATTTGAATGTGTGAAACAAATATCTGATGTTTAATTGAATTGTTAGTGATACATAACAATACTTGGAAATATTTAACTGTGTCCAAATGAATGAGTAATGATAAATTTAATAATCAATGCTAAATAACAATACTTGTAACCACTTCACTGTGTGCAAACTAATGATTAATAGTAAACTGTGTCCAAAAAATGAGGTCAGGCTTGTTAAAAAATGTTATCAACAAAATGTGTTTTGAAATCATATATTTAAAACAGGATTTGATTTTGAATAACCTACAATGATTGATATGACATAAAACCAAACCAAACCAAACCCAAACAAATATATATATATATATATATATATATATATATATATATATATATATATATATATATATATATGGTATTATTTGGTCTAACAGGATGGAAATAAATTTATAATCCTAATGTGACCAGTTTGTTGTTTTTCTTAAAGTATATATATATATATATATATATATATATATATATATATATATATATATATATATATATATATGTATGTATGTATGTATGTGTGTATATGTATATATATATATAAAATGCAATAAGAATTTTTTTTAATGTAGTCAAATATCAAAATTACTTCAATTACTTTAATATATACCGAGTCTGCTATATTTCATCAAACATGCAGATATAGAAGTGGGATTTCATGTTTCTTACAGATCTTGAAAATATGGCAAAAATCCTAATGGTGTCAGAACTTTTCCTTGAAAATAGAATTCCATTTGGATAAAAGAAATTTTCTTTTTAATAAATCATAACAAGAACAGTAAAATTCTTTGAGACTGATATGCATTGGAATAGAAACAAATTTTTATAAATTTTAAATTATAAAGAACTGAAACAGCAGAAGAAATTTTGAAAAAATATAACAAGTAATTCAACAAAAAAGCAGAAAAAAAGAAAATTGCCATAAGAATAAAATTTTATGATAGTGGATGACAGTGAAAAGATTCTTTTGTTTGTTAGATATATAAAAACAATCTTTCTAAAATCCTACTTCTTATTTTTATTAAAAATTTTTTCAATAAGTATGAGAACAGGATTTGGGCAGAAATCCAGTTGGGATTTCTTTTCTCTTAAATTGATGCCATATTTTCAAAATGTGTTTTTAAACTGTGTTTTTAAGATATACCATGAAATAACATAGTACATCTTCGGATTTTGTAAAAGAATTTAACATGCATCAAAAATCTACTTATAAAATACAATGGAAAATTTTACCTAAATCTCTCTCTCTCCCTCTCTCTCTCTCTCTCTCTCTCTCTCTCTATATATATATATATATATATATATATATATATATATATATATGCACCACTCCTCTGCTATACTCCCAATCCTTCAGAATGTAGTGGTGCCTGATGAGTATAACACCATGAAATTAATTGCAGCATGTGGTTATAATTTTTGTCTTTTACATATAGAGAGAGATAAAACTATATATATATATATATATATATATATATATATATTGTGTGTGTGTGTGTGCATTATTTATCTCTATATATACATATATATAAGGGCCTATGAGAAGAGGGTTCAGTCAGTATAACCAGACTGGGGACTGAAAAGCTTAGGAGGGGGCCAGTGAATTTCTTACAACTCTCTGACTAAAACAAAACAAAAAACCTGTTTATGTATAAAGTATATTGTTATTTGGTCATTCTGTAACACAGGGAATAAAGCCATCATGTTCAATCACACTTTCATATTTATCGGCCAAAAACCTGTTGACCTTGTTTCTATGTTATCATAAACATATTTTTCTAGACAGAAGAAAAACTTCCCACATTCAAATTTAGTCTTATACAATTGTCTTTATTCAAAAAGCCTTAAATGAAGATTAAATGTCCATTTTGGCCTTAAATCATCAATTTTTAGTGGCACCATCTCTTAAAGGCCTGAAAATACTTTTGCAAAATTTCTCTCAGAGGCATTGATATATATACACACATACATACATACATACATACATACATATATATATATATATATATATATATATATATATATATAAAACACAAGGTAAATTATTGAGTGAAGAATAACAGGTTTGAATTCAGAGTTTTCTGTACCCTGGAACAGTTTTGATATCAAGGTTCATTCTGCCCTACTATTTACCCATAACGGAAGAGAGAATATTATATTCCAGATTTAATTCAAAGTGATTACCAAGGGTCAAAATGAATTTAATTATATAGAATATTATTTACCATTTTTATGCAAAAGCTGTTCAATTCTCAAAATGATAAGTGTCTTTTGCACCACCCTGTGCATAAGCTGATCTCACAACTGAGTAATCACTAATCTATTGCTATGGTAACATATAGCATAACTTAATATTATTCAAAGCAAAGGATAGAGAGTAAATAGATGACATTATTTAATCTCTCTCTCTCTCTCTCTTTCTCTCTCTCTCTCTTTCTCTCTCTCTTACTATAATTTTCAATTATTAAGTCTTCTCTCCTCTTCACGTTCTTACAATCTTTTTAATTTCCCTTTCTTCCCAACTTATTTTCTCTCTTCTTGCTCTTCTTCACATGCTTTTTTTCTTTCTCCTATTTACTTAAGTGACTTGAAAGGATTTCAATCTGTCAATGCTTCTGTGTTCTTTCCACTTCATCTTACAACGTTTCCATCTTGACCCCATAGACAAGCAGATGGATCATTTAGTATGTGAAAGAAATACCATTTGTTTTAAGTAATGAGTTATACAATTATATACACTTGAAAATAGTCAGCATTTCATCTAAACTTTTTGAAACTGTAAGACCAATATTTCAGGCTGATTTTACTATCAATCACAAATCTTTAAGGTCTGAGGAGAATCATATCAGATAAAATGTTTAGTACAGTGATCATTCACAGCCTTTCTTTCACTGGAATTATGTCTGTGCTCTAATATAAAGTTTTAAACACTTTTATATTTGAATTTTTTTGTGTGTGAATTTTGTGTACTTTGGTGCATTATATCTGAAGACCAAGAAGCTAAGGATTGAAAAGATTAATTTAA
Source organism: Sepioteuthis lessoniana (assembly GCA_963585895.1). Classification (NCBI taxonomy): domain Eukaryota; kingdom Metazoa; phylum Mollusca; class Cephalopoda; order Myopsida; family Loliginidae; genus Sepioteuthis; species Sepioteuthis lessoniana. The sequence goes on from OY757938.1 coordinate 30,970,836, forward strand.
AGGATTGACATGATTCATTTTAAGAATTGAAAGAGTTTAATCTATGGATTGAAAGAGTTCATTTTCAAGAAATTTGTAAAAGATAATGATTTTTATGAAACTTACCTTTGTTAACTGTTTTATGCTTCTTTAACTTAAAATTCTTCAATATCTTTGTTATAAAAAACAAATATAAATCACTGTGTGTAGCAAAATTCCGGCTTTGATAAATGAATCTTTTTATTTGAATTATTCATTGATGTACTTGAATTTTACCTTCATTTTGCTCATTATTACAGTCACAACATTTTGGTCATTATATTCTCTGATCTTGAGGTGCCTGTTGCAGGGAATATCAAACTAAATTCTATTTTTAATCCACACTTAGAGGATATTACATAGCAGTTATTTATCATTTAAGTATGGTTAATCTACCTGCTTGAACTAAATGACAGTAGAAACTGAAATTTGGAGAAAATTACCAACTATAACAAATACCTGAAAAAGGCTGAAGGGTATAACTACAGCTGAAATAATAACAACCAAGAAGAGGGCACTAATATGAAAGCATCAGTAAAATATAATTTTTGAATCTTGTTGAAAAAGGAACTTTAAACACATGCTGGATAATAATGGAGAATTGGACATGGAATCAATTGATGCCAAGAAATACTCATCTATTTATTACGAGTCAATAACCAGGTAAAGTAAATAAAAGTTTTGCTTCTGGTAGATCATCCTCCTGAGGCAGCACCTACTCCTGTTGTCTAAAGGAGTTAACTTTATTGACTGACACCTGAGGTACCCTTAAAGAAGAATGCCAACAGAACTAAGCTTTTTTGCCACTATTCACAGCATGATCTCTATTTTAAAAAATGACCTTCTGTTGAAACCTTCTTCCAACAGGGAAGAAAGGTACTTGTATGATTTGATATTTTCAAAAAAAGAATGCTTTCTCATGGGCATATAATGAAAATTTAACTCATGTGATGGAACGGTAGTCATTTACTAAGTTTGATTTATTTGGGCACAAGGTCAGAAATATAGGATCACCCAGTGAAAATCGAACCCACTAACAATGGCACAGTAGTTTCATAGATGAGTGAACTTATTCCTCTTCACAATGACAAATTGTATTCCATTTTCATAAGAGATACATAACCTAAATTAAAATTGTGGTCATAGATGTTCTTTGGGTACTTCATATTATTTTGCATAGTGTTCATTTTTATATTCCTTTATCTTTTAATTTTATTTCCTTTATATTTTTGGATGCTTCAACAATGTTTATCTCACAATAGCTCAATTAGACTGTTGTAAGAATAAGCAGAATCAATAATGTATTTTTTGTGGGGAGGGGGCATGTTTACTAGTTATTTATTAAATAAGATGTATTAAAAGTTAACTGATCCATAAAACTATTACCATCAATTTATAGCCAGGTCTCAAAACTATATATCTTGTATTTACAAAGATAATACTCAACAAATGTAGGATACTTAAAGAAAAAATTGGTACAGTTATCTCTCCTTACATGTAGATTTCATTTTTGTAAAATAGAATTCACTTTTAAGGAATCTATCTTCATAGTAGGAGGCACTCATAGTGTAATGGTTATTGTTGTTGAAAGTGGACAGGTTTATCTGTGATATTTAGGGAGTTTCCTAGCAAATTTTTGAAATGTTCTTTCCACATCTGTAATCATTCTTCTTGGCTTGCAGCTTTTATTTTAACTCTCCATGTGCTCTTCTTTTTACTCACTTCATTTACATTGCCATGGTATTCAATATTGTCTATCTTCTCCAAAGTTTCTTATTTTATTGATCTGACCTTGAATGTATTCTAATTGTTCTTTTTGGTATGCGTCAATTAGTTCGTTTTGTGCCTTCTTTAGTTTCTGACCATTGGCATCAGTTGGGTTTCTTTTATTACATAATACAATATACACCCACACATATACAAGATGCATAGGATAAGTTTCCAGATTTTTTTTGTATGGGCATTTAGAATTGTTGTAGACTCTTGAAAATTCAATATCTTATTGCTATACATCTTATAAGATGACTGACCAATTTTTATGATTTCAGATTCAAATGAACAGCTACAGCAGCAATTGGAATACACCCTATTAAAGCCTGATTGTCACAGCTGGTGAATTTCAAGAATGCAATCTGATACTTTAGAAGAATGATATGCAATAAAATTGTGTTTTAAACTAGAAAAATATGCCACAGAAACGTATGGAATGCTTCAGACTGCTTTTTGATCATCTTGCATGAATCGAGCATTAGTTTTTGAGTGGCATAAGAGATTCAAGGAAGGCAGGGAATCTGAGAAGGATGATGAAAGGTGTGGGAGGAGTAAGGGAGTCAGTACACCACAGTTGATTGGCCAAAGGGTTAATGGTAGGGTTAAAGTTACTATGTTGAGGTTTTAAGGGAGTTCAGGAAGAGATTCCGTCAGAAGTGGACAGCACTCTTCAAATCAGGTCAGTGGCATTTCTACCAGGACAATGCACCAGTCCACAACTCCATCCTTGTCACAGACTATTTGACCATGATGGGCATCAAGACAGTTCCTTACCCTCCCTAGAGTCCAAACCTTGCTCCCTGTGTCTTTTGGTTATTCCCTAAGCTCAGAGGCTGTCGTTATGAGACAATTGAGGAGATGAAAGAGACTGTGACAAAGGTCATTGACACGCTCACACAAGAGGAGTTCCATGGGATTTTCCAGAAATTATTTGAATGGCACAACAAGTGCATTGCAGCCGGAGAAGATTACTTTGAAGGGGACTAGAGTTTCATGTGTGTACTATCAATAAAAGTGCCCATGTGAAAAAAAGTCTGGAAACTTATCGTATGCTCCTTGTATATATATATATATATATATATATATATATATAGAGATATATATATATATATATATATATATATATGTGTGTGTGTGTGTGTGTGTGTATGTGTGTGCATAAGTGTACACACAAACAAATATATAATAAGAAGAATAAGAAGATCAGAACGAGAAGAAATCAAAGCTGCTGAGAATTGAGTCCAATAATGATATATTTGATTCACATAATCTATAAAAGTAGATTTTAAGTTAAGCTTGACCAACTAAAAACAAAATTCTACTCAGGGCAAAATTCAGTTGAATGAGGTTAAAAACAAAAAAAAATGGAAAGTAGTCAGCATAAACTAATTTACAAAACTGAATTCTTTTGAAAAATAGACCATTAATAAAATATTTACAAGTTTAAGCCATCTTTATTTATGACTGAGATAGTTTTAAATAATTTTGTCATGGAACTAGTCATTCATAAATTTAAAACCAACCAGGCTTTCCCAACTTCAAAAAGTAGGATTAAATATTCTTTTTAACACCATTAGTAAAATGAAGCTTAGATTATTAGGTATCCAGTATTATATTCTCTCACAATTTAATATCATAAGTATTTTAACAAACTATTGCTTCTAATTGCTTTGTTGGAACTAAATTCTTATGATCAGTGCTTTTTATAACCTTTATATGCATCAGTTTATAGAAACCATAGCTCATAATTATTTAAACAAGCATAAATTTGTTTTTATTGCCAAGGATTAAGGAACCATTCGAGATAAATTTACTTTTTTGACAATTCTTCCAAATGGCAATGAGAATTTGACTTTTCATTTTTCTTGATTGACTCTGAACAAGATTCTAGGATAGAATTTTTTTTTTATTAAAGAATTTAATTCACTGAAAAAACATTTTCCTGATATTTATGAAAACACCAAAACAGGACCTAATGCATGACTTTTTATGGTTAATGAAATAAAATTTGATTCTTTTTCTTAGTAAATATATTCCCTTTTTCTTATTGATGATATTCCCTTTATGAATTTGCTGATATCGACCTCTTCTCATTGATAATATTCTCCTCTTCTTATTGATGATATTTCCTTTTTCTTATCAATAATATTCATTTTTTTATTGATGATATTCCCTTTTTCTTATAGATATTCCCTTTTCCTTATCAAGAAAGCAGCTTTAGAGGAGGAGATAAAGAAACTCAATTTTCTGAGGAAAAATGAGAAAAGAGTAAAAAATAAAGCAGCATAATATCTAACATGTTCCACATTGAAGAAGAAAAAATAAAATCTCTGGAACCTCATGAGATCCTATAGCCCCAGAAGTCACAAGACACAATGCTCCAACCATTTGGAGTAGTTTCAGAGCCCCTCAGGTTGGTGAATGAGAAACTTACATTACCATCCAGATCACCAGTCAAACCAGATGACCCTGTGGTGTCTTAGAAAACATAGAATCCACCAGCATGGAGACACAGGATAACCTGGTGATGCTAATAAAAGCTTATCCTGCTTCAATGTCATTAAACAGATTGCCTGCCCTGACATTTTCCATTGAGACCTTCTGGAATACTCTGATTGGATTGCTTCATTTACCACCCTGATAGGAGCCAAGGATATTTCACCTCAGGAGAAAATCCATCATGTCATGTAATATCTAGGGGAATCAGCTTGCAAAGCTATCAATGGCTATTTTTGCTGAGGACTGACAATGCCAATAATAGAGTGAGAGGTGCTAGTAGATCAATATGGATGTCCATTCATGATAGCAGAAGCTTTCCCCACTAAGCTGAAATCTTGGCAACAAATACGCAGCAAAGACTGCACAGATGTGCAGATTTCCAGTTACAGAGCAACGTTGTAGAAGATAAGATGAGTTATCTACCCTTAATGACAGCAGAGAGATCAGAAAAGTCTTGATGAAGCTACTGAAGTTGTTGACAAATCATTGGGGGTGGTGTAAAGTCTTTATATCTGAGGTAATAGATATGTAGTATCACCTCCCTTACTAAGGTCAGTAAATGGGCAGTCAATACTACCTTAACAGAAATCTTGGTCCTTACTTCCACCTCGGCCAAGGAATGCTATCCCAGAATCCATCGCCTCTCACTCTTCTCTCTTCCCTTCTCTCTCCTTTTCTCTCTCGCTCTCCCTCTCCCTCTGGCCAATCAGCGGAGATAGTAGCAGTTGCCGAAGACGACCCAAAACAGAAGAGGAGGCAGTTGCTGAAGAGATTCCAAACACTAAACACACGTGTTGACCGCCGGACATTTTCTAGCCAACACGTGGCGTTGTATACGAAGAATAAAATTCCTAATTTAAAGTTAATATTTGTACTTCTCATTTATTATCTCAAATAACATAACCCAAGTACATATATTACAGATACTTGCTAGGTATGGACTATTACCAAGATGAATCGATAGGATGGTGATAAAAGACTGAGCGAGAACGAACATCTGCTGCTATGCCTGGTACATTCCTTTATTGACCAAATCCCCCGGATGTGGTAGGGGCCGTAACCCCTGTGGCAGCAGAGGTTATTTCCCTTTTGTTAGTTAGGATATTACAATGCTCTTTTTTTTTTTTTTTAATAATGACAACAACAATGACAGTGGTGGTAATAATTATCTGGTGAGGGAGTTCATTCAGTCTGTGAAGTGATTGGGATGCTTGAACAGATGGCTCGGACTCTATGTCGGAGGAGATGTCTGTTAACCTAAATGAGAGAAAAGAAAATGATGATGGTTCAGACTATTGTGTACGGGTATGTTTATTATTTTTTTTTTTTTTTTGTTAGTGGTCAAATCTTTTGGGTGGCCGTTTTGTTCTACTTGAACGCCTGAGGTTTAGAGTTGTGTGTTGTGTTTGGTTGTCTTTGTATTCTGGTGGTGTTGTCGTATGTGTGTAGCTTTCATCTTCAGATGAGGGGTAATCCAGTAGGTTATGTGTATGGTTTGTTGTTGGCTTAGGGATTTTTTTGAAGAAGCTGGAATTTCTTGTAGTTTGGCTACCTTTGTGTGTGGCGGTGATCATGGATCCCTTTTTCTTTATAATAGTCATTGGGTTAGGCTGGTAAGGTGTGAGAGCCTTTGAGGTGTTGTCGCTTTTTACAATGACTGTATCACCCACTCTGAGATCATTGGGTTTCACGTACGCTTTTCTATCAGCGTATTGCTTTATTTTTCTCTTGGCTTCGGTGTCACGCTCCCTAATGCTGGGGTCTTCAGCAATGGGTGTGATCAGGTGTGGCAGGCGGTTTTTTATGGTCCGGCCAAATAGGATTGTGGCTGGGGGTGCGCCGGTGGTGCAATGTGGTGTCGTCCGGTAGTCCAGCAGGAAATTGAATAATTCCTGCTTCCAGCTTCGACCTTTATTTAAGGCAGCTTTAATGGACTTTTTTACAGTGCGCATGAAGCGTTCTGTTTCCCCGTTAGCCTGGGGCCATAGGGGTGTTATTCTCCTGTGTCTGAATCCAGTGATGGAGGCATAGGTTTTGAATTCGTGGCTGTTGAATGGTGGGCCATTGTCCGTTTTGAGGGAGACTTGCACACTAAATTCGGCGAATATCTTGTATAGGCGGGGTATGACTGATGTTGTTGAGATGGAGTCCAGGATGTCGACAACAACATAGCGTGAGTTTTCGTCTGTGACAACGAGGAGGTACTTTCCATTTTGAAGGTGTCCAAAGTCAGCACTGACTTCTGCCCATGGGGCTGCTGGTAGTGGGGACATTTGCAGTGGCTCTCTTGTCGGTTTATGGGTACTGATCTGACAGGTGTGGCAGTTCTTGATGTTTTCTTCCACTAGAAGCTGCATGTTTTTGAACCAGACCTTTTCTCGGAGGAGAGCCATGGTTTTCACAATGCCTTGGTGTCCAGCATGTGCTATTTTGACAGCTCTGTTTTGTAGTGCTTCAGGCAGTACTATTCGGTGCCCTTTGAGGATGATGCTATCCTTGTGTGCAAGTGATAGTTCGGCACGATTGGCGTGCAGAGTGTGGAATGTTGCTTTGTTTATGCCATCCTCGACACCATGCCATTTGTTGGTAAGGATGGCTTGGATGACGGTGGTGAGTGTCTTGTCTTTTGCCGTTTCCGTTGCAACTTCATCAATTGTCATTGCTTTGGGGGTTGTGGTTGAGAGGATGTAGTTTATATATTCCTCTGCTATTTTTTGTTCTCTGTCGCTTGGTGGTAGGTGCGTTGGATGGCGGCTGAGATAGTCAGCTGGGTTGTCATGGCCTGGTCTGTATATGACGGTCATGTCGTATGGTTGCGTTCTCAAAACCCAGCGTTCAATGCGTGCTGATAGTTGGGAGCGGGTGTTGTTAAAAATAGATGTTAGGGGTTTGTGGTCTGTAAAGACAGTGAATGGAGCTCCAAAGATATATATGTGAAAGTGTTCACACGCCCATGTGATGGCGAGTGCTTCACGTTCTGTTTGGGAGTATCTCTGTTCAACTGCGGATAGAGCACGACTTGCAAATTGTACTATCCGTCCATTTTGTGACAGCACGGCAGAAATGCCTACCGGACTGGCATCCGTATGTATTTCAGTGTGTTTGTTCGGGTCAAAGTAGGCAAGTGAGCATGCTCTGCTCAGTGCCTCCTTAATGTTTTTTAGACATTCAGTGTGGCGTTCAGTCCAGGACCACTGTGTGTGTGTTTTTTTTTTGTTGGTTGACGTAGTTCATGGGTGAGGGTTGCATAGTTTGGAATGAATTCTGCCCCGCAGAAGTTAGTCATCCCCAACAAGCTTCTGACTTCTGATGCGTTTTTAGGGTCGGGTAATCCAAGGATTGCTTTTATTTTGAGGTCGCTTGGGCTGATGCCTTCATTACCGAAGGTGTGTCCAAGGAACTCCAGTGACCTCTTGTTGTACTCACATTTGCTGCCATTTAGGGTGAGCCCTTTTTCGCGAAGTCGTCTGAATATCGCGTGGAGGTTTTGGTCGTGGTCTTGCTGGTCTGATCCGAAGCAAAGGATGTCGTCACTGATGTTGATGGCTCCCTTGATCCCTGTAAGTGCTTGACTAATTTCTTCCTGGAATATCTCACTTGCGGAGTTGACACCAAAAAAGAGTCTTTTATATCTGTACAGGCCCAGGTGTGTTGCAAAGGTGGTTATATATCGGGATTCTTCAGCTAGTTCCAATTGGTTGTAGCCTTGGTTAAGATCCAATTTGCTGAAAACATTAGCTCCTGATAGCATAGTTTTCAGTTCATTGAGTGTGGGGGTTGGGTGTCGTTTCCTTTTGATAGCTTTGTTTGCCGCCCTCATGTCGATGCAAATCCTGATTTTATTTTGACCCTTTTTGGGTACTACAACAATAGGAGATACCCATGGGGTTGGTCCGTCTGCCTTTTCAATCACTCCCAGTTTCTCATCTTTGGCTATTGACTCTTCTATATCCTTCCTTACGTGAAAGGGGACCCTGCGGTATCTCTGAGCGATGGGTGGTATGTTTTCATCTATGTATAGGTGAACTTTTTTTCTTTGAGTTTACCCAGACCATTGAATAGGTCTGCGTAGTCCTCTAGAAGTTTAAGAGTGGGGAGTGGGGTCTGTGCATCAGAGTTACTGATGTGGTTGACTGAATGAGTGTTTGCTGACAGTAGTTTGAGCCTTTTACACGTTTCCCAGCCAATAATGGGTTTTTCTGGGTTCTTTATAACATGTATGTCCGCTTGGCAGGAGATGCCTCTAAACTTTAGATGTGTGCTGAATTGACCTAGGAGTGGGGTGGCTTCCTTGACACCGAATCCAGATATTACGGTTTTTGTGGGTCGGAGGATTTTGTTGGTCTTAGGGATTTGTAATCTGCCTTAGACAAAATGTTTATGGTGGCGCCAGAGTCAGCTAACACATTGAACATTTGATGGCCATCACCAAAAGATAAGTCAAAGTAAGGAAGGTTTTTCACTTTCCCTGTATGGAAAACATATTCCGTGTCACTGCCGCTGTTTGAGTCTCGTTGATGGTCCTCAATGTAGTTTACCGGTCGTTGACTGGTTTGAGCTTGTGGGCGTGGGGGCGGTTTGTTCTTCGCCGTCTCTCCTCGTCATTTAGTTTTCTGAAACAGACTGAGGCGAAGTGTCCCCATCTCCGGCAATTTACACACTGGTTCTGGAATGCAGGGCAGGATGTCGGTCCCCGTTCATGTGGGTATTTCCCATTGCAATTTCTGCACCGGTTTTGCTGGGGGCGTTTGCGTGGCCATTGTTGTTCATGCGTGACTTTGTTGGCTACTGCATTAACGGATGTGGTTGGTTTTGTAGTAGAGTTGGCGTCTTCTAAGCGCATCTGTTCCATTTGTTTGGATATGGTTTCTGTCATTTTGGCATAGTTTATTAGATCGCCTAGGAGCATGTTTGGGTTCATCAGTCCCTTTTGGCGAACTTTTTCTGATAAACAGCCCGTTATTAGCTGGGATTTTATTTCTGCATTTCTGTCTGTGAAACGGCAAATAGCTGCTGCCTCTTTTAATTCCCGATGAAAGTCCTCTATGTTTGGGGTGGTTTTTTTTTTTCGGAATATAAATCTGTTATACTCAGTGTTGTTTTCTGTGTTGAAGTGGTTTTGCACAGCCAGGACGAGCTTATCGAAGTGTGTTTGGTTTTTTTCTGGTGTGGTTTGTTCAGACGGTAGTTCGTCAATAATATCATTTACTTCTTCGCCAACAAAAGTTAAAAGCATAGCTTTTTTTCGTTCATCGTCTTCTATGTTGTATGCAGTGAAGTAATTTCTCAGTCCGTTGACATATTTTGTCCATTTTGCGGCTTTGTTTTTTGATTCGTGATTAAATTCTGGGTAATTTGGTAAAGCGGCCATGTTAGTTGTTTTTTTCGGCACGTGGGCAGGTTTGTTCTTTTCTTTTTTTTGTTGTTGTTATTGGTGAGTAAACGACTCTTTCTTCGTCGCCAATGTAAAGTCTTTATATCTGAGGTAATGGATACTTGCTAGGTATGGACTATTACCAAGATGAATCGATAGGATGGATGGTGATTAAAGACATAGCGAGAAAGAACATCTGCTGCTATGCCTGGTACATTCCTTTATTGACCAAATCCCCCGGATGTGGTAGGGGCCGTAACCCCTGTGGCATCAGAGGTTATTTCCCTTTTGTTAGGATATTACAGGTGGATGGCAGCAATGACTAGAACCACCTCAGAGAGATATCCCCACTTTATCCAACTTTGTGGACTTTGTTGCTGAAGAAGCAAAAATTGCCTGTGACCCCAACATATCATCAATATTACCTCAATATGCTTAAGAAATGGATGCAAAACTGAAGACTAAGAGATTTGGTATCAATGTCTTATTAGAAGACAAGTTTTCTACAAGGTCATGTCAGTTCTGCCAAAAAACAAGGCCACAGCCTACTGGAATGCAAAATCTTTTCTGATAAGGACATGAGCAAAAAGAAAAGATTCATCCAAGACAACAAACTCGGTTTTTCATGCCTGGTAGAAAGTGGTGTCAGGAAAGAAATATGTGTGAATGCGATAAACAACAACACCCCACCTGCCTTCAAATGGATTGAATCCAAAAACAAAGTAAAAAGGTCATCTGGTCACATACAGACCCCTGCACTACAAGGATAACAAAAGGTGAATGAACACTCTGCTGAGGTAATTTGCTGAGGGGTATTGAAACTGATCTCTTTCATGATTGTGACTATGCCCAGACGCAACACCTGACATGTTCAATAAGACATCATGCTGGATGCTTCGTTTATTTTGACAGACACACTTGAGATGCTTTATAGTTCTCGAAATGAACTAACCAGGGACTCCCAGCCAGCAAATCTCCGATTGACAACCATGACAACAAAAAAATACTATTAGTTGTCGAAAATCTGGCACTTGTGATATGGCGAGAATATCATTTTCCAATGCTTATTCTAGAGAATTTACCCTGTAGAACGGTCCCATATATCAACCTCTGAAAATGCTATGAAGTAGCTTCTCTTGAAAAGTATTGTGCATCACATTCACTAACTTATGAACTGTGAAGTTGAGTTGCTGATAGGGTATGATTACCTCATGATTTAACCCCGAGGAACTGTAGCATTAAAAAAGACAATTTGCCCTTCGGAGTGGAAACTAATTTGGGTTGGAGTATTGTCGGAAGAACAGACATTAGGGACAACTCTGAGGATGCTATTTGGTTAATCTGTCGAGTGTTGACATGTAAAATCCCTCCAAACCTTCAACCAGACATCAATAAAACAAAGAGTCCAAACAAAAATATTCCCACGAAAGGGAATTTTACCATTCGGTCTTCCTTTCACAAAGAAAGACCTGTAGATGTGGCAAATCTATTTGAATTGGATTTCACAGACAAGGAAAATGAAAAGGTGGACCTATAGGACTTACACTCCTATAATTTAAAATGGGCGTTATGCCACTAGTCCCCGAAACAAAGATGGCGGACGTACGTAAATATTCAGTCTCGGAAAACCATTGGCCAAGAGAACCACGTGGTCAGTGCTTAAAACTACGCCCTCATTTGAATTTCATCCCGCGTTTTTGGAGCCTACCCCAGGACACGTATTTTCTATAAATACTTCGTCTTCAAACACTCTTCCTCTTTTTCACATTTTCACATTTTCACTTGTAAGGCTAACACACTCTCTCCAGGGTGACTTCCAGAGAGAATGCTATCACTCTCTCATATTCACCAACAGCCATCAAACGCCACAAAATGTATATGCCATGCAAACATTCCTTTCCTCAATATACCTTGTCGGTGAGACTTTTTCCAGCCTCGAAAACAGCAATTGCGTCAAACTACAGAAAGAAACAAACATTTAGAAATACGTAGTCAACATGCATAGGACACTTTTATTATTTAGTCCTTTTTGTAGTTTTAGTAGAGTTAGTCACACACACACACAGAGGGTTATTTCAGGAACAGTAATAGAACCATAGTAATGTTTTAAATGTTTCATTGTATGCATTGTTAAGATATACATTTGTTTTGTTTATGTCGCCTTGTTTTGAATGTTCCTTTTGTCCGCGCCGTTACATATCGTTTACACATCTTTACTACAGTTGCCTCCATGTGCCTTTTTCTAAACACCAACTACATACTACTAAGCAAATAATATACCAAACCAACCTAAATTTTGGGGGACCAAACATATCTACCAAATAACATGTCCCCCTACAGACCTTCGCTTCGTGAAAATCCTAAAAGGTAAGCAAATTCTGCAAGATGTCTGCAAAATTTGTGACTCGGTAGGACAAATGGAGATAGTTGCTACTTAGGCTAGCTTCTCTAAAATTATCAAGGTGCAACAAACCAAAAGACTTTGGAGAAGCTATAGAAGTGCACTTGCACCGTTTTTCCGATGCAAGCATCCTAGATCAATGCATGTATCTAAAGGAGATCAAAAGAGGCGGTCAAGTGCTTTGCTCCCTCATGATTGGGAAAGCCCATGTTGTTCCGTTGCGTCTAATCACAATTTCAAGATTAGATTTACCGGCAGCTGTGACGTCGGTAAAGATCAGCCAGCAGCTAAATTGTTAATTAGGGTTCAGATATATCAGCAACCACTTCTGGACTGATTCATAAATCGTCCTAGGATATCTAAATGATAAAGCAAAGCAGTTTTATGCATATGTGGAAAATGACGTTCAAGAAATTAAAGAATCCACAAATACAGAACAGTAGTGTTAGGAGTTAAAAAAAGGATAAACCAGCAAATCATGCAGCGAGGGAATTAAATACAAATGAACTGATGGCATCTGGTTTCGTGGAACACATTTCCTTTGGAAAGAAAAAACACTTACAGACAACCATGTGTATAAAATTCCCACTGCTGACCCTGTAGAGAAAGGAAAATTCCCACTGCTGACCCTGTAGAGAAAGGAAAAATTTCGTATTTTGGTTTGGCGCGCAATTTAATTCGACACTTAATTTCACCCAATCAGGATGACTTATCCTATTCATCCCGGACCTTCATTTCCGGCCACCAAATCTTGTAAGCTGCCAAACACAGTCTCTTTGGCTGGAGAACGCCGACCAGTGCAGACGTCTTACTGGCCGTTCTTCAATAGCGATGATTTTTAGCTGGACAACGCCGCCCAGTGCAGACATCTCACTGCGGCTCTAAAATAGCAGCAGCAGCAACATGGATACACGAGGGAACCCATCTAATTTATGGATTCCTTACAAGGAATCCCAGTTGAATATAAATTAGATGCATTCAACATGCTTCGCACAGGCATAACTTTATGTCACCCAAAATTGGCTATGTCGATCTGAGCGTAATCCCGCTCTTGACACGCTAGCTCTCAATTCACCTCTGGTCCACCTTAATGGAGATAACGCATACTCTCCCCAAATACCAGACACACAAAACTACACGGTGACATTCAAAGTTCAATTCCTACAACTGCAACAATGTCTTTCGTCAAAATCCAACGAACACAATCCCTCGCACGTCCGACGACACACGCTGCCATCTCAACCATCTCAACTTCTCATAACTCAATTTCGCCTCAATACTCACAACCCTTCACGAGTCTTGCAGCACCAAAAGCAAACCCAATATTCCATGCTGCAAATAAAAACCTTATTCCAAAAATATATTTCGACCATCGCCATCTTACTTCTTCCTCCTTCTTTTATTTCTCACAAACTTAGCGAGGGCCTTACAACACTCAGCGAGGAAACAACACAACGTAAACACACATACGTTACAACCTATCCTCGCTAACAAACAAACTTTCCCTCGCTACTAACAAACCAACTTCTCCAGCAAAAATCATCCTATAAAAACTCTGGCTACAAAATGGTTCCCCCTCGCTAAACAATAATAACCATTTCACCTATGGCTAAAATCCCTGTCCACTATATCAAAATTTGAAAATTCCTGCATAAAAAATTGGGGGTGATTTTCAGACTGAAGACGAGTACTATGAGTGGTCTCCCTTATCCAACAGTACATCTTTAGAAAAAAGGGATATAAATTGGAATCTCCCGAAGCAACCAGGCTGAAAGAAAAATCGTAAAATCCGTACCAGAGGAAGCCTATCAGGAAGAGTTGGTCACCCATTGTAAAGATAGTGGTCAAACAAATGTCAAGTAAACTCTTCCTATTAGACTCTTTTGTCGATAAAAATGAAATGCTCAGAGTTGGCAGCAGGCTGACCAAATCTACATTCCCTATAGAAGTAAAGCATGCCTTGATACTTCCCAGTGAGCGTCATATGACCAAGCTAGTAATCAAGCATTTTCACAAGCTAACAGCTCGTCAAGGTTGGGGTATGACTATGCACTATTTCAGGAAGAGATAATTCTGGATCATAGGGTGTAGAACTGCAATATCCTGGCACTTGTTACAATGCATTGTGTGTAAATATCTTCGAGTATCAACTCAGATTCAAAAGATTGTGGGATGGATTGCTTTGATTCTTTTCTAATCAAGGAGTGCAGTTAAACGATATGGCATAATCTTCACCTGTATGAAATTCTGAAAAGTGCATATGGAGGTCGTAGAAGATACGACAACGGATGCTTTCATAAATTGCCAACGTTATTTCATATCAACTCGAGGAAAGGTGCGAACTATTTGATGTCATCAAGTGTCAAATTTTGTTGCTGAAAAAAGAAGAACTGAAAGTCGAACAGAGCAAACTGGATACGGATCTTCTTGCTTTGTTACAACTGTGACTTCATTCTCAACGCTCCTGCCATTTACGATATGGGTTCGGAAAGACAGATAGGAACCGTAAAAAAGGTATTTGATGGCCTATTGGTAATCTCGGAAAAGAGGTTTGGCACGTTATCATTGCGAACCTTTTTCTGAGGCAATGACCATTGTCAATAGTCCCCCATTGATGACTGACAATCTCAGTGATGCCTGCGATCTGATTCCTCTATCGCCAAACCAGCTGCTGACCATGAAAGCTTCCATCTGGTAACTTTTTGAAGGAAGATGCCAATGCCAGAAAAAGGTGGAGATTAGTTCAATATATCTTTGATCAGTTCTGGAAAATGTGGCGTGTGGAATATTTGCAAACCCTTCAGACTCACCAAAAAGGAATGCAAAACCAATGCAATTTCATAGATGTCATGATCGTCAAAAACGACATACCCCACGGTCACTGGAGGCTTGCAAGAATTATGAACACCCTCAAAGTTCCAGATGGAAGTGTAGAGAAAGTGAGTGAATTGGTGAGTGAATTGGGTCAAAACAGGATTAGAAAACGTGTAAGAAAGCCTATGTGTTTAGATGGACTCACTCACACATTAGAGTTGCTCATTCGTCCTGATAAAAGTAAGTAAATCATTTTGCTCCAGGCACCACACAAAATCGAAGGTGCATCTACTCTTGATATATAATCACAAAGGTGATTTGAGAAGGGAAGATGGTTACTGCTAAATACTAACTAGTAAAATCGGCAGATTCGTTTCACCAACCCCACCCTATTTCTGAGACCACCGATGACCCAATTGATCTCAGGTCAATTTCATCTTACAAAATAGTCCTTAGAGTGTCTAATCTTTAAGTAAAAAGAGAAATATAAAGTGCACAAAAAGGTTTCAGAGATAAAAATGATTAGAAATTTGGCAGGTTTCTCTAGTGTACAGAAATATGGTCTCTATACAAGAGACTAGTAGAGAATTTTCTAAGGACCTTTTGGACAGAGACCTTTGAAGTGGTTAGACCAGCTTCATTACACTCAGTACATTCTATACTGATGTGATAAATCGAATTGCTTAGCCCACATGTTGCCAACGAGTTTTCATTGCTGCTTATATTATTGTGCATTAGAATGGGGTGACAACGATTACACTTGGCTATTAGCTAGATAGCAGGACGTTTGCCATTCAAACCCATACGGCTAATTGTATCAACTTGTAAATCGGTAGTTGAGGTTTTTTCTAGGACCTGATCAAGGGTCAGCTTCTGTGCTGTCCCGGCCCGGCTTGAATAATTATTTGAACGTAATTATACAACTTCAAACTGATAAAATTTCAACCAAAGATAAAGAATGCAACAAAAACAAACACTATGTTACCATAACAATGAAAGTAAAATGGCCAATAGGAATTCCATTCTGATTTGCCATGATTATGGCAAGAGAATCAAAGTAATCCATGGTGTAAGTAGGCCTTGAGGATATATATATATATATATATATATATATGTAAAACATTTATGTAGAAATAAGTAGAAATATACAAGTATATCTATGTAAGTACATATTAACATCTGTGTATATTTTTAATATATTCTTATATATATATATATATATATATATATATATATATATATATATATATATATCAAAAAATATATATATATATATATGTATATTTGTGTGCATATGTGCGTGTGGGTATACATGTGAGTGTGTGTTAAGTTGCCAATGAAGATCTAAGGATGGTGAATTTTTCTTTCATAATTTTTGCATAATGTGAAAATAAAAAATAAGTGCATCAAAGCAGAATTACTTACTCATACACAGACACATACACACACACCATATGTGCAAATAGTTTTGTAAACAACAATCGATCATTACTACTAGTGAATATTAAGTGCTTTTATACACTTAGAATTTATTTTTGTATAAATCTTGTCCATCTGACAAATTAAAAGGATGAAAATAATTGAAATTCTGCCTTGGAGTTACTCAGTATTAAATAAGTGAACAACAAGAATATTTGCTTGTTACTCAAATATTGATTATCTTTAAGCATTTTTAATAACTTTCATCTTTCAAAATTTACACACGCATGCACACACACACACACACACACACACACACACACATATATATATATATATATAAATTAAGAAAAACATTGTTATATGAAGATGTTGTTGAGAACTGAATTTTTTATATTCATATCTATTTTGTAATTCACACACACACACACACACACACACACACACACACACACACACACACACACACACACACACACACATGTATATATTTACACACACACACACATAGACCTATGTATATATATTCACACACTTATTTATATTTATAAACATGAACACACACACACACACACACACACATATATATATATATATATATATATATATATATATATATATATATATATATATATATATCTTTTTTTTTCCTGGAATTCCATTACCTGTTGGGTTGTTGAAGTCCTATCCTAAGTAATTCCTGTTAATGCCATCTACATCAATGGAGGTTACTGAGTGGTGCCCATCTCCTCTTTAAGTAACATCTGACTGGTTTTACTTACAGCAAGGAATGATCCCTGACCTAACTTATAGAGATGATTTTTAAATCCGAGTTTTCCTTCTTCTAGATTGGTTGCCACACTAAGTCTAAAGATCCCGGCTTACCCTAAATACATATGAATGTGGGTAAAACATATCAGCATAGATGTATTCATGCCTTAATTTGATGTGTGTTTATGGATGAATATTTGAAAAGTATTAGTTTATAAATTTTACATTTTGCCTGTTAGGAAACTTTTAGCATCCATTCATATTGATAAACTCTGTTTATTCCTCATCACTTGGTCTAAGGATCCCAAGATCCAAAGGTACCTATATAATATTAATAATATTTAATGTTAGTAGGAATAGAAATTTGTGCCAATGTCTTTTCCCCTCTGTTAATGAGCCCTTTGCTATTTCCTGGGTTTGTTATTATTGTTGTTTTGCAGTTTTATTATAGGAGCCAAGGAAAAATTCACACACACACACACAATTCCATATCTCTAAAGAGATAGATTACTTAAAAAAAAAAAAAATTTAAAATACGCCGCGAGTTAATTTTCTACATAATTCAGGTCAGCTGTTGTTAATATTGTCAGCAGCATATGCAGGTGTACTCTCATGCTGGGGTAGATGTAATTTTCCCTGTCATAATCAAAATAAAATATTTTTCAAGATAAAAGTAGGAAAAAAGTAGAGGGAAGAAAAAGATAAGAGGTTTTTTAAAAAAATCATTGTAACTTGTGATGAAATAAAACGAAAGTTAATTGAAATGATAAAAATAAAAAAAAACGAAAAAAACAAAAACACTAAGATATAAAGTAGAATTTATCTTTCATTTTTTTTCTTTTTTTAAATTCGATTTGAACAGGAAAAAATTGCTGGAAAAAAGTTTTGAGAGAATTCAAGAAAATCTACCGTCTGTGTTGAGAGGTTAGAGTCATGTGACCTATTGATCACGCAGGCATTCTAATGCAATCAACACAAGCTGTAACATGATTATCTCCCTTCAACTAAAAAAGTATTACTCGTTCCAAAACTGTTAAAAAACATTTTGAGCTTAAAAAAACAAAAATTCCTTGACTATTTTCATGATGAGCAGAGTAAGATTGGTTAATCAATATATACATCCAAATTCTATAATAATGGGTAATTCTATTAAATTTATTTAGAGATGAAAATCATGAAGGATCTCCTAGTCCTATAAGGAATTATGGCCCAGTTTTAGAATCAGGAATGTATGAAATGTAATTTTTTTTTGAATTGATAACAATAAGAAATAAAATAGAAACCAGCAACCCAGATTAAGTAACATCCCATCTCAAATTTTAAAAGGGAATGCCAGTTTCATTTTTCATGTGAATTTCATAAAATTATATTGAAAATTAATTTTGCCATTTCTGTCTGAATTTTCTTCAAGAAGGTTTAATTCATTTTGTATAAAATGGACAATTTTTCACATCTCAGGTGTTATTTATCCCCAATGATTCGATCAGGTACCCTTCAACCTTCTTCTGATATATTTCCAGTAGAATGACATGATCATGTACACTTCAGCATTCTTCTGATGTATTTACTGTCGAATGATTTGATCAGGTACCCTTCAACCTCCTTCTGATATATTTACTTTAGACTGATTGGATCATGTACTCTTTACACTTCTTCTTATATATTTACTGTAAAATGATTTGATCAGGTACCCTTCAACTATCTTCTGATATATTTAATGTAGAATGATTTGATCTGATACCCTTCAACATTCTTCTTCCTATGTGTTTACTGTAGAAATATTTGATCAGGTACCCTTCAACCTTCTTCTGATATATTTTCTGAAGAATGACATGATCTGGTACCCTTCAGCCTTTTTCTGATATATTTTCTGTAGAATTAGTGATATAAACTTTTATTGTAAAGTTCTAAAGTTGACACCATAAATACTGGGCGAAGTCAAAAGTTTTGCCATATCTTGGTACATGTTAGCAGCACATATATCATGCAACTGAAGTAGTTCAAGTCATGGAACATAGTATTGTGGTAGTTGATGAGCTGACAAGTTTTGCATTACTTCACTCCATATGTGATTTGAAAGGTGCACAGATAAACCAGCAACAGTCTAATTCAGGAATTTAAGCTTTATTTGTTCAAATTCGGCCATATACCTGCAGAAGTAACCGAAAACATTTGTTGTGCAAATAAAATAACCAGATGGTTCAAGAAATTTTGCTTGGATTACAAGGACTATGATGATCCAACAAGGTCAGATCATCTTAAAACCATGGATTCAAAAGTTGTGCTCCTTGCCATTGGGGTAAATCCAGTGAGTAGCTCTCAAAAAGAAATCTGGCAAGACTGGAATCTCACAGTCCAGTGTGATTCATCACCTTCATGACCTCAGCAAAAGCATTTAAAGCTGCCAACATCTTTTACTAACCCTGGTATATGAGAAGAAAGGATACAAACCCAAAATATTTTGAAGAAAGAACAAAATAATTGAGGAAAATAGTCTAATACAAAATTAATTCCATTTTACCATTATTTGTTATGTATGTATGCACAAGTAATATGTGAAACAAGGTCAGTTTTTAAGCAAACTTTAACAGGTTTAAATTTAGGATTTTTCTTCTAGATTGGTTGCCATACTAATGTTAAAGAGCCCAGTCTTCCCTACTATTTATCCATAGTCAGATGGAGAGTAGATGGATGTATATCTTACCTGGGAGTATTTGTGCTAATTGATATGTCAACAGCTTCATCCAGGACTTGAACTTGGCTGGCCATTTCCATTTCTTATAATGATAACAGTTATACCATAAGTGTGTCTGTTTAAGTTCATGTCGATAGATTTTAAGATGAACTTCCAAGAATCAATTATTTTAGCTTGTGTCGAAAAAAATGTTTGTTTTTTGTGAAATATTTTTTTCTCACACCCATTGGTTTTCAGATTCTGTAACACAGCACATTCATATGCCTTAAGGTTTACCTCTTTATGCCACAAAACCAATATAAAATCAATGAGTTCTATCATAGCTGAGCATTTGATGATTTAAAACAAAAATTAAACTTTTATTTTCTGTGATGAAGAATAAAGATTCAGTAGGTGGCTTGATTTTGCATTGGTGCTAAGCAAACATCTTCTTTGAAAGAGGCACATGACTCATACAAATTTCCTGCATGACCAATGGACAGCAACTTCACAACAGATTAAATAACCAGTGTGACCTTTGGCTGAAAGAGTGATAAATTTGGAAGCCATGATCATTGGTCTCATCTGGTCAGAATAAGCAACAAATGAAAGATTAAAGCAAGTTATGCCCATGTATCACTTGAAACAAGTTGTTTGGGCTAAAACAGACAGTAAGTCTCCTTTGTGTTAGATTTGTGAATATTTTCCATTACTTCACACATTTTATCTCATTAAACACACCAGATTATGTTTGGTTTAGAAAACTGTTTCATAAATATTTCATTTGTTATTTGTTTGAAATTATCTAAAGAAGAATTGGCTTCGATATCAAAAGCTTGTGGATTTTATAATCAAGCCCAAAGTATTAACCATTGTTACATTTTTGGATTTCTATAAGAGAAATGGATCCTTCAGTATCAAAAAAAAGTTTTGATTATTATAATTCTGTTTTCCACTTCATATTTATGTGAATTGAAACTTTTTTCTCTTACAAACATTAAATGCAAATAAAAAAAGAAGAATTGAAAGGGAAATGAAAGTTAGTGCGTCTTCTGTGCATCCTTATGGAGACAACATTACAAAGAAACATTGCAAGCTGAGTTTCTCACGAGTCATGACGCTTCTTGAAGTACTGAATGAAAAAAATCATTCACCCATAATGTTTGGCAGTCAAAATTATTTTTATAAGCTAGAATTTATAAAGGCATCTTTTTTATAAATAAATTAATAAATTCATATCCAAAAAATACCAAAATATTTTATTGTTTCTAAAGTGTGTTCTGAGTATGAAAAGTTGGGGAACCATTGACTCGTACAATCAGATTTTGATTGTTACATAATTCTTTCCAAATTTAATTTCATTCATTTACAACTTTTTCATATAAATCAAATTATATCAGAGTTAACAGGTAACACACAGTTCAAAAATTTTTAGATAATGATGCAATTTTTTAAAAATTCAAAAGGAGCAGGGTGCAGTCATTTTTATCTACAATCCTGGCCAACAGAATTCAAAACTAAACAGCACAATTGTGATGAGAGGAATTTTGTGGTTTAATGATGACATTTGGAAAATATAATTTTCATTTCAAATTTGATATTAATAGAAAAAAATGGACAAAGACTAATGTCTTGATGTATTAACTGACCAAAGATGTTTGTTATTACTGATGTAATTTCATTTATTGTTAATTGTTATATTAGAATGTCATGGAGAATCTCTAGATATTAGAAAAGCATAGATGTTAGAAAAGCATACACATTGAATTATGTTTTAAAAATAATGTGATACTTATTCAAAATGGACATACAAGGATATATCATAACTGAAGCTGTATTTACTAACAAAGAAATGAATAATGGATAAGACATTAATTTCCTTCCAAATAGTCTGCTTAGCATTCATCATACTTTTTCCTGCAAGATTTTCATCAGTCAAAGTGGCTCTAAAACTTTTGTTTTGATTTAGTTTCAAGCTGATTCACTGAATTTCTTTTAATGTTCTCCTTTTGAATCTTTTCCATGAATTTTCTGAATAAAAATAGAAAAATTTATTTAGAGTTTAGGTCTGGTGAGTATAAAAGGTGTTTTTTGCCAAAAACATTTCATTAAAAAGTATGGAGACTGGATTAATAATATTTTCAAAATTAACACTCATAAAGATTTTATCTAGATATCTTGATAGCCATCAAGACATCACTTTATTATGTAAGTTGCTCAGCTGTCCACATATCTAGACAGTTATCTAGACGTGTAGACATCACTTTATTATATAATTTGCTCAGCTGTTCACATATCTAGACAGAGATCTAGACATCTAGAAATAATCACTTTATTATCAGCTGTATACACATCTAGACAGTAATTTAGAGGTCCAGTCATCATCACTTTATTATATAATTTGCTTAACTGAGCACACATCTTTACTTGAAATAGGAATTATGAAATTTAAAAAATTGTAAGTTTCAGTCTCAGTACTTTTTGATCATACCTACTAAAGGGAAAAAAGTTTTAGAAGAAAAGATAAGCCTATAAAAGTTCAATAACAGTCTAAAAGAGTTCTGAGTTATTCTCCAAGGCATGAACTATAGAATGGTCTCATTATTGATTTATGGAAATATTTGTATTTTCACAAGGTTCTTTCTGAAGATTTGAGTGAAATTACATTTTGAAAAGTAAAGGGCTTTGTATAGCTTGCAGATGAAAAAGGAGGAGATATTTCATATGGTAAAAAAATATAACCACAAAAGTTATATTGGAAGCAAATGATAAAACAACTCCTGCTTTTTTAGAAGTGAACAAGTATCAGCAGTTTCATTTTGTGGTCAACAATAAAGAAAATTAACTGCACATTTCAACAACAGCTCAGAAAAGATTTTTGAAATAAACTCCTAAAGTAAAAAGTAAAGTTGGCAACCTTAGTCAAGGGTGACCCAAAGGCACCCTTTTTCAATAGCTAGGAGAGGGCACTACTCCATTTACTGTCTTGATCCACTTTACCCTTGATCCTTACCTTATAATGCTGAGTGTTAAGCAAGGCAGTATCAAGTACCATTTTTGAGTCTTTGGTATGACTCAACCTGGAATTGGACCTTGATCTCCCAGACCATTGACAAACACTCTACTCATTAGGCTAATGGCCCACAAGGCAGGAAAAACTACAAAAAATTGATAATCATGTCAACAAAATGGGGAAGAAGCAAGTCTTTAAGTAGAATTTCAAATTTAAACTTGAATGCAGGTGACTTAGCTCAACCAAAACAAAAAATTGGTAGGCATAGTAAAATAATATTGTAATAATTTGAGACAGGTGATTGAGATTAACAGGTGGGAAAACACCAGAACTCCCATAATTTGGTTTCAAAATATTGAGGAAAAAAGTGTCTTTATCCAATTTGACATAAAAGAGTTCTATTCCTCTTATTCCAAAAATCTCTACAGTTTTGTTAATGGTGGATGACAAGTAGATTAGAATAATTAAACACTACCAAATAATATGGACCACATCAGAGGGACATAGAATGGACTAAAAAAGGGGTTGATTGCAAATTCAATATAAGGATATCACAGAGACCAAATTTATGAAATTGTGATTTTCCTATTGTGAAGGATTACACAAATTTTAGGAGAGAAGCTCTGTTTTTTTTTTTAAATGATGATGGCTTGCTTGACCTAAAAGACAAAAAGCAGCAGACAAGTAGATAAGACAAGAAAAAGTTGATAAAATTCTTTAGAAATTAAAACTAATGTATTGAGTCATTTAAAGGCGGTAGATTTTCTTGATATAACATCAAATTTAAGAGATAGTTTTTATTAGCTATAAAGAAAAGTCAGCAATATACTTTTATATCATTAGGCATCAACAACAGCTCAGATCTCCCCCCCCACCCCCACCCACGCTACACTCACTAACCATATCCACCAGTCAATTGCAAGTAAACTTGCTATGAGTTCCAGCAATGCCATGATTTTCAATAAAAAACTTTGAAGAGCAGAATTCTCTATGCTAAACTACAATTTAGTAATGGTGATAATAACCAGAAACCAGATACACACCTCCACCCTTTTCACTTCTTCCACCCTGCTCAGTAAATGTTTGTTAACAAATGTAGAAAAATTGTTCCTTGGACAAATGAATAAACACTTCAACAAATATGACAAATTGGACAAACTATTCAAACAAGCAAAAGTTGCGATTCAGCTGTAATATATATATATGTATAAGCAAAAAATAATCAACAGCTATAATTCTAAAATTTTAAAAGCTCAGAATAATACCAAAGATACCAAGATGTAATAGCAGAAGAGGAGGAAACTGTCCTTTGTGTGGCAATTGTTGTGTGACGATACCCCCTCGGCCCCCCGAATACGTCAACTTCTTCAAACCATTTCACTTCTTGGCTGGTGATCAACTAGTGGTTCTGATAGGGGCATCGCACATTTCTTCATAGCTACAAGAAATACAATCAAGGGAGTGGGAGAAAAAGAATAAATGAACAAACGAACAATATGCTTGGGTTAACTCAAAGTGCAAGAAGAGGAGTTATGTAACATTGCATTCCCTATGTGCATGTGTAGGCTAACGCTAGCGTGGATTTCTAGCGAAAATTCTACAACCCACGAGGAGTGCTGCCTCATCTTGACCTGTCTTCCCTCACTGCTACTGGACCCTCTCTCATGCCAACTGGTCACTTCTGCTGTCCGGTGTCAACTCGCCACTCACGTCACCCTTCGCCAACTCCTCTCCGTCCCTTTTTCCAACTTTTACTGGTGTTCCCCCTGCTTACTTCCAGTTGCGTCGAGATCTCAAGTCCAGGCCTTTGTTTGGTTTTGCGCCAAAACAGATAAGGAGATCGTCTGCTAGGCAGACCACCTGCATAGTGTTACAGTTGAAAATATGATATTTCAAGCCACATCCAAAAGGAAGATCTAGGGTGTTAATAATGGAAAAATTTACATTGATGTGACAGAAGTCAGGGTAAAAGTGTTGGTCTAATCAGAAATTGAGCATTTTGAATAAAAAGCGTAAAAAATAAACATCATGCTGATTTGTTGGAAAGATGAAAAAACAATACTGACATATCACTGGATATAAGATAGGAAATTATAAAGAAAGAAATAGTATATAGGCGGTGGGGTGTAAGGCTATCCACTAATCATCCCTAAAAGAAAAGCTATGCATTTTGGAATTTACAGACAT
>OY757938.1:31000775-31153477 GCA_963585895.1 Sepioteuthis lessoniana
TTGATTTTCTTTGTTTGACAAACTTGCATTTAAGTTTTATATACCCACTTCATTTTGGTGCTTCCATTCTTTACTCTGGACCCCTTTGTTCGTAAGTATGTCCACTAGACATCATTTCACGGAGGAGAAAACTCTTTATTTAATTGATATAGTACTAAATGGCTTGCATTTTGCTTAGGAAATAGCAAATAGAACTTTTATATCATTTTCTTTTTATTTATTTTTTCATTTATTAATTTATTATCATTATTGTCATTCCTTTTTTTCACACCAGTGTTAGCGGATGGTTTCTCACTGGAGTTTGAGTGACAACAAATCACTTCAAGTCTCCAGGACACTTCTCAGTATTCTGGCCAATCTTAACCATGCTGTAGTTTGGATGCTCTCCAATCATCCTCTTATTTGCAAATTTTCCAGTTCTTGTACTAATCTTTTTGTGACTGTACCAAGAGCACCAATTATAATTTGTATTACTGTCACCTTCATGTTCCACAATTTTTTCAATTCCCAAGCAAAGTTAAGATACTTATCTTTCTTTTTGTTTTCTTTCAATTTTACTCAGTGGTCAGCCAGGACAGCAAAGGCCACAATTCAGTAAGTACTCTTTTTCTTGTTGATTATTTCTAGGTCTAGTCGTCTAGTCATCTTGCTAAGATTAGGTGATATTTTTGCATCTCAAAATCCCGGCAGAGTTTGTGCATCTCATTCTCCAGAACAGATTCTGGTTGGTACCTAAACCATTTGTTCATATGGTCAAATTTCAATTTCTTACACAGTTCCGAGTAGGTCACTTTGCCCACCCAGTTGTCTTATACTCTTTCTGTGCTAGTTTGTTGCATTCACTTATAATGTGATTGATCGCTTCTTCTCTATCACCACATAAACTATATTTGCTATTTCATCGCATCTTATCTATTCTTACTTTGATATGATTTGTTCTTCTGGCATCGTTTTGTGCTGCTATTAGAAGAGAGTTGGTTTCTCTCTTAAGGTTTCTTTCTTTTAGCCACGTCGACAAATAAACAAAAAGAAAACTTGAGAGAGAAACTGAATCTCTTCTAATAGCAGCACAAAACAACACCATAAGGACCAATCATATCAAAACAAGGATAGATAAGACCTTGAAGACTTTCCTAACTACAATTGGTATCACCACCAACTTCATGTCCCACAGCTTTTTTAGTTCTTTAGCAAGATCCAAATATTTATTTATCTTTTCATTTTTCTTCTTGCATTTTCCTTGGAACATCAAAATCCATTTATGGTTGTTATTATCATTAATGATAATAATAATAATAATATGAATAACATCAAACTATTTGCAAAAAAATGAAAAAGAATTGGAAACTCTAATACATGCAGTTAGAATAGACAGTCAGGACATAGGGATGGAATTTGGCATAGAAAAATGTGCCATGCTAATAAGGAAAAGCGGCAAACGACACCTGATGGACGGAATGGAACTACCAAACCAAGACAAGATTAGAACGCTCGGAGAAAAGGAAACATACAAATACTTGGACATCTTAGTGGCTGACACCATCAAACAAGTGGAGATGAAAGAAAAAATTAAGAAAGAATATCTCAGGAGAAACAGAAAGCTACTCAAGACAAAACTATGTAGCACAAATCTTATCAAAGGAATAAATAGCTGAGCGTTTTACCTCTTTAGATATTCGGGCCCCTTTCTGAAGTGGACCTGAGAATAACTTAAATAAATGGACCAAAGAACAAGAAAACTAATGACCATGCATAAGGATTTACATCAAAGAGATGACGTTGACAGACTATATGTATCAAGAAAGGAGGGAGGAAGAGGACGTGCCATCATTGAAGAGAGTGTTGACGCATCAACATAATGACTTGAAGACTACATAGAAAAGCATGAAGAAGGACTGATTACAGCCACCAGAAATGATACTGACAACACGATATTGACGACACGATGGGCAACGGAATGACAATAACTTGAAAACAAAAATGGAAAGAAAAACAACTCTATGGGTGTTTTAAATGACTAATAAGCAACATCTCATATGAGAAAACCTAGATATGGCTAAGAAAAGAAAATCTTAAGAGAGAAATAGAATCTCTGTCAGTAGCAGCACAAACAATGCCATAAGAACCAATCATATCAAAGCAAGAATAGATAAGATGCAATCACATGATACGTGAATATAGCAAATTAGCACAGAACAAATTTAAGACTAGACATGACTGAAAGGGTAAAGGGATCCACTGGGAGATGTATAAGAAATTTGAATTTGACCATACAAACAAATGGTATATGCTCAACCCAGCATCTGTCCAAGAGAATAACACACATAAGCTCCTATGGGACTTTGAATTATAAACGGATTACCTAATCCCTGCCAGAAGACCAAACCTTATAATAATCAGCAAAAAAAAGAGAAAAAGCAAAATTGTGAACTTTTCCATCCAGTCTGACCACAGAATAAAACTGAAAGAAAGTGAAAAGAAGGATAAGTACCTCGACCTTGCTTGGAAATTGAAAAAATTATGGAACATGAAGGTGACAATTATACCAATCATGATTAGCATTTTTGGTACAATTACCAAAGGATTATTAAAGAGACTGGAGGACTTGAAGGTAGGAAGATGAGCGAAGACCATCCAAACTACAAGATTATTGAGAATGGCCAGAATACTGAGAAGAGTCCTGGAGACTTGAGGAGACTTGCTGTCACACAAACTTCAGTGAAAGACCATCAGTTAAAACTTATGTGAAAAACTCTCAAGGAGTAAATAATAATAATAATAATAATAATGATAATAATGTAGCTTCTGCATCTAGTTTGAAGTCATTAAAACTCCCACAGCCAGACATTTCTTGTTATATATATATATATATATATATATATATATATATATATTCTGATACAAATATACAACTATTATATACATACCTGCATATGTGCATATAAGGATGCACCAGGTAATTTAGAATATTCGCAATATAGAAAAAACAAAGATATTTAATTGAAAAAGTAATCAGCATATTTTCAAAAAACAATGTACATATGCTTTACAGAAAAACATTGTTTTTAGTGAAATATCAATATTGTAAACATTTTGCTCATAATTCATTTTATTTTTTTATTGAAATTAGCAAGTCACATTAGAATTTCTTTGAAAGATTTATGGATGTAACGTTGAAGTTAACAATTGGTCAATTTTCTTGTTCTTTGAAACTTGAAAAATTAATGATACAGATTGAAATGAGTTGGTGCATTGCATTTTGGGGCAATAAAGTTCACAATGCAAAAAATAATCTTGATTTTGATTTTATATTATACATAAATTGCCTCTTAGATTCATTGGTACTTATGAAAAAAAGGATGATATGGATTTGAATCTGTGCACATGGCATGTGAATACTATTGATTAACAACTAATTTTGGGATGTGTGTATAATTATCTATATGAGTGGTCATTTATTGTAATCCAAGTAGATTACCTGTATGTTTAATCAAAAGTAAGTTGAAATAAATATTTAGGGTGTTACTGTTTTATTTTCTGTCAGTGTATATATATATATATATATCAACATAGAGCAAGTTATGAAGGACAGAATTATTTGTGTATGGACCAGAATTTGCACTTGTCGATGGGGTCCATGAGGAGTTGATAATATATGCATGCATGAATTAATATATATACATATATAGAGAGAGAGTGAAAGAAAGAGAGAGAGTGAAAGAAAGAGATAGAGTGAAAGAAAGAGAGAGAGAGAGAGAGAGAGAGAGAGCAAAAGCTGTTTAGTCTGTTTATTTATCAAGTTCTAGATAAATAAACAAAAATAAAATTGATAATGATAATAATAACGCCACTTGTGCTAACAAATGAGAGAAACCAAATCTCTTCTAATTGCATCACAAAACAACACTATAAGAATTAACTATGCTAAAGGAAAAATAGGCAAGACATAACAAAATAGAAAATGTAGGTTATGTGGTGATTGACAAAACAATCAATAATATAATAAACAAATGCAGTAAATTTGCACAAAAAGAGTATAAGACTAGATAAAACTGGGTGGGGAAAGTAATCCACGGGGAATTGTGCAAAAAAATTTAATTTTACCATGCAAACGCATATACGAGGATCATTAAATATGTTTCCAGACTTTTTTCGTATGGGCATTTTTATTGATAGTATACACATGAAACTCTAGTCCCCTTCAAAGTAATCTTTTCCAGCTACAATGCACTTGTTGTACCGTTCCAACAACTTCTCAAAGGCCCCCTGAAAGTCCTCTTGTGTGAGTGTGTCAATCACCTTCGTCACAGCCTCTTTCATCTCCTCAATTGTCTAATGACGACAGCCTCTCAGCTTAGGAAATAACCAAAAGTCACTGGGAGCAAGGTCTGGACAATAGGGAGGCTGAGGAACTGTCTTGATGCCCATTTTGGTCAAATAGTCTGTGACAAGGATGGAGTTGTGGACTGGTGCATTGTCCTGGTGGAAATGCCACTGACCCGATCTGAAGAGTGCTGGCCTCTTCCGACGGAATCTCTTGCTGAACTCCCTTAAACCTCAACATAGTAACCCTAACCCTAACCCTAACCCTTTGGCCAATCAACTCTGGTGTATTGACTTCCTCACTCCTCCCACACCTCTCATCATCCCTTACAGACTCCCTGCCTTCCTTGAATCTCTTATGCCACTCAAAAACTGATGCTTGATTCATGCAAGATGCTCTAAAAACAGTCTGAAGCATTCCATACATTTCTATGGCATTTTTTCCAAGTTTAAAACACAATTTTATTGCATATTGTTCTTCTAAAGTGTCCTCACGTTCAGATTGCCTTTTTGAAATTCACCAGCTGTGACAATCAGGCTTTAGTAGGATGTATTCTAATTGCTTATGTAGCTGTTAATTTGAACCTGAAATTATAAAAATTGGTCTGTCATCTTATAAGATGTATAGCAATAAGATACTGAATTTTCAAAAGTCTATGACAATTTTAAATGACTGTACAAAAAAGTCTGAAAACTTATTGAATGCACCACGTATATACACAACCCAGAATCTGTCCAGAAGAATGAGATGCACAAAGTCCTCTGGGATTTGAAGATACACACAGATCATCTAATCTCAGCCAGATGACCAGATCAAGTGATAGTGATAAAAAAAAGAGAATCTACCGAATAGTGGACTTTACCATCCCAGTAGACTACAGAGTGAAAATAAAAGAAAGAGTAAAGAGAAATAAGAATTTAGACCTTGTTAGAGACCTAAAAATCTATAGAACATGAAGGTGACAGTGATACCAATTGTGGTTGATGGACTTTGAACAATCCCCAAAGGATTGGTAAAATGACTGGAAGAGTGGAGACCATCCAGACAACACCATTATAAAGATCGAACAGAATAACGAGAAGAGTCTTGAAGACTTGAGGAAACTTGCTGTCACTCAAACTAAGGTGAGAAACCATCAGTTAATGCTGATGTGAAAAACTCTCAAAGGAGTAAATAACAATAATACTATATGTGTCAATAAAAGGAAGAAGCAGACTTGGATCTACTTTAAAAAGAGCAGAGAAAGACAAATGAAAGCATTGGCAACAGAAGTACTAACAGAAAAACAACAAAAACTTGGAAACTGAAATGGAAAAACTATGTGGATATTTTAAGCAATAAACTGGGGAGATTGCACACCAAAAGATCTGGACGTGGGAAACCTCAATAGAAAAACTAAATCTCAGCAGCACAAAATAACACCATTAGGACTAATCATATTAAAGTGAAAATCAATAATATGCAATGGAAAGTGTAGGTTATATGGTAACAAAAATGAAACAATTAATCACATAATAAGCAAATGCAATGAAAGGAGTACAAGACAAGACACAACTAAGTGAGAAAAGTGATTCACTCGGAATTGTGCCAGAAGTTAAAATTTGACCATACTTCCAAATGGTATATGCAAAAACCAGAATACATCCTTAGAGAATCCAATGCATAAAATTCGCAGGGATTTCAAGCTAGAAACAGATAACCTGAAGACCAGATCTTGTGTTAATTAACAAGAAAAAATGAACTTGCCATCTCTGGGATTTTGCCATTCTGGCAGACCACAGAGTGAAAATAAAAATAAGTAGAAAAGATTGACAAATATTTGGATCTTCCCAGAGAAGTAAAAAAGCTGTTGAACATGAAGGTGATGGTGATACTACTTTTAGTTGGTGCGCTTAGAACAGTCCACAAAGGCTTTAAAAAGGGGATTTGAGGAATTGAAAATCAAAGGAAGAATCAAGATCTTCCAGATTACAGCATAGTTGAGATTGGCCTGAATACTCAAAAGAGTACAAGAGACCTGATGAGAGTTGATGTTGCTCACACACCCATGAAAGACTACCAGCCAGTCTGAAAAACTCACAGAAAGTAAAATAATAATAAAATAAAAACACAAGTAAATATTAACTAGATTTTTTGATTTTTGAGTTTTTCCTTCTTTTTGACTGATTTACCTAACTACAGAGCAAGAGATCCTAGTTTTGCTTATTATTTTAGCCCAGTTGGAAGAAGATATGGATTCATGCCTTTCTTAAGGGCATTAGTATGAAGGAAAATTTAAAGATTCTCATCCAAGAACTCAACTCATCAAGTTCATTTCCTTATGATGATAACCAGTACACTATACATATGTATATATATACATATGTACACACACATAAATAAACATATATATAGATGAATATACATATATTAATAAATATATGTATTTATATACTCAGCAAATGTATGTATTATTCATAGAGGCATAGGAATATCTTTATATAATTGCGTGATTTGAAGCAAATAGCTTTATGCTTGATTTTTTTTAATACTGAAAATTTTATATTAATTATTTTTTCTCATCATCAAAATATTAACATGAAAAAAATTTTTTCCCCTTTTTATCACCACTTGTAGAAGTCTGAATTAAAAAAAAAACTCAGGCGGAAGAGATGAAAGACATAAAGGTGAAAAACAAATGAAAAATACTGTCAGAATTTTCTTTCTTAAAATGTATTTTATGAAAAGCATTTGGAAAAAGAATTAAAAACTGGAAGCAACAACAACATATATCATTAGAAATTTGAAGAAACTTTTAGCCAAATATTTTTTACAGTTAATAGAAAAATAGCATGCAGATGATAATAATGTTTCTTACATGCATTTGACTTAGAGAGAAACTGTCTGAAGTCAATCACTTTAATCTTTTGGGAGCCTTTGAAAATGTAAAATTGAGTGGCAACAATAAAATTTAAATGAAAACAAAAATAAAGAGTAAAAAGTGTTGATAACAAAGAAGAAAAGAAAAATACTTTGTGTTTTGTTTTTTGCTTTTTTTTTTTTCAGTTTGAATGTTTCATTTAAAATAAGTAAGGAAAACAGGATAAAATTAGATAGTTCAGAGTTTTCTTCCTTTTTAATCTATCATATTGTCTACTCTCACTTTAAATTCTGTTAATAAAAATATGTGAAGGCTTTGGCTCTCAATCCCAGGTGAGAGTCTTAATATATCATTAACTTGGGTATAAGAGATCAAACAGAATTCTCCTCTCCTATTACACTGATATTTCCTGCTGTCAGTAGTTAAAAATGAAGTACCACAAGTATGTGTCTTAGAAGCACACACATTAAAAAACATAAAAGGTCTGCAGATTCATGTTTAAAGGTCACATTGAAATTTATTGTCTACTCATCATTATGAAGATGTGTTGATATCCTGGATTTCCTTGACTCTCTATTGGCATCCATCTTTACTGGTCATCATTCTTGGCTAGTCATTTAGATGGCATCCCATGTCTGCACAGTACTGATAAATGTCATTTTTGGCATGTCAGCCAACACTGGTGTATCCATGTATTGAAGACCACTGAATGTCACTTATGAGTTCGTCCTTACCTCTCCAACAATGTCTCCAGCATGTCTTGCTCATCTTACTATGATAATTTCTGAGATGGGAGGTAAGTGGCCATACAGCAACTCTTTTGAAGGGTACTACATCTAGGATCTGTTCAGCATTCTTGTATACTTCTCATTCAGCTTTTTCTCCAAGCATTTCTTTTGAGTCCTAGTGGTGCAACCATACAATAGTACTGATATGGCTACAGCTTGGGAGATTTCTCATTTAATTTTATCAGTTAGTAACTTTACAAAATAATGAAAAGTTTAAACTTTTAATTTAGCCCAAATTTAATGAATATGTATCAATTAAAAGGAATTAATAACCTTACTAACCTTTCAAGAACATTTTTGTAACTGTTTTTTGTGGAATATCACATTCTGAAATGGTAGGGTACAATTTTGATTGGTCTTTTGACAAGACCACAATTGAAGGCAACATTTAATAGTTTAGAAGGCCACTTTAACCTTAAGAACTCACCCCTGCTATAAAATGTTGCAGTTTTAGTTGAGGATATTAACTGCCCTCTATCATTGAATTGGTTAATACACTGCACTTCACAAAAAGTAATTGTTTTGTTGATAATTTAATCAAATTGTTTTGTTATTGAAATAAATGAATTATCTACTGTGATACTGATAAAGATAAAAGCTTGGATTTATAAACTTGAATATTCAACAGCTGAGATATTTTCATTTGTATGTTTTCAAAATCCAATCTAAAATTTAATTTCTGAAATATTTATTTTTTACATAAAGAATAATTATCTGATTTATTCAATATTTTTAGCAATGGATTTATTTCTCCTCATTTGGTGAATTTATCTAAAGAAAAAAGCAGACATTTAAAATGAATGAAATTCCTTTTGCACATACTAAAGAAGATCTTGTTTCTTTGTCTAATGGGATAACATCCTTCATGTTTATTTAATGTCAAAATCATCTTTGTAGAAGAATTGTAGTGGTACTATTTAATTCATAAATGAGTTGGGGGGGAGGGGAGGGGTTCATACCTTTCCCAGTGATATTTGTCCAAAAGGGAACAAATTAGCATTACTGCAATTTGAACTCCAGAAGATTTGAAAAATTCAATTATTGTACCAATGCTAATATTACTTCAATCTTTATCCCAATCAAACCTGTAACTTCTGCTAGTATATATATACATATTTGTTCATATCTTTCGGATAATATATGTGTGTGTGTGTGTGTGTGTGTGTGTGTGTGTGTGTGTGTGTGTGTGTGTGTGTGTGTGTGTGTGTGTGTGTGTGTGTGTGTACACTCTATACATATTTGTAAATAGATGTCTTTATAAAAACACACTTTTTTTTATGTAGAAACTCTATGCCTCTGTGCTTGTCTTGATTTTGTCACAAATGCAGATTCATTTTACTTAATTTATCAATTAAAAAGTTGAATAGAGAAACATGCTGCTAAGAAAATGAGTATAGTGGATGCTAACTTTAATGGTGGTCATGTAACCAGTAATCAGTTAAGCTTAACGGACAGATTTTCATCTAGGGGTAACCAGTCAAGTTCTGCACATTGATCCTGGTGCTTAGCAACCAGCTGACCCTAAACTCTAAGCTGAATTATTTGTTACAAATTCAAGCTGTTCTCTCAGCATGGCTGTTCAGTCAAATGATAATATTTTAGGAGTTTGATTCCTTTCTGAGGATGCATTGTGATGGGTTTTTTATTTGATTAAAAAATTAGCAAGTTATAAACTTTTTTCTCTATTTCATTCAAGTAATTAGTAATTCAAATATATGTACTTCAGGATCAAAAAAAATATTGAGTTAGTTTATATTTATCAAATTTAGTTTATTGGTACTTGAATATTTTTGAAAATGTTTTTAGTACATTAAGAAATTATACCACATAAATACTCACCTAATTTAATCTTTAAAAGATAAAAAGAATAAATTGAAAGTAAATAACAAAGAAAATAGAATGTACTACCATATAAAACGCAATGTAGCTTTGTATATGTGTGCATGTATGTGTAACTGTATATATATAGGTGTGTATGTATGTGCATATTTGTATAATATTGAACACTTATAAATATATATATATATATATATATATATATATATATATATATATATATATATATATATATATATTGAGATATTTTTAAAATTCTTTTGAAGGAAATATGAGAAAAATATCTTTTTCTGAATTATTTGTATCATTCATATATATATATATATATATATATATATATATATATATATATATATATACAGGCATACATGATAATTACTATGTAGAAAAACAATGTTTTATAACTGAAAACTTTCTCAATCAAATAGTGAAAGTAATGGTTCCTATGAGTAGAAGCCATTATTTTCAGAGTATTCCTTGTATTTAAATTTGGTATTGAGTTATAAAGATATATTGAAGAAGTTAATGAAGGATTTTCCTCCAACTATAAGTCAATAGAAAGGCAACTTGATGATCAAAAGGAAGAAAAGAATGTGTAATAAATACATTACATGAATTCTTGTTGTGCATGGAGATGGGATTTTGTAGTCACAGGTCAGTCAGACAACTAATGTTAACAAATGTCTATTACTGAAAATGTCTTCATAAGTGCATTTGAACTGGACTTTACATTATTAGAAGATGACCTGGTCCAATGAGTCTCATTTTATCCTAAAAAAAGTGGATGTGAGGATACAAAATTGGAAAGCAACAAGCTGTGGGAGTAGTACGATAGTTTGGACAACAGTTAATGGGGAACACTGAGTCCCGTTATTAATGTGGAAGATACCATTTACCATCTACCCCAACATCATTGATGGTATACTCATTCATAGCCACAACAATGGTAATGGTATGTATGTACCCAACTCCTCCATCACTAAGAGAATGTGACACACAATCAATTTTTAATCAGTGTTCAGCTAGTTTGAATTCAGAGTTTTCCATTTCCCAGACTAGTTGTCATTGTAAGACTAAAGAACTCAGTCTGCCCTACTGCTTACCAATAACTGGTAATGGTACCTTTCAGCAGGATTATATACCCAACCACATTGCACAGATTATATGGGAATGGTTTCAGAAATAGGAAAAAGACTTGACAGTCCAGGAAATGCTCCAGATGTCAATTCTTATCAGGTTTGTTGGACCAACAAATTTTGTCCCCTGAATCTCCACCATATAATTTGTGACAGTTAAAAAACATAGTGTTCACACCTTGGGACCAGATCCCAGAGGAAAGTTTTAGAGTTCATGTCAGAATGACATGTAGAGGTACAATGATAAGCATGATTTTACATTTAGAAAATGTTTGATGTTGAACAAACTCCTCAATGAATGTTTTAATCTTAGTTCCATAACTACTTTACTTTATATGTCTATAGACACTTGAATCACTCCTCCATCCTTTCATCTTTTCATGTATCTATCTTCACTCATCCCCACATTTTACTCATTTATTTCATTTCCTTGCTATATCGTCATAACACTTTGCTGAGACCAATCTGACCCTTGCTTAGCATGAAACCTAAGAAAATAAAAAAAAGCCCACACTAACATATGGCCTATATTTAAGAGCACTTAGTGAGAATTAAACTTACAAACAGTGGACTGTAAGATTACTATATTAATTACTGCAGTAGAGATAAGTAATTCATATATCTCCATCAATTACTGTACAAGTTAAAAGAATATAAAAATGTTGAATCTATTATCCTTATCTCCAAAGATTGACTTTCATGCCTGAGTTCTCTGCCCTTGAATTTATTATTGTCACTGTCTGCTCAGAGAAACAATGATGTTCAGTTACCTACTAAAATGATATTAGTAGCCTTAGTATCACTACAGATAAAGCTTGATGAATTAATGTCTACAAAAATAGTCAGCGCACTTTATATTGGTAGACAGAAGTAGTAATAATTGGTACTGGTTGGTGTAGCTAGTAGCAATGCAAGATGTTGCATTGGTAGTCATAGCAGCAGTAGAGGTTCGGTTGCTTGGAAAATTTGCAGATCTTACGGAAAATTTGTAAGAATCTTCTTGTTTTAAAAATACTCTAAGAATTTTTCAAGTCATCCAAGATTTTTGAGACAGTAGTGTAACGGCTCTTTGAGCCTTACTAAGAATGTAGGTGCTAAGCTTTCAAATATGATCTTTTTTATTTATTATTTTACTCTAAGACATAATCCTTATCTTCTATCATGAAATCCTGTGTATTTATATGTGGGTTATTATTAAATAATATTAAAATATCCTCCTTCATAGCAGAATTCAATTGTAATTGTCTTTCTTAAGTAAAAGACAGAAAAATCATTAGATTGCAATGTTTCTG
This sequence comes from Sepioteuthis lessoniana, assembly GCA_963585895.1. NCBI lineage: Eukaryota > Metazoa > Mollusca > Cephalopoda > Myopsida > Loliginidae > Sepioteuthis > Sepioteuthis lessoniana. Next base: position 31,013,012 of record OY757938.1, read on the forward strand.
ATCTGGGTCAGGAAATAATGGAGGATTTACAGTATTTAAAAAACCAAACAAGTTATCTAATTTTATTGGCCTAATGAGTAGAGTGTTCACCAATGGTCCAGGAGATTGAGGTTCAATCCAAAGACTCAAAAATGGTACTTGATGCTGCCTTGCTTAACACTCAGCATTATAAGGTAAGGATCCAGGGTAAAATGGAGCAATCCAGGGAATAGAGTTGTGCCCTCCCCTTCACCTCAGTGTAGTAGCTATTGAAAAGGGAGACTTCAGGTCACCCTTGACTAAGGTTGCAACTTTACTTACTTATTATGTCATGTTGGTTAAAATGGAAAACCAAGAAAGAAGTTATACTATTTAAAATATTTGGTTGGTGAGGCTTACATTTCAATTTTAAAATATCTTTGGTGAAACTATTTAAAATACTGGGTTGGTGAGATTCTATTATCCTAAAGACAACCTGCATTGGTTGTGTTGACAAAACTCAATAACACAGTTTGTAATTTAAAAGATTATTCTGAAGAAGTGATTATGTATATATCACTAAAATTTTCAATATGTTTGTGCTTACACATACACACATTTATATATATATATACACATATATATATATGTGTGTGTGTGTGTGTGTGTGTGTGTGTGTGTGTGTGTGTGTGTGTGTGTGAAAATAGCACATCATAACAAGGTTGGAGCAATACTTTTAAAATGCTTTAACTTAAATAAAGCAATTTCCTGCCCAGTTTGAAACTGAATTAGAATTCTGTTGGTTTAGCATTTACACAGATCATTTTTTAATCATCCAAATCCTCTTTTTCATAGAGATAACCTTTGAAATACCAATTCATTTTTAATCAGAAGCATGAATTTCATCAAAACAACTAACAGGTTTATGTGTCTTCTAATTCCTCATAAAGTTTTAAGGCGTAAATTTATGATGAATATTTTAATTTTTACACCAATTTGATACTTCTATAATCAAATTTGTGTATACTACTTACAATGCCATCATATGAAGATGAAAGAAAACTTATTTGTTAACAAATTTTGCTGTAAAATAAAATTTATCAGTTTCTTCTCTTTTACTAATTGGTAGTTTCTGTTGAAAATAATGATATATTAACTAAAGTTGATAACCTGGTAAGTCTATATATAGATATGTTTGTTTATAAGCAAACACAGGCCTGTTATTCATGTATGCAACTCTTTTAGTTATCCATCCATAAGATGTAATCAAAAAGTAGATTGGAAGCTTTAAATTTTCTAAATTTTAAAACTAAAAGTTTAAATGAAGACATGATTACCTCTCTTGCCTGTCAGATGACTTTTTAATGTCTGCTTAGAGGTCACAGTTAGTTGCCATAGCAACATATAAAGCCTTTCAGAGATACTTCAACCAATGAAAAACTCACTGGAATGCTAATGGGAGAGTACCACATTTGCACAAGCTGTATTTCACCAAAAACAGCTGATCTGAAAGTATCAACAATTAACACTGACATCTAGACTTCATTCAGATGTCTAAATGTCATTCTTTCATTATATAAGGGGCTCTGGTGGTCACACATCTTCATTTAAATCGTGAATTTTTAACAATTAAATTTCTAATCAAAAAATTCAAAAATTTAGTCTGAAGACTTTTTGATCATACCTTGGATTTACAACCAACAAAGAAGTTTAGAAACTCTTAAGTTTTGGGATAGATAATGTCTTTAGAAAAACAGAATATCGGTAAGGATATAAAGAATCTGTTCCTAACTGATTTCCTATTTCGGTTAAGACCCCTATTCATAGTCCCCTTCTATTCATGTATTATAATTTTTGACAATTTTACTGCATTGTATATAGTTCGACTTCAGTTGAAAAGAGAGTTCTCTGTATGGTGCTGGTTGATAAGAAGATATTTTGGCACATCTGCATTTTATCTGGTTTCCAATAGCAACAAGGCTTGATTTCCCTCTTAGTGTCATGTTTGGCCAAAGGATTGACAAGCAAATATTTTCCCACATAAATAACTAATAGTTGAAGTTGTGGTCAAACCTTTGCCATGATAGTTATCACCTAAAGTAAACACATTTTCTTTCATTTTTGTTTATATTTACATTTAGTTTTATTACCCAAAACTTCAGTCAGCCATTTTGAATTATCAGTCAGACATTTGGAATTATAGTATTTTTAAAAAGCTTTTAATTGAAAGAAAGATTTGTCTTTCTATATGTTTAGATTTTGTTTAAAACTTAACACCTGCTCAGTTCATTATCCTTTTTTATATCTTTAAGTCTATTTATATAATTTTTTTGTCAACTGTTTCATCTCTTTCAAAGGTGTGGGGGGAGTATGTAATTTGGTTATTTCAGTAGATTGCTCTCTAAATTATTCCCACCACAAATACAACACAAAACATTACAATCGCGCAAAAGAAATGGAATAGAACACAACGAACATTAAATAACAAACAATTTAATGTGCATGTAACAGAATATGAAAAACAAAATACATGATGTGTAAATGGCCTTTTGGAAAAAAAAGTTTGAAGAAGAGAATAAATTTGTTGAAAGATGTATGTATGTTCATGTTATCAGAGTCCGTAAATAAGTCGTTCTTACTTACATCAAGTTTATAGCGGGTTTTATGATTGTGGCGACAGCGTGTCTTGTTGATGAAAGAAAGTTTGTCGGGTTTTCCTTTTGAATATAATTCTCGGCCATTTGAAAAGAGGTCATGAACTTTAGTTGAGGAAGGAAAGGAATTGGTTGGACATAGTATCGGCTACTGGCTTAGTGGCTTGTGTTCGTCTGTGTCTTCATTTGTGTGTAAGCTTGTGTCTTGTGTGTCTGGCTTCCTAACTCTGTGTTATTTATATCCTACAGGTGGATCAAAGAATCGCCCTAAAATCTTGGTGCGTAGACATTTATTGACCAATCAGATTTGTATTTTACTATTTTATTTTCGAGCCTAAATGTTTTCTGTTAGTTCACTTCCGATCCTAATTTTCTAGAATCTTCTATTCCATGTTTTTAGCTGATTGGTTGAAAAATATAAAAATGTAATTTAAATGCTAATGCGGGTTTGATCCTAAATTTCTAGAATGTTCTTAAGTATGTTTTTATTGCTTATTTTAAGACTAGAAGAAATTTGTATCCCATATACCCCTCCCCCCGCAGATTGATAAATATTGAAAGTATTTATTAATATGTAATATAAGTCTTAAAATGTTTCGGCCAATGTACCTTTCTTCCAGATTTTGTGGTGATGTTTGCAGGTGTATTTGTCGGTGTGGAGGTTGGTTTGGATAATGTGGTTTTTGTTGGTGTAGATTGTTCGGTCATACTTTCCGTTATTGGTAAGTCCAAGTACGCCGGTTTTAGTCTGTCTATGGAGACAGTATCAAATTTGCCTTTTATGGCAAGCTTAAAATATTTGGTGTGTCGTTCAACTACCTGCAAAGGTCCGGAGTAAGTAGGACATAAAGGTTTTTTGACTGCATCATTTCGAATAAAAACGTGTTTGCAGTCGTGAAGGTCTTTTGGTGTGTAAAGTTCTTTTGTTTGTGTTCTTGTGGGTGTGTAAACTAAATCGTTCATTTTCTGTTTAAAATTTTTGACAAATGTTGTAGTAGGTTGTAAGGAAATGTTTTTTTCACAAAATTGACCTGGCAGTGTTAAGGATGTTCCAAAAACCATTTCGGAAGCTGTACATCCCAGATCTTCTTTGATAACATTCCTTATTGATAATAAAACAAGAGGCAAATTATCAAACCATGTTTTGGAGTTGTTGTTAGCTGTTAAAGCTGTTTTAAGTTGTCTATGGAATCTTTCAATTAATCCATTTGTGCAGGGGTGATATGCTGTTGTTTTTATATGTTTGACTCCCAATAACTTTGTAAACTCATCGAAAAGCGTTGATTGAAATTGGGAGCCTCTGTCTGTTGTTATTACTGAAGGACAACCAAAGACTGAGATCCATTCTCGTAATATGGTTTTAGAGATAGTCTCTGCTGATATATCTCTAAGTGGGACGGCAACAGGCCATCTCGTAAATCTGTCAATGATGGTGAGTATATATTGACAGTCATTTGCTATTGGCAATGGTCCGACAATATCGATATGTAGGTTTGTGAACCTACCATCTGGTTTTTTGAATTGTCCTGGAGGAGACTTTGTGTGTCTGTTTGTTTTGCTCTTCTGACAACTCAAGCAGGTTTGAGTCCAGTTTTTTATGTCAGTGTGCATATTGGGCCAAACAAAACGGTTGCTAATTAATTTTGTGGTTGCTCGACGTCCAGGGTGTGAAAGGTTGTGGAAATGTGTAAATAACCTTTTTCTTAGTGATGGTGGTATATAAGGTCTTGAGTGACCTGTTTTGACATCGCAAAGTATTGTTTTTGTTCCAAATGGGACAGGATATTCCTTCAGCTGTAGGGAAGTGTCCTTTAGTTTGTCTAATGTGTGCATCTTTTCGTTGCTCATCTGCAATGAGCTCGAAGGTGAGATCTACCGAATCAATAGACCGTATTGTGGAGCGTGAGAGTGTATCTGCCACAATATTGTCTGAGCCTTTTATGTATTGGATATCCGAGGTAAATTGCGAGATATAGTCCAGTTGTCGAGTATCTCTGGGCGTATATTTCTCGGTATTTACATGTAAGGCGTAAGTGAGTGGTTTGTGATCAGTGAAAACGGTGAAATCTCGTCCTTCGAGTAAGTGTCGAAAGTGCCTGTAAATTGCCAGTAACTCCCTTGAGAAGGTGCTGTATTTTCGCTGTGCGGTGTTCAATTTCACTGAGAAAAAGGATATTGGTTTTTCCAAGCCATTTTGTTTTTGTTGTAAGACTGCTCCAATTGAGTCTCCTGAAGCGTCTGTTGTTAGAGAAAGTGTACTAGTGTTCTCATTAGAGATGTAGGAGAGCTTGGTAAAATCTGCTAATGCTTTTTTAGCATTGTGAAAAGCAGTTAAAGCTTCTCCTTCAATTTGAATTTTTGCGTTTTTATTTTTTTGTTGTTGCAACATGTTTGTGAGTGGGGTTAATATTCTGGAACAACCTGGAATAAATCTACGGTAGTAATTTACCAAACCGAGAAATCTCCGAAGTTGTCGCAGTGATGTTGGTTGTGGGAAATTTTGTATAGCCGTCACTTTTTCTGGGACAGGTGTGATTCCCTCTTCGTCTATCATGTGGCCTAAGAAGTTTAATTTCGAGACAACAAAATCACATTTGCTTAAGTTGATTTTCAAGCCGAAATGTGTTAGTCTCTCGAAAACTTGTAACAAGTGGTCTTGATGTTCTTTGGTGTCACAGCTAGCAATTAGGACATCGTCGATATAGGCAAAGGCAAACGGTAACCCTCTCAATACCTCGTCAATGAGTCTCTGGAAAGTTTGGGCGGCATTACGTAATCCAAATGGCATTCTGGTGAATTCGAAAAGTCCAAAAGGAGTTGTAATAGCTGTTTTTTTTATATCTTCCTCTGCTACTGGAATTTGGTAGTAAGCCTTAACCAAATCCAGTTTTGTGAAGATTTTGGTTCCTTGCAAGCCCATGGCGAAATCGTGTAGATGTGGGATTGGATACCTATCAGGAACTGTTTTTGCGTTGAGGTTCCTGAAATCCCCACAAGGTCGCCATGCGCCTGTTTCTGGCTTTTGAACCATATGTAGGGGTGAGGAGTATGGACTACTAGAAGGGCGTATGATTCCTAATTGTAACATGTGCTGAAATTCGTCTTTTGCTGCTTTATATTTCTCTGGATGTAGTCTGCATGGTGATGCATGTGTGGGTGGTCCAGAGGTTGTGATATAATGTTTAGCTGTATGACGAACTTCATCAGAATGTTTAAAGGGCGTAGTGAGAGTTGGAAATTTAGTGATCAACTCTTGTAATCCATTCGCATCTGGTATTGCCGCACAAATTCCAGTTGACCGGTAGATTGAGGTGATTCCCTTAGCCGTCAGTTCGGTGTTGCAATCGACGAGAGATCGCGTAGCCATGTTCACAGAAACGTTAAAATGGGACAAAAAATCAGATCCAAGAATCGGTGTTTTGACTCGGGCTATGGTGAAAATCCACGGAAAAGATCGACGTAAACCCGAATTGAGCGTTAGTGCTATCTCTCCATAGGTTTCACTTCTTGATCCATTTGCCGCTTGCAGTGAGAATGAAGATAGTTGGTATTTTTTCTTGGGATCCGGTGGAATAACGCTTATTTGTGCGCCGGTGTCGACTAAAAATAAATATCCGGTATTTTTGTCCCGAATGTAAAATAGACGACTTCCTTGTTTTAAACCAGCAGCTAATGTCGTCTTTACTTGCTGCCGGTGTAACCGTTTCCCTGATTCTGTGTTGATGTAGGTGTGGTCGAATGGAAGTTGCATGGTTTTATGCACTTCCTTGCCTCACATCCAAATTTGAAATGATACCAACAGGTATCAAAGGTGCGTCGCCTTCTGGGAGGTGAGTTCGACCTATTTCGTCTTCTGTTCTGTGAGGAGGTTCTGTCAGGACGGGAATGTTGGGATGCTTTGAGCTTCACCAAATTTTGGACTTGCAGGGATAAATTTTCCATGCCCTGTAGCAGCTCAGTTAACATGTCTGGCGTGGTTGTTTATGATGTTGTGCTTGTTGGCGTTGGTGTATTCCTTGGTGTTGCGTCATTTGTTGAGTTGTATGATGTGGCGTAAGCGTTCTGGTTTTGGTTATTTTCGTGTATTCTATCAGCTATTTCCGATACTCTCTCCAAGTCTAAATCTTCAGGAAGTGATGCGAGTATTTGTGTTGTATGAGTGTGGAGTTTGTCCGTCCATAGTTTTTTTAACACTGTCTCGGACATGGTGTTGCTTCCTAACAGAGATTTTATTTTCCTCAAGAGTTGTGAGGGTGTCATATGTCCAAGGGTCAAATTGTAAAATAGATCATGTAACTTTTTTCCATCAGATGTACCCATACGTTTAATAATGGCGTTCTTTAGCGTATCATATGGTTTGTCTTCAGGCATATGGTCTAGCAAATCGACCACTTCTGCCGCCACGTCGGTGGGAAGTTTTTCCACGACGTATGCATACTTTGAGGTTTGCGATGTAATTTTTTTAGCGCTAAAAAGTGCATTTAGCTGCGAAAACCATACTGGTATGTTAGTTGGGTTGTAGCTGGGAATGCTGGCTGATATTGTTGTGTTGTGGGTTCAATGTCACTGTTTTCCATTTTTACGCGTTGTAATAATTTTTTGTGCTGTTTTTTAAAATGAGAGCTGTTTCTGTTTTTATGTGTGGTTGCGTGCTTTCACCCGTCGGAAGGTCACCAATTTGTGGGGGGAGTATGTAATTTGGTTATTTCAGTAGATTGCTCTCTAAATTATTCCCACCAGAAATACAATACAAAACATTACAATCGCGCAAAAGAAATGGAATAGAACACAACGAACATTAAATAACAAACAATTTAATGTGCATGTAACAGAATATGAAAAACAAAATACATGATGTGTAAATGGCCTTTTGGAAAAAAAAGTTTGAAGAAGAGAATAAATTTGTTGAAAGATGTGTGTATGTTCATGTTATCAGAGTCTTATCAGCGTGTCTTGTTGATGAAAGAAAGTTTGTCGGGTTTTCCTTTTGAATATAATTCTCGGCCATTTGAAAAGAGGTCATGAACTTTAGTTGAGGAAGGAAAGGAATTGGTTGGACATAGTATCGACTACTGGCTTAGTGGCTTGTGTTCGTCTGTGTCTTCGTTTGTGTGTAAGCTTGTGTCTTGTGTGTCTGGCTTCCTAACTCTGTGTTATTTATATCCTACAGGTGGATCAAAGAATCGCCCTAAAATCTTGGCGTGTAGACATTTATTGACCAATCAGATTTGTATTTTACTATTTTATTTTCGAGCCTAAATGTTTTCTGTTAGTTCACTTCCGATCCTAATTTTCTAGAATCTTCTATTCCATGTTTTTAGCTGATTGGTTGAAAAATATAAAAATGTAATTTAAATGCTAATGCGGGTTTGATCCTAAATTTCTTGAATGTTCTTAAGTATGTTTTTATTGCTTATTTTAAGACTAGAAGAAATTTGTATCCCATAAAGGTCAAATATCCTTCATGTTCAGCCTTTATATCATTTTTAATATTTAAGCCATGAATCCATCATCTGTGATTATTAGATATGGAAATAAACTTAAGATATGGATGTATAGCGGTTTTTGGGAATTTGTTATTTTCCCTAACACTATATTTTGGGCACACGAAATGAATTACGAGACTATTGCTTTAGTAACTCACAACAGCGAAAGTTTTTATTTGCAGCTTTGAGGCGGTTTGTTCTTGGTGCTGCAAGACTCGTGGTGTTTAGGCTTGTTGGATGTTTGAGACGAAATGGCTTAACTAGATGTTGAAATGACAGCGTGTCGTTGGACGTGTGAGGGAAGTATTCAAGGCCACCGTGTAGTTTTGTGTGTCTGGTATTTGTGAAGAGTAGGCGTTATCTCCATTAATGTGACCAGAGGTGAAATGGGAACTTGTCGAGAGCGGAGTGGCGCTCGGATCGACATAGTAAATTTTTGTGGTGCTTGTGGAAGGCATGCTGAACGTATCTAATTCATATTCAACTGGGATTCCTTGGTCTAAAATATATTAGACGCAAAGAATCCATAAATTAGAAGGTTCCCTCGCTGTGCTGCTGCTAGGGTTAAAGCCACAGTGATATGTCCGCACTGGGTGGCTTGTTTAGCTATAAGGCATCGCTAAGCAGGGGCGACCAGAGACACGTCCGTTCTGGTCGCCGTCTCAAACCGAAGAGAGTGTGTTTGGCCGCTCACCCGTTTTGCTAGCCGGAAATGAAGGTCCGGGCTGAATGGGATAAGTCATCCTGATTGGGTGAAATTCAGTGTTGAATTAAATAGCGCGCCAAAACAAAAATGAGATTTTCCTCTTCTCTACAGATGTACTTCTCTAAAACAAAGTTTGGCACAAGGACAGATTTAAGAACCCTTATCACCATCATTAAAGCATACTGACAGAATGGATTCCTTTGACACACTCTTGCTATCCATCCCTATTAGCTATGGCTCTTAGTAAGTCCTCGTGACAGCATCCAGTGTCTGCACAAAGCTGAAGCATGTAAGTTTTTGCTGTCTGGCCAACACTGGTGTGTTCATGTGTAGAAGTTCATAGAACATTACTTCTAAGTTCATCCTTACTTAACCAGCAGTGCCTAGCATGTCTTGTTGATCTTGGATGGTTTACGAGATGGGAGGTAAGTGGTCATACATTTGCTGTTTTGTAAGGTTGCTGTGTTTAAGATTTATTCAAAACAGCACACAGCATCCTTGTGTAATGATCATCTGGCTTTTTCTCCAGACATTTCTTTAGAGTCCAAGTAGTGCAACAATACAATAGTACTAACATGACTACATTTTGAAAGAATAGTGAGAACAAATTCACCACCAATATCTTGCATTACCGACATACTAGATATCATAATAGATTAAAAATACTGCCTGAAGATATCTATCTATCTATCTATCTATCTGGTCTTGATCATTGGGAAGAGTTTGTTTGTCTATTCATTATAGAGAGCAAAATACTTTAATATACAATTACCATGTTTGATATATGAAACTGAATTATTTCTCAAAAGAATAAACAGGATCTCTTAGAGAAGGAGTCTGTAACAATAAACACTAATCAGTAGAAAGCGATGTTGCCGTAAGTTACATCAACTAATCTTATAGAATTTAAATTTCCAAACTTTAAAGGAAAAAAATTAACAAATTATTTGTCTGACAAGAATAATTATCCACAATTAAACATTATTTATTAAGTTAATAGGTATTTCTTCAAGCGGGAGATATAAAATAATTTCATAGAATTATTACTTACACAAAAAGATTTCAAGCAAATCTAAATTGTCACTCACTTCCATTAAAACTATTTCTCTTGCAACCCCTGTGAAAATTTTCAGAGAGCAATGTAAATTTCATGAGATAATAGGAAAATATAAACAGTAAATCCTTTTTCTGTTATTTAGATGCATTTTTTATTGCAACAATTACCATTTGTAAGAGTTTGGTAGGAATTTTTAATTGACAAGATTGGAAAGCCAATATATATATATATATATATATATATATATATATACTACTTATCTATTGGATAAGAGGTCAACACTTGGACCACAGCTAGTTTTATATTTATATATATATATATATATATACAGAGATAGAGATAGTGATAGACGGATTGAGAGAGAGAGAGAGAGAGAGAAAGAGAGAGAGAGAGAATCAGTCAAAAAAAGGAGTATCTTTATTGTTTTTGCCAGTCTTTTAGATTTTGGTCATTTGTTTCTGAAATCCTGTTCTTCGATTCTCTTCTGTTCTTAGTTTATATTTTCATTTGTGTGCATTGCTAATTTCTGATTTAGTAACTGCTTCATCTCAGTCAGGGGTTAAATATCTTGTGTGTTCATGTACCTCTCTCTCTCTCTCTCTCTCTCTCTCTCTCTCTCTCTCTCTGCTCCACCCACACTCTATGAGGTAGAAAGAACATGTAATGTCACACTATCAATGAGCACCAACTTCAAGTCACTTGCCAAACAATTGAGTGACCTAGCACAAGTCATAAGGTTAATCCTATCTAGAAGAGAAGTCAAGAGTTTTCTATTTATTTTTGTTTTTTATGAAATGGCTTGTAAAAATAGATGAACAGACACAAGCACAGTGATCTGAAGAGCACCACTATTTATTTTTTAATAATTCAAGATTCTATTTTCATGTCTTTAGAAAAAAAACAACGGGAATATGGCAAGGGGAAAGAGTAAAGATTAAAAATATCAAAACTTATATAAAAATATTTTTTCATGTATTTTCTACATGTACATGTACATTTTTTTTCTGATTGTAACCAGAAGAAATTTATATTGTTTTCAATTTTATCTCTTTTAGAACAGTCTAGAATAGGCTACCTGAATTGTGTCTATTAGATAACATGCTACGTAAGTAGATTATCTTGAACAGTAGTCTCCCTTTCACAGTTGACCTGTAATACAAAAAATGGAAGAATATAGTGTGATAAAGGTCATTTAGTCAAAGCAGTTCATCAGTATCAATAATGATGTCTGCATATCTGCAGAAAAAATAATAAAACCTGAATGAAAGATTAAAGGATTGAAGGGATTTCACCGACTACGTTCAACACTATTTTGAACTGCAATGTTTCAATAAAATCAGCAACTGCAGAAGTTGCAACATCTTTCCAGACTCCAGTTATTAGCTAGAGTCTACCTTTGTCTAAAATACAGTTTTGCTTAGGATTATCTCCCCTAAATTTCTATCTTCCATGGCTAACCCACAAAGTCATGGAGTAAGGGTCACAGCTTCAAATTTTGAATTCAGATTTTATATACTGCTTGTACATATCTTACCTGTTGGGACACATTTATGTATTCTTGTCAATACTTCTTGTATGTATTTTATTTATGTGTGGAATGTGTGAATAAGTGAACCTGTCTTTATTTCTATTTATTCAGTTCGTGTAGCACAGAGATACTAATGCTAATATTGCACCTTGGTGAATAGGAACTCAACTAAATATCCTTCCTAGTACCAGCTAATCCAATAAAATGAAATAATTACTGGATGGATATTAGCCTTATATGCTTTATAAACTATGCCTTATAAACTTTAAGGAAAATAAATTTATTTTTTTTAGCCATTTTAGTCTTCCATATGAAAGAAAAATAAACTTTGAATGAAGTATTCAATAAAAGATTCAAAAGATTTATTATTATAAATTTTGACTTGTATTTTCTTTCATTTCTAACTTTTAGTTATTTTACGAATATAAGGAACAGCATAAGTCCAAAATGACCATAAATAAAGTCTTAATGAGATTCAAACTGATGCACCCAGCTTTTTGGCTTGTAGGGATTTTGGTCGGTTATTTATTTAGTTTAGTTTGTTTGATAGTTGGTTGAATTTTGGTTTTTGATATCTGACTCCATTGATTTTCTTCTTACCCCTATAAATTGGTTAGCTTTTTCTGTGTCTCTAGAAGGCCGTAAAAGAATTCTTGAAGAAAAGAAGAAAAGAGAACATGACACCTTTTGAATTTTAACTTTATTTCAGGGTTCAACAATCATTCAGTGGGTGTGGAAAATTCTCCCTGAAACCAATGAAAATAGTTGTGTCGTCCAGACAAGGCGTTAAAATATACTAGTCACTTTCCGGTGGTTGATAAGTTCAAATTGGTGCTTCGAATAATACTTTGTTTCAGCATGTTGGCTCACTAGTAGCAGATACAACCCGCATTCGAAGCCCCCAAGACTTAGCAAACAGGTGTGTTACCTTGCTAGCAGCTGAGTGGAAAAACATCCTCTCAGTCTGTGGGCACCATTGAAGTGACTCCAAATTTTTCTTTTGCGCAAGGATGGTTCCTTTTCTGGACATGCATTGTCTCTGCTTCCTGTCAGGGGCTTTCTGCCTTTCTTGCACTTATTTTATTTTATTTATTTTCTTTTTCTTTCTTCTATCCATTACTGGCTCAAGGAAGTCTGGTTAAACACACCAGCTGTTCAGTCAACTGAGCTATGAAGAACCATTGGTTTAAAGAAGCTGAAATCAAATCTATAAATTTATCCTTTATTCTTCTTCTGAGGCAAAGGCAAAGATTAAGTATAACTGAAATTATCTTTTATTATTTCCAAGCCATATTGTTTCTTCATTGTCATAGATTAACAGCTCAAGCAAGTTATGATCTTAAAATACCAAACAAAAAAAAACTATGAAAGAAAATATTGGTCAAAATTTATTATAATATCTAAAAATAAAGATACATGAAAGAAGTTAAGACAAGTTCTCTTCTTTTTGGTTTTTTTTTTTGGTTTTTTTTAAACTGCAGAAGCAATGATGGAAATAAACCAAGGAAAAGTCCAGAAGTCAAATAAATCACTTAGTAATGACAGAAAACCAATACAAAGCATCGTTAAGTGCTTTGTTTTTTTCTGATAAAAGATTAAAATTCATTGACACAATCTGAACATGTTGTAGATACCAATGTTCATTTATTTGATTCCAACTTTCTTGAGATATGATTTTTACTGAATCCTTAACATTTTAGAAATATAGTTGCTAAATTTTACATTATCAGCACAAAATATATTTTCAGATGTTCCATGTTTTGTCTAATCTTTAAGCAAGCAAACTACAAGAAATAACATCTTGAATAGATTTAAGTTACTTTTATATAAAAATTGTTGATTCTTTTGTTTTTTTTGTTAAATACAAAAATCTAATTTTGGTATCTAAATCACTTAACAGTAAAACAATCAAATGAAAAATAAAAATAGATTTAAATGTTCATGTTTAGAATAAACAGCCAATATCTCCAGAAAGACTTTTAGAGCCAAAAGTTTAATACGTAATTTTTTTTAATTCTGGAAATGAAAGTAGAATGTAAACAGCCATAGAACTAATATTCTATCAATATGTGACTAGAGATAAGAATCACTGGTCACTTTTTGATTTCAACATATTTTTATTGGTTTGGTTTGGTTTGGTTTGTTGGGTTTTATGGCATATCAACCTTTATAGGTTATTTAATGCCAAATCAATTTTTATGTAAATAATCAGTTCTATTTAAAACAATTCAGTTTAGCATAAGTACACAGTTTGATTGTCAAAAACATTTCTATTTCAGACTATTTAAGCAGTTATATGTAACAATTCAGTTAAGTGTAAATACCGTTCTAATGTCAAAAAACAGTTCTATTTCAAATAATTCAGTTTACTCAAACAATTTAGTTTAGCATAAGTATGCTGTTAGTTCTATTTAACTCATAGATAGGGCCCTATCAGGTGCTACCACTCCGGGCCAGAGTGGACCTGGGAGCGATGGCAATGAAAGGGTACACCACATTCCCCAAACCTCCAGCACTGCTGGAACCTCACCATCATATTGTTTAGTGTCATATCCAGGACACTTGTTAGAGGGATCTTACCCCTTTGCAGAGGTACAGTCAGTGTATTCTACAGCCCCAGCCGACTGGGCAATACACAGAGTTAAATGTCAAATAGTTTTATTTCAGATAATTCAGTTCAGCCTAAGTACACAGTTTAGACGTCAAAACAGTTCTATTTTGAGCAATTCAGTACAGCACTAGTACACAGTTCCAATGTCAAAACAGTTCTATTTTAAACAATTCAGTTTAGCATAAATATGTAGTTTAGATGCAAAAATCAGTATAGTGAAAGAAGCACGGTTTAGTTCTATTTAACCCATAGATAGGACCCTTATCAGGTGCTGCCACTCCGGGCCAGGGTGGACCTGGGAGCAATGGCAATGAAGAGGTACTCTGCATTCCCCAAAGCTCCAGCATTGCTGAAACCTCACTATCAGATTGTTTAGTGTCATATCAGGACACTCGTTGGGGGTGGGGTCTTACCCCTCTGCAGAGAAGCAGTCGGTGTATTCTACAGCCCCAGCCAACTGGGCAAATATTTCTATTCAATTTTATCTGAATACAAAAGCAACAAAAGTTATCTAAAACCATAAAAAATTCAAATCCAAAGGATTTTCCAGGACATAAAATTTGAAATCCTTTTTGTATATCAGCAAATAAAAAATGAAGAAAAAATTGATCCACCTTTTTGCCTTTCATTGTTAATTTGGTATTTTCTAAATAATGAAGATGCCATCCTTTTCCAATGCAAAAAGAGTAAAAGACTTTTATTTGGGTTGATAAGAATATAGAGTTCATGTTCCCTTACTTTTGGCTTACCAAAGATTAAATATGCAATAATAATAATCATAATAAGGATATCAATGAAACCTGCTCATAAGTATTTGTATATCCTCATAGCTGAAATACTAAAAAAGATTGAACTGAGTCTTTCTGGTAGATTATGAACAGGCCAATAACAAAATATTATTGGTGTAAGTGATTCATCAACAAAGTCACAAACTAGACACACCCAATGGAAAGCTTATAATGTGAAATAAAAATCCCCTTTGCCTGAAAAATTGTAAGAGATGTTTACCCAAAATCCATCATCATGATTAGTGGATCTTTTGCTTTCTTTTTTCTTTCTTTCGTTCTCAAAAGCCAACAAACAGAAAGAATGAATTTACAAGCATATTTCTTGAAAAGGACAAATTTTTAATGTGAATAGATATTGTTAATTTGAATTTTATAGCATATGTTATAAAGGAACCCTAAATCTAAAGAAAATATACATAAATATTAACAATTAGAACCCTGACATCCAACACCCATGGACTCCTAGGTTTCTTGCAAAAAATGACTGAAAATGTAAAATGTAGTAATCTTTTATTAAGCAGCCTGTATTACCAAATTTTATAGGCAATAGTGATGTAGAAATGAGGATTCCCTGGCCAGAATTCAAGCTACTTTGGTATATATGTACTTTGAGGTAAGTATTTACTCAACTCTTTAAGCACAAACAGCATGTGATACAAGGTTTATTTTTAAGCAGAATATAACTGGTTTAAATTCAGAATTGGTTTTATTTGTTTTTTCCTAGAATGGTTACCTTACCAAAAAACCTAGTCTATGTGACAGTTTACCCAATAGCTGGAGGTAGAAGAGGCAAATTTATTCCTTTCCCAAGTGCAATTAACTTGAAGTGAAGTACAAACAGCATCATCCACTATTTGAACCCAGGTTGATTATTGTTGCTCTAAGTCTGCCTCCACAGGAAGTAACACAAATACTGGCCATTTGGGTTTTAAGTGTTAAACATTTTTTAATCAATAAATTTATTAATTTTTATTGAGAAACGTTAAAGAACTTGAGAAATGTGTTGAATACCACAATTAATATTTGGAACCACATTTCTTGGTTCAATCAAGAACTTTTCCACACCCTCTTGTTGATAGGTAGATACATAGATTTGTATGTATGTAAAACAGATTACTTTAACCATGTTATATAATTTGGTTTGATTTATCTTATATGCACACTTTGTATAAATCTAATAGCACACACATGCCATGATGATATGGATTGTTTATCTTTTCAGACATTATCTCATTTTAAAGTTTTATTTAGTCTCATATTTATCAAAAGCATAAAAAGATAGGAAAAGGAACAGGGATTTGATAATAAACTAAATTTAAAAAAAAAAACATAGTTTGAAGCCTTAATCAAGTCAATATAGAATCATCTTTTTTTTAAGTTTACAGCAAAAATAATAAAAGATTATAAAACTTACTACTTCAAAAAATATTTCTACGAGACAGTGGTTCCCAACCTAAGTGCTGTGGCCAACAGATATGCTGCAAAAAGTAGCTATGTGTTCATCAAAAAATATATGCAAAACCCCCATAAAAGAAGTGGCCCCAGTTGTAGAGCATTTGACTCTTTAAAACAGAAATTAGATTTTTATTTTCTTTCATAAATACACAAAAGTATAGTTATTTAAAGCCATTTCATAAATATTTCAAATATATTTGTTTGAAATTATCTAAAGCTTGAGGAATTATCTTTGGTTACATTTTTGGATTTCTATAAAAGAAATTATTTTTATGAGCTAAAATATATCTTTTTTATAAATATATTTTTTAATTTATATCCAAAAAGCACCAAAATATTTTATTGTTTCTAAAGTGTGTTCTGAGTATGAAAAGTTGGGGAACCACAGACTTATAGAATCAGATTTTGGTTGTTACACAATTCTTTCCAAATTTAGTTTCATCAATTTACACCTTTTTGATATTAATCAAATTATATCAGAGTTAATGTTTGATACACATCTCAAAACTATTTTTGCTGATTCTCCGTTTGCTCTTAATAAAAAAAATTTGGTGGACATCTTCAATGACAAAGAAATAAAACTAGCAAAGAAATAATACATCAAAATTATTCTATATCCTCATTAAAACTGAAACAATAAATATTTCATGTTTAACCTTTTTCAATACTCTGATATTTTCAGTCTTCTTTAAATTTAAAACTTAACTACTAAGGTGAATCAGAATTTTTACAATATTTTTGTATATGCTAGTTTATAGCATTTATATCAAATGATCAATGCAGTTTAAGTTGTGCTATTTACCCACTGTGATTGTAGGTGTTGTGTAAGTTGGTACGCTAATTAATTGCACATTGCTTCACTTTGTATGTAATTTGAAAGCTGCACAGAAATATGCAACATAGTCTAATTCAGGAACTTATATAAACTGGGTCATAATGCCATTGTAGCAGCCAAAACATTTGTTGTGCAAAAGGTGATGGTTCAGTCGCTCAAAGTTACAATATGGTTGAAAAAATTTTGCTAAGGTTTCAAGTATGTCATCAATCAAGAGAAGTCAGGTAGGTCTAAAAGCATGGATTTCAAGGCCATGCTCCAGGCTGTTGAGGTAAATCCAGTGCATAACAGTTGGAGAGTATCAGGTGAGTTTGGAATCTCTCAGTCCAGCAAAAGCATCCAGAACTGCTGAATTGTGCCTTATATAATATTGTAAGTTTTTGTTTTACCAGTTCTTGTTATTATTATAATTGAATTCGACTCATATTTTCCTTCATTGTTAAATTTTTACTCACTTATGTTTTTAATTTCAACTCAAATCAAACCTATGAATCCATCCTTTATTATTATTTTTTTTTATCTCAGAGCTTTTGGTTCTTTTGTTCTCAGTGAATGGTGTATCTAAAATTTTTAATGGTGTATATAATGTTTCTGTTAGGGAAAATGAAAATATTTCTTGATATTTTTTAAATATATTATGGCATCTATTCAATTTCTGTAACGGATTCTAGAATTCCTAAATTCAATAAAGAAGATGCTAAATCTGACAAATAAGTGTTGTTCAGGTAATCTCACTGGAAACAAAATTCAGATGAAAGAGAAAAAAAAAACTATTCAAAAATACTTTCAAATAATTTTTCTTTGAGCATGAGTACATCCTTAATAGCTTTCTGTTATTATATTTAGAGCCAAAATGAGGAAAAGATAAACTGAATTTACTAAAACAGAAATAAATGTTCTTATTCCATTGGTTGAACCAACTTTGAAAGTCCTTTTGATATGGTGTGAAGTTGAATTTTTTTATGTATTCTATAACCTCAAATTTTATTCTTGAGCTGAATTTTCTGTTTAGAAAACAAGAACAAGTTGGCCAAATGAGTAGAGTGTTTGCCTATGGTCCAGGAGACCAGGGTTCAAAGACTCAAAAAATGGTACTTGATGCCACCTTGCTTAACACTCAGCATTATAAGATGAGGATCAAGAGTAAAGTGGAGCAGTCCTGGGAATGGAGTAGAACCCTCCCCTACACTTTGAAAAGGGAGCCTTCAGGTCCCCCTCGACCAAGGTCGCCAATTTTACTTACTTTTACTTCATAAAATGTAGGGAAACAGATCATGTCACATCTACTATCATGTGCTGATTCATAGTTAACATTGGTGCAAAGCGATCACATGAATTCATGCATATAATAGTCAATGTATCCATCTATCAAGTTTATCTATCAAACAATCTGTCCTTATCTAATTTACTGTGTAAGCACTACTAGCCGAACACAACAAAGGAAGCTTTTATTACTCTAAGTAACACCTTTGCCCCAATCTATATGGGCCACTCACCAATAACTTATTCACTACCTCAACTATTGCTGGCTAAGATGAAAAGCCAGAGTGGAGATTGAGGAAAAGTAAGGAGAGGTTTCTCCATCTCCTTAAACCAGATTTTTTGTTTGTCTAGTTTTCTACTCTTACCATTCTCAATCAGCTGTTAAATGAATGACACAATTTCTGCACATCTTTGTCTTTCTTGGCCTTTTTGGCTTGGAAGTGCAGATTTACCCAAAGTCACAGAAAGTGAGCAGGGCTGGTGGACTATGCTGTACCAACTCTATCACACTAAAAATAGGATCAGGGTCATTCCCTGATGTCTGAGATACCCAACAAAGGAGAATACCTGTGGATTTCACATAAAAATCTTCCCATTCAAATCTGCCCATATGAAAGGTAGATAAATAATATATTTACCTTTTTTTATACCTAACTGTTTTTCTTCTCAGTTCAATTTGTATTCCTACATCAGTAATAAGTAATGTCTCTGATAATAATAATAATAATAATAATAATAATAATAATAATAATAATAATAATAATAATAATAATAATAATAATAATAATAATAATAATAATAATATAAATTTTGTAACTTTATCAATAAACAGAAATTGTTTGAATATCTCTTTCTTTTCATTAATATTATTAACACAAAATTTTGTCAGATTCCTTCTTCAGCTCTCCTTAAGAGAGAAAAAAAAGAAACCTTTTTCTTTTTTGGAAAAAAAAGCAGAGAAATGATCACAAATATATCAACTGAACCCATTCATTCCAGTAGGATTAAATACAAGAATCCAGGTGATTTGCAAGTGTATCCAGGGTTATTCTCCATCACCCACTTTTCTGATTTGATAAACCATATGGAATAGAAATCTGTACCCACTTGTCTTAGACACATTGTTGACAACATCTCTTTCACTGATCTTCTTTGTATTTACACAACATCAATATTATAAGGAAGAAGTTTCACAGGGTCATCATTTTCAAGTAAGAGTATTTTATTCTATGAAATAAATATTTATTTTTTAATATTATCTCCAATCTTGTTAATGTATTGAAGTCATTAATGAAAACTAATCATATTGATCAAACATTATATGTTTATCTAACCCTTCTGCCATAGGAAGTGACTCAAAATTATTTTTTTAAGTGGAATAAAACTGGTTTGAATTTAGAATTTTCCTTCTCCTAGATCAGTCGCATAACTAAGACTAAAGAACCAGTCTGCCCTACTACTTACCATAGTGGGGAGGACCGAGGGATTTGTGTCATTTCCAAGGACATTAGAAGAGAAGGCAAATGCATTAGCCTCATCCAGGATTTGAACTCAGGTTACCAATTCCATTTCTTATGACAATAACCATTATGCAAATCATTATACAATGAAAACTTCTTAAAATTTTTGGGACACAAAAGTTGAGAAACACTGCTATAATGGCTCAAAAGTAAAAACCAAAATCTTGAATGCTCATTTTAATGGCTGAATGTTTCATTTTATTAGTGAGATGAATACAATACTTTTCTAACATCAGTACATTCATATATTTGTTAAATCTATGTTGATCTTTTTTATTTTAAGTTTTGTCTTTTATGTTTTGTCCTTACTGCCCTTATTATATCTCCCACCACCTTTGTTCCCAACTTCCTGTTGGTTTCACATGACAATTTTTGTTGTTTTCTCTTTTAAATCCTTTTAACTTTCAGGTACAAAAGAGTATAGAGGTCAGCCATCTGGTAAGGTTTGCTTTCTGAAACAGGAGAGGAGAGGAAGGTCCAATTTCAAAGTCAGTGGTGGGTCACACCTAATCTTTATCTTTCTAGCTACACATGACTGCATGCAATCCCTACACTCACATGTTAATGAAACTTAGAGACATACAATTATATTGGGAGAGAGAGAGAGAGAGAGAGAGAGAGAGAGAGGGACAGAGAGGGGGGGACATGTATACACTCTTACACTCTAATTTGTTTTCTCTCATTTACACATATATCACAAAAGCAAAAAAAGTGGAAAGTGATGAGCATATTTACACATGCATATATAGATAACTTCATCTAAAAGTACTCAAATACCCATATATAAAGGCTTACACACACCCACACAACCAACATACACTTATATACAAATGGAAAAATATACATACATACACACACATGCATACAGATAAATACAGAGGAACATAGGTTACCTACCATAGAGCAATTGCATAATGTTTTCACAAGCATATATTTGTCAGTTTGTGGCAGGCTAAGAAAATCCTAGTAAGTATTCAGAGAAACACATGTATTCAATTTTACACTCTTAAATAAACTTACATATACAAATGTATATATATGTATATTCACTGACACACACACACACACACACACACACACACACACACACACACACACACACACACACACACACACACACATATATATATATATATATATATATATATATATATATATAAAATGGATTTACCTACTTAGATTCATTTCCATATGCAATAGAAAATAGAAAGCCATGTTGCTGCAAGATGCAACTAATCATACAAAATTTTCATTTGTAAATTTCAAAGGAAAAACATCAACAAGTTATTTGACTAATTAAAATAATTACACTGATTAAAAAGTTTTTGCTAGACTATAGTGAATGGGCTGATTCTGATTCCTTGCTTAGAATTGTTCTAGCACATCAGAATTTCATAAAATATACCTCATATGCCCATAGTAAACTTGAAAACAGTCTTTTTTCCACCTCTTTTTATTAAACTTGGCCTCTGTAAAGCAATGATATATGATCATTGTAGATTTACACCTAAAAATAGAATTTGGTACATAGAAAATGAGATGCAAAAGTGAAAAACAGCAGAGCCAAGATCAAACATCTGACAGCAGAGGTAAACTAAATCCACCTGAACTGATGGCATGGGATTCATTTGGATTAATTTTACAGACTTTTCTAGGGTCTCAATAAGCTGGAATGAGGCTGATTTTGATAAACCAGTGCAACAAAGAATGGAATGGCATTGTATTCTTATCTCAATTTTCCTACCTAATCTTGGCTAGATAACTAAGGGGACTGGAAAAGGAATCTACAAAGATATTTTGGTAATAGAAACTAGATATCTATGATGATCATTAAATAAGTTTCCGGACTTTTTTCGTATGGGTACTTTTATTGATAGTACACACATGAAACTCTAGTCCCCTTTTAAGTAATCTCCTCTGTACTTGTTGTACCATTCCAACAACTTCTGGAATGCCCCATGGAAATCCTCTTGTGTGAGTATGTCAATGACCTTCGTCACAATCTCTTTTATCTCCTCAATTGTCTCATAACGACAGCCTCTGAGCTTAGGGATTAAGCAAAAGTCACAGGGAGCAAGGTCTGGACTATAGAGAGGCTGAGGAAGTGTCTTGATGCCCATCATGGTCAAATAGTCTGTGACAAGGATAGAGTTGTGGATTGGTGCATTGCCCTGGTAGAAATGCCACTGACCCGATTTGAAGAGTGCTGGCCTTTTCTGGCGGAATCTCTTCATGAACTCCCTTAAGACCTCAACATAGTAACCCTAACCCTAACCCTAACCCTTTGGCCAATCAACTCTGCTGTATTGAATTTCTTACCCCTCCCATACCTCTCATCATCCCTCACAGACTCCCTGTCTTCCTTGAATCTCTTATGCCACTCAAAAACTGATGCTCAATTCAGTCAATATGGTTGAAAAGCAGTCTGAAGCATTCCATACATTTCTGAGGCATTTTTTCCAAGTTTAAAACACAATTTTATTGCATATCGTTCTTCTAAAGTGTCCTCACGTCCAGATTGCATTTTTGAAATTCACCAGCTGTGTCAATTAGGATTTTGCAGGGTGTATTTGAAATGCTGCTGTAGCTGTTCATTTGAAGCTGAAATCATGAAAATTGGTCAGTCATCTCATAGGATGTATAGTAATAACATACTGAATTTTCAAGAGTCTATAACAATTCTAAATGCCTGTACAAGAAAAGTCTGAAAACTTATTGAAGGCACCACGTAAATCACTTCAACCTGAATAAGATGTGTGATTACAACTTGTTTCTACAGTGGCAAACCAGCATCTCCTACAAATACAAGAGTAAATGTCTCAAACACTTGAATATTATTGGTCAATGTTTCCGTTGAATATATTGAGTTTATGTTCCATTATTTAATAATAGATTCTTTTTCTTATTGAAATTTTTTTTTAAAGTGATGCTCTGCCTAATCTAAATCTCTGCAGCATAACCAGGAATAAGCATCAAGAGACATTGCCCTATTTGTGAACGCAAATAAAATAGAGTTTATGTGTTTTAAACATAAATGAGCCATCTCCACTATAAGAGGCAAACCCCTAAAATTAGTCACCCATTTCACATAACTTGGTAGCCATATCTCACTACTGAAAGGGATGTCAACGTATGCCAAGCGAAGGCATGGACTGCTATTGTCAAGTTATCGATCATATAGAAATCTGATCTTTCTGATAAAATAAAATTGGAATACTTTCACTCTGTGGTTGTGTCAGTACTATTGTATGGATGCACCATTTGGACACTCACAAAATACATGTAGAAAAAGCTAGATGGAAACTATACAAGAACACTTCATGCAGTTTTGAACAAATCCTGGAAGCAACACCCTAAAAAACAGCAGCTGTTCAGCCAACCGCCTCCCATCACACATACAATTCCACTGAGACAAGCAAGATATATAGGGCACTGCTGGAGAAATTATGACAAATTCATAAGCAATGTTCTTTTATGGATGCACGAGCACCTCCAGTGTTGGCTGACTAGCAAGAACTTTCATGCATCAGCATTGTATGAACATTGGATAGAGTTTCAAAGACCCGCCAAGAGCAATGAATGATAGGGGTGGATGGTGAGAGATAGTCAAGGGAACACTCTGATATCAGAACAATTTAATGATCATCATCATCATGGTGTAAATATAAGAAGAATATGATGTAATAAAATAAATGGAGCATTCAAATTTGCTTTCATATGTGACAATATGACATACCAAGTAACATTATATATATATATCATTTAAATGTTTATGAATTAGAAATATGATGAGATGGCTAAATTCTGATTTGAGATTTGAATTAAAGGCCCCAAATTCTGTTATGAAGACAATAATTTTCTATCGGAGCAGACAAAAACTTATTTTTGGTTTAAAGTAAATATTACATTTTAAGGAATATTACAAATATTACAACTAAGGAAATATTAGATTTGGTTTATAGGTAGTTATTTATGCTGGAGATGAAGAATATTAAACTATTTTTAAGGAATAAGATAAATCTGATCAGCAAAAATGGGTTATGAGATGACAGACAAAATTGATGGATGGAATTATAGAAAGACTTACAGAGGATCTACCTAGTGAAGTTTGAAAAAACTATCATAAACAAAATTTTAAAAAATTAAATTAACAAAATAGTTTGAAGAAATTATCCTGATATATGAATATATATTATTCAGATGCTATGGATACAGAAATCTAAACATAATTTAAATTCATGACAAAAAAGACTTTTAAACAGAAAAAAATTCTGATTAGATTTGGAGGATCTAGAACCATGAAAACTTCATTGGTATTTCTCTATATTCATCCTGAGACATCATTTGATTCATCATTTGATACATGATTTTCCAAGTTTCTTAAATCTTTCACTCCCAACCTCCATAAAAAATTTCAATAAAATATTTTAGAATTTGAAAAAGTAATTAACTTCTTGGTTAGGCTGAGAACTTTTTGTCAACCCTGCATAGTATGGACAAAAATAGAAATGTTCATTCAATGTATGAAGACTACTTTTTTCCTGAATTCAAGAAAAAAGATCAACTGAGAAAGAAAATGAGAAAAACAATGTTTTTCCTTTTCATATTAATGCATCAAAGAAAAGTAAACCAGCTGACACCTTTGACTGGCGGCTGAATGTACAAGAAGTACAAGCTGAAACATCATAAGTATGATTCACCTTTAATAACAACAAACAACATAAAATATGCAAAGTAGTCACCTTTAGAACAGCACCAACTTAACTATTATAATTTCAATGAAATTTTCATTCATATATATATATATATATATAATGATTGTTGTTGGCTCAATGAGAAAAAAGTAAATATTCTAAAATGGATAGGATCACAAATGATTTTAAATTTGGTATCTAGGTTTTCTTATCTATTTGTAATTATTCCATGTACTTGTGATACATGTGTTTCAAACACTTCAGTCCTTGTCAGGCATCTAAATTTTGGCAGTGTGTTAAGTTTCTTTTATAGTTAAGATTGTTTTGATAAATTGTTTTGATTCTGTTTAATAACATATTTTGTATCTGGAAATGCTCATGGGGCAACATAAAGGATTGACATAACTTACTCCAAAACCTACTTCCTAAAATAAAATTCACTGAACACAATTTTAAAGAATGACCATTTTAAGACATTGTCATTAAAAATCAAAACAGCCAAATTATCATTGATATTAACCACAAATCTTGCTACAATACCTTCATTTCAAGAGTCACCACCACCAAAAGTTGGATAAAATCCACACCTAGACTCTAACATGTAGGATCTGCATCACAGTCCAACAAATCCACCTCAAAGAATTACATGTAACCATCTACCAGAGGGGACATCCAACAACACTATTAAATAAAGGATTCAAATTAGCAGAAAAAATACCATAAGAAGAATTATGAACCAGCAAAAAACATAGCAACAAACAACTTTTGCATATGTATCAGTATACAACAAAAACAACCCAAAAGTATTCACAGAAATATCAAAAAACCTAGATTAACTTAAAGACAATGATAGAATTATAAGCATACCAGACACAACAAAAATCATTAAAAGCAAATGACAACCTAAAAACTTAAAATACACTTCATCAAAATTTGGGGAAGTCTCAAAATGCAAAAATAAAAGATGTGTAGTATGTAATATAATAAGTGAAGGAAAATTCAATATCTTAAATAAAAATATTCATAATATATAGATACTTTAGCTGCAAGTCAAAAGATGAAGTCTACATAATCATATAAAAAATAGCAAAAAAATTCATATAGGATGCATGCCAACACTGAACAATAGAGTGTCTTTACATAAAAGCAACATTAAATTAACAGAAAATAGACAGCTTTATGAATGCAGCAAAGGAAACTTCATAAATAATGCCAATATACCAGAAAAATGATTACTCCTCACTCCAAATACAAGAAAAAACTATATAGATTGATTTAAACCAATATAAGATAGAACCTTACAACATGCATACACACACATACACACATACAAATACACTCACATACATGCACACACAAACATACTCACACCAACTAGCTTAAAAACACATCTAAGTATGGGGGCAAGTACATTCTCACACACATTAAATTGACCGAATGGCCTTGAAAATATTTGTGAGTTCAAGTGTATATATGGATAAGTGTACATAAATATATGTGTGCACACACAGAGAATACATATATATATATATGAATATATATATGAATATATATATATACACATACACATACACAAACATCTAAAAATATACACACAATTACATAGAGTAAAAGTAAAAAGAAGGAAAAAACAATAAAGTTCATTACCAAAAAACTGAACATCTTCACAGGTAATTAACTCCAATGGGTCAATTATAGACACAAAACTTGGAATTAAGCAAAATCAAAACGACCCATGAAAGTAATTTTTAGTATAAAAGAAACTTAACACTCAGTCAAAATTCAAACATCTGATGAGGACTGAAATGTTAGAAATCCATGAAGTACAAATAGATCAAATAATAATAAATGAATAAAAAAACTCTAAATACCAAATTTGAAATCATTTGCTGACCTATTCATTTTGAAATATATATATATATATATATATATATATATATAAAGTGAGAGAGAAGTAGAGAGAATGATGTGAGTGTATCTATATATCAACAGAGACAGAGAAGAAGAAGAAAAAATGTTTGAGTGTATAAGTATATATATATATATATATATGAAAAGAGATAGATAGATAGATAGATAGATAGAGAGAGAGAGAGAGAGAGAGAGAGAGAGAGAGAGAGAGATAGGTTTGGTTTAATTTCTTTGTTCAATGGTATATCAACCTTAGTGAATTATTTAATACGAAAGCCACTCTTATAGAAGAGCAGTAATGGTACTATTTAACCCATAGCTTGTAGGAACAAGGGGGTTCATTCCTTTCCTATGTCTGAAAGTGAATGTAATCGCATGACTGAAGTTCAAATTCATTTGCTACAATGTCACTTCCCACACTTTGGCCAAAGACGCTCAATGAAGAAATCTTGAAAAATTAAATATTCTAATATCATTAATTATAATATTTATAACATCTTTAAAGATTGAGCTATATTTTGTGTTGGTGAGATAATTTTTGCCTGCATTCATTGATTGTCAGTTTTAATAAATATTGTTTAGAAAAAAATCTAATCAACACAAATTGTATGTTATCTTATATATATATATATATATATATATATATATATATATATATATATATATTAGCATTAGCTAATACATATAAATATATATTAGTATTAATTCCCAAAGGCTATAAAAAGTATTTGAGGAAGCAAAAGAAATCTGTTTTTATTGCTTAAGATTACAAAAATCATTAAAGGATTTTAAGCAAGAAGGAGATGCAGATTTACTTTCTAGTCATGCACTTCTTCCAAAAAAGCAATGGCAGTTCATTTTTTAAATCTCTTTAATCAATCCTGAACAAGGTTTTAAAAGGATAGAAAAAATTATTCAACTATTTAATTTGATAAAAAGAAACATTTTCCAGAAATTTACCATTCAGAATCACAAAACATGATAAAAACATACCTGGTTCTTCTTGTGTAATGTTCCTGTTTTTAACTGAGTAGGCATCACTGTCCTATTTATGAGACATTTGCAAAAATTCCTACGTTTATATTTTTGATCACACCATTGTCTCATGAATGGAATTTGCACTGTTATCCAGGATTAGAATATACTGGCTGTATCTTCTCCAGAGGAGAAAACTCCTCACCCCGCACATCAAGGTGTGTCCTGAGTATGACATCTGATGCAATCTGCATCAGAGAATGAGGTCCAAGTTCAGGAGATCATAGGTGTGGAGTACCCCTTCATTGCCATTCGGGTCTCATATCTGGGTCAAATAGATCTGTTTAAAAAATTTTTCTAAAATTATTAAGAAAGAAATACACAAAAAATTTTAATATGACTCTACAATGAACAAGATTCCCTAACCAGTAAGCATGGAGTAACCCTAAATGGGTTGACATGTCATTAAAATGAATCAATTAATCATTTGTAAATCAGATGGAACTTCTTACACATAGTATTTGTACCAATCTTGAATTGTGTATCCAATGTTTTTGTAAGGATCCCATGGTAATTATTATAGAATAGTTAAAAGTCAAATCATTCTGGCAGGTATTGGTTAACTCATGCAATTATAAGTAAATTTCTGTCTAGATTTTTGAGATTAGTGGCTATTATTATTTATACTATCTACACGTCTTGACTTATTGAATACAACCACCAGGATAATGAGAAAAAAGTCCAAGACTATTTTTGTTCAAATACTTATGAACAGTACAAGGGTTGGCTGAAAAGTTCATAGGCTGACTAAGATACTCTGATGGAATGTGATCAGATTACATTTATTTTTCAACATTGCCTCCTTTGCTATCCAGACACTTCTTCCATTGATGTTGCAGTGCTTGGATCCCATTGGACCAGAAAGTCATTAACAGTAGATATGACATCATCATATGAACTTTTCAGTCCATTGTCATACTTGCATATAAAAGTCTTAGATATGCATATATGACTTGTTTTGTTTTGTCACATCTGTTGTAAAAGATTTGCTCTGTTTAACTTAACAACTAATCATTGCATGCTTCTTAATTCATGACACTCCAAATGCATTTATGATGTTGGAAACAAAAATTATCTAATAATATAAATAATACTTATCGTATATCAATTTCTAAACGGCAGAGGACTGTAAATTCTATCTCACAGCAGGTAAAGTAGCTTGTCTCACCTGATATGCCTTTTTGGCATTTCCCAAGCTGTAATACATTAAATGTCAGTGCTGTTTCACATTCAGTTTTTTATATAAATTGTACCAGAATTCGTGACATGCTTGTTCCTTCTTGGATATTTTACATGTTCTTTTTACTGCCTTGATTATCATCATTTGCGTTTTATACTTTTTCTTTCCTTTTTTTTTCTCTTGTATGCAATTTGCTTCTTTCATTCAGAACTGAATGCATGCTACCTTACTAGAAGTTTGTCAACTCGGACCATTCAGTTTTTGTTTGGTTTTTTTTTCACTTGGAATTTCAATGGTTGACATTTGTTCTTTTTCTTCTCTTGTGATTTTAGTTATTTCTATCTAAGTCGACTAATATTTATCTAGCTATCACTGTGTGTCCCTATATATATATATATATATATATATATATATATATATATATATATATATAACTTGGTTTATTTGTTTAGTGGTATATCAACTCCTAATGGGTTATTTAATGCCAAAATTTGATTCATTTGTAAATGTTTGATGATTATCATAACCAAAAATATTTTCAATACTCCATTGGAATATTTTTAAAATTTCACTGTAATCTTTTTTTGCACATACTTATATAGTTTCAAGCATTCCAATCCAATACTAATAATTTTCAAACAACTCTATTTGACCTATAAATGGGAATGGGACCCTAACAGGTACTACCTCAACAGACCAGAGTGATCCTGGGAGTAATGGTAATGAAGGGTTACTCCACACTCCCCAGAATTCCAGAACTAGAACCTCGCCACCGTATGTAGTTTAGGGTCATATAGTTTGTGGGAGATGGATCTTGGTATATTCTAAGCCTCACAAACAGAGTAAAATATATATATATATATATATATATATATACACACACACATATATATACGCAAATATGCAATGCACATCTAATTATGTTATGCTATGTGTGTATATACATATGTATATTGGGTTGAGTCGTGAATAATTGCCATTTTAATGAAATATAATTTATTCATGAATGATTTAAAAATGAATTTATTTTAATCAATAATATATTCTCCATCATTTTCAATCATCTCTTGCCATTTATCAGCTAGCTTGTTGATTCCTCTCAAGTAAAATTCAGCTGATTTTGTGCTCAAGAAGTTTTTCCCAAATGTTTTCACCAGATGTTCTTGAGAAAATTTTTTGTCATTCAGAGCATTTTGTTGAGAATGAAAAAGATAGAAATCATTTGATGCAAAGTCTAGTGAATATTATGGAAGGGATAGAATAGACCAGCTTAAATCCTTTATTTGTTCCTGCATGATTCTTACTAAATGTGGCCTGGCATTATCATGGAGAAGCATAATGTTTCTTCTATTGACAAGTGCAAGGGGGGATTTTTAGATTTTCATGCACATATTGCAGCTGTTGAGGTTAATTCTACGTTGAGTTTCTGATTGTAGTTTAAAAATTCAAAATGAATAATACCATGGTGATCCCATCACACACACGCCATAATTTTTCTTCTATGGAGCTTTGCTTTTGGGGTAGGTTGTGAAGATTCATCCTTGTCAACCCATTGAACATTGTCATAAAAGATCTATTTTTCATCTCCTGGAATAATATTCTTGAGTAATAGGTCATTTCTCTGCCTTGAAAGAAGACTTTTCACTATGAATATGTAATCTTCCTTATTCTTCTCACTAAGTATGTGAGGAACTTAAACACGCAGCTTGTTCACTTTTCATATCGTTTTCAAATGGTGGCAGATTGTGGATTGCAAGTGTCCTGGATATATGACTCTAAACAATCTGATGGTGAAGTTCCAATATTGCTGGAGCTTTGGAGAATGTGGAGTACCCCTTCATTGCCATCACTCCCAGGTCCACTCTGGCCCAGTGTTGTAGCTACCTGATAGGGTCCTATCTATAAGTCAAATAGAAGTAAATTATATACTTATGTTAAACTGAATTGCTTGAAATAGAACTGTTTCAACATGTAAACTGTGTACTCAAGCTAAACTGAACTGTTTGAAATAGGAATGTTTTTGACTTTGAATCTGTACTATGCTAAACTGAATTGTTCAAAGTAGAACTGATTTAACAAGTAACTGTGTTTAAACAAAAACTATACTTATACTAAACTAAATTGTTTGAATTAGAACTGTTTGACTAAACTGAATAGCTTGAAATAGAAATTCTTTTGACTACTAAAATGTGTACTCATCCTAAACTGAACTGTTTGAAATAGAACAATTTAATTGTATAAAAATGGATTTGGCATTAAATAACCTACAAAGGTTGATATGCCATAAAACCTAAACAAACAAACATAAACTGTATTGTTTAAAATAGAACTGTTTTGACATTGAAAGTGTACTTACGCTAAACTGAATTACTTGAAATAGAACTGTTTTGACATGTAAACTGCATAGTGATGCCAAACTTAATTGTTTGAAATAGAGCTATTTTGACATTTAACTAAGTGTAAACAAAAACTATACTTATACTAAACCAAATTGTTTTAATAAGAAGTCTTTGACTATACTGAATAGCTTGAAATAAAAATATTTTTGACAATTGAACTGTGTACTTAAGCTCAACTGAATTGTTTGAAATAAAGTTGTTTATTTGAATAAAAATGGATTTGTCATTGAATAACCTACAAATGTTGATATGTCATAAAAAACTGAAACAACCAAACCAACCAAACCAGAATGAAACTTTGAAAACCAGTCAGTAATGACATCTTGATCTTGAGTACTACAAATTTTCTTTGCTGTTTCTGTAGTGCTTTTGTTATTCTTTAACTCCAGCAGCATTACATATCGAATATGCATTTTCAGTTCGTCCATTTTAGGAGCATGAGATCATCAATTAAATTATTATGCACTCTCTTTCACTTCTGAAATAAGAATGAATAATGAAAGTACTCTTTTATCAGGTAATTTTCTGTTGCGTTTAGAATATTATAAGTTTGAAATGTAATGTTAGAAGTTGCTTTTAAAAAACAGAAATTATCTTAGACTCAATCCAATATATATGTGTGTGCATACAAGTGATCTGCCTATTCACAAACTGACACATAGAAACTGGAATTGTTCCATTGATTTATTTATTTCTACACTGTTATTTATCCTCATATCAGTTTATATCAATTCAATCACTGTCATTTTCAACACAAGTTGTATTCCCTTGACAACTGTTAGACACAACTCTTATAAAACTATCAAAGTTCCAATCATTTCTGACAGGATAAAAGTGTAGTATCTGTACATTCTCACTTTGGATCAAAGTGTCTGTTTCTTTGAAAATTTCATCGTTAATTTGAAACCTATAACATATAAAAGTTTTAAAATGATAAAGTAAGAAGAATCCGTTTCAAAATAATCAATCTATAAAACTTATTTATAACTGTATTTATTTATGACTATATAAATAGGTTAAAAATAAATGAATTGATAATTATTATTCAGATTTGGGCCAAATTTTTATGATAAATACAACAAATACAAAAACCATATTCTATTGCATAGGATTTTCTCATTATTCATTCATGAAATCAGGTTACTAATATATTTAAAAATCTTTTGTATAGATGCATGTGTGTGTGTGTGTGTGTGTGTGTGTGTGTGTGTGTGTGTGTAAATGGATAACTAATTATGCTTTGTTGTGTCAAAATAACAATGGAATTTCTTATTACACAAGAGCGAGACTAATATATATATATATATATATATATATATATATATATATATATATATATACAAGATGTGTTTAAAAAAATAGAGACTGAATCTATATCTACCGAGACAGAAAAGAACAATGAATGAAACATTAATTTTCTTTAAAATAGTTCCTTTGGCATTCAACACATTTATTCCAGCAAGTTTTTCATTAGTGGAAGCACTTCTGAAACTCTTCTTTTGATATGCTATGAAACCATGCCATCATATTTCTTTTAATGTCCTCCACAGGAATGGATTAACCATTAAGCAAAATAAGCATGTGCTTATGGCATCAAGGAATGAGAGGGAGAACCACTGAGATTTTCCACTGTCGAATTTATCTCAGAACATATAGTGCTGCTTAACAAAGGTCTACAATAGAGTGACAACAAAAAAAAATTGTATATATATATATATATATATATATATAATGATGAGTTTATACATATTCATGCATATATATATATATATATATATATAGATATAAAATCATCATTTTTAAAATTAAATAATGATAATGATAACTGAAACTACCAGGCAAATATTTCAAGTAAGTGAATGGTTTATTCTTTTTCATATAATAAATTTTACTCAAACTGAATGATTTTTAAGTTTCCAAGAAAGATCTGCTGACTTTATATGTAGAGAGACACCTTTAAGTGCTTAGGTCCCTAGTTCTCTACAGGACAGAATTAGACCCTAGTTCAATACAGGACTTAATCTGGTCCTGGGTCTTTACAGGTTTTAATCTAGCCCTAGATCTCTACAGATCTTAATCTAGCCCTAGATCTATACAGATCTTAATCTGGCCCTGTTCCTCTACAAATTCATTGAGATGAATTTTTTGTTTAGAAAACATGAAAAACTCTCAAAGAATTGAATATGGAGCTGAAGAGGAAATGAATATGGAGGGTGCTGCATTTGCACAATCCTGTATTTTGCTAAAATCTACTGAGCAAAAAATATTGAGAATTTGCATTGACTTCATTGAGACAACTGTATTGATGTGTGGACATCCTCACTTTATTATATAAGTTCTTCATTTAGATTCTAGATTCTAAAATTCAAATAATTAAAAAATTCATTCTCAGTACTTTTTAATCATACCACATAAGTCATAATTTGTTTTATACATTTGGCAATTATCAGAAAATTCTGAATTTAACTATGATTAAATCAGAATATTCACTTTATTTTTGGATGTTTATGAAATAAATTTACTTCATTCTTACATATAATGAAAATAAGTTTATCATGATGATTTTTAGAATTTGTTTGCGTGTAATAATTCAAAAATAGAAAAACAAAACAGTCATACCAACTTTTTTAATGTCCAAAGCTGGTAATACTGGGTTGAGTCAAGTTTTGCAATATTTTGGTATGTGCTAGTTTGCAACATGTATATCCTATGACTGAAGCAATTCAAGAGTAGAAGGTAACTCCTCTAGTATAGTTTGGTTTCTTTGTTTAATGGCATATCAACATTTGTGGGTTATCTAATGCCAAAGCTATTCAGTTGAAGAACAGTAGTGATACAATAGCTGAGAGGATAAAAGAGTTCATGCCTTTCACACAGGTAATAGTCCAAAAGTAAATGCAGTAGCATGACTAGAATTCAAACTCACTATGATGTTGCTGTCCAGTATGTTAGCCAAAGGGACTTCCCCTGCTGTGTTTTGTGCATTGCTTCATTCCATCTGTGATTTAAAAGCCATACAAATGAATGTGCGACATAATCTAAATAGGACAATTATGCCTTACAAGTTTCAGTTGAGCAATAACACCACAGAAGCATAAAACCACAGAAGTAATAACATAACAGAAGCAATAACAGCAAAGAAGCAATAACACCACTGAAGCAATAACATCAAAGAAGCAATAACAGCAAAGAAGTAATTACAACAAAAAAGCAATAACACCACTGAAGCAATAACATCAAAGAAGCAATAACAGCAAAGAAGCAATAACATCAAAGAAGCAATAACAGCAAAGAAGCAATAACATCAAAGAAGCAATAACACCACAGAAGCAATAACACCAAAGAAGCAATAACATTACAGAACATTTGTTGTGCACAACATAAATGTAAATTTGATCACATAACAATAACCAGATGGTTCAAGAAATTCTGCTTGGGTTGTAAGAATCTTTACAATCAGGCAAGGTTAGGTATATCTAAAACTGTGGATTCTGAGGCTGAACTCTAAGCCATAAAGGAGAAACTATCAAATAACACAAGGAGAATATCTACCAATCTCGGCATCCCACAGTGTGGTTCATCACTTTCAATAATTTGGTAAAAGCAGCCATACTTGTAAAATTGTACATCACATTACCAAAATATTGCAAAACTTTTGACTCATTCTAATAGTTAAATCTCCACAAAGTTTCTTTTTCTGCTGATTATTTAAAACAAACAAATAATCTGAGTGCAGATCATGAAACTGCCCAAAAGCAAAATTACAGAAAAGCCAAACATTTTTCACATCAGATGATGATGCTGATGTATGGGTTATCAAAAACCTGGAGTTTAGTGAAAATTTTTGGGGTCTAATGAGATAAGATGTCTGTTAATGAAAATTCATTTTATAAAAAATAGGATTTGTTATTTTCAAAAAAAAGTTAAATTGCATGAAGCATTGCGTTCAGTTTGACGCATGTGTCTCACTGTGCCACTTACTGTTTTAAAGTCACTGTTTGATTCTTATATGAATAAATTCCTTTTTTTAAGTATTTTTTGTTTCATTTGATGTACTATCAAAATCAGAGTGATGGTGTTTTTTATGAGTTCTATGATTTAGGGAATGTGATATAAGGGTCCCATTATAAAATGAGGTAGGGAACCACTGATGTATGCTAATAGAAATACTTTTAAAGTCAGTAGGTTTTATGGCATGTCAAGTCTTGTTGGGTTATTTTATGCTGAAGTTAGTTTAACAAGTTTATAATTATATATGGTACAAAAATGTATTTTCTCAATTATTTTGAACAAATAAACACTTCATGATTTCAAACGAATCAATTTAAACCAGACAACTCAGAATGGAGCTGGTAGGAGTGACAACAAAATGGTTACTCCATACTCTCTAAACTTTTAGAACTGGTGCCTCATTAGTGAATGCAGTTTAGAGTCATAACCAAGACAATTCCTTTTTTACAGAGGGGTCTTACTCTTCTGTAGGGGATGCAGTTGTTTTATTTTAGGTCCCAACAATAGTACATACTTTTCTAGATTAAACGTTATTACTTATATTTTTCATGGAAAATCAAATAGGCATGAAACAAATAGTTTGGTGTGTGTTTGTGGAACAAATAGAAAGATACAAAATACAAAAGGATGATAAAAGAGGAATTATAACTAATGTGAATGTAACATAACTTAAATGATTAGTTATAAGACTTATTAGAAAAGAAATACAGAAATCATTTTGTTTTTCCTAATTCTCTTTGTTTTTTGGAAATTAACCCAGTTTTTAGTTTTCTCCAAAAGGCACTGAGAAAGTACAAGTTACATTTTCCATTTGAAAAATACCAAGAGGTAGCCATATATATATTGTTCTGAGAAAAATGATACGACGAAGACATAAACCAATGAGATGGAAGACAATATGCTGATGAAATAGTTCAGTATGTGTTGTTCGAGAGTTGTGTATGGAACAAATAGAGAAACAGAAAAATGTTACATTGAATAGGATAACAAAGCCACGGGACTGATGAGAAACATTCATGTTTTTATATTTGTTTATACAAAACACTAGTAATTCCTATATGGGAAAGACTAAAACGAACAAAACAAAAAACTAGAATTATTTTTTCTATAAGTGATTTCTTTAGAATCAGAAGTTTTAAGTCTTCTTCTAGAAGAGAAACGCAGAAACCATGTTGTTCATTTTTTCTTGCAAAAGTGGTTCATTTAAAAAAAGCAAAAAAAAACAGCTTTTATTCCCTACATTGCTGCCATATTTCTGCTGATTGATATGATTTCACTATAACTTTGACATAAAAAAACAAAAAACAAAAAACAACAAAATGTATCACAATGGATAGAAAGTCCTTTAATCCACAAATTTCCTACTTGCAACTGAGTTTTTATAATATATTCCTTTTCTTCACTAAATTAAAGAAACTCAAAGAATATGGAATGCTAAACTATAAACAACAAATAAACTAAATGAATCAAACCTATACATTTTCCATTTGCAAAATATGTTTATCCATTTTGGTTGATAAATGGCAAATTATCAGAGAATTTTCAACTCCACGTAGACATACACAGACTTATGTCATAAACATGAAATCAATGAAATAGAGAATTAAAAAAAAATATTATCACACTTCTCTCCCTTGTGTTGCAGGAATTCTCTTTGGATAATAAATTCATTTTCATTCTGATGCCAGTCGACCATTTGCAAAACATGTCAATATTATTTTTTAAACTCATATCTCTCTCTCCCTCATGCTCTCTCCCCCCCTCTCTCTCTCTCTTTCTCTCTCTCTCACACATATACTGTTGGATTTTATGCTAAACTTCACCAAGAGAGAGAAAGAGCATGAGAGAGCATGAGAGAGTGTTTTAGTAAAATTCAAAAATATCATTTATAACTTTTCAGGTATTTCCTCTATCAACAGAGATTTTCAAAAAGTGAAAATTCTGCATAGAAAATTAAAATAAACAGGAGTAAAAAATGTGAATAATGAAAAAGAAAGAAAAATATTTTAAAATCAAGAGAAATAAATGGATATAAAAAATAGAAGATAAAGAATTGGCAAATAAAAGAAAAACAAGTAAATCAGAGAAAAACTTTAAAAAATATAAGAAGATTTAAAGATATGGACCAAATAGATATAGAGAAAGAAAGAAAGAAAAAAAGAAAGAAAGAAACTTACCAACATATCAATCCACTGAAAATAGCCACAAACCAAAATAGAGAATTACTTGACATTCATCATAGAACAATCATCAAATATCCAACTATTACTAATTTGGGAGGAAAGAGAGGATTCTAAAAGAATACATCTTCTTTTCTTAATTCTACTGAACGTCCATTTCTCTTTTTTCTTACCAAATCCACTGCGCCTTTCATTTCAGCAATAGGCATTAACAATGTTGTTTTTCATTTTGAGGATTATATGGTAGCTTTACACAGAAAACTCTCTCAAAGATTGCATGCGATAGAGAAGAGGATTAACTGTAAAAACCTCAAAATTAATTTGAAGCCAATGTGACTTGCTGGTTCCACAGGGACCATCTTTTAAGCGCCAGGAATCTCAACTTTATTGAATGCATTTTGGCATTGATGGGGTTGGAGATGAGATATAAATGAATCAGGTTTGAAGACCCAGGGGTATGGAATAAAGAAGGTGATTGTGTGGTTTAGATTATGTTTGTCTAAACAAGGAATGATTGCAATCAGCTTTGGGACTTTTGGGTATAGAATATAGCAGCTAACTTTCTGCTTGAACAAGTCTGGCACAATAAGAAAAGCTTGCAATCTGTTTCAAAACCTTGCATATTAGAAGTGAGTTCATTTATAAAGCATTGCTTCTTTAATCTGCCTTCTCTCAACTATGAACAGATATCTAGAAACAAAGTTTTTATTTTGTACATTTTCCTTCTCCTAGACCAGTTGCTATACCAAGAATAAAGAGCCCAGTCTACCCAACTATTTATCCATAACTGGAAGAAAATAATTGGATTCATATTTTTCCTAAGAGTATTAATGTTATATGAAATGCAAATAGTTTTGTCCAGGATTTGAACTCTGTTCACCATGTCCGTTTCCTAAAAGGAAATTAAACTATGAGTGCCTACGCATTAACCTAGTGTGTACTTAGGTTAATTCAAAGGAATATTAAAAATGCACAAGTACATATGTAATTGATCAAATATTGTATATATGGTCACGTACAAGTGTTGTTCTAAGCCCCACCCAGAAAGAAGAGCCATTGCTGAACATTTTTGTTGTGGCAACACACTACCACTTTTTAAAAAACTAGAAAAATCTGAATCAGTTTTTCTAGTATTATAAGAAGTGGTAGTGTTTTGCTACAACAAAAATGTTTGGCCACAGCCCTTCTTTCTGTATGAGACTTAGAACTTTTTGAACACCCCTCATAAGTTAATCTTCTGTTATAGACTGACCCTTGATTTACAGCCACAAAATCATTTACATATAGAATTAATTTTTGAAGCCAACAGCAGCTCTTAAACTATCCTATGATGTTTGAACTTTAACCTTTCAAAATTTTGCTCATGTCAACACCACTTTTTTGCTTAAAAATCAAGTCATGAAAGTTCAACTTCTACATGAGTATATAAAGCATATATAAAGTATGTATATATGTATTGTTTTATTATGTATAATTATAAAAAAATCTTTACCCAAATAATTTCAAGTTTTTCCTCCCCAAAATATTCATTTTTGAGCTACATAATTTTTGACTGCAGGCGAGTAACAATACAGGAATAGTTAACACTTGTACCAGGTTATGGCTAACGGAATCAGAACAGGCAACCCTCATGGATTCAATAAAGGATGTTATTCAAAATTCCATGAAGTTTCCCGAGTTTGACAAAAACCTGAAGAAGGCCAGAGGACATATCAGCCGAAACGTTGTGGAAATAGCAATAAAGATGAAGACAATAGTCTAAAAACCCTTAATGATAAAAATAATTTTTGACATTTTTGTTTTTGATGTTTTTATTTTCAACATTAACCCAATTATTTTTTTTCTCATTTCTCCTTGCTTATTTGTCATCTCAATTTTTTTCTTCTCTTCTATTACCAGTGCATGAATCGGAGAGACTTGGGCCACTTACAACAGACCACATGTCCAGTAGGCTCTATCAGGTGAGTTGACTGACCAAGGTGTGGTCATTTTTATTTCATAACAGAACAACAGGTGCAACACTGCAAATTGTCCATCAATCAAAAACTGCTGCACTCCAAATGCAAACTTATTCTGAAAAATCAGCATGAAACAGTAATGATGTCATGATATTAGAACCTGATATTGGGAATCCTGACGCAGAGAGAAACATTTCACAAAAAACAGCTCTCAAAAAATCATATACAGTAACACAGATTTCTACTACGATAGGATTTGAATAAATATTAAAATGAAGAACAATGATTTTCAAATGTCAAATGTTGCTTTATTGTTTGTTGTTAATTAATTTTGTAAAAATAAACTAAATGCTAAAAGCAAAGGTCTCTTTAGTCATTTCTTTCAAAAGGGCCCATACAAAATTTTCATATTGCAAAAGCAAAATATGATATTGATATTTAGATGCATTATTTGGGTGGGAAACTTTTATAATTGATTAACCCAAAGAAAGATAAAACCTGCTAAACTTCCACTTGTTCTGGGGTTATCAAAATATTCTGATATCTGTGTGATACTGGTTGTAGGTACCTTATCCATCTATTCATAAGTCACCTTTATGATAAAATGGCCCTGAGTTGTATGCTACCCAGGTAAGGAAAAGTTAAATATTAGCTGTCATCTTTATCTTGTTTGTAGCAATTGATTTTAATTAGAAAGATACAAGACAAGGCCATTAATTCTGTTTGTAATGAATGTCCTTACAATATTAGTGATGGCTGTTCTATTCCTTGCCTCAGTATAAGTATTGGAGACCACAATCACCAAATGATAAATGAATCCATCTACTTGGGTTCAACTGTCTCTAGCAACCTGCCTTGACCCAAAGCTTAACAGATGAATAAGGAAAACTGCTGTTGCTATGGCCAGACTATCTTAGACAGTGTAAGAAATCAAGCTCATCACAGCCAGCAAGATTAAAGAATGCTGAGTTTACATATTCAGCATCTTCTATGGAAATGAGAGAGCTGAACAATCTACATTTGCTAAGAACATTACCTCAGCATTTTCAACCTGCGATACTTGAACATTTACTGGAAGAACTGGTGTATTGAACAAGGGCTTCCTGGGTCAGCATTACAAATAACAGGGTGAGTCAAAATATTGTAAAACTTTTGACTCACTAATATGTATGCCTTCTTCATGCAGCAACGACTGTGCTGGCTTGGTTATATTGGCAGTATGCAGAATGAATGGCTTAATCTAAAAAGACATCTTGTACAGGGTGTTATCCTGTCTGCTGCTGCTGCTACAGAACAGAGACGTCTGCAAATGTAATCTGAAGTCCACTGGACTTCATAGATGCATGGGATGAGATGGTTGTGAATCACAATGTATGGCTTTCAATCGGACATGCAGGCATCATCATTAGAGAAAAAAAATATTTTGATCGTGATTGGACAGAAGAGAAAGAAGAATAAGCTGCAGCGGAAACTATCCAGTCATGGCCATCGGCATTTGAATGTATGTAGCAGCAATGTCTGGATACAGCCACTTAGGAATCAGTTTGTTCTGTCACAGACATTGCTTACATACAATATCTCCCATAAATAAATACACTGCAACCAATTTTTGGCAAAATCTTAATTTTCTTCAAATCAAACATACTAGAACTTTTTTTTATTTCTTGTGAAATCAGTCAAAATGGATATTATTAGGCATTATTAATAACCAAACTCAGCAGCATTGAATCTCTGAGGTCAAAAATCATCATCAGCATCATCAAGGTGTGCATGGATTCCTTTGACTCTCACTCACCATCTATCCCTATTAGAGATCTTGGTAAGTCTTTTGATGAATGTAAGTTTTTACTGGTTGGCTAACACTGGTGTGTCCATTTGTAGAAGTCCATAAGAGAATGTCTCATATGAGTTTATCCTTAATTCCATATAAGAGGTGTACTTATTTTTGGACTGCTGCATATTTATATTTTGGATTAACCACTAATAATGCTAACAAGGTAAAAAAAATAATATTTTCTTTTTGAAAACTTGGTCCTGGTTTATGGAATGATGTTATTGTGCTCCCTAGATTTATATCAGGTTTCTATAGAAATAAATAAGAGGCATTACTTTCAGAGTATACTTTATCTTAGACATATTGGAATTTCTAGAATTCTTATAACAATAAAATGATGCATTACTCTTCAGTAGGGAGAAAAGTTTATGTAATCAATATATGTATATGTGTATGTGTGTGTGGTATAACCAGTTAATAAGTTAACAAGTTTTTTTATAAAAAGTTAATTTTCTTCTAAACCAAAAATAACAGTTTTTTTTTATTTCTAATAGAACATTATACAATCAAAACAGATATTATCAGGTATTATTTATTACCAAACTCAACTGCACTGAAACTTACTAGCCAAAAATATGAATGTGTAGTAGTTTGAAAATAAGCACAACTCCTTATATATTATCTTATATTTAGTAAAGTTTGGTAATAAATAATACCTTTTAACTTCTGTTTTCATTGCATGATATTCCACAAATCCTGGTATCTTTCTTTTATAAGAAAATTACCTTTTTATTAAAAAATTGTTAGGGATTTATATGTATGTTTAGACAATTGTATAAGTTTGTTTATAAACAACAAAAATGATTACAAAAGAAGTTGATGCCTGAATGCCAAAAGGTATATTTACAAAGATCTCAGAAAAAACTTGGAAATCTATTAACAAAAATTCAATAATTCATGATTACATAAAAAAATAAAAAAAACAATGTCCTGAACATCCTGATTTGTTAATCTTTCTCATAATCTACTTAGATATAAAAAACATATAAAATACAATAATCTGCTCACATATAAAAATCCATTTCCAGCATATGATTATGGAAGATGTGAACAAAAAGTGTTGAGACAAAAGTATGGAATTTATAAAAATCTAAATGAATGACAATGATAAAGAGATAATGTCTAGATATCTAGGCTGTTGTTTAGATATCAAGACAAAGTTTAAACAAGTCAGTGCTAATCTGAAAGAAAACTATGATGACAGTATAACTTTTTGAAGGAAACATTTTTGGCTCAACAGAATAATGCAGGTACAATACTCTCCATATTCACAAGAGCTTATTCCATGTGACTTGTTCTTGTATACTGAACTGAAAATTATCTCAAGGATAAGATTTGGAGATATAGGGAACATTAAAAGAAATACAATGCCATAAGCATTATTTTGAAGAAAATTAGCTTTTCAATCATTGTTAGTTTCTGTCTTGGTAAATACTGCTTCAATCTCAATATTTTTTGGATGCACCTTATATATATATATATATATATATATATATATATATATATATATATATATATATATATATATGTATATGTATATATATATTTACAGGTCTTACAACCTGGTTTCATTACAAGGTAATGAAAAATTCCAATTTTGTGGTAATATAGTGAATCATTTGAATAAACTAAAGAAAGAAAATAAAAAAATAAAGAAAGGAATAATAAGAAAACAAAGTTGAAAAAAGAACACAAGGTGATATAGAAAAGGGTGAAATATAGAGAGTAATAATCAAAGAAGAGAAAAGAAAATGAAAGAGATTAACTGTTGATCCACATGTAAATAATCCAATTTTTTATGATGAGAACAAGGCTAATAAAGGGATATTTTCATTAAAGTTTTTATAATAAATTTATTTTGAATTTTAAAAAGATATTTTTAAATTGAAA
Source organism: Sepioteuthis lessoniana (assembly GCA_963585895.1). Lineage (NCBI taxonomy): Eukaryota > Metazoa > Mollusca > Cephalopoda > Myopsida > Loliginidae > Sepioteuthis > Sepioteuthis lessoniana. The sequence goes on from OY757938.1 coordinate 31,055,965, forward strand.
ATTGAACCTCATCAACCTAATATTTTAAATGGTTTAGCTTCTTTTTTGGTTTTCCATTTTAACTAACATGACATAATAAAAAGCAAAAATTATTGAAAATTAAACATCTTGTTTGGTTGTTTAATGCAATAAATCCTCCATTATTTCCTGACCCAGATCAGAAACATTGCAATCTAATGATTTTTCTGTCTTTTACTTAAGAAAGACAATTATAATTGAATTCTGCTATGAAGGAGGATATTTTAACATTATTTAATAATAACCCACATATAAATACATAGAATTTCATGATAGAAGATAAGGATTATGTCTTAGAGTAAAATAATAAATAAAAAAGATCATATTTGAAAGCTTAGCACCTACATTTTTAGTAAGGCTCAAAGAGCCGTTACACTACTGTCTCAAAAATCTTGGATGACTTGAAAAATTCTTAGAGTATTTTTAAAACAAGAAGATTCTTGCAAATTTTCCGTAAGATCAGCAAATTTTCCAAGCAACTGAACCTCTACTGCTGCTATGACTACCAATGCAACATCTTGCATTGCTACTAGCTACACCAACCAGTACCAATTATTACTACTTCTGTCTACCAATATAAAGTGCGCTGACTATTTTTGTAGACATTAATTCATCAAGCTTTATCTGTAGTGATACTAAGGCTACTAATATCATTTTAGTAGGTAACTGAACATCATTGTTTCTCTGAGCAGACAGTGACAATAATAAATTCAAGGGCAGAGAACTCAGGCATGAAAGTCAATCCCTGGAGACAAGTATGACAAAGTAGTTGAGTTATTTCATACCAGAGTAAGGAAGCTTGATGCCAAGAATTTAAGAGATGACGTCTAAAGCAAAAGTCATTTTATATAAAATTTTGGCTACATACATAAAACTTTAGATTTATAGAGTATCTAAAAAAACAAATTCCCTAGCTTGAGAAATGCACAGATAGAAAAAATTTACCATTGTATTATGATAACTGCTCAAGATATTGAGAGAATAGTATTAATTTTATATTAATTTAAATGTAATGACAGATTTTATAAGACAGAGTATCATTAATTCTTTAACTTCTGTGAGTAACTAGAGTCAAATTTCCAGCACAATTTGATATGTAAAAGCAAAGTCAAATTTCATTCTGTTGTTTTCTGTTTGATATTTTGCACTTGCACGGGAATCCTCATATGTGTCAAGTTCTATGTATATATTGTCTTATTCCTCAGCCTGAGTAGGATGTGACACAAGGTCAATTTTTAAGTGAACTTTAACAGGTTTGAATTCAGAATTTTCCTTCTCCTAGATTAGTTGCCTTATCAAGGTTTAAGAGCACAGTCTGTCCTATTTATTTGTAGCTACAAAGAGAATAGTTGGATGTAATCCTTTCTCAAGGGCAATAGTACAATGGGAAATCCAAACAGACTCATTCAAGTTTTGAACTCAGTCACCATAACCATTTCTTACCATTTCCATCACAAACAACAAAGGTTGAATTCCATTTTTTTATGGGAAATGTTGCATTCAGAATGACAATCAGAAATTGAAATTCAGTATTGAAAAAAATTGACCATTAACCAAACTTAATCAGTACAGATTCTATAGACAAAAGTCATTATCATCTTAATTACCTTAAAAGCATTCAAATTTTTCTCCAAAAATCTTACATTAACTTTTTCCCTCAAGGAAATTAGTTTGTTTTAATTATTGAGGAGATTCCTTAAATTGACAGGAGATCCTTGCATTATTTTTATGCATTTATGCGAAATTGAATGGAAAATGGCCGGTACCTTAAGAATTTGTTCAGTCATGGATCAGCTTCCTTTATCATTAAATGTGCATTGCAATGACAGTTGTTGAGAGAAGTAATGACAGTTGTTGAGAGAAGTAATGGAGTCATTTTTCAATAGCTTCTTAGTTTGAATTCAGAGCTCTTTTTCTTCTCAACTGATTGCCAATTATCATAGCTACAGGGCTGAATTTTACTCATAGCAAAGATAGAAGTGGATTTATGTCTCTCTTAACAGTATTCTTTTAAACACAAACAGTGTTGTGTGGATTTGAATTCAGCTTCATTACTTCACAATCAGAATATCATATCGAAAACGTTTTTTGTTTGTTATTATTTACAAGAGTTGTGTGTAAAAGTAATAGGCTGTAAAAATCTAAATACCTTGTCAGGTATTTGGTCATCCTTGGGCAAGGTCTGGTTTAAAAGTGTATTCTGATAATTACTAACAATAAAAAAAAATAGAAGCAAAACAACATAAAAAACTTTTAGGATGTTGTTTCGTACAAATAGAGTAAAGGATTTCATGCACCATAAAATAATATTCAACTGTTCAAAAAATATTAGCTGAAGTACCTGTCTACACTGGGTAAAATATCAAGGCTTGGATTGCTGTAGGAACAAGAATAAGAAAGTTAGAAATTAATTTTTACATATTACTTGTTTTTTTTTCAAAACAATGTCTATATTATAAGTTTTGAGAACAATTTAAAATTTATGCAATTGGTAAATATCATATGATAGCAGAGTACCATTAAGAATTATAGGATTAATTATATGTGGATCAGAACATCTTCCTAGGATCAAAATGTTGTTCATCCTCCTGCCTTGAGTCAGCAACGTAGTGTCTGTGAACTCTATCTCAGATCACTGTGTCACTCTTCAGCCTTCTACCTTGGACCTGTATCTACGTATTCTTATTCTTCAAATTTCAAAGTTAATTTTATGAGGTTCTTCAAGTTCTTCCTAACTGTTATAGATATGACACCTGCCTGTTTACCTCCAGGCTGAAAGTTCAAATGAGGGCAGAATTCAATTGGTAATTTTATATAACTGTCTGCTTTAAAAGTTATGATCTGAAGCAAAGAAATGAACAGGAGATGTCACATCATTTATTATCATATCGTTCTTGAGTGAGTCAGAAGTTTTGCAATATTTTGATAATATGAGGTATAGTTAAAAAGCTCCAGGTGTTTTTGCCAATGTTGTGACGGTGAAAAACCATACTGAATTCTTAGATGCCTGATGCTCTCTGAGTACTACTCATCTAATTTGCTTCTATGGCTTGGAAAGCAGCCTTGGATTTCACAAAGGCCTATCTGATTTTACCTGATCATTGAAGTTCAAAACAAACATTTTTGGTCGCTACCATGGTGTTATGTCATAGTTTAAAGTTGTAAAGCATAAGTTCCTTGAATTAGACTACATTATACATTCATCTGTGCAGCTTTCAAAGCACACAAAGTAAAGCAATGCACATGTTAGTGCACCAACTACCACAATACTACCAACCACAGTGGATACTAACTGCTGCTTGAACTGCTTTGTTTACACACTGCAAACTAACATGTAGCAAATTTTCCAAAACTTTTGACTCCCCCTAATACTTTTGACTCACCCTAAGACTTCATAAATTTAGTCATTTTATGATAACAATATCTAAATTTTTGATATTTTTTTTGGTAAGATTCAATTGCAAAATTACAATCCATTGATCTGTTAGCTAAATATAATAATCTGAGTGCTAAAAATAATTAAAAACATAATTTATTTATTTATCAAGTTTAACATATATTTCTATTTCTTTTATATCATCAAAAGAGTCCATTCCATCGAGATGGACAATCAAGAGAAAATGATGTTGAAAAGTGTTATGCACAATAGAAAGGGTATTAAAAGAATTAATTAGCAAGTTTAGCTTCACGGGGTCATTTCCACAGGCAGCACCTGCATTTAAAAGGGGTCAGGTTCATTGCACACTACTTGAGGCATCCCAAAAACGTGAATGCCATTGAAGTTAAGCTATTTTTGGCATCACTCAACAATTTATAGGTGAGTTTACAAGTTAGCCTTGACCTTGTGTCATATCCTGCCTTTGAAGGAGAGGGGCTGGTAAATCCATTTATGTGTATTTATGCATGTGTGAGTATGTGCATGTGTGTGTGTGTGTGCATGTGTATGCAAGAGAAAAAACATTTTTGCTTTAAATGGACTATTTTCTTGCTTAAGCCCATTATATATATATCTACAGCAAAAAGGCAATAAAACCAAACTTGAGAATTTTTCCCTCATCTTTCTTTATTTTCTTCCTCTTCAAAATCATGAACATGGCAGGAAACAATATTGTCTTTGTAATTCTAGCATAATAAAAAAGACCAAAAAATATTCTTCAAATTTCTAGTAGATCAAAGCCAGCCAAAAGTGGAGAGGAGAAGGAAGTGTAATTCTTGGGTAATAATTTCAGTACTTCAAAAGATAATTCATGCAGAAGAGACACAAAAAGAGAAGAAGAAGAAGAAGAAGAAGAAGAAGAAGAAGAAGAAGAAGAAGAAGAAGAAGAAGAAGAAGAAGAAGAAGAAGAAGAAGAAGGAGAAGGAGGAGGAGGAGGAGAAGAAGAAGAAGAAGAAGAAGAAGAAGAAGAAGAAGAAGAAGAAGAAGAAGAAGAAGAAGAAGAAGAAGAAGAAGAAGAAGGAGAAGGAGGAGGAGGAGAGAGAAGAAGAAGAAGAAGAAGAAGAAGAAGAAGAAGAAGAAGAAGAAGAAGAAGAAGAAGAAGAAGAAGAAGAAGAAGAAGAATGTTATATTCACACCTGTCAAAAGAAAATTGGAAATTGCTCGCATCAATGTCAAATGTAGTATAAAATAAAAAGCAATTTTTGGAGAAAAAAAAAGGAGAAGAGAATCTAAACAAAAAAAGAAAAGAAAAGGAAAATGTGAATAATTCTAGTCTAAAACATTTTGAAAATGTTTTATCCCTCAAGAAATGAAACAGAATTTTTTTGTTATTATAACTGTGATATTATTATATAAAATTTCATTATAAAAAAACCTATGAAATTAATTCTATATGTTGGCCCATTGTAAACAAATGGATCCTTATTAAAAGCAAAACTTAAATGTTTCAAATTTAAATGAAAATATATTTGTGTGCTTTTGAAATGATGCAATGGTTCTTAAAATAAATTATAAACATGTGAATATGTTGTTTTTTTCTACAAGGAAATAGAATTGTTTGTCTAAATTTGTTATCCATTTGTTTCTTTGTTTCAGTTCTACATAAAACTATGTCATCAAAACTATTCTGCCCTGTCAACAGGGCTTAGAATAAGTTGACTGCAGAGGGATAAGACCCTCACCTCCAAAGTGTTAACCTGAGCATGACACTAAACTGCTTTCAGTATTGAGGCTCTTGTTCTGAGGTTCTGTGGAGTATGGACAACTTCTTTCAGGTCCACTCTGACCTGAAGTAAGTGACTGTTATATTCCTATCTCTGGGTCAAAAACATATTTTTGAAAATTATTAGTATTAGACAGGAATACTCGAAACCATATAATTATGTGCAAACAAAAGATTATTATCAAATAGGAATAGTTACTGAAAACCAAATAATTGCTTGGAAAATAGACTGACTTTGGCATTAAATAAGCCAACAAGAATTAAAAAGTTGTAAAACAAATCAGTCAACAAGTGTCAGATATTTTTGAAAATTTCTAATGTTAGATTAGAATACTTGAAACTATTCAACTGCAAATTATTTGTATTTGAAATAGTTACTTGAAACTCGAATTGCTGGCACAAAATTATTATTAGTTACATACAACATTTATAAATGAGCATAGTACCCATAAAAAATTACAGTATTTTCATAGATCAGTACAACTGCCTTGGATCAAAGTACATATAAACCCAAGCCTGGAACATGGTGTTGTTACCTAGCACTTTCCTCGAATCAGAACATGGCAAAAAACAAAGTGTGACTGATCCTGGATATTCCAATCCAGGTCTTCACCTTCCAATTGCACTATGAAGAAGGACTGATACCTTCATGACACAGAGTTAATTTTTGTCTTGGCCTGTATACACACACACACATATATATATATATATATATATATATATATATATAAAACAATAAATACATATATCACATAGATAAGGCATGCATTAAAAATGTATGTGTCTGTGTGTCTGTGACATACAGAGGTTATCATACTGACAGTTTAAAGATATTTAGATACAAAAAAACAAAAAACAATCCTTCTTTAATGCATGGATATATCAATATTTCATTCATTCTTTTCTGGTAAATCAATTTTATAAAAATTCTTTAAATTAACATTATTCTTATGATCAAAAGTTGAAACTTGTTGTAAACAATTTGTAAGTGATTATTTAAAAATATTATCTCCATTTCCCATTACACTTTTGTTATATATATATATGTGGTGCATTCAATAAGTTTCCAGACATTTTTTGTACAGGCATTTAGAATTGTCGTAGACTCTTGAAAATTCAGTATCTTATTGCTATACATCTTATGAGATGACTGACCAATTTTTATGATTTCAGGTTCATATGAACAGCTACAGCAGCAATTGGAATACACCCTACTAAAAAGCCTGATTGTCATAGCTGGTGAATTTCAAAAATGCAATCTGGACGTGAGGACACTTAAGAAGAACGATATGCAATAAAATTCTGTTTTCAACTTGGAAAAAATGCCACAGAAATGTATGGAATGCTTCAGACTGCTTTTCAACCATCTTGACAGAATCAAGCATCAGTTTTTGAGTGGCATAAGAGATTCAAGGAAGACAGGGAGTCTGTGAGGGATGATGAGAGGTGTGGGAGGAGTGAGAAATTCAATACAGCAGAGTTGATTGGCCAAAGGGTTAGGGTTAGGGTTACTATGTTGAGGTTTTAAGGGAGTTCAGCAAGAGATTCCTAGGGAAGAGGCCTGCACTCTTCAGATTGGCTCAGTTGCATTTCTACCTGGACAATGCACCAGTCCACAACTCCATCCTTGTCACAGACTATTTGACCAAGATGGGCATCAAGACAGTTCCTCAGCCTACCTACAGTCCAGACCTTGCTCCCTGTGACTTTTGCTTATTCCCTAAGCTCAGAGGCTATCTTTATGAGACAATTGAGATGAAAGAGGTTGTGACGAAGGTCATTGACACGCTCACACAAGAGGACTTCCATGGAGCTTTCCAGAAGTTGTTGGATTGGTACAACAAGTACATTGCAGCCGAAGGAGATTACTTCGAAGGGGACTAGAGTTTCATATGTGTACTATCAATAAAAGTGCCCATACGAAAAAAGTCTGGAAACTTATTTAATGATCCTCGTATATATATATATATATATATATATATATATATATATATATATATATATATTTTTTCATGTGTGTGAGTATACATGTGTGTGTGTGTGTGTGTGTGTGTGTGTGCGTGTGCGTGTGCATAATTCTATAGTATACATATACAAGAAAAAATAAAAAGGAGAACTGAACATAGACTGAATATATATATATATATATATATATATATATATATATATATATACAGAAGATGAATATGAATGATTTTGAAATACAAAGAAGGTTCAAGTTTTATAATTTAAATCTAGTTTATATCATAGTGTATATGCAACAAAGTTTTGTTTTGGATTTAATGTTATATATTTTGTAAATTTGTGCCAGGATTGATAAAAAAAAAGTCCATCGGGATTGTTATTAAATGATGTTGTGAATAACTTTCATCTCAGGAAATGCTTTCACATAAGGAATAATATGGTTGGCATGTTTTTAAGGGAGAACTGCCAATCCTAGATTTTTTTTTTTTTTTTTTGATGATGAACTTAAAGTGGTCAGGATTAAAAAGCTTTGAGGATTGAGAGAAAGAGATAATAAAGAATAGGGGGGGGGCCATTGAGAATTAAGACTAACAGATAATAAATAAAGGACTTGATATATCAGAAGAAATGAGGTAAGATTTTTTATATTTTGGAAGCTTCTGCGTTCACTGTTCTCAGATATAAAATGAGCTATAACACATTTATAATAATGTGTCAAAGAGATTCCAAAACATCCTTTTCTTTTCCAAAGGAATATACACTTGCTGAAATACCCATAAGTCAAGAATTAGATTCCAGATATAGAAATATTAACAATGTCAACAATTCCTTAATTATATTATTAATGTCTATTTTATAATCTTTGTTGTCAATGAAAAATTTACACAGAATAATTACAAAGCATAATTGTTATGAAGTATAAATTCATTTAATTGAAAAGAGATTGATCAATTATATCTTTATTATGATGTTAGAATTATCTTAAATACTTTTTCAAATTTGTGAGTCTCTTAAGAGATTTATTGATTAAGATATTTTTGGTTTCAATTATTAATCCTTACTAAAACAATAGAGTTGTGTAATTATTTTCTATTTCCAGCTTGAAGAAATACCTACAAACCTAATTAGTAAAGTTTAATTAAAAGGGAATAAATATTTTGATAATAAATAATTGTCCTTCTTTTCTTTTAAAGTTTTAAAGTTTAAATGCTGTATGTCTGTGTCATATCTTGCAGCCAAATAGATTATCATTCATTGTTCAAGACTTTGTCTTGATAAGAGTTTCTTTTACCCATGAGGAACAGAGAAAATTCTTTTCTGTTAAATCTTTCCCAGGAGTCCAGTTTGGTAGTCCTATGTCCAAATGTTTAGCCATGTATAGAGAATAGACAAACTCTTCTCAATAATTAATTCAGATATGTGTGTATGTGTTTTGCATTTGCTGGCAGTGAAAGTGGAATAACTGCTATTTATATAGAAAAGGCCATTTGGAAAGGCATGAACCCATGTTTTCTCCTCTTAGTTATGAGTAAAACTGTTAAGCTAGTCTTGCTCAGTAAGCCTTGTCAGGTAACCAACCTGGGAGAAGGATAACTGCAGGTCCCTAAGTTAGTCTAATGGTTAACTTTGCAGCTCCTAAGACAACACTAGTGACAAGTTTTAGCCCCTGGTTTTCCCTGAAACAACATCAGTAGCAAGAAGAGAGGAGACTTGCGGCATGGGCAACAAACAATCCTCCATACAACTTTGCTTTTGTCCAGATCTATTACTTTCCAGATGGTTTCAAAAGATGAATGTATATCAGCATGTTTGTGTATAAATTTGAGTGTGTGTGTGTGTGTGTGTGTGTGTGTGTGTGTGTGTGTGTGTGTGCAAAATTAAATAGTAACCTGATACCCATGTGCCAGACCAATTGCAAAGTTTACTAGATAACATTTACACTAATACATGTGGCTCAATATTTGTAACTTATATTTACTTTAATATATTTTAATATTAATGTGATTTCTTGGCGCCCTTGTTAACTATGATCAAACATCTTTTTTAGTTATTTGGACTATTGATATGAAAACCTAATTTATTTTGACAAAAGTAAAGTCAAGCCTCCAGTAATGTGAAAATAAACTTCACTTTCCTTTTTCTATCCTCTCTCTCTGTCTCTGTCTTTTTGTCTCTCTGAATTATTGTTTTCTTTCTCTCTCTGGTTTGCATATACATACATACACAAAACCACTCACAAATACATAGATTCATAGTAGTTAACTTGCTGGACTGTGACATCATAGTAAGCAAATTCGAACATTAGTCACTTTCGGATGAATACCTTTGGGAAAGGCATGAACCTCCTTATGCTTCCTGCTACCGGTTAAATAGAACTATTGCTATCCTTCAGCAAAGATGGCTTCGGCATTGAAAAACCCACAAAGGTTAATATGCCATTAAAGCCATCAAACCAAATATTCATACATACATACATGTAAACTGTGTATAGAAGTTATGCAATCTCTCGGTACTTTTATTTTTTGTAATCTTTTTTTCTACAATGCTTAATTTCTAATTAAACTCACCTAAAAGTCACCTTTGGTGGCCATTAAACTCAATAGTAAGTCGTCAAAGTCAATTAGTAGGATTTATATGAATAATTCACAGCAAAAAATAAATAATGGGAATTAATCTATAATTAAAATTCAATATTTCTCTCCAAAGAAACTGCTACCACTATAATAGTGGTAGCAGTTTCTTTGGAGATTTTTTACAAAAATATGAAAGCAGTGGTTTGCTCACCCAATGGTGACACCGATTTCTTTGAGTCATTGTCACTGGAGTCTCACAGGGAGATACATTAGCACCATAAATGATTTATAATCTGCCTTGATTATGAATTACAATAAATTTCATGAAAGAAAATGGTTTCACATTAAAAAAGACATGAGGCATACAATATCCCACAGATGCAGACTACACAGATGATCTAGCGCTTTTCACAAATACACCAGCCAAAGCCAAATCTCTGCTATATAGCCTCTATATGAATGCAAATAAAACAGAAAGGGAGCCTTTCCCACTTATAGTGGCAAACCTCTGAAATTAGTTGACCAACTCACATACCTCAACAGTAATATCTTATGTACTAAAAGGGATGTCAACATATGCTTAGGGAAGAATGGACTGTTATTGACTGGTTATTGATCATATAGAAATCTGATTTTTCTGATAAAATAAAATGGGATTTCTTCCAACCCGTGGCTGTGTCAGTACTAATATATGAATGCACCAGTCGGACGCTAACAAAACGCATGGCGAAAAAACTAGACGGAAACTACACAAGAATGTTACTTATTGCCCATCTTATAGACAATCCTAGTAAGACGAACAAGACATGCTGGGTACTTCAAGAGAAGTAAGGACGAACTCAAAAGCGATGCTTTCTCATCGACTCCGACTCATGGACACACTATTATTGACTGACCGGCAAAGACAGCAATGTGTGGACATTGTATGCAGTTTTGAGGATCTGCCAAGACGATAGGGACGAATGACAAAAGAGAGTCAAAGGAATCTGTGCTTATCAGCACGACTTGATGATGATGATGATGATGATGATGATGATGATAAGTAGTCTCCTTTGAGAAACTATAATGATCGATATAAGTGTGAAACATGGATTGCTCCACATTATTATTATCATTGTAATAATTATTATTATTAAGTAACAAATTGCAAATCACTTTATTAAGTTATACCAAATCAACTGTTGCACTCACAAAAATCTATCTATAATGTGCCATTTTTTCTGTATTACAGTAAGATATACACAAAACAATCGGATTGTTATGATATCAAGAAAACCTTCTATCAAGAGTTTTTCGTTGCAAATCATTGTAAGTTTGTTCTTCATTTGGTGCTCCATAGATCAGCAGTTATGCTAATTCGACCAACCTCTTTTTTCCTCTCCCGCAGTTTGACGCAAGGTTATTACTGAGCTCCTTACGCATATGTAAGGATGATGACAAAAAGAGTCCAACTCCATCGACATTCCTTTGAAGGGAACCTAAGACATCAGGGATTGACATTGACCACACCCTTTTAGTGCACTGGAGCCAGTGCAGTGTGGTGGGAGACAGCTACCACCTGGGACTAGCCTTTGGATACTTGTGCCTCCCAAACCAAAAGACAATTAAATAGATTTGTTACCTTAAAGTTGCTTTAAACCAACAAGTATCATTTACGTCAAAATGAATATGTAGCCTATGTTAGCGTTGTTTTTTCGTTTAACCTCTAATGTTATTCCTTTTTCTTTCGTTCTTTCTTTCTTTTTTTAATAAATGGCTGACTTGTTGAGTGCATATGTCATTTCGGAATTTACTAAAGAAATAAAGTTTTTATTTTTCTGATAGAGAGTACGAGTACTCGTTTTATGTACAAAGTATCAATCAACTTTTTAAATCAGAATAGTTGCGTTCCATAATTATTTTTCATAAAGCAAAAATAAAACAAATTCAATAAGCAAACCAGCAGACAGGTCGAAATATTTTAAAGCATCAGAAATACATTATTTTTTGTTTCGTTTCGTTTTGTTTTAACGTACAGAATAAAACACTGAAAGGTATCGGTATTAAATATTACAAACGCGCATGCGTGCTTAAAAATGCTATTTTATGTTCACATGTTTATATGTCGTCCTCAATGGAATATTCATTTTGGAACAACATATTTACATTGATGTAAATTTAGCAAGCACACACACACACACACACACACACACGCACACGCACACGCACGCACACATATATATATATATGTGTGTGTGTGTGTGTGTGTGTGTGTGTGTGTGTGTGTGTGCGCGCGCGCACACATACACACACATGTATGCACACACGAAACCTCTGTAATCCACGCATGCGCACTTCCACACCCTCTCTGTACCACCATGTGGTCAGTTTTTATAACATTCTTTCTTCTGCCTGACAGATGTTCATTTACAGCAATTTGTATTGAGTATTGATTGGGTGAGGTTGGTGAGGGAGAGGTTAAGTTAACTTCAGCAAGCAAGGAAAGCAAGGCTACGCGGGTTGGTAGGTTCAAATAAGCCTACGAGCGAAGAACTGTCCTCCGTGGCCTGCCTCTATATCCGTCGATCTTTCTCTCTACCCGACCACCACATGAGATTCTTTTTTCTTCTTTTCTCTATCGGTTCTCCTCTCTCTCTCTTTCTCTTCCTCTCTCTCTCTCTCTCTCTCTCTCTCTCTCTATATATATATATATATATATATATATATGTATATCTTAGACTTCACAAATTGTCTATAAATCTCTGTTTTACACTCAAGCTCTCTTTCTCTTTATCTCTCTCTTTCACATACACATTGGAAGAAGAAATGAGAGAGAGAGAGAGAGAGAGAGAGAGAGAGAGAGAGAGAGAGAGAGAGAGATCAAAAAATGAAAAGGCAAGGGTGGAAGAAAGAAACGTAAATAAGAATACCAATATGGTCACCTATACTAGAGAAACACCAAACAGACAGTCAGATAGATAGATGGATAAGAAAAAGAAAGAGTTGACAAATATCAAGGAAGAAATAGAATACTCACTGGCAAAGACGGAATGAGAAACTGAAAGGGAGCGGGAAGAAAAAAAAAAGAAAGACAAGAATTGAAAGGAGGGGTACAATTGCAAAGATAGAGAGGGAAAATAATTGAGACTGGTTATGTGATTAAGTAGAGAATACGTGAAAGGATCGAAAGTTGTTTTTTCTTTTGTTTTCTTTTTGATTCAATGAGAATCAAAAGAAAGACAGTGTAAAAAACCAAACAAATAAGGATATTGAAATTGAGAATGAGAATGTAGAAAAGAGGAAGACAAAAATGGTAACGACAAAGTGAAATAGTTAAAGAAGAAGAAGAAGAAGAAGAAGAAGAAGAAGAAGAAGAAGAAAGGATAATGTTAGGATAAGGAAGGAAAAAGAGAAAATGTAGGGAAATATAAAGTGAATTTGAAGGGCGGTTTGTAAAAAATCGTTGAATGAATAGAAAGAGAAATATGTATCAGATAGATAGAGATATAGTAGAAAATGAAGTATAAAGAGAGAGTAATAGAAGGGAGAAATAGTGAGAGAGGAAATATAGAAGTAGTTAGGAATGATGTTATCAAAGAAAAAAAGAAAGAAAGAAGAGGAGGAGGGGGAGGAGGAGGAAAGGAAAAGAAAGGAGAAAGATAAAAGTAAATTATTTTTAAATACGAGAAAATTAAGGAAAATAGAAAACAAACGAGGAGAAAAAAGAATAAAAGAAAAAAGATAAGAAGAAAGGAAAGAAGTTAAGCGGAGAATGAAAAAAAAGAAGAAATTAAAAAGAAAAACAATTTAGAAATGAACAAAAATTCATCAGTTTCTTAGTTTAAGTTTTAAATAAATGAAAATAAACGATGAAGTAATTCATTTGAGAGAAAGAGAAGAGAATATGAAATTAAGAAGGAAGGAAGGAAGGAAGGAAGGAAGGAAGGAAGGAAGGAAGGAAGGAAGGAAGGAAATAAGAGTGATTGAGGATTGAAAAAAAGAAGGGAAACATATAACGGTAGACAAAGAAAGAAAGAAAGAAAGAGAGAGAGAGAGAGAGAGAGAGAAAGTAAAATCCAATCAAATTAGAAAGAATGGATAAAAGATAATCCGTTTGAAATTCAGAAGAAAAATGAAATGAAAAAAGGAAGGAAAATTTTAATTCTTACAACAATGCAATAAATAAAACAATATAAAAAAAAGGGCGATACTGAAAACGGAAAGAAATAAGAACAATGCGAAGAAAATGGGAAAACAAAGAAGGAAAGAGGAAAGAGGATTGTGAGATAAAATGGACATCAAATGAAAAAATGGTCATGGAAAAAATGATCAGGAACAATAATAATTTTAGGATTAATCGACAGCTATATATTGGTCAGAGTACCAAACAAGTTAATGTATTAGTTTATTAAGATCCATTATCTTTTTAGTGTGAAGTTTTCTTTCATAACTTATTTTTATTGGATGTTAATAAAAGTAAACTTCTGCCAGATATGAGAGAGAGAGAGAGAGAGAGAGAGAGAGAGAGCGAGAGATCAAGCAATATTTTGCCCAAAGGTGATCGGGAATCATATCAAATGGGAGCGATGAACTTCCTGAATTATTAATCATAAATATCAAGTCATCCTTACAATCATAACGCAACAACCTGCTAATCTATGTCCAGAAGAAAAAAACGAATGAAAGAATAAATGTGAAGGGTAGAGATAATAAGTTTATATATATATATATATATATATATATATATATATATATATATATATATATATATATATATATATATATAAGGCAACTAAAACGATGCAGGAAAACATTAGCAATCACAAATGTGACAAAAGACTTGCCATAGAAAAGGGAATAACCGTATATGCAATAAAGGAGACAGAAGAGAAAGAATATTTTATTGAAAAAGAATATTTTATAAAAATGGGAGAAAGCAAGTATTTGACTATAGAAATAGCGAAGGGTAAATAATTTGGAAAGGGAGATATACTAAAGGAAAAGGAAGATGAATAGGATTGAAAAAGAAAAGCTGAATTTATTTAGAGGGCCGTTAATAAACGCGATAAATTAAAGGCTGGTTACAAACATTATCTAGAGCAATTGAAGCAAGGATAAGCAAGATAGATAGAATGATAGAAATAATGGGAAATGTTTTTATAAAGTATGGGAAGAAGGTTAGGTTAAGTATCAGTGATAACATGCACTTAAGAGAATATTGGGAAAAGGATTCTTTTCTTTCAAGATAGAAGGATATTTAATGTAAGGATGTTAATTCATGGCACAGCTATCAAATGTAGGTGTGTGTGTGTGTGTGTGTGTTCGCGCGCGCGTGTGTGTGTAAAACGATGGAGAGGAAGAAAGAATAATTATATACGGAGAGGGGAGAAATAGAAACACTTATTAGAAAATAGAAAAATAAGGAATAAAGTGTATATTTACTGGATGGTTGTAAAGTGACATAAGAACAGATTGTAATAACAATGGCTGAGATGCATAGAGAACGTCAAGTGCGGATAGAACGTTTGGCAAAAGAAATGAGAAATTAGGGAGGCAGAAATATTGTGGAAAAAAATCTAGGAAAAGGGTGGAGGAAGATGGATAAACGGGAAGCATCGAAATAAAACCCCAAGAAAGAGAATAAGCGAAGAAGATCGCTTTGGGAGAGCCGAAGGCATTAAGAATTATTGGATGAGATTGTATAGTGATGAGTTGGTGAGTAGATGAGAGGGTGCTTTGTGGGTTGACAAAGAAAGAAAGAAAGAAAGATAACTATAGGAGAAGAAGAGACGAAAAAGTGAAGGATTAAAGAAAAAGACAAAAAACAAAAAACAAAAAGAAGGAAGGAAGGAAAATAAATTGTAAATATGAAAATAAAGATCTAAATATGGAAAGAAAAGGGCGTGTAATCTTGGATGGGAATAACTGAAATATGAGGGGGACGAGGAAGAAGAAGGAAAACAGAAAAGAAAAATAAAGAAGAAAAAATAAGAAAGCGAAGAAAGAAGGAAGCAAATAGTTTAGCTAAGAAAGAAAGAAAGAAAGAAAGAAAGAAAGAAAGAAAGAGATAGGAATTTTTTAAAAAATATATTAAAGTGAGAAAGAAGGTCGAAACTTAGAGAAGAAAAATTAAAGAAGAAACTATAAATAATTAAACTGAAAGAAAATATGAAGAAAAAATTAAAGAAAGGGAAAAAGAAGGAAGAAGCAAATAGCTAAACGAAAAGAAAGAAAGAAAGAAAGAAAGAAAGAAAAGTTGAATTGAGAGAAGACGAAGGAACCGTAATATAATGCTGTTATGATTCGATAAAATGAAGTAAAAATGATATGGAATAATAGAATAATAACATTTGCAGATGAAAAGAAAGAAACTTCACAAGAAAGAACCGCCAGTGTGTCACAAAGAAAGAACATACAAATAACAAAGAGTAATAAAAGAAAAGGGCGGATAGGCTTGATAAGTGAGTAAGGCGTTTACCAGAGAATTAGATGAGAAGGTGGTGGTGGTAGATAGGATTTGAGTAGAGGAAGGAGAAAGAAACTTAGTCGACCACGTGTTTATTCACATAGGCCGTAGTGATAGCACACAACTCTATCACAACTGACGCTGTGCCATTTTGACTTCAACTCTGACTACCCTATTTTTACTACCTTCTGTTGTGGATCAATACTACACCAAGTAACTAACAACTTGGAGCTGCGTAGCTATTCTAGAACGCGTGTGTATGTGTGTGCGAGCTTGGCAGGAGCTGAAGCAGAAAGGAGGCCTGATAAAGTATGTGATGAAGTCGGTGAGGAAGAGTAAGGCAAGAAGAAAATAAGGATTGACAAGAGGAAAAGAAAGTGGCATAGCAAACAAAAGAAAGAAAGAAAGAAAGAAAGAAAGAAAGAAAGAGAGAAAGAAAGAAAGGTGAAGAAGAGGAATGAGAGAAATTTGGTGATAGAAGAAAAAGAATATTTAATCATCTCTGTGTAAACAAGCACCAAAGAAAAGAGTTAATTTTTCTCTTTTCTTTCGTGCTTGCACGATGATGAAAGTGAGGTTGATAAAGAAAGTAATAACAGAAAGAAAAATACTAAGATCAGAGAGAGAGAGAGAGAGAGAGAGAGAGAGAGAGAGAGAGAGAGAGAGAGAGAGAGAGATGTGATAAATCAGTAATACGACTAAAGTGAACACATAAGAAAAAGGGATTAGATAAAGATTTACTATGTAAATTTGAAAGGTAAGGAAGAAAGATATAGGAAAGTAAGTGAGAGGTAAACATTGAGAGAGACAGAGACAGAGAAACAGAAAAAGAAGTAGAGAGGAAGAAAAAGTTGAGAGAGAAAGACCAAAGAATAGAAAGAGAGCAAGAAAAGGGGGAGAAGGAGACAGAGATAGACAGAGAGAGAGAGAGAGAGACAGACAGACAGACAGACAGAAAAAGAGGAAGAGAGCAAGAAAAGGGTGAGAGAGAGAGAAAAAGAGAGACAGAGACAGACAGATAGACAGAAAAAGAGGGAGAGAGTTAGAAAGTGTGCGAGAGAAAGAGAGACAGACAGAAAAAGAGATGGACAACAAGAAAAGGATGAGAGAGACAGAAACAGAACAAAAGAGAAAGAATAAGGGTGAGAGACAGAAACAGAGACAGAAAAAGAGGAAGAGAGCAAGAAAATGAGAGAGAGAGAGAGAGAGAGAGAGAGAAAGACAAAAAAGAGAGCAAGAAAAGGGTGAGAGGGAGAGAGAAAAAGGAAGAGGGTTAGAAAAGGGTGAGAGGGAGAGCGAAAGAGGAAGAGAGTAATAAAAGGTTGAGAGAGAGAAAGAGAGAGAGAGGGGGGAAGAGAATAAGAAAAGGTTGAGAGAGAGAGAGAGAGAGACCAAAATGAAGGTAAATATGCAATGACTATGTTTTTGTATTTCTTTCTTTCTTTTCCCATTTTACATGCAGTAGAAGGGGTGAAGGTTGTTGTTGTCGATGGTATTCATGACGCAAAGAGGAAATAGCCTTCACTGATCACCTCTTGCCCTGAAAATTGTACGGAAAGATGGCAGTGTAGTAAATGTGATGAAAGGGAAGTAAATATTGGATTGAATGAAAAAGAAGGGGAAAAAGTAACAAAACTGTAAACAAGAAAAGGGGGAGAGATAAAAGTGGTAGGAACATGAAGGTTTGTGAAAAAAAGGAGAGTAGTATAAAAAGAAAAGAAAACTTTAAAGAAAATTGAAAAGTAAATGAAAAAGAGGGGGTTAAGAGAGAGAGAGAGAGAGAGAGAGAGAGAGAGAGAGAGAGACACTCATTCAATTCTAGAAAGAGAAGAAAAGAAACAGGACTAGTGTTGACGGAGATAAAAGAAGACTGAGATTGAAACGGAAAGAAAGAGATTGAGAAAAAATAAGAAAGAATGAATTAAAGTGAGCACATTAACAGAAAGAGAATGAAAAAGAATAAGAAAGTAAAATGATTAATGAGAAAGAGAGGAACTAATAATGCAATAAGAAAAAAATACCTAATCAGTTTCAGAAAAATCAAAGAGTAGAAAAAATCTTTTTTCTTTTTTTTCAGCAGGAAGAAAGAGAGAAAGAGGGACTGGCAAGAATAGAAAGATAAGAGAAGATAGGGAGTGTTTTTGTTTCTCTTCTGAAAAAAGCACTTATTTATCATCAGAAACTTAAAGAATGAAAGCGCGAAAGAAATAAGGGTCTTTGATTAAAATAAATGTGTTGGCTTGGCAGTATAAAAAGATATCATACACCAGAAATATTTGAGAAAGAAGAAGAAACTGCTGAAAATAAACGGTGAAGAATAAACGAGGAAGAAAGAACAAAGACCAAAAAGTGAGTCTTTTGGTGTGTAGCAACATTAACAGAAGCGGGAACAGAAAGCGTTGTGCCGAAAAGAAAGGAAAGAGTCTAGGTATTATTATAAAGGAAGAAGAAAAAGAAGGTGAACATCAAAGTTGTATCACATAGTGAAAAGGGATCGGGGCTTGGAGCAGAAATGATGTGCAAATGACGTGGAGTAATAAAAAATGTAGGGGACTCAGTGTTGATCAGAGAGAAGAAAGGAAAGGATGATAAAATGTTTTTGAATGGGAGGCGGAGGAATATATACAATGGCGGTATAAGGGGGGCATAAACGAATGTTGTTTAAGGTTTGGAAGATAAAATAAATGATGGAGAAACCGAAAGAAGAGAAATTTGGAAATTAATTACATGGAGGGACAATGATAAGAGAGACGGGAATGACAGAAAAAAAAGGAGGGGAAAACTATTAAAAAGGAAAAGAGAAATATTGAAAAGGAGAGAATTTTACAAGGACAAGAGCGTATTATTTCAAGATAGAAAGATAAAAGAGAGTGGAAAAGGGAGAAATAGTCAGAGGAATAAAATAGAAGAAAGAAAGAAAGAAAGAAAGAAAGAAAGAAAGAAAGGAAGGTGTGGAGGCAAAAAGAGTAAAAAGCAAACATGAAAGAAAAAAAAGGGAGATAGAAATAGTAAAGTAAGTTAATGAGGAGTTAAGTAGAGAAATAAAGGGATTTTGAGTGGGAACTGTGACAAACGGAAAAAAAGAAAGAAAACGAAAAAATACTACTGCCGTCCCATAATGGCTGTTACATATAGAGTATAAAATATTGCTACGAATGTAACACCTATTTTTGGGACAGAGGTAATAAAATTGAAGGACGAGAAAATGTAATCATAAATTTCGAACGAAAGATAGACAGAATATAAAAAAGAAAAGAGAGAAGTTAGTATCCAGATTGGAAGATAGAAAGAGTTTACATGGAAGAATTGTATGAGAGAGAGAGACACAGACAGACAGACAGATAGACAGAGTAACATAAGAAAGGGGGTTCTGAAAAGAGAAATAGAGATGAGGAAAAGGAAGTGAACGAGATATATGCGAAAAGGATGAAGGAGAAAAGAAAAATTAAAAAGGAAGAAAAAGAGAGTAAAAACATAAATTTAAAAAGTGAAGTTTGAAGAGTATGATCATTGGAAGCATTATGAGAGGAGAGTAAAGGAATGTAAGAATGAATTAGAAAGAAAAGATTAGGAAGTATATATATATATATATATATATATATATATATATATATATATATATATATATATATATTAGTCAAAGAAACATCGGAAGAAAAAGGGTCAATCTATGATAAAACGAGAGAGAATTGAAGAAATACAGAAGAGTTACAGAGAGAGAGAGAGAGAGAGAGAGAGAGAGAGAGAGAGAGAGAGAGAGAGAGAGAGAGATGAAAATGAGAAATAAAAATAAATATTGTTTTATTATAGAACTGAGAGAAAAAAATTGCGAATTGAAATAAAGCGGAATTTTGATAAAAGAAAGGGATAGAAATAAGATTAAATGGAAAGAGAAGAAATAGTGTATCAATAAAATAAATGAAGAAAATGATTGAAACACTTTGATAAAGACTTAGAGGAAAAGAAAGAAAGAAGGACAGAGCAGAGCAGCTCACAAGTTGAGTAAAGGAAGAGAAAGGGTGAAATCATAAAATAGGAAAAAATAGAGAATTCAGTCTATGAGAGAGAGACTGAGAGAGACTGAGACAGAGACAGAGAGGCAGAGAGAGAGAATATTAAAAAAAGAAGAAAAAAGAAAGAAAAAAGAATACATTAAGGGAGTAAAAGAAAGGATAAAAAGAAACCGAGAGAGGGAGAGTGTGTAACAGAAATGAATTAGAAGATAAAGTAAATGCTGCAACAATGGAAAGAAAGAAGAGATAAAAGCAGAAAAATTATAATTTATTTTTGAAGTGAGGAACTATTATCATTCAGAAAATTTCTTCTTCGGACTCTTCCACTCTTTACGACGTTTCGATCGGTATTCTCCAACCTTCTTCGGGTTTACAACACATTCAAAGAGAAGGTTGGAGATTATCGAGCGAAACGTTGGTATTCATAGTCACAAGATAAGCAGGCTGGTCCAACAAATTTTCTTGAGGAGAAAGATGTGATTATTGGTGGAGAGAGAGAGAGAGAGAGAGAGAGAGAGAGAGAGAGAGAGAGAGAGAGAGAGAGAGAGGAAATGGTGTGATCAAAACTGAATATCTAAATAATAATAACTACGACAGAAAGACATAAAGAATAGTGCAAGAAAAAATAAACGAAGGAAAAATGAAAGATGGAGAGAGAGAGAGAGAGAGAGAGAGAGAGAGAGAGAGAGAGAGAGAGAGAGAGAAGAGTAGTAATGACAGTCTTTAAAATTACTGGGTGATACATAAAATAACACAATGATAAAAAAAATTGCAGTGAAAAATGATTCCATGAGATCATGACTAACAGTCATTTAAGACCAGAATTTATGGGGCACATAGTGAGAATCGAATTCTCTAACAATGATCTGCCAGCCTAGCTAGCGAACGCAGAGATCATGACTAGTAGAGATGAAAAAAGTAAAAGAAAAAGAAAGAAAACTCGCCGTACTTGTTCATAGAAGAAGAAAAGAAAAGGAAAGAAAGAAAGGCATGTCTAAAAAAAAATGAAAACAATAGAAAATAGTGTAGGTTGCAGAGAGAAAAAGGAAAAACTAAAACCAAAACAAAAATAAAAACCATATAAAAAACGTTTTACTAAAAAGATAAGGGAAATAGACAAAGAAAAACTGTGACAGAAGAAGAATGATAGATTAATGTATTTGATATTTTGAAGAGGAGAAATGTACAAGAAAAAAATGCAAGAAAGTAAAGGTAATTTTACAGGAAAACGAAAAGAGGAACATAGTTTAGAAAAATATGAGAGAGAGAGAGAGACAGAGACAGAGAGAAACGTGATAAATAAGCAGTAGAAAGAATTAGGAATAAAATGACAAAATAAAGAGAAAAAATAGAAGAAATACTTTTAAAAAAAGAAAAAGAGAAGCCAGTTCGTATTTGTTAGGCAAAGAAAGAAGAATTAGAGGAAAATAAAATATGTGAAAATTATAGAGACAGACAGACAGACAGAGATAGAGAAAGAGAGAAAGACAGAGAGAGAGAGAGAGAGAGAAAAAGAAAAAGGGGAGTAATGTATAAAGAGAAGGAAAAACGGAGAGAAACAAGAAAGAAACAAAATGAGAAAGAATTATCGAAAATATAAGAAAGATTGGGTCTGAGAGAAAACGATTTTAAAGAAAGAAAAACAGAGAAGTGAGAAAAAAAGAAACACTAAAGATAGGAAAGTTTTCAAAAATGATAATATAAAGAAAGTAAAAGGAAGAAAAGGGAAAAGGAGGAAAAACGATTAACTCGGGAAAAAGAAAAAGAAAAGAAAATTGAGAGAAAGAGGAAAGTAAATAGAAAGACTGGGTAGATTGGGTTGTCAGGTGAACGAAAGAGAGGAAATTAAAAGTGTGTGTATGTGGGGGGGGCTGTATAGTAAAGTGAGACGGCATAACTTAGGCTGTTATTTCCCATCGAAGCGTTCAGGCGATGAGCAAAGTGCGCGTCGTGGCCTCTGCTGCTACTGATTATATCGACCAAGCCTTCAAGCTCTCTCTTTCTTTCTCTCTCTCTCCCTCTCTTGCTCTTAACCTACCCTCTATATATCTCCAGCTTTTCTGTCTCGACTTCCGTTTTTCTCTCTATAGTATTTCTCTATCTAATAACTCTCTCTGTAACTCTTATTATTCACACTGTTAATTTAATTTGCTGTTTACTTCTTTTTCCCTTCACGACATCTGCCTGTCTATAACCTTTACAACTTACTCCCTCCTTTAAGATATGTGTATATTTACTTTCTTTCTCTTTCATCAAATTCATATTCTCTCTTTCAATAACATCTGCTCTATCTTGATTTTTTATACTGTCAAAATATTCAGCCTCTCTTTTCTCTTTCCTTACTCCTTGGTTCTTCTCTCTCCTCTAATTTTCCTCCCTCTCTTTTTGTTACACATTCCCACTTATTCATTCGCCTATTCTTAGTCTCCTCTCTTTCTTCTCCAGTCATACTGTTTGCCTATCTTTCTTTTACTTTTTCGTTTTTCTTCCACAATTTTTTCAGTTTTCTTCTTTCCTTATCTCTCTCTTTCTCTCTCTCCCTCTCTGTCATCACTTTCTCTCTCAATATTGTTTACTCTTTCTTCTTTTTTTTTTTTTAAATATTTGTATTTCTCTTCCTAACATTTTTCTCTCTTAAACACTCTTTCGATCTTTATTTTCTTTGATAATCTTTGCCTATCTCCCGCCTATCTTACACTTGCTATCGTTTTCCTCTCTGTCTGTTAGTCTGTCTCTCTGTCTCTGTCAGTTTCTCTATCTCTTCATCTCCTCTTTTTTTCTCATCGATTTTCGTACTGTCAACCCTTTCACCTTTTTTTAAAGTTTTAGGTCGTCGCTCTCAATTTTATTTTAAATAGTTCTCTGGCCTTTTTCGTTTACTATACTCTTCAAACTTTCTAATTTACTTTCTCTAGTTTTCTTTCTCTTTCCTTTCTTCAAATTCTCATATGTCTCTCTCTCTCTTCCTCTCTCTACCACCCTCCCTCCCCCTATTGTTATTTACAAGAATATTTTCTTTCTTTTTTACTTATTTCTATTATCAATTCCGTTACCTTAAAAGTTTTTTCTGACTATTTTTTCTTCTCCATTAGTTGAGTGAATCTTTTTTTCCATGTACAATATTACCTTATGTTTCTTTTAAAACTCTTTGTTTCGCGTTTATTTCTCTCCTATCAGCCTATCACATGTCTCTTTCGTTCTTTCTCTTTTTGCTCTTATAAACTTCTCTAGTTTTCTTGTTTTATTCCTTTCCTTTTTTTCTTCCAATCTCTTTTAATCTATCTCACTCTTGGGTTTCTGCTTTCATTTTCTTTTTCTTTAGCTCTCTTTCTCTACTCGGTCAAACTTTTTCTTTCTTTCTCTCCCCTATGTGTCTACTCTTTATATTCTGCTTATATAATCACACTCTCTCAATCATTTACTCACTCTATTCTAATATTGTTTTTATGTTTATCTAGTGTTGTTCTCTTCCTACTCTCTTTAAAATTCTTCACTCAGTCACTCTCTTTTCCTCTTCTATCACCTTTCCTTTACTTTTTTTCCCTCATTCTTTTATTTCAAAGTATATGGCTCTCAGAATCTCTAGCTTATTCCTTTACTCTCTTAAATACTCTCTTTTTTCGACTTCTCCTCTACACTTAGTTTCTCTATTTTAAATATCTTTTTCTATCTCTTTACTGACTCGGTAAATTTATCTTTCTTTCTATTTAAGTTTCTTTTCAATAACACCTGCCCTATCTTATATTTCCATCTCTCTTTATTCCTTTAATTTGAACATCCCACATTTCTACTTTCTCTCTTTCCCTCCCTCTATCTATCTATCTATCTATCTATCTATCTATCTATCTATCTATCTCTTTCCAACTCCGTTTACACCAACTACCTTTCCTTTTCATCAGTAACATCTGCTTCTCAACTGTTACTATATTTATTGAACATTCTGTCTTTATTTTATCCTCGCACATTTTTCTTTGCTTTAACATCAGCCTATCTTCATCTTTTTCCCTCACCCTCTCATTCACGACATGTCCTCCTCTTTTCCCGATTTCTCTCCTTAACCAGCCTATCTAAATTATCCCTCTCTTACTCAGTTTTAATTTAATGCTATTCTCTTTATCTCTAACACTGTGACTCATTGTATGCATTTCTTTCACTGATAAAATCTGCCTATCTTTTCTCATCTCTCTTTGCCCACTCTGGTAAATTATCAGTCTTATCTCTTTCTTTCCTACTTCTCCTCTTTATACACTATCAACCTATTCGATTCTTTTCTCCCTTCACCGTCACTTACCAGCACGTACTGACTGAGTGACCCTGCTTTGCCTTGCTCCATTTTCTTATTTAACACACTCGAAAAAGAAAATGAAGAGAGAAGTAGCATAGATAAGAACAAGTAAAAAGGGAAAGTTGAACAAGGCAGAAAAGCTGTAGCAGTGTGTATAATATAAGGGGTAAAAAAATAAAAAAAGAATTAAAACGAAAGCTTGCTCATAGTTGATAAGGTTTGTGATGTTTTCTGTGTTATTACCGAACCATTGCTGCTGCTTCTGCTTTTGCTGCTTCTGCTTCTGCTGTTTATTTTTGCTTTCGTTTTGTGCTGCAACTGACTTGGTTTAGCGCGGGAAAACGCAGAGACGCGAAGGCGGATGGTTGAAATTGATGGCGGCCTTGTTTACGTGTAAGATTATTCGGCGTTGCCCGGATTCAAAAAACTTCCTCGTTCATCATTAACCTAAGATGACTCAGCTTGTTTTGTGCTTCAAATAACAACTAATTAAAATAACAGCTTATTAAATGTGAAAAAAAATTCATAGAACTGACAACTTGTATTAGTAATAGCAGTAATGCTATAGTTAGTATTTTTCTCTCGCAAGCTATTGATAATGTGCCAT
The DNA here is from genome assembly GCA_963585895.1 of Sepioteuthis lessoniana. Taxonomy (NCBI): domain Eukaryota; kingdom Metazoa; phylum Mollusca; class Cephalopoda; order Myopsida; family Loliginidae; genus Sepioteuthis; species Sepioteuthis lessoniana. Next base: position 31,081,030 of record OY757938.1, read on the forward strand.
GTATCCTCATTCACCGAGTATTCTATTTATTAAAATAATGATTTAATAAGCTGCACTTATTTTTGATATAATACTGCAAGTATAGGATATCTAATTAGGGTCAAATTCATTACTCAATATCAATGGTCAACAAGTTCGCTCTTAAAACACAACCGTGTACCATTAAATATGCACCTCACAAAAGAGTTTAGATTGTTTTCATTATAGTACAAAATAAAATCTTTCAGTTAAGATTATCAAGAATCAATCTTTATATAAAAATTCTGTTTTATAAAACTTTCATTATTTTCATTAGAGTGGATAGTATTTTCTTTTGTGTTGATTGTTCATCAATAAAGATTTTTTTTAAAAATTCAGTTACATATTTATTGGATTGATTCAAGGTTAATTCATGTGTAAGTGACTTGTAAAATTTCATCATTTTTTCACACTAACCTAGATCTAGCCTGTGCACAAATACCGAAGTTTAGTATACAAAGTTTTTAGTACACAATGATCCAGAAAGTAAACACAGAAACATGGGTTGACCAATTCCCAATGTTTAGCTCATCTAATTAACTTACATAACTTGATTTTTTAAAATTCAATGTATAGAGATTTTAGAGACATTTGACAAAAATTGATCTGTGGATGTTAGACCAGAAGCATCAACTTTTATGTCTGCATGTCAAATACAAAAGGGAAAAAGAACTGAGCCTTTTTCCCATTTTTATCCTTGTGGTGAATGGAACATCACATATCTTCAGTTCCATTGGGGAAAAGTCACATTTTTTTAAGAACATTATAGAGATTGTTTTTGAAATTCCTTTTTTCCCTATTCTGTGAAAAGTCTGCGAGTGGAGATAAGCAGATAGCATAGCATGGCCAGAAGTCGTCAGTTTGAAAGGAATGACTGTTGAGGGTGATAATGGTTAGATAATTTAGTGCCTGGAATCACTGGTTAGTAAGTGTTAATAAAAAAAATAATTGACTGCATAGGAAGTGTATATAACAAAAATGTTTGAAGAATAACATTTAATAAGTGAAAGGAAAAAGGGACATATATGTAACACATTGAATACACTTTCCAAAATGAGAGGTATATGTCAAAATAAACATTATAAAACAAAGGAAAACTAAATAGTGAGAACCATATTATGTGGTTTCACTTGGTGAATGCATTGAGAGATAATTAATTTAAAAGCTTATCCTTATCTGTAGGAGGGCTATGTAGCTTCACTATCGAGCAAGTAAAAGTAAAATAGCCTTACTTTGTGAAAGTAATTGTAAAAATGGAAATGTGTGACTGTTTAAATCATTGTGTTCAAAAACTGTTTAGTTTCTCTTCTTCTAAAGAACAAAGAACATGTGACACCATTCAAATAAAGAATGAACTGTCTTGCCATGTTTTATTACAAACACTCTCTAGCTAATACTTACATGTAGGGATAGCTCTGCAATCATAATGAACAACTATGGGATAAAAAACTGAGTTGGTTAGTTGTACAGCGTGTCAACTTTTGTTGGGTTATTTAAGGGCAAAGTCAGTCTTTTGGTTAAGCAATTATTTGGTTTCAAGTAATTATTCCTATTTAATAATAATTTGTTTTCACACATATGGTTTTAAGTATTCCAATTTAATGTGAATGATTTCAAAAAAGGTCTATTTGAGTTATTGATGAAATCCTATCAGGTACTACCATTCCAGTACAACCTTTTTTTTTTTTGTAGGGTCTTACCACTCTGCAGCAGATGCAGGTAATGTATTCCAAGCACCACCAATAGGGCAATTACAATCTGTAAATTCTGGAGGGTGAAAATACCATATTGTATAAAATACAAGTTTTTATTCCTATTGTTTAACGTATTCAGACTATTGTCTTCATCTTTACTGTTATATTCACAAATTTAGACAAATAAGTTTTGATTTCATTTTTTGTCCTCAATTTTTTTGTTACTGTCATATACAGATTCAATTTTTGATGAAAGGTTTTCAAGTTTTCATTAATCTTGCTATTTCAAAAACTGATAAACCATCTAAATGAAAATAATGTTTAGTCTATGAACAGAGGATTGAAAGACTCATATAATGCTGATAATATAACTTGATTGAAAATGTTTGGATCTTTGCTCTCATGATTTAAATCAAAGAAACAGAAATTATATTAATCAAATCCAATATCATACAACAGTCATTATAGAATGAGAATATCATTAGGTGACTAACAATTAATGGCAGATCAACTTGAACATGTAACTTATTATTATGACAGGAAGTAGAGAGGTTTTTAACACAGGAAGTAGTTTGTCTGTTAGGATTTACTAAGCCTAGCTTAGATTTGGCTCAAAGAAGTATGGAGCACTCAGTGAGAATCAAACTCTCTAATAAAGGTCAGCTAAACTAATTTGATTTTCATTAATCCAGTATAAAAGGTGCCCCAAAAGACTAAGTGAAGCTTAGGTTTAGCACAAGGCCGCAATTATGTGGCACTTAGTGAGGATCAAACTTATTATACTGTAGGAATTTATCTGTGAGTCTAAATTGTTAGCCATTTCACTGCTATAAGATGCCCAGAAGTAGCAATGAGTATAGGGAAGACATAGCTATTACACTGTGCTTGATGCTTGGTCAGTGACACTTGCTATACAAAATATCCTTTTGTATTGCTTTTAGTTTATCACTTTTTGGTGCATGTAGACAGACATATGATGGAATGACCTGAAAATGACCCAGAGAAAGCAAAGGAAAGGTCACACCTCTGGACAAGAAATCCATTGTAGGCTTCTGGCAAGGTTCCAACTGGTGAATACCGATCACATTATAGGGATTAGAGATGAGATAGAAGAGACAGAGGGACAAGATCAATCAATGCTTTGACAGCCAACAAGTGAACCTTATGGTTCACTCTGAGTGAACTTGGAAGGAAGGAATATGGATTCTAGTCAGAGTTAGAATTTTCCTCCTTGACAAAGATTTTCCTCTTTTCAACCATTGACTTCTTAACGCACATCCTTAGACTGAAATTATTTTCATCCAAGACTGAAATTATTTCTTAATATTAGGAGGAATGTAAACATATTCAAAATGACAGATTGCTATAAGATAGAAAAACTAATTTTATGATGAATATGGGTGTGTCAGGTTCAAGTCTATAAGCAAGCAGAAAATAAAAGATGTTTTTTTTCTTGGATTTTTCTGATCAAATATTTGATAATTTTTCACACTTAAATACAAGTAGCATTTTTTACCCTTTGTGATGCATATATCCATAAGAACTATCTTCATCAAATTACAATCTCTAAAAAGAACTGTGCAAAACAGATGTCAAAATACCTCCTTTTAATTTCCTTGAACAGATTGCTTGTTTTTTCAAATATTTTTTTCTTTTGACAATGATGGCTTGCATTGATCTGATTGTCATAAGTCTTCTACTAGAGAAGTGACGTTATGATAAGGATTTAATTCAAGATTTAACAGAGCAGGAGATTATGACAACTAGTTTTTGTCTTTTTTTTTATTTTTATATCAGTAAAATCCATGAGAGCTTTAAAAATATTTAATTACATAACAAATTCAAACTATTAAATAATCCATCTTTTTCTTCATCATATTGAAGAGATAACACTTTTTACATATTTTTTACACTAAATTACATAAGATACTTTAAAAGTAATGCCTTCTATTTATTTCTTTTTCATCTTTGGCTAAAATGCATAGTTAGTGATAGTAATTATATAAAGAAATGTCATTTTATAGCTGAAAACTTGCTCTATTTGACAGTGTTATTGTGCTTCCTGTACCTGTCATAGTTTTCATAAAAATAAATAGGCGACATTAGTTTCAGAACATTTATTCTTATATTTCTGTTACCATATTATTTTATACACATTATGTGTATAGAAGAATGTCTATACACTCATATGGCACAAGCTTTTTCATAACAGATATTAATTTCTTAATACATATTGTGGTATTCTGACTAGTGTCCTCATTTTGGTTATTTTAGTCATTGTCACAATACTTTATTTGTTTTACTGACTACCACAGATACCTTCTTCAGGTATCTGTGAAAATAATGTTCAGGTAATTTCAAGCCAGATCCTTCATTCATTTCAATAATAGTGAATAGTAACATACTTTTCTGATTAATCCGGAAAGTTTACTTTTTCAACAAAGACTGGTTGAGTGCTTCCAGTTAATGACAATATATATTAAAATTGACTCTTTCATTCCAATTTAACACTTTATGATAAACAACACCATTCACATGTTACCAAATATAGAGCATTAACGTCTTAAGCCATAATCCTGGTTTTTCATTGGCCAGTAACTATTATCAATGAAAATAAAAAATTCACTTTTCATCACTGGTAATGCTCTGATTCAGCAATGATCCTTTAAAGAAATGATTCAGTAATGATTCTTTCCAGAAATGATTCTGTAATGAATCTTGTTCTAAATGACAAATAGATATTGACTTTCTGATAAATTGAGAACCAGTCAGATAATGTGGAACAAACCCACTGACCAAGTTTTGATGCTTTATTGAGTTTATTAAGGTGGGTTATGATTGCTGTATGAGTTGTATTGAATTGTTGCACCATTTCATGTTTTGTTCTTTTAAGATTTTCTTCATAATTTGCTCATCCAGCATAAAAGAAACATTGAACAAAATTGGTATTTTCCTTGCAATTACTAAAGCTGATGAACCCTTATAAAATTTGTAAAGTATAAACTGGTTTAAATGGGTCTCATTTGCACTCATTTTTATGAGTTACATCAATTCAAAAATTATTCAATTTGACATTTTTAATATCCCTGAAATAAAAGTGAATATTAAGTCATATACCTCATGTAATTAAACAACAAATTTAAAGTTATCACTGCAAAACAAGTGACATTATTTTCTTTCCAATCTAATGCAATGAATAAAGGAGAAAAAAAAAGAAGAAATTTAGAATGAAGTTTAGAAATATTTCTTTAAAAATCAGATAAAATAACATTCAACAATATCATTCTTAGTATAAAGAATTTAATATCTTTTCTCAAAGAAAATAACTCCCCATGAATTTGAACAGATTGCTGTAAAGTGTAAATTTAAATTGATTGAAAAATCCTAATAATGAAATGTTAATAATTTTCTCCTGGGGATTCACAGTTTATAAAGACAGAACAAAAATAACTGATTTGATAAACCATAAATTTAGTATACAAGGGATATTCCAAAAGTACTGCTTCCTATTTCCTATTCATTTCCATGGAAACTAGAACAGATACAGGAAACACAATAACATCATTGGAGAGAGAAAGTTTTCAGTTGAAACTTTTCACATAGTCACTAACATTGACTATGCATTTTTATCAGTGATAAGCAAGAGCCTGCATAAGGTAGGTTGCTCCAAAAATAATGCCTGCAATTTATTTTAGCCAATGATTTCAGAGATGGATGTTGGTGGTATAGCAATGAAGGTTGAACCTTCCCATTCATAACCCATAATTTTTTGTTTTGTTACAGATGACAGTTGAAAGGCAATCTAGTTAAATTAATATAATTAAAGCATAAAAGCTGAGGTGTGTTATTAAATTCCTCCATTATAAAAAAATTGTACTCACTGACATTTATTGCTGCTTGTTGAGTGTTAATAGAGACCAAACAGTGGATGTGAGTGACAAACTATATTTCAGGTGGCTCAACCCAATTCGAATTAACCTATGAAATGAAGAGTACTTCAATCAGTCCATTTGTATGCATTTAACAACTTTTTTTTGACAATGATGTAGTTATAGTCGCAGTTGAAGAAGTAAACTGTCTCCACTTGTGAAGGTTTTCACAAGTACAGAATACAGACTCTTTTTCATCATTGGTAAAAATACATCATTGATAGGGATAACTATCTGGAAAAATAGTATTTTGTAGTTGAAAACTTGCTCTATCCAACACTGTTATTGCAATCTTAGTATCTGTTGTAGTGTCTGTAGAAATACAAGGGTTGACTGAAAAGTTCATAGGCTGACCAAGATACTCTCATGGAATGTGACTAAATGAGCTTTATTTTTCAGCATATTCCTGCTTGCAGTTCACATATTTCTTCCATCATTATTGTTGGGCTTATACCCTACTGGTCAAAAAAGTTATCAGCAGCAGATATGATGTCATCATATGAACTTTTAGGCCTATAAACCTTTCAGTCCACCTTCATAATTAAGAGGCATTACTTTTGAAGCATCCCTTATAAAATCCCAAGAAAAGTTTACTTCTTACTATACATGTTCATATTTATATTTTTTGGGCAGTTTCTTAAGAGGTTTCTTTTTTTTTTGTTGCACACAGTTCTATTGAATACAAATAAGTTTGAAACTAGTCTGTTTGACCTGTAAATGTAACCCTAACAGGTACTTCTACTCCATTTCAGCGTGGATTTGGGAGTAATGACAATAAAGAGGTACTCCACACTTCCTAGATTCCCAGAACTGGAGCATCATCATTAGATGCTGTTTGGTGTTGTTCCCAGGACCCACTTTTGGTGAGGAGTAGTGTCTTCTTCCTCCATAGAAGATACAATCAGCATATTCTAAGCCCTTCACAGAGTGTTTATGGGTGATAGTGTAAATGCATTTATGTTCTATTAAACTTCCGTTTCCTTTTTTTTTAGTTTCCTTTACTTTAAATTTTCTAGTTTATTGTTTGCATTTTTACTCAGCAAATCACTAAAATTGTAAAAATATTTTAAAAAATATTCCCATTTAATTATTAATGGCAAATTCATGAAAAAACAAATCTGGGAAAGTTAAATCTGTGAAAATTGATGTTTGACTCAAATGGAGTATTTAGGAAGAAAAGTCTTCTATTTATATTTAATAACCCTATCTTAAGTGTTAAAATATCCAATAGAATAGTCTTACAGATTTATAATCTGAGTAAATGTGTATACATTTTTGTGCATGATATTTAAAAAAATTTGGTCAAGAATACTTTTCCCACACTTTCAAAAATACATTACTGGATATTTATTACAATATTTATTTTATTTTTTTAATGAAAATGTTTCATTAAATCTCAGCAAAGTTGCTATTATTAACAAACAAAATGTGAGTGAACTTGAGGTGGATTGGAAGAAAGCAGCCATATATCAAGTACTTTGTGTTCATTATTTCTAAAATGCAAAGAAGTAGACTTTCCATGGGTCTCTATGCTACAAGGGATGTCCAATGTAAGAGAAATCTTAGAAGTGTCTTTAAACTTTATTGCTTGTGCCAGTGCATACCATTTAAGAACTTTATAAAAAAATGATAATATTTTGTGTGAAAACCCAAAAAATTATTAAGCTTTGTTTAATCTGGTTGCTGTTACTAGATGGTCATTTACTAAACTTAATCAGAGTTACCAGAGCTAAAATGTTAAATGTAACAATCTAAATAAATAAAAGTTGTGATTTTTCAATTAAAGTAGGGCCACACACACACACACACACACACACACACACACACACACACACACACACACACACACACATATATATATATATATATATATAAGTAAGAATAGCTTGTGCAATCATTGAACAACCCCAGTGAACACTGGCAAGAAACTGACAGTCACCAAATGTCATTGATTCAGTGTCTATGCTATCCTAATTTAGATTTACGTATGTTCTATCTCTGAGATTGAGCACTCTTTATTTATAAATAGAGCAAAATATATTATCAATATATATATATATATATATGCTTCCACCCAGGGGAATTGACCATTCTCACAAAAGAATTAACAGTTGCTAGCGCAAATGTAAACAAAAGAAAAAATTAAAACATATAGGTTAAATTCCCTTGCTTATGTTGAAATTGCTGATAGCAGTAAGGTTATGTTATCAGGCTGACATAAAGTTTGTGTATCTCGCCACACTAACGAGTTACAATGATACAACGAAACAGTCTGTCTGTGGATGACAATATATATATATATTGTCATATATTCTACAATATATATATTCTACAATATATTCAACATATTCTACAATATATATATATTCATATATATATATTGTAGAACATCATCTTTGTTTCTCCACGAATGCCCTGCATGTCTTGTTCATCTTATTTGGATGGTTTGGGAGATGGGAGGTTAGTGGCTACACAGCTGCTGTTTTGCTGGTTGTAGTTTACAGGATGGAGTTCTACACATGGATGTGCCAATATTAGCTGACCAGCAAAGGCTTATATCAGCTATATGTGCACACTGGATGTAGTTTGAGGGACCTACAAGAAGCAACTGATGATAGGGACAAAAGGTGAGAGAAAGTCAGGGAACTCTATGCTCTCAGTACAACTTGATGAGGATGATATACATATTACCAAATGGTGTACTTCTCTGATTAATACATTTTAATTCACTCAAAACATCGTTTCAATGGTTCTATCAATGTTATCACTCAATATATTTATTAAAAAAAAATATATTACATTATAAATGTAATTTATTTATTTTCTCTTTTGCAGCCCAAGTAAAGTCATGTTTTCTTAAAAATAGCCTAAAAAATCAGGAGTTGGCAAATTCATCATTTTAAAAGTCATCCAAATCACTACTTGTTCAAACTGGCAAATCAGCAAACAATCAAGAAACTGGAATGGGAAGTACTTCATTCAGGATATTCTTCAGACCTGTTACTTTCAAAACTTATTTCATTTGATGTAATTCTGTCTGGAAAGAGGATTCTAAAGATTCAAGATATTAACCTTCAAAAATTTCCTCAAAGAATTCATCAAATCAAAACTGGAATCATTCTTTTCTGATTGAATCCACCATTTAATTGAAAGGCTGGATAAAGTTATAGAAAGCCAAAGAAAATACTTTGATGACTGAAAAATGATGCTATGACTCTATATGAATAAAATATTTTAGGGGAAAAAAACTGTGGAAAACTCATATTGAGTTTAATCATATTTGAACTTTCATTTGGTTAAATGACTCAGAAAGTTTTGGAAGAAAAGATTAAACAATAATCTTGTTTATAATTTAGTGCTGAGCGTATTTGAACTTGAAATACATAAGGAAGGTTTTTTGTTTTTTCTTATCATTGACTTTTTCACAAATTTTATCATGTTTTCAGTTAGCTTTACTCACTTTTTGACACCAAATAAACATTTCTAAGATTAGGAAAAAATGCTCATGATTAAACGGCTAATATTGCAAATTTATATCTATCTAAAATTTATGTTATGTTCAACTACTTTGAAACACATTGACCACTTAAATCCAACAATAAATATTTTGTAAGACTGTATATCATATGAATGACATTGACATTTGTAATCAGTCGTATCTTTATTAATAAAATTGAATGAATTTACATTATCAATAATCTGTGATAGACATGGTGCATTATAATACAGAAGTCAGAATACTGTGAGCACAAAGCATATTGAATATCTGTGAATATAAAAATATTGACTTGTATAATTAAAAAACATTATAAAGAAAATAGAAATACTACAGTTATTATCATTGTGGGTCTTACACAATGTTTTTTTATAATATATATATATATATATATATATATATATACACATCTCTGTGTGTGTATGTGTGTGTATTTACATAATCTATTCAACATATATAAAAGTATGCTTTTATTCTTTTCTTTTTTTGTAGACTCATTTGTGAGAATTTAAGACTCAGTGATGTATTGGGGAAGGGGTTATATTCATAAGCATTGTACTTCTCCTTGATGGTAAAAACTAAAACAATGAAATATTACATATAATAAAAAGCGAATAACAATATATATATATATATATATATATATATATATATATATATATATATATATATATATTGTCATCCACAGACAGACTGTTTCGTTCTATCAGAACTCTTCAGTGTGGCTAGACACGCAGGACGCTCGAAGCCGGGATCGAAACCCGTCCAACTTTACGTTAGACCAAGTTTCAGACCTCTCAGCCACCAAGCGGACCACGTTGGCTAAGGGAATTTTTAGGTATTTATTTTAGCAACAGCAGCAGCAGCCTTTTGTTAACATTTTTTATACCCTTATATATATATTATATATATATATATATATATATATATATATATATAAGCAGTACTGTTTTTAAATATGTTCACCCCAAGGCAATTTTTCATAAGATAAGTTCATTTTCTTCTAAACTGAAAATACCTGGATTTTATTGTTGCATAACAATAAAATCCAGGTATTTTCAGTAAAAATCAAATCAATTTTCAGTATAAATCAAAATAGATATTATTTGGTATTCCTTTTTATCAAAGTTTACAGTATTGAAACATTGTAATCAAATGTATGCATATGTAGTTGTTAAAAAACAACTATACTCTATGCAAAATACAATAGTTTTCAAATAAAACATTATTTTCCCCTTCATTGGTTTGTTTGGTTGTTTTTTATGGCATATAAACCTTTGTGAGTTATTTAATGCCCAATTTTGTTTATACATATATATATATATATATATATATATATATATATATATATATATTAAATATACATGATTTGTAAATGCATAGTTTGTAGGTAACATTTTAAACAAGCCAGAACTCATTCGCTTGGCATAGTTAAATGATTTCAAGCATTGCTATGTAATACAAATAATTTGCTTTAATATTTTTTATTCTTTTTTGCATAGAGTTAAATGGTTTTCAGTTTGAGTGGGTGTATTTGCCAGAAGCGCTATGTCATCGGTGTAGTCCGTGTCTGTAATTGTTTGTGCGGGGTATCTTCTGCTTCTTTCCTTTGTCAGTATAGTAAATGATTAAATAGTTCTATTTGATCCATAGATATGACCCTAACAGGTATTACTACTCCAAAGACCTTGAAATAATGGCAATAAAGGGGTATTCCATATTCCCCAAAGCTCCAGATAGTTTAGCATAATATCAAGGATACTCATTGTGTAGGTGATCATCCTGAGATGCAGTTAGCATATTTTACTGCTCCAGCTGACAAGGCAGTTTCCCTTCATTACATTGTTTTAATGCTGTAGATTTAGGTAATAAATAATAACCAATAATATCCTGGTATTTTTGGTTCAAAAGAAAATTAACCTTTTATGAAAAATTGGAAAGGGAATTAATTCATAGGTAATATTGCATATATATATATATATATATATATATATATATATATATATATATATATATATATATATATATATACTGCCAGAAATTAAAATACCAACACCATGAATATGAGTTTCAATTCACTAAAAATCAAATATACTGGTGATAGAGGTGAATCATAGTAAATAATCACATGGATAAATATATACACAGGTTCCAAAGCAAAGACTGTATCAACACTATTCAGCCTCCATATTACTTCATTTTATATCCTTCTTGTGCCTTAACAGGCTTCTTATCTGGCATAAATATCATTGTACAAATGATGAATATCTGTGATACATTGTTCTATATCCTTTCCACCTGTTTTTGAAATCAAGCAAGAGTTACAGGAGAGAGAAGTGAACATTTCCTACTGTCACATTATGTTCCCTACTCATTCAATGGATAACAGGTCTGATGATCATGTCAGCCAAGAAGTTGCTAAACATCTTGAAGAATCTGTTGAGTAGTACATTCATTGTGTAGGTGGGAATTATTCTCCTGGAGCAGCTCATTGCCTTTTTGTTATAAGAATGGCAATAGAACATTGTTCTTAAACAATAAAGGCATTGTAACTTATTGCACTTGACATCAAGATGACAGGGGTGGGGCCTGTGCATTGTAGACGATACATTTTGGAAGATGTTGCTCCCCAGGTCACATACACAAATAACCATCACTTTCATGAAAGCAGGCTCATCTCATCTCTGAACACTAAAGAGTTCCATTCATTCCCCCAGGTGTCCCACTCAATGGAGACATGAACAATGATGTGGCATAACTAGAAGCACACAAGCCTGTACCCCTGTAGCAAATAAACAGTTCTTAAGTGCCCATATTGATACTCCTGGGGACATGTTTGCTTTGATGTATTCTATCTATGAAGTATCACTGATATGTCATGTTGAACAGTCAAAAGAATTTTCCAAAATGGTCACTCAGACTCTGAAAGGCCTACAACTAAAACTTTCTCTCAAATTGGATAAAAAGAGCTTATGTGCATCTCCGTGATACCTGCTTGTACAGGACTCTTTCATTAGACAGAACTTTATCTCAGCATATGCCAGTATCTAAAGCTCAGACATAGACAGTGCACTGCTAGGAGTATTACTGTCACAAGATGGCTGAAGTTTTATCAGAATATCTACTTCTCACTAGTGTGCATATACAAAATTGACATTGTCCTTCAAGATGTAATTTTATTTTCCATTACATACATACATACATACATAGATACATACATTAACACGCATATGTAAATACATAAATAAATATATAATATATATATTTTGGCAGTAATTTTTCATTAAAGGAGTTTTTATTGAAAACTTCAGACAAGGTTTGTCTTAATTTTATTTTTTACTTCTTTTCCAACAACATTATGATGTTTGTTTCCAATTTAAGATGTTATAATTTTGAATTTCAAAAACTCTGTTATTAGCTCATGCTATTTGTTTTATCAGCTTCTATTTCAATTTATTTTCTTGTATGCTGTAGGGTCATGAAGTTTAAATAAAGTTTATTTTGGCAGCAATGTCTCATTTAAAAAGTTTTTATTGTAACTAAACATCTATTATCTTGTACAAAAATAAGAGAAAATTGCCAAAGAATTGTTAAAACAAACCATGTCTGTGTCCTTCAATAAAAACCTGTTTATACACACACACACACACACAGATAGATAGATAGATAGATAGATATGTATATATATATATTGGGTAGAGTGTTTGCCAATGGTCCGGGAGCCTTGGGTTCAATCCCAGGTTGCATCATACCAAAGACTTTAAAAATGGTACTTGATACCTCCTTACTTAACACACAGCATTATAAGGTACGTATCAAGGGTAAAGTGAAGCAATCCAGGGAATGGAGTAGTGCCCTCCCCTACACCTCAGTGTAGTAGCTATTGAAAAGGGAGCCTTCGGGTGGCCCTCAACTATGATCACCAACTTTACTTACTTATCGAGCACTAATAGTTCTATTTGCATACAATTAAAAAGTTTCCAGCATTACTATCCGATACTAATCATTCAGTTTAGTATTAATAATTTGTTTGCATATAGTAAATGATTAAATAGTTCTATTTAACCTATAGATGAGATGCTACAGATATTACCACTCCAAGTCAGAGTGGACCTGGGAGTAACAGCAATGAAGGGGTACTCCACATTACCCAAAAACTGGAGCTAAACCATCAGATAGCTAAGTGTCATATCTAGGTCACTCATTGGGGGTGGGGTCTTACCCCTCAGTAAAGATGCAGTCAACATATTCAACAGTCCCAGCGAAACTAGGCTACAAAAATATTGCAATATATTTCAATTATAAAATATAAGGTGAATTCACTCATGACTCTGAGTTTTATGTATCTGATCTTCAGGTGAACTTAACACACACACACACTCACACACACCTATATATATATATATATATAGAGAGAGAGAGAGAGAGAGAGGTGTTCAAATCAACTGAATTAATCTAAGGCAGACATAATGTGAAAAAGAAATACATTATGGACAGGAAGATTGTGTTGCAGCAATTTTTCAAATAGAGAGCACTTGCTAACCTTTAAAGCCTGTAGTTGAAATGATGTTTCTTTTTAAAACAATTACTCCAGCCATCTAGTTTAGTCTGTGTGTGTGTGTGTGTGTGTGTGTGTGTGTGTGAGAAATATATACTGTTGATAATAATTACAAAATTTCTAAATATAACCCAGGGAAGCCCCAGTGGTGTAAAGGCTAATGTGCAGTTTGAACTCCAGTTTCACTATTATGTTCATTTTTGAACTAATAAGTGTATGAACTCCCTTATCCCCCAAGTTATGGGTTAAATTGTATTACTCCTGTTCTTCAACATGGATGGTTTTGGTATTAAATAACCCACAAAGATTGATATGCCATTTAACAAAGAAAATGAATATCCTAATATCACCAAGATTAAATCCTAATTTTGATCTACAAATTCTTTATTTGTGTTTCTGCTTTTGTGAAACATGAGACAAACAGAAACAAAGAGAGTGAGAGTAATTCTATGTAAGTCTCTCCAGATACACATTCAAGATTTACGGGGTAGAAAAACAACATGGTGAGGAGATGAGTAATTGAAATTAAGTCTTAAAATATCTTTGTGCATAATCAATATTTGATTTACAAAACAGACGGCGTGATTGATTTTGTTATTTCAATGTTTATTTACATCATAGACATATGTATAAATGTGTGAATATACGTTCATGTATAGAGCTGTTAATTTTGTGTAAACATGTGCAACAAATAGATAGATAGAAAGATAAAGAGAGAGAGAGACAGACAGACAGACAGATAGACAGAGAGAGAGAGACCTAAGGGCATAGATAAAAAAAATTCCAATACTTTTATTATTATCATTAGACAATCCATGAACCTATGTTCTGACAACAGTCCTTAATGATATTGATGCTTCTGTTTAGGAAGTTGTGAAGGATTCTAATAAGCATTTCATTGGAATCTCCATCATGAAAAGAATTTGGATGATCAAAAAATGATGACATTCAGAGCATATAGAGAACCCATAAATTATCATTCAGTGATTAATTGGAAGGGGACTTTATTCCCTAAGTTACAATATACATGTATTGTGTTAATAAAAATTTGCTATAATGTACCATTTTTGCTGTATTGCAGTTGAGAAATGATGATAATGATTATGTCAATGATGATTTTTAAAAATGTATATTTCCACTTTGTATAATGTTGCTAATTTTACGAGAATCTAAATGTTTTGCCTCTAATGAAAATGCTTCTTCTCAGACTGGCCAGTTGTCCGAAATTGACACCAACTGTGTTAATGACAAGATGAATGGCTCAAGGAGAGACGTATTTAACGAATGAGCCATGGTACTCCTCTCCTCCTCCTCCTCTTCCTCGTTTCAACTCAGCAGCTTGGTTGAGGCTGACAATTTCATTAATAGAGGATTAGTTGAGAAAGAAAGAAAGACAAAAAGAAAACATTAAAAACAGAATCAGTTTGCGATTCCTTGCGTGTGTATTTGTGTGCGTGTGTTGGCTTTAAAAATAAAGTCAAGTAGTTTAATTCCATACAGTCACAACTGATATAATCTCCAACACTCTTTTTCTCTTTTTTTTTCTTTTTTTATTTTATTGTTGAGAGACAGCTGTTTGTGCGTGTGTGTGTATGTGTGCGTGTGTGTGTGTGAGGGAGAGAGACAGACAGACAGACAGAGCATATATTTAAACAGAGAAGAGTATGTGTGTCATGTACCTTTGCATTGTACGTGTATATTTGTGCATATGTGTGTGTGTGTGTGTGTGTGTGTGTGTGTGTGTGTACATGCATATGTGTGTATGTACATACATGTATATGTAAAAGGGAGAGAAATAGAGAAGAGAGAGAAATAAGAAATATTGAGGAAGTATTGAAATATCTAATAAAGACGATTTAATGTTTAAATTGTCTTAAATTGATGTTGAAAGTGATTAAAGTATTATTACTGATAAAACTATTTAGGCACATAAATTTGCATAATAATCCTGATTTGATTTTTGTAGTATGTAATTATTGTAACTAACACAAACCATTTAGAACCTAGATTAATTTTCTCGTCCAATATTCACAAATGGATAAATAAATAAATAAATAATAATAATAATAATAATAATAATAATAATAATAATAATAATAATAGTAATAATAATAATAATAATAACCATCAGCTAATGCTGGTGTGAAAAACTCTCAAAGGAGTAAAATAATAATAATAATAATATTATAATAATCACTTCTAATATTTTTTCCAGAGAGATATTTATCAAATGCTGATTATAGAATACTTCTTAATAAATTTAATAATTCAGTTATTCCTTTGCAATTAATCAAGATATAAATTCTGTAAAATATACATTTTATACAAGTTGTACCAATGGAAATTTCACTGAGTGTACACATAATGATTGCAGAAATAAAATAATAAAATTTTAAAGACAGTAAAAGAAAAATGAATTTGAAATGAATAATAAACTGTATTTGTTAATTTTCAGTCTTATTTTTTCTGATAAACATTTTTTAATAAGTGATTTTTAAAGCGAAACAGGCATATTAGTCAATATTATAAGGAAATAATCACTACTTTTGTCAAATAATATCATCATCATCATCTTTAAGTCATCAGCACAGATCTCCCTGACTCTCTCCCACCACCCTTCTCTATTGTTCATCGCTTCTGGTAGGTTTTCAAGGCTACATCCTGTATCGGCACAGAGCTGTTGTACGTAGGCTCTAGCTGGTCATCCTGCTTTTGCTCGTCCATGTGAAGGGGTCTACTGGAGTATGTCAATTATGAGTTCATCCCTACTTCCCCAGCAGTGTCCCACATGTCTGGTTTGTCTAACTTGGATAGTTTTCATGATGGGTGGCAGGTGATGCTTTGTGGGATGCTACCTCCAGGACTTATTCAATATTGCTTGCAGCATTCTTGTGTAGTTGCTGTCAAGCTTTTTCTCCATACCTTTAGTTAGCGTCCATGAAGTGCATACATTCAGCAGTATCGATATGACCACTGCTTCAAAAAAACTGTTTCATTTTATCGGTCTGGTCTGATTTCCATATGACCAATAGCCTATTGATAGCTATCCATGCCTTTGCTAGTTGTATGTTGATGTCTGTCTCGGTTTATGAGATACTGTTTCCTTGTGCGTGTTGACATGGAGGCCTATGCTTGCAGTTGCACATTCTAAAGTATGTTGCAGGGTTTTGGCTTGAGTGGGTGTATTTGCCAGAAGCGCTATGTCATCGGTGTGGTCCGTGTCTGTAATTGTTTGTGCGGGGTATCTTCTGCTTCTTTCCTTTGTCAGCTTGAAATGTCGTCTTTCATTTTATCAATAGACATTCTAAGCACATAATCTAGACAGATGATAAAGAGGTATGGGACTAATATGTTTCCTTGCAACACACCTGCTACAATGTCGAAGTAGTCTGTGTCTCCCTCTGGGGAGCGGACTTTTACTTTTGTGTTTCTATATAGCATCATTATGGCTGCTATGGCTTCTTTGGGTAGGCTGTTGGCGAGTGGTATTTGCTCTATCTTTCCTCTGTGTATGGTGTCAAAGGCCTTGGCGAAGTTAACAAATAATATTGTTGCCTCTAGGTTTTTTGCACATACACCTTCAAGAATTCGACGGATAGTCAAAATTTGTGACGTCGTGGATGTATTTCTCTGAAAGCTATTTTGGTTCTTCCGAAGTATGTTCTCAATTTTGAGTTCTATGTAGTTGTGTAGTAGAGCATTGTATATCTTGGCCACTATGGATGTAAAGGTTATACCTTGGTAGTTCTTGGCTAATCCGAGGTTGCCCTTCTTAGGGAAGGAGAGGGTGCATCCCTTTGTCCATCTGTCTATTGTGTTTTAATTATATACAGCATTACAGTGTCAGAGTAGTATGTCATCAAATTCCCGGTTCTTTCATACTTCTGGGGGTACTTCATCAAGCCCTGCTGCTTTTCTATTTCTTTTTTTTATTTTAGCTGGCTAGAAATTGAAAATTGTTTGAGATGGGAAGAAATGGTTGTTTTGATGATACAATATTATATAAAAAACAGATTCAGACAAACAGACCCAGCAGCTTTATATATATATATATATATATATTTAGATAAAGTTAGGATAGAGCATCAACAGTACTTGACAAAGTGGCACATGGGCCCATAATCACATAGGTTAGAAACTGACAATCACCAAGCAGTGTTAAGTCTATGTCTACTCTATCCTTGGATATATATGTTCTGTCACAGATACTGAGCACTCTTTTTTCATAAATGTAGCAAACTATATATATATATATATATATATAAAAGTAAAGTTGGCCAACCATAGTTGAAGGTGACCCAAAAGCTCCCTTTTCAATAGCTACCACACCAAGATAAGGAGGAGGGTAATATTATTTTCACTGGATTGCTCCACTTACCCTTGTTCCATACCTTATAATGCTGAGTGTTAAGTAAAGAGGCATCAAGTGCCATGTTTTGAGTCTTTGGTATAACTCAACCTGGGATTTAACCCCAGTCTCCCAGACCATTGGCAAACATTCTACCCATTATGCCAATGAGCTGGTTATATATATATATATATATATATATATATAAACATGTTCGGTTAAAGACCTCAGATTGTTTCCTTTTCAAAATCTTCAAGTGTAGACGTTCGAGTCTTCTTGTTATTTTTTTAATGTGTTGGTCAAGATACTGCTAAAAGTACCCTATACTAGTCCAAGCGCTTTCAACCATTTTGCTGGGTTATGGTAGATTGTTTATTGCAGTGAGTTTTATTTATATTTATATGGAGTGTTTTATTTTTTGTTTTTTTTAATAGATAGGGTTGGCTCATTCTGTTTGGGTTGGTGGTAATATGCTTAATATGTTATTAATATGTTGAATATGTTTAACGTTAAGACCTGTGTTGAATGCTATTTCATTTATAGTAGGTTCTTTATTTTTTATCGTTATTGTTATTATTATAGGATTTGTAAACTCACAGCAAGAAACAACCTAACACAACCCCCAATGATGATCAGTGAAATGGTTGAAAGTGCTTAGGCTAATATGGAGTACTTTCTTCATCATCTTAACCCAGACATAAGAAAAATAACAAGAAGACTCGAATATCTCCACTTGAAGATTTTGAAAATGAAACAATACGTGGTCTTTAACTGAACATGTTTAGATAACAACTTGCTGCCTATATATATATATATATATATATATATATATTATGCAAATTCAATAAATAGGAAGTGCTTCATTGAGTTTAATAGCCACTGAATGTGGCCTTTAAGTGAGTTCAAATTGCTATTAAATCATAAATGTGTGTGTGTGTGTGTGTGTGTGTGTGTGTGTGTGTGTGTGTGTGTGTGTGTGTGTGTGTGTGTGTATATACATATACATTATTATACACATATTTGCACATACATGTATAAGGGTCATTCAATAAATAAGGGAAATTTTGCCATTTTGACAATAGGAAGTACTGTTTAAATTTACAGCTTTTTCAAGATAATCAATTGTGATGGGTCCTTCCAACCCTCAGAAGACTGTCAGAATGACCTTCTTTATTGACTGCTGCACCAGGAACTTTTTGCATACCATAGAGTCAGTGTGTTTCCACTCCATGGGCTATCTTTTTTTACTCAGGCTTGTTGTGCCAAACCCATTTGTAACCATATTTTTGACAAAAACATGCTTCTCCAGACACATCACACATTCTCTTGTAAATCTCACATGGTTTGCACTTCTCAGCCATCAAAAATTTTATAAGAGACCTCTGTTCCTCTGGAGCATTGTGTTTGATTTGCCACCTTTTTGAAAAGCCTCAAAAGAAATATTTTTGCATGATTAAAATATTTTTTGATATAAACAATTCCAAATAATGTAGAGTTTACACTTATGAAAAAAAATTGTGAAAAAAAGTTATTTTGCTTTTTTCAAAAAATTCCCCTTTATTGAATGACCCTCAGATATATATTGGTCCAAAAATTACCCTTATTTATTGAATGACACTCGTATATTTAAACAGGTCTCCTTAGTCAAAAAAATTGCTCATATTTATTCAATGACCCTCAGATATATATAATAGGTTCTCTCTTGGTCAAAAATTCCTCTTATTTATTGAATGAACCTCATAAACTATTATACATGTAAACAACATAAGGATACACATTCAAAAATCCATAAGCAATCATTTTGTGCCTTAAATACAAATCAGTCTTTTGACAATTAGATGTTTAACTAATAGAGAGAGAAAAATACAATAAATGGTCAATGGGTCAATTATTAAAAGCATTTCTCAGTATTTACACTTGAGTTGATATAAACTTGAATTTAGCAAACCAAAGAGTAGAAAATGTGCTTGTTAAGAGTTCACTAAGTGAATATTTCAATCTGAATATGATTGGACATTCTTCTCATATCAAAGACATGTCTTTGCAAAACTTTTAACAGCAGGTATTTCTATCCCCTAAAACATAAAAAAGGCCAATTTTAAGGTTGTGTGATAGACCTATAAATTTCTCATATGAACAAAATAATTTTGACAACCATGAATTAATTTTTAGTAATTCTGAGAAAAATAATAATATTAGCAATATGCACAAGATACAAATCTACGCCTACACATACATATAAACAGTATTGTCTATGAATAAGTACACCACTAACAATTCTTCGAAACCAAAGATTACAGAATAATATCTTATAGAATATTATACAAGTAAAATGGATATTATTAGGTATTATTTATCACCAAACTGTACAACAGTGAAACTCATAAAATATGTATACAAAGCAGACTAGAAAGCAGTCCAACACTTTTATATATTTATGCAATGTAATTTCTAGTTACAAAGTTCTCAACGCTTCAACACAGGAGAGTTTGGAAATATGACAGTTTGCAGTAGCTCAAGCCAAAATAAAACTTTTGAAACTTTTTTCTTATTCTATTCTCAAACTTTTTTTGAGCATATTTTTAAAAATGTTATTTTCAAAACAAGTAATATTAGTTTTATCTTTTAGTTGTTTCTATTTTTTGATAAAATAATGTTAGCCATTGATTTTGGTTTTGAGTTGCTCTTTGATTAAAGGAACAACATATCCTCTTTGCTATTATGAAAGCTTTTCAGTGAAGAGTTGCTGGTGTGTTTAAACACACCAGCAACTCTTAACTGAATAAACTTCAAGAACCCATTAGTTGGCTGCAGACCAAATCTAACCTTTTAAACTTATCCTTTTGCTTGATCTCTCTCAGCACTATATTTATTGCAATTTTTTTTTTTCCCAAATATTATTAGTAGTATTTATTTTTATTTGCAGATAAAGCATTGTCAATCATTACGATATATTTTGACTAGTATTTACATTCATTTTTTAATTTTCATTGCTTTTTTTTTTACATATCTCACTCATTCAGTCACTCTGTAACAATGCAAAAACACGAAAGATTGGAAATTGATAATTGAGAAATCCAAGTTAATTTACAAGTTTGCAAACATTTCTGAATCGCAAATGAAAATTCCCATTTTCAATCTCCTTGATTGATTTGGAACAAGATATCAGAAGGATTGAAACCAAAAATTTGTTTTTTGTTTTTTTTAATTCAACAAATAGTTAAAAATTCTATTAAAAAACATTTTCCTAATATTTATCATTCAGAACCACAAAACATGATCAAAGCCTGTTAAAAACAAAATTGGCTCTTCTTGAGTGATGTTCTTTAAGAAGCAAATTGCCCTTTTGTTCAAAATAAGTACTATATATATATATATGTGTGTGTGTGTGTGTATATATATATACAAAGATTTTCAAAAAGTTCTAAACCTCAGCCAGAAAGAATAGCCATAACTGAAAATTTTTGTTGTGGTAACACACCACCACTTCTTATAAAAGTGGAAAAATCTGAATGAGTTTTTCAACTTTTATCAGAAATGATTGTGTTGCAACAAAAATGTTCAGCTATGGCTCTTTTTTTTGGAGTGAGACTCAGAACTTTTTGGAAAACCCTTGAAGAGAGATACTGCTTTAGTTGAATAGAAAGAAAAAAAGAAAGAAAGAAAGAGACAAATAAACAGGATAGATAGATAGATAGATAGATATGATGAACACTTAAAACTTTAGAAGATTTTTTTTCAAACAAAAAAAGATGATTTGATAGTTTATAAATAGGAATAAAATCTTTAGAAAGTTAACATATTCAATTTTAATAAAGTTTCCAGTTCTTATTAACAAATGAAAATAAGCAGAACAAACAGGTTGACTAATCCTCATCATCATTATCGTCATCATTATCATTGAGTCATGCTGATGGCATGGATTTCCCTGACTCTCTCTCTCTCTCTCTCTCTCTCTCTCTCTCTCTCTTTCTTCATCTGTCCCTCTCACTCATTGCTCCTGGCAGATCTTCCAAATTACATCATTTGTCCTCACAGAGCTGATGTTGATAAGTTCTGGCTGGTCGGCTAACACTGGCATGTCCATGTATAGAGGTTCATAGAAGAATATCACTAATAAGTTTGTTCTTGCTTCTCCAGCAGTGTCTTGCATATCTTGTTCATCTTACTTGGATGGGTTTTGAGATGGGAGGTAAGTGGTCTTACAGCAGTACAGTTGACTAATTACCCTTGTTTATTTATTTATTTGGAAGAAATTTAATGAGTTATAATTATAATCATAATGATGATCTATAAAATTCTTATCACTTAGAATATTTAGACTATCGTCTTCATTATTATATTCACAACATTTCTGTTGATGCATCCTTTGGACTTCCTTCTTGTGAACTGAACCTTTTATTTAATCCACAGAGTTGATTATTCTAATTCAGTTTATGGCTAAAACATAGATAATGAGGAATGCTTACTATAGCTTGAGCACTGAACCCGGTGATAGAAATTATCAAGTTTCATCTCAGAAATTTAGACAATCCATAAAATAATGTAAAAAGAACTTTTAATTCAAGTGGATTTAATTTAAAGGGTACATTTTAAAAATTTTAAAAGTTTTCTTAATAAATTTCTGTATCAAAATAAGAAAAAGGAAACATAAAAAATGAAATGTTCACTGTTTGTAGTAGTCGTAGTAATTGTTTTACTCCATGCAAGTTTTTCACACCAGTATTAACTAGTGTTCTCTCACTGGAGTCTGAGTGACAGCAAATCTCTTCAGGTCTCCAGGACTCTTCTAAGTATCCTAGCTGATTTCTACAGTGCTATTGTCTGGATGGTCTTTATTCCTCCTCTGATCTCCTATCCCTCCAGCTCTGATCTCCTATCCCTTCAAGCTCCTAGGGATTGTTCCAAGTGTCCACCAACTACAATTGATATCACTGTCAACTATCATTATTATTATTATTATTATTATCATTACATGAGTTGGTTGGTTGGTTGGTTGGTTTTGTGGCATATCAACCCTTGTGGGTTATTTAATGCCAAATCCTGTTTATACATACTTGTATCAAATATATGATTTGTAAACAAATAGTTTGTAGGTAACATTTTAAACAAGCCAGAACTCATTTGTTTGCACACAGTTAAACGAGTTCAAATATTGCTGTTTAACACTAATGATTCAGTTTGACATTAGTCATTTGTTTGCACACAGTTAAATAGTTAAACAATTCAATTTGACCCATTGAACAGACTCTAACAGGTACTACCATGTCAGTTGGTTGGTTGGTTGGTTGGTTGGTTGGTTATTTCATGCCAAATCTTGTTTATGTATATATATCAAATATATGAGGATCATTAAATAAGTTTCCAGACTTTTTTCATATTGGCACTTTTATTGATAGTACACACATGAAACTCTAGTCCCCTTCAAAATAATCCACTCCGGCTGCAATGCACTTGTTGTAACATTCCAACAACATCTGGAAGGCCCCATGGAAGTCTTCTTGCGTGAGCATGTCAATGACCTTCGTCACAGCCTCTTTCATCTCCTCAATTGTCTCATAGCGACAGCCTCTGAGCCTAGGGAATAAGCAAAAGTCACAGAGAGCAAGGTCTGGACTATAGGGAGGCTGAGGATCTGTCTTGATGCCCATCTTGGTCAAATAGTCTGTGACAAGGATGGAGTTGTGGACTGGTGCATTGTCCTGGTGGAAATACCACTGACCCAATTTGAAGAGTGCTGGCCTCTTCTGACGAAAACTCTTCCTGAACTCCCTTAAAACCTCAACATAGTAACCCTAACTCTAACCCTTTGGCCAATCAACTCTGGTATATTAACGTCCTTACTCCTCCCACACCTCTCAGACTCCCTGCCTTCCTTGAATATCTTATGCCACTCAAAAACTGATGCTCGATTCAGTCAAGATGGTCGAAAAGCAGTCTGAAGCATTCCATACGTTTCTGTGTCTTTTTTATCAAGTTTAAAACACAATTTTATTGCATATCGTTCTTCTAAAGTGTCCTGACGTCCAGATTGCATTTTTGAAATTCACCAGCTGTGACAATCAGGCTTTAGTAGAGTGTATTCGAATTCCTGTTGTAGCTGTTCATTTAAACCTGAAATAAGATGTATAGCAATAACATAGTGAATTTTCAAGAGTCTACGACAATTTTAAATGCCTGTACAAAAAAGTCTGGAAACTTATTGAAGGCACCACGTATATATGAATTGTAAGCACATATTTTGTAGTTTAAAATTTTTAAATAAGCCAGAGCTCACTTTTTGCACACAGCCAAAATAGTTCCAAGTATTACTGTCTAATATTAGTACTTCTATCTAATCTAAGTAATTTGCTTCCACAAAGTTAAGTGATTGCGAGTATCGAAAATATATCAAGCCTATATCTTTGATAGGAGGCCGATTTTTTCAAAAAGTTCAATATCTGCTTAGGGTCTATTATCCTAAATAGTTCCTTCATGTTGTCAACATTATAAAACTTTCGTCGAATGTTGGTTAGTTTTGTGCATTCGATCAAGATTTGTTTTATAGTGTACTGGTTTCCACATGGACATTTAGTGGGAGGCTTTTAGTGTTTCGGGAAATGGTTAATTTCTCTAACACTATTAATTATTTGGCAACACAAATGAATAACGAAACTTCTTTTAAACAACACAACAATGAAAGATTTATTAAGAGTGAGAAAGTATCCCTTTTGTGTCGCTGGTCAGTATGTTGGTCCTTGGCTCGTGGGAAGCGTGTGTGAAGCTATCAGCAGCGTCTTTTTCAGCGATGGGGTTCCATGTGGAATCAGTAGCAGTGATGTGAGAGAGGTCTGTCTGTGCTGCTGGCTCATGGCTCTCTGAGGTTGTCCGTTCTACCAAAAGGGACTAGAAAAAATAGTTCTAGAGAGGAAGAAGGAATTAATGCTCTCTGCCAGTTGATTGGTCAGTGAGTGACGGGGGCATTGATTCGCGAAAGGAAATAGATTTGTGGCTGTTACAGGCTAATCTTTTAGAATGAAGGAGTGAGTTAATCTAGTATGTCCAATGCATACCCGAGCAAGAATGGTTTCATCTCTTCTTGTATCATTAGGATCCAGCTTCCTTTCATTTAAAATGGGCTTCGAAGAGCTTGCTGTAGGGATTTTTCTCCCATTACTGTTGCCATTTCTTTGTAATTATTTGCCTGATTTTCTGTTTGAGGTCAGTATAAGGTGTTTTTGATTTTTTTATCGGGTACCATATTGAGTGCAGCTTTTGCTAATGAATCCGCTTTATCGTTTCCCTGGATTCCCATATGGATTGGAATCCAGCAGAATATCACCTTTTTGCTATGGTTCATAGAGTTGAATTTGTTCAGAAACTTGACAATGAAGGGATTATCAATGAAGGGATTATGTTTTGAAGAGATTGTAGAACAGAGATAGAGTCTGAATCAATGATAAACGTTTCCTTGTTGCTTGTTGAAACTAGTTTAAGTGCCAAATTTATTGCACAGATTTCGGCTGAAAATAAGGAGGCCTCTTTTGGGAGGCGTATTTTCAAGGTTTTCTTGTGGAGAACTGCTCCACATCCGGTTTCATTGTTGCTTTTGGAGCCATCCGTGAAAATGTGTAAGTTATTGGGATATCTATCCGGAATGTTGTTTAGTAGGTTAAGGGATGAGTTTTATTTTTAGTAAACTACATCAAATCTCTTCTGATTCATCCATTTAACCCTTTACGCACCTAACTACTAAAACATACAAAACACAGACCCACAGACACCGACACTGTAGAAGAAAATAACAGTCACCGGATGTTGACCCAACAACAGTCAGTGTCAAACTGAGAAAATCATGGCTTCTGTGCATAGGCTCCGAACATAATCTATCCAAAATCACAAGAAAATTCTCAGTTATAAAAAAAAAGTCTATTTTTCAACCAATCATATTTTTTTCACGAGTAGCAATTTTTAGAGCCGGTGTTTGAAATCGGGAACACATAGATAGGCCAAACAGAGGACACACACCAGTTGAATCGCCCGCCCCTCACAAGAGCGTCACCCGATAACACCATCCGACTAGATTAAAGCAACCGCTCGTCGCCGAATAGACAACCCCCCACCAGCCGGCCAGATATTTCATCTGCTTGTTTATTTTATTTTATTTATTCAATAAACAAAATAAACTAAATCTTCTCGTCTTGCAACCACACGCTTGTTTGAATCAAGGATAACCACAGGTTGCTTTAGTAGCCTGGAAGGAGCGCTCATTTGTATGTTATCATTAATATTTGTGAGTGAAATATCTGTCTTCCAGAATGGGTTTCATGCGTAGACCGAATGTTTTTATGGTCTTTTCTCTCTGCTCAACTAGGTTTTGTTGTTTGGGATTAAAAGTGCAGTCATAAGCCGGATTAGATAGTAGTGATTTCAGTTTACTGTAGTACTGTAGACCAAATTTTGTGAATCTAAGTTTTAGTTTTGGTTCGTAGACTTCAGAATAAAGGCTCTCCACTGGGTATGTTGCTCCTAGGACGAGTCTCAATCCCTCATGGTGGATTGTCTGTAATGATTTGAGGTAGGATTTTCTGGCTGCTCCATATATGAAACAGCCATAGTCAATTTTTGAGCGGATTAAGGCTCTATATAATTTCAGCAAGGTATGCTTGGTTTGCACCCCAGTCTTTTTAGGCTATTACACGAAGGAGTTTTAATGTTTTGCTACATTTCTCTTTTAAGTCTTGAATGTGTGGAATAAAAGAGAGCTTTTTATAAAAAATAACGCCTAGGAATTTTTACAGGGCAACGACTGGAATTTTTGATCCGTCCAGATTTAGCGTAGGGTTGTTGTGCATTTTTCTTAATTGACAAAAATGCAGGTAATGAGTTTTTGTTTTGGAAATTTTAAAGCCATTTATCATTTGTTTATTTTGTTGATGCCCTGTTGCGGTTGACGTTCTGCTGTACATATATATCTGGATGTAGAGGTGATGCAGAAGTCATCAACGAACAAATACTTATCAACTCCAGGATTCAGGCAATTGGTGACGCTATTGATTTTTACGTCGTAGAGGGTTACTGATAGTATACTCCCCTGAGGGACTCCTTCTTCTTGATTTTGGATGTTTGATAGGATTGAACCAATACGGACGCAGAATTTCCTATCCGAAAGAAAAGCTTTTATAAAGTTTGGAAGTATGCCTTTCAACCCTATTTTGTGCAGGTCATTCAGGATACCATACCTCCAAGTAATCTCGTATGCTTTCTCTAGGTCAAAGAATATTGATATGAGATGTTGCTTTTGTATGATTGCCTCTCGTATGGAGGTTTCTAATCTGACTACGTGATCCATTGTTGATCTTCGCCTCCTAAAGCTGCATTGGAAGTTGGTAAAAAGTTTATTGGATTCTATGGGCCAAACTAGTCTTTTATTGACCATTCGTTCTATGGTTTTGCACAGGCAGCTTGTTAAGGTTATTATGCGATAGTTTGATGCGTAAAGATTATTCTTTCCTGATTTAGGTATTGGGATGATAATAGCTAGTTTCTATGATTCTGGGAGTTTGCTATTTTTCCAGATGTCGTTTAATGTAGTAAGTCGGTATTCTAAGGATTTTGGAGGTAGTTGTCTGAGAAATTCGTTGTGAATTTTGTCTGGACCGACTGAAGTGTTGTGAGATTTTTGGATGGCTTCTGTTAATTCTGAAAAGAATCCATTGTAGCTTTCAGTGTTGTCCGAGTTAAAATTGAGCTTTTGTTTTTTTTTCTTGTCTTTGTATTTGTGAAATTCTGTATTGGAGTTTTTGGAGGAGGAATTTGCTGAGATCTCGGCCAGTTTGTCGACAATATCTTTTATATTGGTGACTTGAGTGTCATTTTTAATGAGGTATTTGTAGGGTTTAAAGGTTTTATCGCGTCGAGGTCACCAATGTGGAGTTTGAAGGCTTTTAGCGTCGAGGTTACCAATGTGGTATTTAAAGGTATTTAGGAGGTCAGTGGCTAAGGGCAAGGCTGTGTTACCGTAAGATATCTGACTCCATATTTTGGTTATATTATTTTACCCCACGTTGACTGGCTGGCGCAATGCCTTGCCCAAAGAAAGTCCAAAAGAAATATGCAAAAAGAAAAGATAGAAACAGATAAGAGACGAAAACATTTCTTCCATACTTTCCTTTATTTACTTGGTGAATGGACTAACCAACGCTACGTCCCAAGACGTAGCGTGGTGCCCAAAAACACCAGACAGCAAAATCGGTGTTGTCGGTTCGACGTCACTACCCGAAAAAGAGAGGAAGAAGAAGACTGGTTTACAGAAAACCTGAGTATTTATCTCTCTTCACCGGCTCCAAATTCGCCACTCCAAAATCCTTCTAATTTTGGCGCGACCGCTTCCCATTGGCTACTTTACTCTTTATTATTTTTCTTTTTTCTGATTTTAACCGGATGGATGCGTGGAGCCTTATGCGTGGCGACGCGTTTATACATTTTGTATCTGGCAGCCGACGAGTCAATATCCGGTTGGGAGTTTTTACTGTTATTTCCTAAATCCCCACATATTAGAGAGGAGCAGACTGGTTTTTTACGGAAATTTTGCGGATCATTTTCCAGACTGTGTTTATTTTGGTGGACGAATTAAGTTTATTTACATAATTTTGCCAACTGATCTTTTTAGCTTGTTTAATGGTTTTCTTTGCCTTTGCTCTGAGCAGTTTAAAAGAGTTTAGATTGCTTGTTAAGGGTACTTTTTTGAATTTGCGGAGGGCAGCATTTCGTAGACGGATTGCTATTTTGCATTCATTGTTAAACCAGGGTGTGTTGCGTCTGTTTGATGGTGTTGCAATTAATGTTTCAATAAAATGCTTTATTAGAACTCAGATGTTTGGGTCTTGAACCAGTCTTCTATTGAACAAGTTTTTAAATTGATGCCAGTCAGCCTTATTTGTTTTCCAGCAGGGAGGTCTGTTGTTGTCATGGATTGGTTGTGATTTCCAGTATTATGGGGAAGTGGTCACTGCCGCAGGGATAATTATGGACCTTCCATGTGTAATCTATGTAGCTTGAAGGATCAGATAGTATAACGTTGATAGCTGAGAAGGAGCCAGTAGATGGGCTGAGATAAGTTGGAGATTTGTCAATTAAGATACAGAGATTGTTGCTATTGATTACCTTCTCCAGATCTGTGCCCCTTTTGTTGGTTTCAAGCAGTATTGTGTCAGTTAAGGCCACCTAGTAATATGTTGGGTTTAGGAATTTGTTCTATTAGTTGATCAAGTTTTTTGTCATTAATAGGATCATGAGGAGGTATATAAATAGAGCTGATATTTACTAGTTTGTAAAGTGTAGTTTTGACAGCAAAATCACTTGGAGTTCACTGTCGATGTTGATTTGTTGCTGGGGCATGTCTTTCCTTCCTAGGATAGAGACACCTCCAGAAGCTTTGTGTCCATCTTTGTATAGGTGATTATATGACTGAAAGTGTTTTATATTCAACTGGTTCTTAACTTTGAGGAGTGTTT
Source organism: Sepioteuthis lessoniana (assembly GCA_963585895.1). Lineage (NCBI taxonomy): Eukaryota > Metazoa > Mollusca > Cephalopoda > Myopsida > Loliginidae > Sepioteuthis > Sepioteuthis lessoniana. The sequence goes on from OY757938.1 coordinate 31,110,568, forward strand.
CTTGAAGATATACTACTTTTATATACGTTATATTTATTCAGGAGTAATAGCAGTTCTTCGTTATTAGCTCTAATTCCACAACAGCCTCATTTTGTTAGACATTTTTTATTCTATTTATCCAGGCTCTTCCACAGAGTTATTTTGTGGCTCATTATTAGACCTTTGCTCCGGGCTGTTTGTTGGTTTATTCTTTTGGGCTTTGAGTTTAGTTAATTGGGGGCTGCTCTCTGTTTCCATCTTTTCTAATAGTCTGAATTTATTTGTTGTTTCGATAATTTCTAACTCCTGTAATTTTTGTTTGTTTATCTTTAAGTGTTTTTTTTTTTTGTTTTTTTTTTTTTTTTGAGAGGTGTCTGTAGAAGCTGGCGGTTGTATTGAGGATCATTAATCTTTTGGTTTTGTTTTGCTGGGAGATTTTATAGGAGGGCGGTCGTAAAGTCGTTTTCTCCTCCGGATCAATTTTCTCTATGGAGGTTTGTGTTTGGGCGGATGATCTTTCTGAAGCTCTGGTGGTGTAATTTTTTCCAAGTTCAAGCGAGGCTTTTATCTCATTGACAAAGCTTTCTTAGTCGCCCGGCTCCAACCGAATTGAATTTTTCACATTCTTTTCGTATTTCTTGTGTGGAGCTTTTCCTCTTTGGACTTCGTGAAAATAAGCAGCAGTTTTAGACCCTGCTACAATCTTCCGTGCTTCATGAAAAGGAATGTTTTTGTGTTTTATTGCTAGGATTTCCTTCTCTAGTTTCCGACTGTCGGTAGATCTTGCGTAGACCGGATGGTCACCGCCACATTTATTTAGAAGTTCACTTTCATTAATGCGGTGATCAGAATCTTATTGACCACATTTCCTGCACATTTCTCGTCCTCTACAGTTGTCTTCGTGGTGGCCGTATTTTTTGGCATTTATAGCATATCAGAGGATTTGGTACGTGTAGTAATAACACAGACTATTTCTCTACGCGCAAGATTACAAACCCTTGGCGTAGGAATACATACACACACTCTGCTGATTTAGAATAAAAATGCCTCAACTAAAGCACGCACGTTGTTGTCCTGAAGCCTACAAAGCAATATTAACACCCACTGGTGTAATGGTTAACAAGCTCGACTAGCAAACCTACACGAGTGAGTTCGAGTCTCATTGGGTGCCCCTTTCATATGGCCTTGTGCCACATCTAAGCAAAAAGCTTAGTAAATTTCCAATATATTACATGGTGGCAGCCGGGATGATAAAAAAAAGACATTTAAAGGCTTAAAAAACGAAAACAACATTTAAAGGCTCAACCCCCCTCCCCGAAAATCCGTGTATAAAGAAATAAATCGAAGACACTTCTGGACAAAAAACCCAATAAACCAACTCGGAAAAATAGTAACAAACGTTGTCTTTTTACAGAATTTCAAGAAAAAAAACTCTCAGGTAAATAATTCAAACTCTTTAATTATTGCCACGTGCGTCGTTTTTTTACGTGATACCGCCATCTTGAATTTGCATATTTTTTGTAAATACGTTCAACGTAGAACATTTATAATGGCTAATAATGATATCCTTTATATGGACTGGCAATCCTCAAATCTAACTGAAACATTTAAATTGTTTAAGCAGCGGTTGGAGTTGTATTTTGTTGTCAATAAAATAAAAATAGAACAAGTAAACTCCATACTATTGAGAGTTGGGAATGAAGGTTTAAAAAATATAACACATAGTTATTAACAGAGGAAGAAAAACGTTCTCCTGAAATTATTTCTGATAAGTTCATTGATCAACTCGAACCTAAAGAAAATTTTAGAATAAACCGTTTGAAATTAATGACTTATAAACAGGAAGCTGAAGAATCGTTAGGCGAATTTGTCAACAGATGCAGGTGAATGACTCAGAAATGTTCGTTAACAGAACATGAGCAACAGCAACGTATAATAGAACTTATCGCCAGTACTCCCATTGCAGACTTCCAAAAGGAGTTACCGAGAAAAGACAACACACAAACCCAGGAAGAAACTGTTTGTATTGGCAAAACATATGAAGCTTCCAACATTCACATTAAACAACTGAGGGCTATGGCGAATAATAATAATGTGGATAATATTAATATACAAGCCATAAGAACACCAATACGTTCAACTATGTCAAATAAATGTCTCAAATGTGGTAAAAGCCATGCTTTTCACCGTGAAGCTTGTCCAGCATTTGGATCAAAATGCAACACATGTGGTAAAGCAAACCACTGAGCATCCGTATGTTTGTCAAACGGAATAAAACCGAAACAAAGGCCGAAGTCACAAAGCAGAGAACACAAAAAAAAAAAATTTCACTATCAACCACAATATAGGAGAAAACAGTTCGTGAAAACTGATGCAGTATACAACAATAGAGAAGCTGAGGAATAAATGGAAAGCCTGACGTTCAATTGTATTAATATGACCCAAAGAGATGAAGTTTTCGTACTAATTATCATTCAATTGCCAAATCAAAATGGCATCCACAAGTTGCGTCTGAAGATCGACACAGGAGCACAAGGGAACGCCCTACCAGTTTCTACATTCCGTAGAATGTTCCCAGAAAAATTGGACGCAGATGGTTTCCCAAACATAAAAAAAACAATTAATCAACAAAAAACTGATAGCTTATAACGGCACACCAATAAAATGCTTTGGTAACATCAAAATACCCTATCAATTCAACAAATCAGACTGGCATGTCAGCACCTTCTACATTGTGGACGTACAAGGACCAGCAGTACTAGGGCTACCATCGCTGGAACAGCTCAAACTAATTACCCTTCACTGCACAGCCAAGAAAGAAGATGCGTTCCAAACTCCTGCAGCAACACGGATAAATGCAACCAAAGACCTGATGCAGATGTATCCTGATCAGTTTGACAAAATTGGCACTATGTCAGGTGCAGTCAGACTATCGGTCAAAAAAAAAAAATCCACATATTGACCCACCTAGAAAAAACCCAATTGCACTTAAAGACTATATAAAACAGGAGCTTGATAACATGGTCAAAATAAGATAATAAGAAAGGTGACTGAACCTACAGACTGGGTTTCAAATCTAACATACTCGCATAAAAAAGATGGGAGTTTGAGAATTTGCCTAGACCCAAGACACCTTAATACAGCGCTCAGAAGACCACACCATTCAACACCGAACATAGAAGAGATAACACACCATTTCACAGGCGCCAAGATATTCTCTAAACTTGACGGCAAAGCTGGTCTATACATATCGACACTGAATCGCAATTGTTAACAACGTTCCAATCCCCTTATGGCAGGTACTGCTTTCAGCGGTTACCATTTGAATTGAGCGTATCATAAGACATCTTCCAAATGAAGATGGATCAAATACTTGAGCAAGTTGATGGCGCTATAGGAGTCGCTGATGACGTCGTTGTCTATGCTGAATCAGAAGAAGAACACGATAAGATTCTACACAGGCTTATGCAAATAGCCGCCGAAAATCGACTTGTGTTTAATTCAACAAAATGCAAAATCAAATCAAAAAGCATATCTTTCTTCGGAATGATATATAGTGAAAATGGTGTCAGCCCTGACCTAGAAAAGCTCAAAGACCTGTAAAACATGTCGTAACCAACATGCAAAAAAGAGCTACAAGAATTCTTAGGTCTTATCACATACCTATCACCGTTTATTCCTAACCTGGCTGACAAGACACTCTACGAGGACTGTTGAAGAAAGATGCACCCTTTTTGTGGGAAGAACACCACAAGGAATGTTTTGAGAAACTCAAAACAGTAATCAGTCAAGATTCAACGTTAACATACTTTAACACAACTGAAATACCAGTATTACAAACTGATGCTAGCCTGAAAGGACTTGGAGCTGCACAAATACAAAACAAAAAACCAATCGGATATGGATCAAAGTCTCTAAAGAAACGCAGAAAAACGGTATGCATGCATAGAAAGGGAACTTCTTGCAATTGTATTTGGTGTCCAAAGATTTCACATATATCTATATAGACGTCAATTTAAAGTACTCACTGACCATAAGCCACTTGTCATGATACTACAAAAGCCACTTACCAGTGCACCCCCTAGATTACAGCGAATGATAATTAAGCTACAGGGATACCAGATGCAAATTGAGTACATTCCAGGACAGGAAATGACTCTAGCTGATACTCTAAGCTGTCTCCCTAGCACTGAAAATACCGATACAATCGACCTAGATATTAGAGTCGATTTGATCAGATTCAGGAGTGAACGCCTGAATGAGATGAGAAAAGAAATCAAGGTAACACGGTCATACTGGCCATACAGAGATGAACTATCTATCAATGATGGTATCATCATCAAGGGATCAAGAATTATTTTTCCTGAAACCCTGAAATTTATCTTGGACCAGCCACATTACAGCCATCAAGGTGTTGGAAAAATATGTCTTCAAGCCAGAGATGCTGTATACTGGGAGCGAATTAATGCAGATATCGATAACATGATCAAGAATTGTTCAATATGCCTGGAAAATCTTCCGGCACAACCAAAGGAAACTTTACAGCCACATGACATCCCCAGCAGAGCATGGGAAGTTGTCGGCACAGATTTGTTTAACTGCAATAATCATGAATATCTGATAATTGCTGATTATTACAGTAAATTTCCAATTATACGGAAAATGAATGGCCTGACAAACAATATGGTCATATCAACAATGAAGCAAGTATTCTCGGAACATGGTATTCCCAGCAGAGTTGTTAGTGACAATGGACCACAGTACTCCAGTGAAGCATTCAAAGAATTTGCCCAACAATGGCAATTTGATCACATCACATCATCCCCAAAGTTCCCAAAATCAAATGGTTTTATCAAAAGACAAATCCAAACAATTAAAAGAGCTCTAATTAAGGCTAAGCAAGCAGGAAGAGATCCTAACTTAGCAATGCTGTGTTTGCAAACAACACCAATCAACCACAACCTTCCAAGTCCAGTTGAACTCTTAAACAATCGCCTTTTAAGATCAAACTTAATTGCCAAAGTTTCAACCCCAAGATTTTCCAACACTGACCATATCCATGAAGAACTGAAACACAGACAGGATATGCAGAAAATGTATCATGATAGAACAGCTCATGATCTACCACCACTTTTCTCTGGGCAAGATGTATGTATATTGGATAACCAAACTGGGAAATGGAAACCAGCAACAATCACAAGTAGATGTGTAGAACCCAGATCGTACATCCTTTAACTCCCAGATGGATCATCAAAAAGACGAAACAGAGTCCAAATAAGAGCAGCGGAAACATCCAGCTATAAACAGATTCATTTTAATGACCACATCACTTCATTGCAAAAAGGACTCATAAATACAAACAACATCGCCAGAGAAGTATAAAACAGCCAACATGCAACACAAGAAGTGGCCGTGAAATGCACAAACTAAAAAGATATAAACCAAACAAACAAGGAATATAACAACATCCTTCTTTTCCATTGGTAAGAGGGATGTAGTAATAACACGGACTATTTCTCTACCCGCAAAATTACAACCCCTTGGCGTAGGAATACATAAACACACTCTGCTGATTTAGAATAGATATGCCTTAACTAAAGCACGCACACCTTATGTTGTCTTTAAGCCTACTAAGCAATACTAACACCCACAACAACAATATATTACAGTACGTATTTCTCGACCCTCTACATAGTATAACCTACTTTTATTTTTCTGGTATTTTGAGAATGTTAAAGACCATTATATATGTGTTGGTTTCTATCGTTTTCCCCTCTTTTTTATGGATACTCTTTTAACATCTGTCACCCTTTGCTTTTTGAGTTTTCTTTTGATTTCTTGAATTGTACAGAGCAAAAGTTCTTTGTTTCCCTCAACCTCCTTACTTACGTTCAGGGATTTATAAGGAGAAGTTTTGACAGGGATTTTGTGGAGCTGGGTCATTTTCTTTTTCCACCTCCAAGAAGAGAGTTTCATTTTAAAACTTTTTTTAGAGATACCCGCGTTAAGTTGCTTGATATAACTTTTTCTATTATGAACGGAGATAGATTTGTAGATTCGATTACTATGAATCTTGGGAAAAGTAATTCAGCTTCGTTATCCGAAGAATCTAATTCGGAGTGGTTTCGTTTGAATTTTTTGTTTGAGGAAGCCATTTGTATAATTTATTTTTCGCTGGTCCTTTGCTCCACCACCCACCACGAAGTCCAACTTGTGTTGGTAACGTACCAAGGGGGAAGCCCATTCGCCTTGGTTGAGGTGAGGATACATTACTTGTATACTCGTGTTGAGAGCAAGATTCTGAGCCTCTGCTAAATTCAGATTTTTTATAACTCAGTCTAACAGGGTCAAAAATTCCTTTCCTCTTGACACAACTGACCCTAAGCCCCCGCCTTCTAGCACTCACAAGATAAAGAGTTGGACATTTTTCCGCAAGAGCAGATTGGATAATACGTTTGGGAGAAAATAAACATACGTGTGCTAGGGCATGACGGGACCAGCCGATTGATCGGACCGGGCCAAACCGACCACCCGTTAGATCAAGTAAGGGACAAATTTGTGTGTTGCAAGCCATTGACCACTCTGTCACCGGATCAATAACCGCTCAATCACCAGGATCTGTTTCAATTTTAAAATTGTGTATTGAAAAAACACTTTTTTTTGCAATGCATATACTTTTTACATGCACTGTATATATAAAATTAGAATTTCATGAGTGTTATATTTTGACCTTCGACCCAGCCCAAAAATGCTATTCCAAGGTGATGCACCGGAAGGAAGTGACACATTCCAATGGCCAGTAATCGAAAGAGATCGCGTGGGCGGATTAAGGCTTATAATATGGGACAAGGTGAAGGTCCCACGGTGCCACTACAGTGATGCACCGGAAGAGAGTGACCTGTGAACTGCATGACAGTTATTTCCGCTTGATGACGATTAAACATTCGATTTCAAAGATCCAGTGGGTGATCGTGTGGGCGTTGAGTTATTATTTAACTCAGTTGAGTTTGGGTCTCAGAGGAGTTACCAGTAGAATTACAGACAGCTAGAGACCAGATGTGGTAGGGAAAGCCACACCCGACCGATGGGGTCCTCGGAAACCCCCGATGGAGTTAGGGGTCCAGAGAAGATGCTGATAAGATGCCATAAAGAAAGCCAGCATCCAGCAGAGTGAGCCCAAGACCTCTGGTTGAGCATCTAAGAGAACAAGAAAGACACAACGTGACGGTCATAAGTAGTGGAGGTCAAAATATGAAGTTTATGTTCGGTCTCCAGCACCCTCTCACATGCAAACCTTGAGTAACCCTTTTCAAACCTTACAAATAAAGTGAGAGGTAAATATAATTGTACAGAAGTCTTCCTGCGTTTTCCCTCTTGCGTCTTTATCATTGTGTCACTGTGAATTATTCTACATATATATGTGCATGTATGTAGATGTGAATCTACATATGTGACTATATAACAATGAGGACACTAATGTCTTGATTGTAGCCTTGGATTATATCATAGAAGTATATTTTTCTATATCTCTTATCTTTTTTTTTTTGTTGTTTTTTTTTTTTTTTTTTTTGTAATTGTAACTTCTGTCTGAATTTCATTTTAGAATATTTCACAAATATATGCATGGATACACACCAAAATGAAGGAGTGATTATTAAGATTACTGTCAATGGTCTGTGAGTGCAGGTAAAAGCAGATGTTACATAATAGGCTGAGTCATTGATGTAAAATCTTTTATAACTTTTTTCAGCAATTATTTTCTTGGTTGCCCCACTGAGCGGAATGTTGTCTACAATAATACACACAAGTGAATGCACCAAAATTTTATTTGTAAACAACTTATACATGCATATATTGCTATAATAACATGAGTATACGCTCTCACGCACAGACACTCAAACTCTCTCTCTCTCACACACACACATACACACACACTTATACTCTATAGAATTTTGCCATCAGAAGATATCTTTGATTATTGAGAAATTAATTAATGCTGCTAATAAGTAAATTTGTAAATTAGTGGCCAAGATAAGAGAGACTTCTTTCCATATAACTGAAGGTAAAAATCATATTTTTGAAGGCAAAATTGTTTTCACCATTACCAACAACAACAATAATGAGGATAATGATAATAATATAAAATGGAGGTGCCCGTCGTGTAATGGTTATCGTCGCAGGATATGGACACGGCGACACGAGTTCAAATCCTGGACCTGACTGATTGCATTTCATATAGCACTAATACCCTTGGGAAAGGTATGAATCCAAATATTCTCCCTCCAGCTATGGGTAAATAGTAGGGCAGACTAGGTTCTTCAGCCTTGGTTAGGCTACTAGTCTAAGAGAAGGAAAACTCTGAATTCAAACCTGTTAAACTCCGCTTAAAAAATTGACCTTGTGTCATATCCTCCCCGAGCGGAGGGGTTGGTAAATATGATAATATAAAATGAGAATGAAAAAAGCAAAAAGATAGACATTGACTTGAATTTTCCCCGAGAACTGAAAAACCTGGGGAACATGAAGGTGATACCTATTGTAGTTGGTGTACTTGAAACAGTTCCTCAACTGAAAAGCAGACTAGAAGAATTGGAAAGCAGACTGGAATTGAGACCATACAGACAACAGAATTGTAAAGATCTATTAGAATACTCAGAAGAGTTCTGGAGACCTAGACACCAGCAAAAAAAAAAACCCCAAACACTAGTTAAATCAAGGAATAAATGATATAGAAGAAGGAATAATAATTAAGAAGACGTTATGGTTTCTTTGTTTAATGGTATATCAACCCTCATGAGTTATCTAATAGCAAAGCCATCCTTGTAGAAAAACAGCAGGGATACTATCTAACCCATAGCTGGGGAAATGAGGGGGTTCAATAGCTTTTCTCCCCGGGTATTTGTCCAAAAATGAACATAATAGTATGACTGGAGTTTGAACCTGCTTACTGCAAAGCTTCAATCCTGCACATGAGCCATTAGGCCACAGAGACTGCTCCCAAAAAAGAAGAGAAGTAGTGAGGAAGGAGTGGTAAATAATAATAATAATAATAATAATAATCGGAAGAGAAACTCGTTGGGTAGAGGTTAGTACTCTTTTTTAAAAAAAAAACACTAGATTTTCAATGACTTGTAAAATCTGTTGGAGAATTTTTGTTATATTCTAACTAAAGAGCTTTGACTAATCAACTAAATCTTTTTACCAGATGTAATTACCTCGAGCTAACTGAAGAATTGTTTAAATTTACCTCGTCACTCTCCATATTGCCCGATGACTTTCCCAATCGATAGACCTCTTAGCCTCGTATTTTGCCGTAAAATCACCAGAAATCCCAAGTGAAAAATTATCACCAGCACATTATAAACTAGGTTAAGTATAAGATATTTCCATTTAGCATGAAAAATCTTTCAGGCAGTCCACACTAGTTGCTAGGGGGGAAAAAAAGTTAGACAACGGACTTTAACTAAGTCAAAACTTTGGTTTAGATTCAATTCCAGAATTTTTTTTTTTTTTTGTGACCCGCAGTATATGAACAGTCAATATGGTTGTTCGTGGTCACATCTGTGTCAGGTGCGCAGATCAAAAATAACCCCTGGGTCTGGTATAGTCACAATATACCACCCATGATAAAAATGTCCAATCTCAATATCACAAAACGTGGGCCCCAGACAACAGGCTTGGGTGTCATGATCAGCAGGTGTTCTCCTGATAGCCAACATGAGAGGCCCGATCGTCATCCTGCGAATATTGGCTGCTCTTTTTTTAAGGTACATGAATGATGATATTAGCAACCACAACGATCAAAGACCAAAACGCAAAACATGGACCAGGGAAGACAATCATCTTGCACTACACTGCTATTTTAGGAGCAACCCTTCACAAAGAGGCTATAGAAAAAGAATGATAGAGATCTGGAAAGAATATGCAAGTTTTCAGACTACAAGCCAAAGACTTGTCGATCAAGTTAGAACAATAATAAAAAAGGATGGTTTTCTGACCTTGAAATACTAATAATACACCAGAAAACAAAGACGCAAGACAACACAATTCCAAACACATCAAGTGGCACTAAACAAAAACAACATATCAGAAATGAACTGCCAACTCTTGAAAATGAATACGCCATAGTACCAAGTAATCCAACAGAAACACTATCACAAGAACAAACAAATCTAGAAAATCTAAAAAGAATTATGAACAGTGTGAAGACCACCCTTCCATCATTAAGAAACATAGAATGGAGAACACTTAAAACAGAAACAAACAGAATAAATCAAATGCTACCTTACATATCAACAAATAATATATCTGAATAAAATGATCTAATCTATGCAGGAGCGAAATTAGTGTGTGAGAAAATTGGAGTCCCCTCAAAAAGTACGAAGAAACAGTCTAAACCAGGATGGGAAGTTCGACTGGAAACCCAGACAAAAAATCTATGAAAACAAGCCAAAATGGTAAAACAGAAAGATCCTAGTAAAGACAACACGAGAAAAAATAACAGTACAACTTGAGGAAATAAACCAGGAGGTTCTAGCGAAAGAAGGAAGACTAAAGAGATATCGACAAAGGGTAAAACAATACAGACAAGACAGAATATTCCAAAACAACGAAAGAAAATTTTATCAACAATTGGGAGGGCATGACACAAAAACATACCAACAACCAGACGCCAGAGAAACCGAACGATTTTGGACGAAAATATGGCAATCGAAAAAGCACAACGTAAAGGCTGAATGGATCAATAATATGACAAGAGGACTAGAAGGACTCGAGGAAGGCCCCAAAGCGGAAATAAATATCGAATTACTCAAAAAGACACTAAAAAAGATATCAAACTGGAAAACGCCAGGACATGATGGAATACATGGATTCTGGTTAAAGATATTCACCTCCATTCACGACAGACTAGATCTAGAAACGAACAGATGCCTACAAGATGTGCAAGTACCTGACTGGATGACCAAAGGAAAGACCGCATTGATCCAAAAGGACCCAAGTAAATTATAGACCCATAACTTGTTTACCCATGATGTGGAAAATATTAACAGCACAAATAAGGGAAAAGATATACTACTCGCTAATAAGCCGCGGATTGTTCCCTAATTAACAGAAAGGATGTCGAAAAGGATCCAGAGGCACAGCAGAATTACTCTACATAGATAAACACATCCTACGTGAAAGCAAGAACAGACGGAAAAATCTAGCTATGGCCTGGATAGACTACAAAAAGGCTTACGATATGGTGCCACAAAGCTGGATAATAAACTGTCTCAAAATGTACAAAAATATCACACGAAACCATTAACTTCATCGAAAAAAAACAAGAAAAACTGGAGGAAACAGCAGGAGAAAACAGCAGGAGGAAAAGGCTTGGCTGAAACAAAGATCCAAAGAGGGATTTTCCAAGGAGATGCACTATCACCCCTACTATTCATAATTGCCGTGATGCCACTAAACCACATACTCAGAAAATGCACGGCCGGATACAAACTTAGTAGATCGTAAGAAAAGGTCAACCACCAAATGTACATGGATGACATCAAACTATTTGCAAAAAATGAAAAAGAACTGGAAACCCTAATACACACAATTAGAATATACAGTCAAGACATAGGGATGGGATTTGGCATTGAAAAATACGCTCTGCTCACCATGAAAAATGGCAAACGACATCGAACTGACGGAATAGAACTACCAAATCAAGACAAGATCAGAACGCTTGCAGAAAACGAGGCCTACAAATACTTAGGAATCGTGGAGGCTGACACCATCAAACAAGTCGAAATGAAAAACAAAACTCAAAAAGAATATCTCAGGAGAACTAGAAAATTACTCGAGACAAAACTCTATAGCAGAAACCTTATCAAAGGAATAAATACTAGGGCTGTACTCCTCGTTAGATACTCGGGACCCTTTCTCAAGTGGACCAGAGATGAACTTAGACAAATGGACCAAAGAACTAGAAAACTAATGCCCATGCACGAGGCATTACATCCCAGAGACGACGTGGACAGACTATATATACCAAGAAAAGAGGGAGGAAGAGGACTTGCCAGCATCGAAGACAGCGTTGACGCATACATACAACGACTTGAAGACTACATAGAAAAACACGAGGGAGGACTGATTACAGCCATCAGAAACAATACTGACATGGTCTCCCATGTTGGCTATCAGGAGAGCACCGGCCGATCATGACACCCAACTCGATAGATAACAGAATGACAAAAACTAGGAAACAAAAATGGGAAGAAAAACAACTCCATGGGCGTTTTAAACGACTAATAAACAACATCTCACACGACAAAACCTGGACATGGCTAAGAAAAGGAAACTTTAAGAGAGAAACAGAATCTCTCCTAATGGCAGCACAAAACAGTGCCATAAGAACCAATCATATCAAAGCGGGGATAGATAAGACGCAACCAAATAGTAAATGCAGATTATGCAGTGACAGAGATGAAACCATCAATCACATAATACGCGAATGCAGCAAATTGGCACAGAAGGAGTACAAGGCTAGACATGACTGGGTGGGCAAGGTGATCCACTGGGAAATGTGCAAGAAATTTAAATTTGACCATGCCAACAAATGGTTTATGCACAACCCAGCACCTGTCCTAGAAAATAACACTCACAAACTCCTGTGGGACTTCATATACAAAAGGGATCACCAAATCTCGGCCCGAAGACTAGATTTTATAATAATCAACAAAAAAAGAAAATCTGCAAAATTGTCGACTTTGCTGTCCTGGCAGACCACAGAATAAAACTGAAAGAATGTGCAAAGAGAGATAAGTACCTTGACCTTGCTAGAGAATTGAAACAACTATGAAACATGAAGGTGACAATTATACTAGTTGGGATTGGTGCCTTTGACATGGTAAATAAAGGATTATTAAAGGGTCTGGAAGATTTAGAAGTTGGCGACCGAGTGGAGACCATCCAAACAGCAGCATTATTGAAAACGGCCAGAATACTGAGAAGAGTCCTGGAGACTTGAGGAGATTTGCTGTCACTCAATCTTCAGTGAAATACCATCAGCTTATGCTGATGTGAAAAACTCTAATGAGTAAATAATAATAATAATAATAATAATAACAAAGAACAGTAGTAGTAGTTAAAAAGAAAGAAAAAGAACTCACAACGACTATTTTACCTTAACTATTGCTAATGTTGTATAATGTTTATCATTGATCCCATCCCAATGTTGGTTAAAAGTGATAAGTGATGAGAAGGTTTGTGTTTTGAGTTTGAGCCATTAGATTTCTGGTAAACTGCTGAACAGTCAAGTGTTTTGGCATTTAATTGCTAAGAAATTTCTTTTTAGAGACTTCAATATTCCCCTTTTAATATGCATTTGAGAGCTGATTAGAACAAAGCCACAATTACAAAACAAGCAAATATGAAGATCTGGAAAAGGAAGGGTATAGCGTTATCATTAAAGCTGTAGAGATTGGAGCAAGAGGTTTCATTGCAGGCACCCTATACCAATTTCTGGGAGAAATTGGAATCAATCGGCGTAATAGAAGCAAAAGTATGAAATGCCTTACAGAAATAACAGAAAATTGTTCAATGTGGATATGGAATAAAAGAAACATCCTGTGGAACATTTCAAAATAAACACAGAGTAACAACATTCTAATAACACATGCAGATTTGAAAATTTACATTTCGCCTTTAGACGTTAATTTGATAAGATGCTATGATGGGGCCTCATGTCAGTGAAGGGGACTGATGTGCAAATAAAACCATTGAGAGGAAGGCCCTGAAATGGTGCACAGTCTCTCCTGTGGACCCCCAAACAAGCACGGAATTAAACTGCTCGGTGGAAATGAGAATGGCTAAAGGAACATTTTCTATCCACTCACTTTTTGGTGAGTTTCTGTTACTTGGTAAGTAACTTCCTTCAGCAGGGAGTTTCCCTCTCCCTATGAAAGACAGTTTGGATACTCATGTAGATGGTCAGTTGAATTATTCACATGTTAATAAATGTGGGAACCAAAATGTAAAGGTGTGTTGGTGCCTTTTAAGATCTCATCTATGGGTCAAATAGATCAGATCTCATCTATGGGTCAAATAGATCAAATTATTAGTGTTAGATTGGAATACTTGGCATCCTACTGCTGTTTGCAAACAAATTACTATTATTAAATAGGAATAGTTACTTAAAATCAGCATTAATTCTTTTGATTATATATCCACTGATAAGGTAATCGAAGAGACCCTTTACAATGGCAAGCTAATTAGTGGATAGAAAGGTTGAAAGTGAGAGGGTTATTTCTATTTTTGTTTTGAGATATCTACAATAAGGATGTGACAACAAATATAAATTGAGAAAATCATATCTTTCTTTTATGGTAAGTGATAAGAATTTATGTGTATACATATGTATTTATATACATGTACAAATACTATTTTCCCTGTTCTTTTGTTTTTGATGCAGAATATCATTAAAAATAATATATATATATATATATATATATATATATATATATATATATATATCATCAAACTCTGTTGATAGCACCAAGTTCTCTGACTCACTTTTGTCATCCATCCCGAGCATTCATCACTCTTTGCTGGTCTTCTAGACTGCATCCAGTATCAAAACAAAGTTGATGTCAATAAGTCTTGCCAGTTGACCAACACTGGCAAATCCACGTGTAGGAGTTTGTAAGAGAATGTTGTTTATCAGTTTGCTACTCCTTCACCAGCAGTATCCACCATGTCTTGTTCATCTTTCATAAATAGTTTGGGAGATGAGAGGTAAATGATTGTATCAACTGTTGTTTTGTAGTGTGTTACTTACAGGATTTGTTCAAAACTGTAGGTAGCATTCTTGAGTAGTTCCTATCGAGTTTTTTCTCCATGTATGTCCAGGTGATGCATTATATGTCAGTAATATTGACATGACACTGCTTACAAGAAACCCCATTTTATTTTATCAGAGAGATCAGATTTCCATAGGATCAATAACCTGTCAAAAGCAGTCCACACCTTCGTTATGCGTATGTTAACATCATTTTCAGTTGATGAAATATTGCGACCAAATCAAATAATTTCAGAGGCTTACTACAAAAAGCGAAGATGGTGCCTTCTTCTTTTAAACATATCAAATCTATTTTATTTGTATTCATGTTGATACTGATGCTTTGTGCTGCTTGATTTACGCTATGCAAAAGGAATTTGGCTGGTGTACTTATGATAAGGACAAGATTATCTATGTCTGTCACAATTTCTGCTGGACATTGTCTGCTTCTAATTTTTTTAGTGTGAAATCATTTTCTTTTATTAGGTCTATTAACGTCATTACATCTATTGACATTCATATATATATACATATATATATATATGATCAGAGATCAAAAAGTATTAAGACTCAATCTTTAAATTCTTTAAATTTTCAAATTAAAAATTCAAGACATAAATATAGCTGAGTCTGTACCACTTCTCAATACTTTTGAACTGTCATTCTGACAAAACTGTGCAAGTGCAGCATCTACCTAAATCACCCGCCTTAGTAAGCTCCATGCAACTTTTTCTTTCTTCTAAAAATGAAGATTTTTCTCAAAGGTAAGATTTAAGAATGTAGAGAACATTTAAAGGAATATGACTGTACAGCTTTACACTATATGAAAAAGGAATTTCAGAGGTGCTTCAACCAATGAAAAACTCTCTGGAATAAGTATTTTAAATGCCAAGGGAACTGTTTTGAAGGGCATTAATGATTCATTAAGTGTTCATTTCTGCCAGAATAAATATAACTCCAGCCATCATACCTTAGAGATGTTGGTATTATTTATACATTGATTTGCACTTCTACTTGACTATTGATTTGAGATGGTGGCATTTGTTGTGTTGTATTGATGATGAGTTGAGATCGCAGAAGCATCAATCTACTATAATCGTAAAAGTCACTGAGAAGAAAGAAAAAAAAAACAAAGTATCACAATGAAGGGTGAAGCAGAAAAAAGAAAGAAAATGATAGATAGATAGATAGATAGATAGTGAGAGGGAGACAGAAAGAAAGGGATTATGTAATGTTGTCTCCTTCTTTATACCCATGAAAAAAATCAAAGACATTTTAATTTCCATGATGATTTTTTAGAAAAGAAACCAAAATTTACATGTATTTATTGTTGGTTCAACTGGGCCATTGGCCTAATGATTAGAGTGTTTGCTAATGGTCTAGGAGACCAGCATTCAATTCCAGGTCGAGTCATACCAAAGACTCAAAAAATGGTACTTGATGCTGCCTTGCTTAACACTCAGCATTATAAGGTAAAGACCAAGGGTAAAGTGGAGCAATCCAGTGAAAGGAGTAGTGCCCTCCCATACACCTCGGTGTAGTAGCTATTGTAAAGGGAACCTTCTGGGCACCCTCAACTTATAATACCTTCTCTTACCATCACAACATAATTTCAAAATATGCTCTAGAGACTAGATTATGTGACCAATACATATATATATATATATATATATATACACCAATCTCTCTGCATGAGCAGGATATGACACAAGGTTGATAATGTTTAACAGAATTTAACAGGTTTGAATTCAGATTTATCCTTCTCCTTGACAGGTTGTCATATCAACTATTTACTCTTACCTAGAGAGAGAATAGTTGGATGCATACCTTTCCCAAGTGTTATTAGCCTTATTTGAAATGCAGTCTTGAACTTGGGTTGCTGTGTCCATTTCCTATTATAACCGTTACACTATGAGTACCTCATCTATATATATATGAAGTATATGAAGACTTTATATTTTTATATAAGAAGATTGCCTGCCATATATTATTGACATTATATGTATTTATTTATTTATATAGATATATTGTTATTTTTAAAATAAACAAATGAATAATCATATATACATAATAGGTGGCTATCATTTGAATGAACTCAGATCTGAATGACAAGAAAAAACCACCATATCAATTGTATGATTTTATTCACTGACTTCTGATGGGCAATGGGAAAATAACTGTCATTGACATAAGAAATGATATAAGCCAATAATATGATTTGAAAATAGATGTGACCACCAAGAAAATTCACCTGAAGCAATTTGGGTAAATGGAATGTGTTGACAGGAAAATAATTTTGGTTGGTTGGTTGGGTTTTATGCCATATCAACCTTTGTAGGTTATTTAATGTCAAATCCATTTTAATGCAAATGTTCAGTTCTATTTTGAACAATTCAGTTTAGCATGAGTACACAGTTTAATTGTCAAAAACATTTCTATTTCAAGCTATTCAGTTTAGTTAAACAGTTCTATTTCAATCAACTCAGTTCAGCTTAAGTATGAAATTTCAATGTCAAAACAGTTCTATTTCAAGCAGTTCAGTTTAGCATTAGTACACAGTTGAATTGTCAAAAATATTTCTATTTCAAGCTATTCAGTTTAGTCAAACAGTTCTAATTCAAACAAATCGGTTCAGCGTAAGTATGCAGTTTAGTTCTATTTGACTCATAGATAGAGCCCTATCAGGTGGACCCAGAAGTGATGGGAATGAAGGGGCACTATGCATTCCCCAAAGCTCCAGCATTACTGAAACCTCACCATCAGATTGTTTAGTGTCATAACCAAGACACTCATTTGGGGGTCTTACCCCTCTGCAGAGAAGCAGTCAGTGTATTCTACAGCCCCAGCCAATTGAGCAAAATAATTTTGCATTTTCTTAAAAAATAGTTGCGTATATATTGAATCTATTTTCCCGAAGCGCATAAGAATTGGAGCTTGGAGAATTGTTGAAAGAAGTATAGATTAACAAATTGAAATTTAACATGTTTTTTTTTCTAAGGGTTGTATTACAGTAGGGCAACATTTAAATAAAGAGAAGGGAGAGTCATAGTGCAGGATTTTTACTGAATTAAGGACATTGTATATCATAAGCTTTATCTAGAAATACTGGATAAGTCGATGCAACTGTACACTCCAT
This sequence comes from Sepioteuthis lessoniana, assembly GCA_963585895.1. Taxonomy (NCBI): domain Eukaryota; kingdom Metazoa; phylum Mollusca; class Cephalopoda; order Myopsida; family Loliginidae; genus Sepioteuthis; species Sepioteuthis lessoniana. Next base: position 31,128,498 of record OY757938.1, read on the forward strand.
ATTACATGGTTTGCTTATGGGATTTTTAACATGTTAATGAACAAAAACACACTATTAACTTGTTAAAGGCCACATTAAAGACAATAATACTGAAATATTGAGATGACTGAGGAAAAGCATGAAACCAAATTTCCCTAAACTATTGATTATCAAACTAGTCTAATTATCAAGATAATTTTTTATGTAGAGACAAAATAATTGATTATTAGATGTTGTATGAATCATCACCAGTATGATTTTATTATACCTCTACATAAAAAATTTTCAGGTGAGGATGGAGGTTGTATACCCATAGGTAGATTTGTAAGATTATTGTCAATCGATGATAAACATGTTTATATATTTTTTATAGTAAGTTTCTTCTTTGGCAATGCACTAATTCCACTGTGAAATATCAATTATATAAATTCAACATTATGCAGAGAAAATTACTGATCAAAATTCAGCTAATATATCTAGGTTGCTGGTTCATTGAAGCTTCCACTTATATTAATCACTTGCTTATATATATATATATACATATATAAATATATGTTACAAGCAATGAAGACATTATGCCTCTTTTCATCTTTCTACATGGCCTCACACTCAACAAGTGCCTGAAGGAGGTAGTGCGGTCCTGGATTAAGAGGGTGGCTACTGGATGACCATAATCTCTCAAGAGGACTCTACACCATGCCACACGAGCAAGAGAAATCAGTCTCAGCTGTCAGAAAATTTCTATGACCACATCAACTCTAACATGTGGCCATGTAATTCTCCTGATTGCAATCTCATTAATGTGTGGGGTTGCAGTCAGTTAAGTGAGAGATTAATGTGTGAGGTTACAGTTAAGTTAGAGTTAAGTGAGAGATTAAGAAAACTCTGTACAACACCATGGATTAACTGAAAGCAAGGATAACAGCAGCATTTACCAATTTAAACAAGGAGATCTTTGGAAAGGCTTGCAGGAGATTCTGAAGTCATCTGGAGGCTATGGTTGATGCCAATGGCGATTTCTTTGAATTTAATCTATAGGATTTCAAGATATTTTCATGCAATTTTGGCAAATATGTCCAACTTAGTGAGTTGTCAGTGTTATATTCATTTCTGTGTAATTTAGACAACAATTTACCCATTGCACCCAATAAATACATGCATACACACATACATAAATATATATGTATATGTATTCTTACATATGTATATATGCATATGTATACATCACATATATACATGTATACATGTATATATATGTATATATGCATGAGGTAAAGTTGGTAACCATTATTAAGGGCAACCTGAAGGCTTTCTTTTCATTAGCTACTACACCGAGGTGTAGGGGGGAGTGCTACTCCTTTCCCTGGATTGCTCCACTTTACTCTTGATACGGTACACACCATATAATGCTGAGTTTTAGGATAGGAGGCATCGAGTACCATTTTTTTGAGTCTTTGGTAAGACTTGACCTGGGATTGAATCCCAGTCTCCCAGACCATGAGTGAACACTCTACCCACAATGCTAATGGGTCAGTTAAATGTATATATATATATATATATATATATATATATATATGTGTGTGTGTGTGTGTGTGTGTGTGTGTGTATTACTGCTGAATAATGAGAACTGTTAAGGTAACATAAAATATGTTCTCTTTAAATCATACCTTACACTATGAAGAGATATCTATATCATTTTTTGTGACACCATACTGTGTGACCAAAAGATAGATAGATAGATTGTCTGCAAAAGAAGTATGTGGGAAATGGTATCATTACTCTGTAAATAAAAGCACTAGCTTTTTATCTCATTGTAATACAAAATTTCATCTTAAAAATGACAATTGATTAGTTTTTGTAATTAAGAAGAGGAATAGTGTTGAGCTGGATATTTCAAAAAATATTTTTCATTTTTTTCTTGAAATGTTTTGTGATGCAAATGTTACATAAAAAAAATCATAAAAAAGTATAAATGAAGGGCTGTATTTGGAATGAGAAAAAATGTTTCTTGGGATTAGAAAATAAAATTAGCAAAAAGTAATTTAGTAAGGTTAAGCAAAAAAGTATTATTTCCCTTTGGAGTCTGTGTCCATCTTCAAAAATGAAGATAAAAAAACCCAAAAGAATAAAAAAGAAGCCAAAGACAGTGATAAGTGTATCAGAAGCTAATTGAGAAAGGACACTGATTTTTTCCCAAAAAATAATACATAAAAAACAAAATAATAGTGATAAAAATGTTTATCAATTCTAACTTAAACTGGGCTGGTAATAAATGGGGATAAAGATAATCCTGAAGAAAAGATTTATATGTAATCAATATTTAACAGATAAGCACAGAATGTGTATTTCACTATGACAGAACAAAGTGTCTATTGTTGCAGAGGTTCAGTTTGAAAGCAAAAATATGAGTTAAACAGATGCCCATTCAAATCGGAAAAGTAAAACCTTTTGGATTTCTATGAAATAAATTTAATAAATTATATATATATATATATATATATATATATATAAGTTTTTTTGATGAAGGTCCAAAGAAAGAAAAAAATGTTTAAAATGAGTAGGTCAATGAAGAAATTTGTATTTTTTTTTTAGGATTTATTTATTTATTTAGATAGATAGATAGATATTAAAGCAAATTTATAATTTGATTTTTAAAAGAATAACTTTGTTTTGTCAAAGCCACTTTCTGGCTGAAGATTGAACAAGTCATTAGTTTTATATGAAGTAAGGAGAAACTAATGTAATTTAATTATATATTATGAAGCAATTAGCAAATTTCAAGATAATGATGAAATTTAAATATGTGATAAATGACCCATGAACCTCTTTGGGTTTTCATTTTAACAGCAGTTCATGATGATATTGATGCTTCTGTTTCAGAAGGGTTGAAAGATGCTGATTAGCCTTATCCTTATATCAATAATTTGTAAAATTTAAAAAAATGGCAATCATTCGAAATGGCAACTTCTTAGAATATTCAGTTGCAAATTGGATTGAAAATTGCTTCATTCTCTAAGTTAATGCATTCTAAGTTTATTGCTCTATTAAAAAAAACTTAAGAAGATGTGAATTTTTGCAAGAATATATATATATATATATATATATTTAGGGTGAGTCAAAAGTTTTACAATATTTTGTTACATGTTAGTTTGTGGTAAGTATATTACATTATGAAAGCAGTTCAAATTTAAATTTATCAACAAGTAGGAGATAAAGTTAATATATCAGAGATAATTTTCAAATTACATATAAACATCTATTCAAGTGTGCAGGTAATTTTTTCATGAAAGAATAAAATTAAATATCATATTCATACAGGAACATAGAACATATTTGAGAAAATTCTTTGGAAAAATCAAAATAATTGATCCATGACATTAGGATTCTGACTATCTATCAAATCATTGAAGGAATAAGCGCAAAAAATCTCAAGGAAACACTATTGTTGGTAAATTTTTTCCAAGCATTCTATTCCAGACACAAAGGAAAGATAGAGCAGATACCATAAATGTATTATTTTCCCAAAGAAACTGTTACTGCTATAATGATTCTTTGCAAAAATAAGAAAGCAATGGCTTACTCACCCAACTTGTGACACCAACTTCTTCAACATTGTCTTTCAAGGAGATACATTAGCACCATATGTGCTTATAATCTGCCTTGATTACATATAACAAACATTAATAGATCTAATAAAAGAAAATTAATTTACATTATAAAGACCTGAAGCAGATGATATCTTGCAGAAATTATGACAGATGCTTTTTACAAATACACCTGCCCCAGCCAAATCCCATCTGCATTGCGTGGAGCAAGCGGCAAGAGCTATCAGCTTCTGTGAAAATGCAAATAAAAAAGAGTTCACATGTTTTAAATAAAAAAAAGAGCCATATTCACAATAAGTGGCAAGCTTCTGAAATTAGTAAACAAGTTCCCATACTTTGGCAGAAATATCTCATCAACTGATATTGACAGGTTATCAATCATATGTAAATCTGATCTCTGATAAAATGCAGTACCTAGACACTAATGAAACGCATGGAGAAAAACCTTGATGAGAACTACATAAGAATGCAACATGCTGTTTTGAACAAATTCAGGAAGCAACACTCAACAAAACAGCATCTGTATGGCCACTTACCTTTCATGTCATAAACTATTCAAGTAAGACAAACAAGACATATGGGGCACTGCTGGAGAAGTAAGTAATGTTCTCTTATGGACTCTGACACATGGATGTGCCAGTGTTGCCTGGTGCAGGGACTAGAAAACTTGTCAGGAGTGTTGGATGATAAGAATGGATAACAAGAGTGTCAGGGAGCTCTGTGCTATCAGTACGACTTGATGATGTGAGTGTGTGTGTATGTGTGTGTATATATATTTATGCACCTTACATTTTCATACACATGCACATACACCTATAATTGAATTGAAATTTCATCTAAAACTTTCTTTACTGAGCAATAATGTCCTTGAGCATGGTATGACTAAATCTCATACTAAAAAGTCTCTTGACCCTGGCATACCAAACTAGTTAATGGAGAAAAGAGCAGTGGACACTTATGCAAACCAATTTCATATAACTTCCTCTTATGTGGCAATAAGTAAAAAAAATTGTCATTTACTTAGTTTAGCTTAGTTTGACACAAAGCCAGAAGTATGGGGCACCCAATGAGAATCAAACTCACTAACAATGTTCTTCTAGCCTTGCACACTAACCATTATAACATTCAAGGTGCTAAAATAACTGAAAAGGTTGTTTCAACCATTCACTCTCATTGATCATCTCATACACACACACATACACACACACACATATATATATATGTATATATATATATATAGAGAGAGAGAGAATAGAATGGAAAGTGTCATGTTCTTTCAGGACTTGTGCAATCATAGATCACAGCTTCCCATATAAGTAAAGAGTACAGTACCATGACTTGTCTTAGAATAGATAGAGTGCTTTCCTATTAACTTCTCTATGGTTCGAATTCAGAGTTATCCTTCTGCCAGACTGGTTACATGACATCATGGCTAGAGAGGCTGTTATTTTAGCAGTAGATGGAAGAGAAGTGGGTTCATGTATTTTCCCCAGATCATTAGAAAATAAATAAACTCAACTAAAACCTAAACTCATTTTTTAAATTCTGCTTTCCATATTCATAACTATTACACTAATTAACTCATATATATATATATATATATATAGATATAACATTTTTTGTTGTAGGTCCAAAGAAAGAATAAAGATATTTTAAAATAGGTAGGTCCATGAAGAGATTTGTATTTTTGTAGAATTTATTCATTTATTCTTATATACATGTATGTTTCCTGCTTGTTGCTTTTGTCAGACATGACTGAGTACAAGTCTCATTGAGTACCCCATTAACAATGCCTTGTGCCATACATGTTCTCTCATGAAAGTAACAAGCTGGAAACATACATGTGTGTAAGAACAAAATAAATAGATAAATTCTAAAAAATACAAATCTCTTCATGGACCTACCTATTTTTTAAAAAAAATATATATATGTGTGTGTGTGCGTGCGTGCATGTGTGTGTGTGTGTGTGTGTGCATTTACAAACCCTATCCTATAACTAGGATGTAACACAAGGTCAATTCTTTAAGCAGAGTTTAACAGGTTTGAATTTTCTTTTTCCTAAACTGGTTGCCATTCCAAAGTTCAAGAGCCCAGCACACCCTACTATTTACTCATAGTATATTAGTGTGATGTCAAATGCAAACAGCATCATCCAGGTTTTGAACTCAGGTCCCTACATCAATTTCCTATGATAATAACCATTACACCTTGAGTGCCTCCAATATGTATATATATATATATATATATATATAATGGATGAATAAAGAGTAACTCTTGCAATAAAAGAGTTTATACAATTAAAGACAAAAGATTTATGAGATTGGTGTTCAGAAAATACTGATTGAAATGATTTTTCTATTTTTCAGGCAGGTAAACCTAATTGAAATTTTGCTACTCAATACTGCCTGTGTGAAAATATTCAGTACTTTTAAGACATGAGAACTGAGAAGTATTCTTACAAGTGTGTTGTGAAAATGGAATACGAGATCAAATTCTATGTCAAGTTCTAGATACTACAAAAGAAATGCTTTACTCAGGAGATCAATTACTATTCTGAGTACAGAGTTTTGGGTGGCTCAAGAGACTGTGGAATATGAACCTCATTCTGGTCAGCTGTCATTACATGAAGTGAGGAAAATGGGACAAAAGTGAGGTCTCTTATGAGATCTGTGATAAATGATCAGCTTATTTACAGTTTAAGCTGAAAAATAAAATAAAAACCAGTTTCATTATTTTTTAGATACACAACCCCCATTACACCCCTGATTTGAGTCCTTGTGACTACTTACTATTCTAAAATAGTTTAAATGCTGATTTCGACATATGAATAAAATGTGAGAAAATGAAATCTAGAGAAGTGTGACAAGACTCTTAAACTCATGGCAAATGACATTTTCTGTCTTATTTCTATAAAGAAAAAATGTTCCCTCTGCCATTGTTAGTTTGGGTATTTATATTTTTTGAGATTTTATGCTTAATTAGAAATTGTTCATGTCTAGGAACAGATTGACTCTCAAAGAAATAGTTGAAAAGTATTGACCACAGTCTTGACACCCACTCAAAAGCTCTAATCAAAACTAGTTGAAAAAATATCATTGTATCAAGAAATGTCATGACTCTTTAATGCAAAGTTTACTTCATTTTATTGAGTTAGCAAACAAGAAAGTCTCCACAGGCCTTCATGTTTTGAATCAGTAAAGTATTCAAATATTGACTAAAGTGCTTCTCAGTTTAAATTTGTACAGGAATTTTAAGACTTAAAATAAAAATGCTGTTTGAAGACCTGAACAGCATGTGTACAAGAAAGCAGCATTAAGTACTGAAAATCATATTGATTTCTCCTTGGTAACTGTCTGGCTTTATTTGACGAAGGAACCACCAAAATACAATGTTACAGTCTAGCTTACCTGACCAAAATACTATCTGGTAATGAAGCTGTCTAGCCATAACTTATTTGAATATTTAACTTTGTTATAATCAACATGAAATCATTGCTTCATTGTTTTGATACGTTTTAGAATTTTTGGCTTAAATAAATCTTCATTGTTCTTTTTAATTTTATAATAGATATAAATAAATATTATTTTTTTGTTTTTTACCAACTTTCAGATGTACAGAGTGCTCTAATAGTAATGCAACCTCTTAATTTCAATAGAAATTTTAATAACCCAATAACACCATAGTATAGAGCAAATTTTCAGCTACAAAACATTATTTTCCTCATAGTCACCATGATTTGTTATGTATTTTTACTTGCAAAAACAAAGAAGAATTTGAATGCTGCATTTGTAAAAATCTGTACTGGTAGAAGTTATTCTCTTTTTCTCAGTAGGAATGACAGTATTGTTGTGAAGAAAATATTGTCTGCATAGTACATCTTTCATTGGCCAAAATAGGCCAATGAAAGATGTACTATGCAGACAATATTTTCTTGTGGAACTGTTCAAAGCACTGTTCAGTCTTGTGGAACTGTTCAAAGCACTCTTGGCTTGTCACTCATATTACTGTTGTCACTGCCTGGACCAGAATTCACTGTTTCAACTCTGTAAGCATTCAGCAAGCATCAATGAATGCCAATGAGCACAATTTTTTCTCCATCGAGTTCTATGACATACCTCTCCTTTGATGTTAGACATCATTTTTCAGAAAAAGATGATGGGTTATTGGCAGGAAAGTTCAAACTTTACTCTCATACTCCCAACATCCACTTTTGACATTGTGAGACAACATAAATAGGAGATATTATTTTCATAGAAATCCCTTTAAAAATTATAGTATTCATTATTTGCAAAAATGCAGGATTTTGACTATATAGAAAAGTTGTGTTTTTAGCTAAAAACTCACTCTATTTATTACGCTCTGTGTATTAGTTGTAATTCCTGTGGAAGTAATTAGGATAGTTAATGCTTACTTTATATATATATATATATATATATATATATATATATATATATATATATATAAAATTAACCTAAATCGCAAGTCGAAAATCTTCTACTAAAGTTTCACCTTAACAGATCATCAGGAAGCCTAAATTCGACTAAATTCTAGGAGAAATCGCTTTCTTTTATTCACCAAAAACCACCTAGCTTCAAATTTGCATTAAAAAAAAAAATAAATAAATAAAATAAATAAAATAAAATAAAATAAATATATATATATATCCTCCCCTCTCTCTATCTGTTAGTCCAACAAGAGAAAAGTAGATATTTTAAAATGAATGGATCTGCAAATAATTTCAAATTTAGAATTTAACTTTTTTATAATTATTTCATATACCTATGTGTGTCATGTCTTTAAGACTTTTTCATTCTTTTCTGGTGATTTGAATGGTAAGTTAAGTACTGGCCGTTGCTTTTATACTAAAGATTGTTGTTTTGATTCTGTTTAATTCCAAAACATTTACATAGACTCAAAGTAAAAGGGAAAAAACAAAGAAGGACAAAAATCCACCCCATATCCTTGAATATATAGTTGTTCAAATGTATGTATACATGAGTGTACATAAATGTATATGTGTGGGCACACACATACACACACATACACATGCACATACACATACATACACACACACAGAATACACATTTATATACACAAAAAAGTTCCATAGACTAGAGGTCTTCACAGACAGTTAACTCTAATGGGACATTCACAGACACAAAATGGAAATTAAACAAAATCAAAACAACCTATCAAAATAATCTTCACTATAAAAGAAATGGATGTAAAAGTCCAAAACACATGTAGTACACAAGTATATGAAATAATAATGATTATAAAAAAGCTAAATACGAAATTTGAAATAATTTGCAGACTTATTTTATTTTTAGAATATATATATATATACACATATATAAATATGGTTAAATATATGAATGCATTTTACACACGCACACACACACACACACACACACACACACACACACACACACACACACATATATATATATATACTCATATGTATATATGAGAAAGAAAAAGACTTTATAACATAGATTGATACATTTTGCTTGTGGTGTAGCATTATAAGAATGCAAATTTGTTTTGTACTTTTAAACGTTCATCGTCAATTTAACATCACTAATATCATCCCACACAGTCCTGATGATGGTTCATAAGAACCAAAACACTATAGTGTCAACTTTGCTTCTCAATAAATCTCTCCTACTTGGATTAACTTGTTATCAATTTTTCTCTAAATATTTTCAGATTACACTCCATTATTTACTTCCATAAATATATGTATACATATATAATATGATTTGGCATTAAATAACTCACAAGGATTGATATGCCATAAAACAACAAATAAAAATTAACTTATATATATATATATATATATATATATATATATATATATATAAAATACTATCCATAAATGAGTGAACTCCAAGCAACATTTTATAAAAAGTTATTTCCTCCTACCTTGATTTTATTTTTTCTCATTGAACATTATACAATAAAATCAAAATATCATTCAGTATTATTTATTTCCGAAGTCTTCTGACTTGAAACTCTGTAATCAAAAATAAAATTGTAATACCTCAGTGACTAAAAATAAAATTGTCTGGCAGAATGTTCTCTTGGGTTTTGTATATAAATAAAAAAGGCAACATTGATCCTATTTAAAAATTAATTTTACTATGATATTTGCTATTTTGTTTTGCTATGGTCTTTACTAATTTTAAATATTATATCATTCAAATACTTCTCCTCACCCTGAAGTTCTGCAGTGTTTGCTAAGCCATTCCCATGTTGATGTGATTTCATAACAAATGAAATCTTTCTGTTCAGCAGTTATTGGTAGCCTACATTTAAAGATTTGAGTCTTCAGTTATTCCCACAAAGGAAGTAATCCCAAAAGGATCTGGTGAATGAACCAACAATGAGTTATCATAACATAGTGATTTGGTTTGGTTTGGTTTGATTTCTTTGTTTAATGGCATATCAACCTTTGTGGGTTATTTAATACCAAAGCCATCCTTATAGAAGAACATCAGCAATGCTATCTATCCCATAGTGGGGTGTTAAAAAGGGGTTCATACCTTTTTCAAAGGTATTAGTTTGAAAGTCAATGTAATAATGTGATTGAAGTTCACTCATTTACTTTGAGTCTGCAGTCCAGCAGTTTAACCATTATCCCATGGGAACTCCTCCATCACATTGTCAGATTAAGCACCCAGAAAAATTTTCTCTTAGAATTTCCATAGATGCCTTTGCCATGTGCATGAAGACTTCATCTTGTTGAAGCCACAGATATAGATTTCAAGTCTTGGCTCCAGGAAATTTGTGCAATATCTCTCTATAGTGAGAGGATGTTACTGATGCAGGGCATTTTTATTCCTTCATCAAAGAAGTATTATCCCACAAATCCAAATTTTGCCAATCCACACTAAACGGAAACATGCTCAGTGTAAAGAGGTCACTCATAGAGTTGTCATTGATTGGCTGCTGCTCATTACCAAAAATTTTGCTTGTGTCAGAGTACAAGAACATTAGCTAGAACATTTTCCATGATTACCTCATAAGATACTTTGTGATTGTACCTGTCGCTTTCCTTAACTTCCAGTAAAACCATCATTTTGTATGACTGAAAGTTAAGGTCTGAATAAAGTTAAGGTCTGCATGTAAAATTTTCCTCACACTGCAAAATCTTACATTTTCAAAGCCTGAATAACGTGGTGATCTGGTAAGAGTCTATTTCCCTTTTATTATATTCTCTGGGATTCAAATGCTGCAAAGTCTACCAGGCAATTTCTTTTTTAAAGCTGAACCAGTCTTTTGGAAATTTCTAATCCATGACAATGTTGTTTTTCTCTCAAGAAATCTTTCATGTTGACCTACTCCATAATGCTTACAAAATAACAACTTCATTGTAACGATAGGGTCATCATTTTTTAAAATATATTTCAATTACAAATGCACCATATTCAGCATTCTATGCCATGATGGTAGCTGAAATGGCATGAGGCTGAGACTTGTGCATAGGTAAAAAGGGACAGTTGGTACGGGAATAGAAAGGAGTTAACTGATTTGGAGTTTAAGCAAAAGCTCATCCCCTTAGCAGGTGTCAGAGAGGAGTAACTATTTATAAAGAAGAATTATTTTTCAATCATCAACAAAGAAAACCACTTCACATATTTCTCCTCACAGGTTTGTGGTGTAATATCTGAAATAAAACATAATTGGATTTTTGTGAAAAATATCTCTATCTTTCCTTGTTGTTGGGCTCAAATGATAACCTTTTGACACTTTTGTGAGACTTACAATACCACCTCCATAAGGAAAGATACTTTTTCTTGTTCTGGTTTCATTTTTCCATAGCAGAGAGCAAAAACAAATTTCTTTCTTGGTCTTATATTACAATTCCAAGTATCAATCTGCCCTGTTGGCTGGGGCTGGAGAATACTCTGACTGCACCTCTGCAGAAGGGTAACACTACAACAAGGCCACCTGCTGGCCATGGGTGGTAATTTCTAATGCTTGCAGACAGGATCCTGGTGGTTGGGCAATAGTCATGTGACTTGCAACATTCCAATTTGACCCTTATTGGGCTAGAAAGGTAGTTGGAAAGGCCAATTCGCTAATTGACCAATTGGGTAATCAAGTTAAATCCTAGCACTTATATGATCGTTCTGAGCATATATTTCAAATAGCTTTTGTTGGCAACAAACACCAACTTTTTATATTAAAGGTGCAAGAGGGCAGTGGCTGAGGGTCAATTGCACTGAGACAGCAATACTTGAAACTATTCAAATGGTACACAAACAAATGATTAACATTAAATCGAATCCCTTGTGTTAAATAGCCATACTTGAAACCATTTAACTGAGTGCGAACAAATGATCGATATCAAATAAAATTTAGTGTTAGATAGCAATACATGAAACTATTTAACAGTGAGAAAACATCATCATCATCATCATATCGTGCTGGTAGCACGGATATCCCTGACCCTCTCTCGCCACTCCTCCCTATCGTTCATCGCCCTAGGTAGGTCTTCAGGACAACATCCTGTATCCTAACATAGCTGCTGAATGTACGTTCGAGCTGGTCGCCCTGCTTTTGCGCGGCCATGTGTTGGGATCCATAAGAGTACATCTCTTATGAGTTCATCTCTGCTTCTCCAGCAGTGTCCTGCATGTCTGGTTCGTCTAACTTGAATAGTTTTTGTGATAGGGGGCAGGTGGCTGTACAGTTGGTGTCTTGTGGGGTGTTGCTGCCAGGACTTGTTCAAGATTGCACGCAGCATTCTTGTGTAATTGCCATCTAGTTTCTTCTCCAGCCGTTTTGTTAGCGTCCATGTAGTGCATCCATATAGCAGTATCGATGTGACCGCTGCCTGGAAGAAACTGCGTTTCATTTTATCGGTTAGGTCTGATTTCCATGGATTGTTGCTCTGGGGTTTCCGTTGAATGTAGCTGCCATCATTCTAGGTTGTATTTTCTCAACGCTATTAAGCGTTTTTAATGCTCTAGGTCCTATAAGTAATCCTACCCCTCCTACTGCGGCGTTGACAGAGTTTTTCCATGCGGATACAGGGGCGAGCGACCAGCCATTGCCAGTTTCGTGATATTTGATATCTTCTGTGTGCGTGTATCTGTGTTCTTGTATGCATATTATGTCTATCTTATGTTCTTCGGCCGATGCGATTAGCTCTGGGAGTTGTCCTATTCTATTTAAGGTTCTTACGTTAAATGTGGCTATTTGTAGTGTTTGCTTGCATTTTAGTAGTTTTGATTGTTTGAGCTCTGTAGCTGATTTTTCGAACACCGAGGCCAGGGCTCCAACCTCAGCAGGACGCGCCCCTTTTTTACCCGCGCGAAGAGCGATGCGGTTTGTGTAAGTGGTTTGAGTGTGGGTCATGGTTATCTTTCGATGGCTGTTTTATTCTCTTCTATAGAAGCCACTCTTATAGAGGAGCAGCAGTAGTTCCCCGATCGAACTAGCGATCCTGAGCGTAAAGTCGTCAAACTCACGTCCAGGACCCGTTTAGGTATTGAGTTTGGTCGTCCATGGGTTTATTCAAATACCTTTACATACATCATGCTGTTTCCCATGTGTACGCAAAAAAAAAAAAAAAAGGTGGGGGGGGGGTAATTTTGGTTTTAAGTTTTAACTTAGTTAAAGTCCAACATTAAGGTACTTTCGAATGACTTTCAATGGTACTGACTTGTGCTTTTTTTTGCCGTATTGGGACTTTTCCTAGGTTTTTCATTTTTTTTTTTAAATTTTACTACAGTTGGGAACCTAGCAGGCTTCAGGAATTATAGAGCTTAAAAGATTTTTTTTTTTTTTTTGTGACGGCAAATTCTTTAAAATCCCAAAACGGGACTTTATTTTCGCACGTGTGAAGACTGCCCCATCTTCACATGTGCGAAAATAAAGTCCCGTTTTGGCACTTGATCCTTTGTAGAATAAGTCCTCGTTCAGAGTTTTTCTCTCAGGAATATAAGAACTGGCATATTGTGTGGGGGATCAATTTATGGCCAGACTGACCACCGCTGGCAAGGGGTTCCAATTTTCACACTATACACACACCCACCAAGGCCGCTAGTCTTCCTCCCCTAAAACAATGGAAGATATGGACCTCTAGGTTTAGACGTAATAATATTATATTGTACTAGTCGGCAACTCCGGTTCCCCGTATAAGAATTTAAAGGGATTTATAGGACAATTTTAAGCAAGATAACATAAGGCGCCGTGAAGCTGGAAAAGAAACATGAAAATAACAAATTCGTAGCAGACGCTGCAAATAACAACTTCAAGCACATGGGAACATTAAAATATATCAATCTTTTACTACACATAGATATACACCTTCAACGTGTCAAATATATCATAAATGAATATTCCATGAACATAAATGTCTTTCTTCTTTTCTTTTCTTTCGTTTTTCTTCAAATTGAGAGAGAGAGAGGGTATATAAAATTGGGTATAAGGAGAAACGGTCTCAAAGTTTACTTATCTTTTTTTTTTTTTGATGGAGTTCCTGTGGAGAATATTTCCTCTTTTACGGGCTAATAGACTTTATGCTATTTTTAATACTGGCTTGAAGAAATGGCTCCTTCGTGTCCGAGATAATTCTTTTCATCTTCTTTTACCCGGAGTACTTGGCTTTGGTTCCGTCCGCCACAAACCCTGTCCAACAACTAATTTTCTTATTATCTATCTCCGCTGACGGGAAGGAGTCCCCACTTCCGTTTCAGGGTCCCAGCCAATCATTTGGCTTCTCTCTTCTTCCTCCTTGGCCAGGCGATCCGTTAGGGCTACTATATGTCACCCCGTACCCCATTCTTTTTCCATCAGGTCACCAAGTACAAACATCTGTTTTTCCATTCTGACTTGGATTTGTTACTTTGGGATTGACCCATATTCCTATGATGTCTTAACGGTCATTCTCTGATGACTTGCCAATTCAAACACAATGATAGTAGTAATCTTATTTCTATCGTCTCAGTGGGACACCACGTGACAATAGCAATATTTGAAGCCATCAAATGTCTTCAAACAAATGAGCTCTGGTTCATTTTTATTAAAAATTCAAACTATTTGGCTACGAATCATATATATATATATATATAAAAACAGGATTTGGCATTGAAGAAACTACAAAGTTTAATATGCTATAAAACACAGCCAACCAAACCAAACCAAAGATTAATGATTTCAACTCTATAAAACTCCTTAAAATAAATACCTTTTTCTACTCTGATACCAGTAAGCTTGGGCTGTGTAACATATTGACCCTCGGCTGAGCTGTCTAATAAGAAATGCACCCGTGTAAATAACAGGTGCATCTGGTTGAAGATATCAGGGTATAACCTTGACTGTGGACGAGTTGAATTGGGTGCAGATGTGACGCCCACAAGAAGCTGGTGGGTGTCAAACAATTATATAACCCAGTGCAACAGACAGGTTCAGTTAGTTGGAGATAAGATGCTGTAGTGAGAACCAGCACCCAATTGAGCAGCTCAGCAGAACAAGAAAGAAGTGCTGCTAAAGACAAAGGAACTGGAGGTCAGTATGTTGCAGTTTGTTCAGTCTCCAACTCATCTCTCACACATAACCCTTTCATAACCCTTTCGCAACCCTTTAATAAAGTGTGAGTGGTATATTTTTCTAAAGAAGTGTGTTCGTTCGTCATAATTGTAGATTTTGTTTCCGCATGTATATGTATTATGTGGCTATGTAACAGCTGTAGAATACACTGATTGTACCTCTGCAGTGAAGACCAAAATCATAAAAATGAGAAAGCCCGCTCAGTTGTGATGGTACATCATAAAAGTAGTCCTTAAGGTTAGTGAAACAAGCAATAATCATAATTTAATATCAATAATGAATGATTTTAAACAAAAAGAAGGTTTGAGAAAACTTAAAAATTGCATTTTAAAAAGAAAGAAAGAAAAAGGATTGGATTTTATACTGAACTTTATCTAATATTTATTAAAAAAAATAATTAAGAAGAAAAAAAATTTGTTGTTGCTGAATTTTTGTTAAAGTAAAACTAAGCATTGTGTGTTACATTTGATTAAATTTTAAAGACTGAAATTTGTTCGTTATTTTAATTGCTTCATATTTAAAAACAATTTTTTTTCAAACTATAATCAGCATTGTTTTAATTTACATGTTTTTATTTTGATTTTGATAATTATTCTTTAAGGTTACAATATTGAAATTATTAAGTGATTATAACTTAAATATAACAACTGAATAAGGAAACAATAATTAAATAAATAAACAAATTACAAGTAAATGAAAAAAAATGATACAGATAGAAAATTTGGCTGAATGTTTAAAGTTTTCTTTTTTACTTGTCACGAGTAATATTATCATTTTCTCAAGAACAAAAATTATTTAAAAGAATATTTGTAGAGCTCCAGACAAATATTATTTCTATTTTTTCTATACTGTGGCCCTCATCATAAATATCAACATTAAAAAAAAGCTCATAATCTGCCAAAACATTCAATGTTATGTGCATGACTAATTTTCTTTGATTTACTGAATGAAGAAAAGAATGATTTTTATCTGCTTACCAATGACAACATAATCATATAGAACAAAATTTATAGTTGTATCATTAGGATATAAGTGAGAATTCCCAGAAAATAGCTGTTTATTTCAAGTATTTCTTTCACACTATCTCTTCCAGATATAAAATCTTTGCAACTATAGCATTTAATTTTCTTAAAAACTGTGTAGCAGAAAGAATTTCATATTTTTGTCTGGCGCGTTAATTAATTTGACCACTAGGGTCCACGCATATTTTCACCCAGTTAGGATGACTTATCCTATTCAGCCTGGACCATCTTTCCAGGCAACACCAAATTGTGGAAAAGCCGCCAAACACTTTCTCTTCCTCAGAACTTCTTCGTTCAGGACAGACGTAATGACTGTCCGCTCTCTTCAATAGCAGCAGCACCACCACCACCATGAGGAAAGCTATCTAATTTATGGACCCCTTGAGTCTATTCTCTTAGACCAAGGGTTCCCAGTTGAATATGAATTAGATGAATTCAATATGCCACACACAGGAAGAATTTTTAGTCGCCTCCAGTATTGGCTATGTTGACTGCACTGCAAAATTCTGCTCTGACATCCAGCTACTTCATCTCTGGGCAACATTTTCTGGAGACATTCACGCTTCTCCCCAAAACAACCAGAACCACAAACTCATAGGTGATTACAACATTCCTGTCCTCAACCAGCAAACACGACTTTTGCTACACTTATGGCGACATATCTCACTCACACATTCAACAATACCTTAACCTAACGATGCACATCTTCGCTCAGGCATTTAGCTGCTAAAATGCTTTCACAACACTATTACAAATTCATTTCGTTTCCTTACTTCTTTCCTTCCTACGAGACTAGCAGCATAAACGTAAACCCTTTATTACCATGCTGCCATTAAAAACCATCATAAAAACTTTACAGCATCTTTGTACTTCTCTCTCTCTCATTTATTTACCTTTAAAACTTAGCGAGGAAGTAAACAACATAACCAACACACACAAGAATAAATTCTTTTGCTAAAACTGCATAAGTATAGTATCACAGGAAGAACATCTGTACATTTATTAACATCATTCTCTTTAACATCAATTTTAAATTTATACACAACCAACTTTTGCTTCTCTGTCACTTCATCCCAGTTTGGTTCTTGTAAATTCTTTAAATCAATTTTAATGTGTTGTTTGTTAAGTAGTAATTTCAAAACTGATAGCATTCTGATTTTTTGTTCCGCACTCAAACACTTACAGTATCAAGATATTATACTGATTCCCACTAAGTCACTGGTACAAACCTTGCCACAAAGTGATCAGTTTGAAATTTGCCTGGTAGTATGTATGATATTATCAATTCTTCTGGGCAATACTTGGTCAGTTCTAGAAATGCATAGGTTGTATGATGCAAAGCAGTGAAGATTTCCTTTATTTATTTGCCATTTCTTCCAGATATGCTGGTCCAACATTCCAACAGTCACAGATATATTGGCAGAAAAGTAAAACTCTCTTCATTTACAGTAAATGGATTACAGTTTTTATTTCTAATTCAACAACCTTTTTTGGGTGTTTTTACATTCAGTATTATTTACCAAATATAAAATATGTGTACATATTCTGCAAATTCTGCAAAATTAAGCAAACATTTGTTTTTCTAAGGTCAATAGTCCCTGAATAGTGTATCCATTAAAAATTTGCAGAACTAAATTAACATTTTGCCTTTCAAGATTAGAAGGAAAAACTGCCTTTGAGGTCAAGTTTCTACAAGGTACAAAATTTGGACACTATCTAATTCAGGATTTCCACTTTGACAAAATTTTGGTGACAGCATACATTTACTTCCATCTTTTTGACCATTCTAATTGTTTCTTGTGCATTTTAATAAACGGACTGAATCAAATAGGAAGAAAAGAGGTGTAGACTTCATAACTGGGTGTGGATATACAATTGAAAGCTTTAGTGGACTACAAAAAAAAGATACAGCATTTTTATTTATTGCATTATTATCTGGTATACTTGAAAGCCAATCTCTTCAAAACCAATTATTATGTATTTAACTATATCAAATGAATTCTCAGCTTGAAGACATTTAGTTGGCATAACATGCACAACATCAATATTTTGTGAGAATATACTGCTAAGTATAAGAACAAAAAGAACTTGGTGCAGCTTCATTGCTGTTATCAGATAAGCCACCCTTTTACTCAAAATAAGGTTTTAGGGGAATTTTATCAACTTGTAAAGTGATGTTAACATTAGATTCGTTATTGATATACAAAAGAAAATTGTTATCACATTGCTCAATCAAAAAATTCATATATATAGAATATATTAATGTAAAACTTTCTTCATTTATTCCAAGTGGATTACAGATTTTGTGTCAAAGCCAACAGTGTCTGGAATATGATACTTAATCATCTGATGGTGACAGTCCAGTCTTGGAGCTATGGGAAATATATTGTCATAACTCCCTGGTCCACTATGACCAAGAGTGGTTGTATGTGTTAGGGTCTCATCTAGAAGCCAAAAAGAACTGTTTAATCATTTACTATACTTGAAACCCTGAATAGCTTGATAGAATTGTATTTTATTGTCTCTTAATAACTTGTACCTTTCAGGGGAGCAGTTATACAATAGTGAAAAAAATATCATTTTTGTTGAATAATCAGACTTATTATAAGTCATTAATAGCAGCTGTTCATAAATAAATTAGGTTGAATCAAAATATCTCTAATTCTTCTGGTACCAATAATAGAAATGACATTACCAATTTTAATATAGAAATCACATCTTAAGGTTTAATTTGCTTTTGTTCTGTGCCAAATGTCTTCATGTTTTCCATCAGAATTTCACTAGTATTTTGATCAGTTTAGGAATTTTATTGTCCCCTCTTGTATTCAATTCCACATCTCAATAGAGCATATGTACTGCAAAATCTGATTCAGTTACAAGAGACAAATTGATTTTTGGATATGGGGATTTGATGATGCTGCATATAATAAGTGTCTCTTGCTGCCTAACAACACTCCTGTAATTTCTATCAAGAAAATTTAATTTCCCATTTAGATCATCAATATTTTTGAATTTCTTATGTGGTTTGTATGCTAAGTCATTAATAATACTTTGATTTAAGGCACCTTTAAGGACAAAATTCTCGAGTTAAATTCTTCTTGAATCTGGTGATCCTCTTGGGTTGGTCAATGAAGTTAAAATATGAAGGACACTTTGGTAAACTTCTTCAGAAAGCACAATCATGAAGATATGTTTTTTGAAATCCAACTGCAATTTTGGCTCCTGTTATTTTTGTCAAAAGCTCATGATTCCATTTTATATCCCCAACTCCAAAATGTAGTTCATCTACTAAAAGAGACTTTAAAAATCAAACTTATTTTAAATTTTGGTAAAAATCCACAGTATGAAGCATTTTTCTTAGAATTCTAAGAAGAGAGTGTTCTGACATTTCTTTGGAACATAATTTAATTTATTAATTCAACAAAACATTATTAGGGACAAAGCTATGTGAGATTAAGAGAGAATTTTTAATGTTTATACATTTTTTAAATCAAAATAATAACTAAAAGAACACTTTTTTACAGATAAAATTCAAAAAAATTGTTAGAAATATTATAATTATTTTTTATGCTATTAAAAATATTCTTTTATGAATTTATATGGAAAATTTCTTTAAAGTTTGTTTTTTAAAAATGAGATTTTTAGCTTTTAAAATTTTTGCTAGATTGACCTGTTATAATTTTGTCTTAATGTATTGTGAATTACAAGGATATTAAATTAATTCAATCGCAAAAGTTTCAATTAGATTTATTTGCTTTTTAATGTAAAAAAAATGCTCACTGCAAAATTTAATGGGAGTAAAATCCATTTTTTTGATTGCATGTGTCCATATATAAGATAATCTTTTGGAAAAGAAAACTCATAGACTTGCTATTAAATAACCATTAAATGTTGATATGCTATTAAATCAAATATCGTAGCCATCTTTCTTAAAGTAGAAAAACACATCCTGAGTATGACACTAAGCTGTATCAAGTGGTGAGATTCTCATTTTGGAGCTCTGAAGAGTATGTCATTACCTCTTTGTTGCCATTACTCCCAGGTCAACTCTGAATGGCATGGTAGTAGTTTTCATTATACTGTTTGTGGGTCCTATAGATCTGTTTGAAGTTATTTTTATGGTGATAAGATATAATGAAATCCTAATGTATGATGCTACTATATTGTTTGTTTGTTTTTTATTTTTTGTAAATATTTAATCCTTTATAATTCAATTTATAATTCAGTTGGGTTATTTCAGAATAGAGTTATGTTACCTGTTTAAAATGTGTGTGAACTTTACTAATACATCGACTCTTAAAATATTGCAACTATGAAAAGTAATATAATTTTGTACTTCATTAATTTTGTACCATCCATAATCGGAGCCTTTAATATTTATACTAATTTCAGTTTAACATTTACTCAACAAGAGTTGACTTGTTGCAAAACAACCAAACAACAAAAACATTTCTTGACAAAAGACTATGAATTTTCTTTACAGAATAATATTAATTTCATGAGAGAATACAGCAAATATCATTGGTTAATCTCTTCTCTGTTATATGAATTTGTCTTTTTCAGTAACACTTGCCTTTTTTTAGCCATTTTGAGTACATTTTTAACCATCAACAGAGATTGTAGAATAGACATTGTTTCCAAAATGAAATCAGTAGAATAAATTTTTAAGATCTGTTCATCTCCCTCTATATGTGTGATCCAAGTTTTGACATCTCACCAGATGTCTTAGCAGGTATTTCTGCTAGTTGACTTTTACAAAGCTTAGATTTGTTTGGCACAAGGCCAGACATATGAACTCACTAATTAACTGCATATGATCTGCAAGCCAAGCACACTATCAAACCATATGAGGTGCCCTAGTAGGCTTGCTATTTTCTTAATATACAATCACTATTAAATTATATGTAACTGTCTATTCTTTATTAGTAAATGAGAAATGTTATATATTTTTTTGCAAGTGTATAATGATTACTTTTATTATAAAACACAAAAATTATCATCTGGCCTTGTCTAGGCTGGGCATTAGCAAAATGTTATTGCCATTTCATACCTTGCTAGTGTAATAACTAATACCTTTTTTTAGTAGCAAGTTTTAGTACTTTACAATTGAACGTTTAAAATAGTATCATATATTCCTGTCTGGCTTTTTCTGACAAGCATAGAACCAAAAGAAAAACTGTCTTTTATTGACATTACTGTATAAGTTACCAACTGAACTATTTTCCAATATGACTGTTTATAGTTGTAAGAGATCAAAATAGCACCTTACATTACTCTCTGCTTTTATAAACTATATGTATTATTAAATTTTATTTCATTAGATTGCTATAAAATGTAATATTGTTTAATATATACATACACATATGTGTATGTGTGTGTGTGTGTGTGTGTGTATATATATATATATATATATATATATATGTGTGTGTTTATAAAAAATTTTTACTGTAGGTCCAAAGAAAAAAATATTTTGAAATGAGTAGGTCTTCGAAGAGATTTGCATTCTTTTTTGTATTTATTTATGTCTATGGATACTATTCGGCATTTTTCATGACCAAACTCAACAGAATTGAAACTCTATCACCAAAAATAAAAATGTGTTAATTCATATAAGCAGAGCGTTTATATTTGGACAGATACATTTTATTTTTGGACTACTACATATTCAGA
The DNA here is from genome assembly GCA_963585895.1 of Sepioteuthis lessoniana. Taxonomy (NCBI): domain Eukaryota; kingdom Metazoa; phylum Mollusca; class Cephalopoda; order Myopsida; family Loliginidae; genus Sepioteuthis; species Sepioteuthis lessoniana. The sequence goes on from OY757938.1 coordinate 31,150,336, forward strand.
TTTCTGGTTCCAGATGCTGTAGATTTTGGTAATAAACAATACTTAATAATATCTGTTTTGATTCACCATATATTGCAGACACTAATGTTGGTACAAATATATATTCATCAAGCCCTCAGTGACGAACAACTTCATATTTAGAGTTTGTGAAACAATTACCATGATGACAAGTGTTTTAAGCTTAATACTCAAAAGTTTACACTTTAGCCAAAAGTCATCAGAAAACGTTTTCATCCTTTTCTTGTCAGTTAATTTACTATAAGAAAACACCATAGGAATAGATATATTTATATTTTTTCTGTAATACTGTAAAGGAGATTGATATTAGCTATTCTCCCTTATTTATTTATTTATTCATTTACAAATCCACAGTAAACTCAAAGAGTTACTGGGTTATTCTTGTTTATAGATAAAATGGAAATATATATTATCAACATTTTTATGGAGAATAGGAGCCAAACAAAGATTACCATCCTTCCTTTATGGACTTTATTTTTCCTCAGCAAATTTCAAAAGAATTAATTTCCAACAAACATCAAGCACACCTGAGGCCTGTATACCAGACTAAGCAAAGATTAATAAATAACAACATCAATAAAAAAAAAAAATTGAATCAAGGTTATTCAGTGCAATTGTATTAAATGATTACATTCTTCCTCAGAACTCCTCGTGCAAAAATTCCAACCAATGAGTAAAAATATCTCTCAAACGGAACTTCTGAATTCTCTTGACAGAAAATGTTATCAAGATGTGACAAGTTTTTTTGGGCATTTCCCACTAGTTCCTCATCTCTTTCTCTGTCTCTCTCTCTCTCTGTCACTCTCTGTCTCTCTGTCTCTCTCTTACTCTCTCTCTCTCTCCCTTCTTCTTTCTCCTTGATTCTTCTTGATTTCTCCCACTCATTGTCTTTCACCCTTTCTTTCCTTCCCTCTATCTCCCTTTTTTCTTAACCCTCCCTATTTCCCTACCTTGTTATTCTCTCTCTCCTCTCTTTCTCCGCTCACTTGCTCATTTGTTCACATTTTTGACAAACCCTCACATGTTTTAAGTTTGCTTTTTGCTAAAAAATCTTTGATGTTTTAAAATATCCAGAAAAACGCTGAGTATTTTTAGATAGAGAGAATGCACTTTAGGAAGTACCAAACAAATAAAAAATAAGAATACAACTTCATGAAAATGAATGACAATGACTTTCTTCAATGAATTGGAGAGGTTTTACTTGATACAGTTCATTCATTTCTTATCAAATGTTGGAATCTAACTTAAAAACAACTATTTCAAATTCATAATCTTCAAAGAGGCATCCAAGAACATGATCAGAAGATAACTATTACTAAGGACTGCTACTTAGTTACGCTTGATGAAGTACTAATTCTAATCTATCAGTTCCAATCTGTGTATATCTATTATTTGGGAGTTACTCAATGGCTTAGATAGTTGAGTTTTTTTGCCTCCAGCATCTATAGTTGATCATCTGTAACTGGTACTACTAGAATCTATAATTGTAGTCTCCAGCATCTCTGCAGTTCATGTCTTTAAAATCTGTAGTTTATGCTTCCAACATCTTTGCTTTTTATGCAGCCAAAATTTAAAGTGCTGCTTTTCAACAATTTGAAGAATATAATCTTCCAAACCTGATCACAGTCAGTGTTTACTTGGAAAATCTACAAATCTTCAATAACTACATGATATAAATATCTACCAGTCTTGTAAAGACCAATGTACATATCAACTTTTCAAGGATGAAAAAAATCTCTTTAAAATTTGAGCTTGATTATAAAATACAAGTCCCAAAGTGGGAAACTAGTGAAAACATATGAGCTAGTTTGCAGTGCATATATCTCATGACCAAAGTACTTCAAGAATGGTTGCTAGAAAGGTAAAGGTATGGTCAATTGCAGTACAGTAACCAGAGGGTGTAAGAAATTTTACTCAATTTGGAAAAACCTTAATGAATAGACAAGTTCAGGTAGGCCTAAAACTGTGGATTCCAAGGTCAAGACATTGAGGAAAATCCAGCGAGTAGCACTCAGAGAGTATCAGGTAAGCCTGGCATCTCATAGTCCTGTGTGGTTTGTCATCTGCACAACCTTGGCAAAAGCATTCAGAGCTGCCAAAATATGCAACATGTTACCAAAATATTGCAAAACTTTTGACTCACCCTAGTACTACTTACAATTGTTGTGCACCACTTAGATCATATCTAGTCAGTGACCACAAATATTTCCATCTAAATTTCACATTTGTCAATTTTATTTAACTTAATCATTACAGATTAATACAAAATAATAAAAAAAAATTCACTTCTTATCAACACACATTAGCTAATGTTTCGTGCTTAGTGCTAAATACTACTAAATACAGTCAACCAACTAGACATCTAGAATTTTATATGTGTCATATGTGTGCACTTTTATGGGAACCCAGTAGATTCTATGTTCATGTGACTACAGGCAATTACAGTTTATAGATATCATAAAAACAAGTAATTGTTATCATGACATGTAGGTTTTTAGCAGTTGCTTGTATAACAATATATATATATATATACACATACACACGTGTATATATTGTGTTGCTGCATATGCATATAGTTTCATTTTTAAAATACATTTAGGTGAGTGTTTTGAGGAAAATGGAGTAGAACTATCATGAGATCCACATTTTTAACAGAAATGCTGAGTTGATAATAAGTCTACATTATTTTTCATAGCTATTAGGCCAATGTGGGTTTAGTAGTTGATTTATAAACAAGAAATCATAGTCTATGTGTTTATATATATATATATACCCAATTTCTGTTACAAACCGGATGTGACAAAAAGTTTCTTTTTTAAGCAGTGTACAGCTGTTTTGAATTCAGAGTTTACCTTTCCCTAAACTGATTGGCATGCCAAGGTTAAAGATCCTAATATGCCCTACTATTTACTTCTAGCAGGGAAGAAGAAATGAATCCATACCTTCTGCAAGGGCATTAGCTCAAAGTGAAGCACAAACAAGATTTGAACTTCGTTCATTTAGTTCATTTCCTTAGGATGATAACCACGCTTTCTATGTGTATGTAAGTGCGTGCATGCATGCATGCATATATATATATATATATATATATATTCAGCCTCACTAACCTATAACATGTTGTTGG
>OY757938.1:31158677-31241177 GCA_963585895.1 Sepioteuthis lessoniana
GTGGTTGTGGTAGAACAGACCAGCCTAAATCCAATATGATTCTGGATGAATGTGGCCTTGTATTATCCTAGAGAAGCACGTTTCTCCTATTGACAAATGCAGGACATTTTCTTAGAAGATTTTCATGCACACATTGTAGCTGTTAAGAAGTCATAGTCTGTTATAAGTCAGCATTGATTGTCTGATTGTGGTTTAAAATCTCAAAATGAATAATACTGCAGTGATTCTCCTATACAGCATAACTTTTCTTCCATGAAGCTTCACCTTTTGGATAAGCTATGTAGATTCATCCTTATCAATCCAGTCTTTTATACTGAACATTATCATAAAAGACCCATTTTTCATCCCCTGTATGATATTCTTGAAAAATGGGTATGAAGAACCCAAACACCCAACTTGCTCACTTTTCTTATCTATTTCAAGGGACAGCAGATTATGAATTGGGATGTGCCAAATGCTAATTTTCAAATGCTTAATTCCCTTAATCAAAGTAACTTTGAAACCTAGTTTTGGATTTTGTGGTCAGTAATAAAACTACAAATTTTCTTAGCTGTTTCTGTAGCATTTTTGTTATTCTTAAACTCCCACATCACATGTTGAATATATGCTTTCAGTTCCTACATTTTATGCGCACTCTTTCACAACTGAAATAAGAATGATCAATGAAAGCACTCTTTAATCAGGTACTTTCCAGCTTCATTTAAAACATTAGAACAAGAATTATTAATGAATCAACATAATATATATATATATTTATATAATGATATTTAAGATTAAAAACAATTTACTTGCTGTTTTTTCAGACAGCATCAAGAAAAGACACCACTTATGTTTTAAAATTTTAAAGTCCTGTTAAAATCATCGATAAAAAAAATAAAAAAAAGATTTTATATACAAACACTTTCTTTGAATTACTGTCAGATTCATGAGTTGTATCCAATTATCAGATGTGCAATATGGTTCCTTTTCAAAGTTGAATTCACTCAATATTTATACCCTACAATCCTGTCACCTCCTCCATCAATAAAGTTGGAAGCACAACATTTGTTAATAGTGCTTAGGAAATATTATGCTCTCACTAGCTCACTATTTTTGTTTATTTTTTATTTTTATCAATCTGGAACTAGTGAACTTAAAAGATGTTTGTTCATGTGTCTGCATCTGCTTATCAATTCAGACCTACTTCTAATGAAAGTCATTTCAATAGAACTGTTTAATAATGATGCAGGCATTCTAAATGCACATTTGTTTTTCATATCCTCACTAGTCTATTGACAGAGATTAGTTTGCTGCAACAGAACATGAAGATTTCAGTATATCATTTTAAAAACTAAAATTTGTAAACCCTTAAATAATGCCATCTATAATAACATAGAAATCTGAAAAGAAATTCAAAAGAAAAATCTTATCAATTAATGATAAACTGGAAGTAATTATTATGAATTTTTACTGTTGGGTGGATTTTATATGAAATATTCATATAAAATTCACCCAACAGCAAATTTATCCAACATCAACCTTAAGTCTCTAAGAGTACCATAATAATATATTACACAAATTGTAAGTATTCTAAGGTTGCTCAAAGGAATGAATAGCAAGGACTTAAATTGTAAGTACAAATATTTTTCCAGGTATTTTTCATACAATTCAGTTGCCACTTCTGTGGAAAGCCACCCAATTGATATTTATTGTTATCAGCTATAGACTTCAAAGAAAATTCATTCGCTTAAATCACAATCAATTATATCCCTACAAATGAGATTTTAATAAAGAGATTTTAAGAACAAAATGCTTAATTATCAGTCCATTTTCCATAGTTTACTTTAAGGAAAATGCAAAAAATACTTTAAAAAATTTCTTGAAATTTTTATTTATCAATTTTTATTATGCTTTTCTTGAAATATTGATGTAATTTTTTTTTTTTTTGCTAAATGTTAAAACATAAAATCACTGATAAAAAAGCAAATTATCTTTAAATAGAAACAAAAGATTTTTGATTTCCATAACTCTTAGTATAATTGACATAGCTTATAACTTTTTAAACTGGTTCCTCAATCTCACTGTACTGAATCTGCTGTTACAAGTTATGAATTTAATAATTACTCTATAGAAAATGATATCTATTCACTGATAATGTAATGTATATGGTAAAAGGCACAATTTCTAAGACAAGAATGTGAGAATGTCACATATAGCACATATTCTTGTATAATATGCAATCCCTACAAAATTTTTGGCTACAAAATTCTAAAACAAATATCTCTTGTGTATGATATACATTGACTTTTTGGAATTTGTAGCCATTAAATTTAACATTTGTTTAATGTTTTATCCAGTTTGTATCAACTAAAAATAAGAATTTTTATAGTTTATGTAATTTTTTGAAGCACAAAATTCACACAGTACTTAGAGCAAAGGCAATGACATTGTAAAAGTCATTGCTCTAACAACAAGAATAACAACATTTACTGACTCAGTGGCCCCTGCTAGCATCCAGTTGGCAACCCAAAAATAAAACGGGTGGTAACTCAATACCAAGCCCTCAACACCTATAACATGACTGAAGCAAGCCAGTGTATATATACACTAATATACCCACTCACTGGGCCAGCAACCAATCACTGTCCAGAGAATGGACTTAGCCACTTGCAAAATAATGGAATGTCCCAGTGTCCATATAATCTCACTTCAACTTGTAACTCAGTCTTACGCATGTAAGTACTGACTCATAGCTACTGAGCCTCACAATAGAATTCCAACATGGTGCTGCGAGCAGGATCTATCCGACATTTACATCAAGGACCAATTTATCAGAGGGATAGCAAACAATGCACTCCAAACCAAACTACTAGCAAAAGCCGGGGTGCTAAAATCTCTCAACTAGAATGTCTGTCATGCTGAAGTATTTGAGTCAGCACTACGGGACCAAACTGCAATAACTGATACTTCAGATGTAGCTACAATCCGGATGTCGATATATCGCAGGCAAAAAAAAACAACAGGACTGCACAGGCTTACAGAGGCACTAGCACCACTGCTACTCGCAACAATAACATTGCTGAACAAGAACCCCGTCAAGTTTACATAGGTTGTGGTAGTCACCAACATGGCACTCCAAGAACAAGTGCCTGCCATTCAACGTGTCCAACATGGGGTCAGGCATGCAACACTTGTAGAAAACCTAACCATTTTTCAACAGTGTGCCAGACAAAGAGGGAACATCACCGAGCAGTGATAAAATGTTTCAAAGATGAAGAAGCTCCTATGAATACTCTCATTGCCCATATCATGTTTGACCAAATAAGGGGCGCATTCATGTCGACAGATGATGACCAGGTAACAAAAATAAATGCATCTGTAATCCCGTTCTCACTAAAACTGGATCCCAGATGGCCAGTGAATATCCCAAGTTGTCGTAGTACTACACTAAAGGTTTTCTCCGACAGTGGTGCTGCCATTTGCCTTGGGGGACCAAAACACTTATTTATTATGGGTCTCACAATCAAGGAAGATCATTCAGACAGTTGGAGGTTTCACTCTCATATATCAGGGTTGGCTGGCTGCCTGTTTAATTCATGGTTAGAGGAAAGAAAACTAAACAAGCCCTCTACATATGCAAGGATATCCAACGTCTTTACTTCAGCAGGGTAGCCTGCATTAATGGGGGAATACTACATGAAAATTTTCCAAACCCCTTAGCTGACAAGCATAGAGAGGTAGGCTCCAAACCTAACAAGTGTGAAGATCAATTGCCAAATCACCACCGAAACCCTCCTCTTCCCACAACCGAAGAAAACATTGGCAAACTTAAGAGTTGGTTCCTGGAAAATTTTGCCAAGACAGCATTCAATAAAGACAGGGTATTCCCAGCCATGTCCAGCCCTGCTGCCCATATTCACCTTAAAGAGGAACCAGTGAGACAAGCCCTTTGCAGACAAAAAATAAAACAGGCAGTAACTCAATACCAAGCCTGCAACACCCATAACATGACTGAAGTAAGCCAGTGTATATATATACTAATATACCCACTCAATGGGCCAGCAACCAATCACTGTCCAGAGAATGGACTACTTGCGAATAATGGAATGTCCCACTTTTCACTTCAACTCGTAACTCAGTCTTACGCGTGTGAGTTGACTCATAGCTACTGAGCCTTATGATAGAATTCCAACAGACATGTTCACTCAAAAATATCAGAGAAAATAAGTTTACAATAGAAGGAACAAATTATAAACATACACACATCTGAGTGGCTATTTTTCGTTGATGATAAAAAATAGAAGTAATTGTTACATATCAGTTCGTTGGGATGATAGATATACCTTATTTTTGGTCATGCTGACCTAAATATGGTGATGGATATGGCAAAAAAAAATAGGTAAATGTATCCTTAGCTTTTAGGCTGAAAAATCTGGAAAAAGTGCATTAAACAAAATGTATAGACTTGACATTCAAGCATATTGGACTGAAGGCATGACTATTGGTTGTCAATTAGAGGCTCAGAGAAAAGATAGATGCTGCCAAATTGTTAAAAATAGGGATTTTAATCATTGGTCTACATTTAATTATATATATAAGTATATGTATATATATATATATATTACTGAGATAAGAACAATGGTTTAGATAAATCAATATATAAAGATTTATTTAAAAAGAAAATTCTGATTCATCGATAAACTAAAAAATACTTTTTACTTTAGTCATCTAAAATCTGCACCCACACCCTCAACTGACTAAATTTATTGATTGACAAGACTTCAAATCAAAGTACCAAAATTTATCTGCAGACTATTCCAGGATTGATTTTTGGCCAATGATTTAATAGCTTTTAATTTTAAATTCAAAATTGTTCCCCATATTATGCTTACAACTTTTTTAACTAATACGATCCATCAATCACATGATGCCAGAATATCAATCATGATTAAAAAAAGGTTTATAAGACTTTTGGAATCTCACACAGCATTCTAAGAAATGATGGTGAAGATAAGATTCAAAATTAAAATAGAATTTTTTAAAAGCAGCAACAAAAATCTTTTTCAGACCATCATTTAAAATAATAAATGGCCCTAAATTTTAAGTCTTTTTTGTACTGAAACAGTAACTTTAACATAGCAAAATAGAGAAAGGATTATATTGATTTTAATTATACATGACACATATTCCTGGATATATATATATATATATATATATATATATATATATATATATATGCATTATTCAGTACAGTTAAACCGGAGTCGGGAATAATTCCGTCAGGACAAAAAAACATTTAACTATGAACATTTAAATTTTCCTGGTAAAGAGGTCAATGTAACTGACATCACAGAGCAGTAATTCCTTTAAGAAAAGCAAAAACTGGTCACATTGGGATTATAAATTTATTTTCATCCTGTTATGGGTATTGATATGAATCAATAACACCAAAAATAACAGGACTTCTTCAGAAAAAGCTTAGTAAATTACTATCTATCTATCTATCTATATATATATATATATATATATATATATAGTAATTTACTAAGTTGTTTTTGCTTAGATGTGGCACAAAGCCAAATGAATAGGGTACCCAATGAGTCTCCAACTCACTCATGAAGACTTTCTAGTCTAAATTGTTAACCATTACACTACCTTGGATGGTGTATATATATATATATATATATATATATATATATATATATGCAAACACACACACATTGACTCCTTACAATATCAATATTGTATACCACAAGCTACCCCTCTATCTATACCAGAACAAATAGGCTCCACTCAAATTGTAGCCCTATCCTAACTGGCTCACCTGCACCCATCCTGTACTGGTTTCTGTGTGTATGTGTGTGTGAGAGATAATATAAGCATCAACTAAAAAGATATACAATGTGTGTCCAAATCAAAACTGAACTTTGAAAATAATGTATTTTTAAAAAATGTGGCATTGTAATTGAGCTACCCCTGTTTGAGGAAATGTGTGAAATTATTTTTCATCATCAGATGTTTTATCTTCCCGTTACTTTAAAGTGAAATGAAATTTGTTTAACATTTTTTATCGGTAAAATGAATATTATCTAAAACTACCTGATCTATATATTGTTATAAATTCAAGCAGTTTCTTCAATTTTGTTTGAGGAAAGGGAGTTTTGAATTTAGTTACTTGTGCCATGTAAAATGTCCCATATACCTGATGAGTATTTAGTATAAATGAATTTTAAATACTATATAATATCCCTTTGATTAATAAGATGTAAAAATCAATGTTTGCAGTAATAATACGAACAATATGCTCTTTCCCATCTTTCCTTTTTGCACAGTTGCTGCAAAATTTAGTTGTCCATTCATCCAATGAAAAAAAATGGAGAACAATAATAGAAGCTTACTTTTGCCTCTTAAAAGAAAATATTAACTGATTAGAAATATTAAAACCACTGCAAAAAGCAAAATATATTAATTAAGGGAGAAACCAATGTTGGCTATGAAAACTGGAAAAAACTACTGGAAAATGACCACTGTAATGTAACTGTCCTATGCCCTTGAGGGGTATAGAACAGCAACCACACTACATCTGTGATAGTGTTGCAATTTTGTAGCAAGTAGGTTTTTTGTATGGGGTGAAGTTGTTAGCCTCATGTCTCCTGATTTTGAATTTAGAATTTTTTTACTTCTCCTAGGCTGGTTGCTTTACTTAGGCTAAAGAGCCTAGTCTGCCCTACTATTTATCTATAGGTAGGGGAGAATAGATGGTTACCTAAGGAGATGAGTGCAAAAGTGAAATACAACCTTGACTAGGATTTGAACTTGTCAAGTCTATTTCTTAAGACAACCACAATTATGCCACACACCTCCAATGGAAAATGACCACTGGTAAACTTATAATAGATGATTTCTAACAGATTGTAATCCAACAATCATATTACCTGTGTGAGTGGATTCAGGTATGGTGCTCCAGATTCACTCCACCCTGCACTAGCAAAGCCCAGTTATTTTTAGATCTAAATAAATAAAAAAAATTTATAAAGAAAAGTAATCATAAAATAACCTTATAAGTAAAAGATTTTTTTTCTTCCTCAAAGTAAAATCTCTTCCATGTTATTCTTTCTTTTTTTTCTCTCTTTTTATTTTCATTTATTGTCTGTGGGGTAAATTTTTTTGTTTATTTTTTAAAAACTTTTTCATTTATCAAGAACATTTATTATTTTGGACCTCATCCTGTTTATAATCTTGGAATCACCCCTGATACTTTATTATCAATGACAAAAAATGAAATCTTTGAAAATTTTACTTAGAAATATCACTGGAAATTACCTAGTATTATAGTTTACAATATCAAAAACATAGATTGTATTTTAATATTTTGTTTTCTGAAATGAGTTTATATGTGTGTTAGTGTTATCATGTGTGTATGGTTGGTTGTTTGGGTTTTATGGCATATCAACCTTTGTAGGTTGTTTAACGCCAAATCTATTTTTATGCAAATAATCAGTTCTATTTCAAATAATTTAGTTTAGCATGAGTACACAGTTTAATTGTCAAAAACATTTCCATTTCAAGCTATTCAATTTATTCAGACAGAACTAATTCAGTTTAGTATAAGTATAGATTTTGTTTACACAGAGTTAAATGTCAAAACAGTTCTATATTAAACAATTCAGTTTAGCATAGGTACAGTTTCAATGTCAAAAACACTTCCATTTCAAACAATTCAGTTTAGCATAAGTATGCTGTTTAGTTTTATTTAACCCATAGATAGGGGCCCTATCAGGTACTACCATTCTGGGCCAGAGTGGACCAGGAAGCAATGGCAATGAAGGGGTGCTCTGCATTCTCCAAAGCCCCAGCATTACTGGAACCTCACCATCAGATTGTTTAGTGTCATATCCTGGACACTTGTTGAGGGGGTTTTACCCCTCTGCAGAGGTGCAGTCGCTGTATTCTACACCCCCAGTTGACTGGGCAATACACAGAGTTAATGTCAAAACAGATAATTCAATTTAGCATTTTAAACAATTTAGTTGAGCATAAATACACAGTTTAACTGCAAAAAAACAGTAAACTCAAGACACCACAGTTTAGTTCTATTATCAGGTGCTACCACTCCGAGCCAGAGTGGACTTGGGAGCAATGGCAATGAAGGGGTACTCCACATTCCCCAAAGCCCCAGCATCACTGAAACCTCACCATTAGATTGTTTAGTGTCATATCTAGGACACTTGTTGGGGTGGGGGGTCTTACCTTTCTGCAGAGAAGCAGTCGGTGTATTCTACAGCCCCAGCCGACTGGTCAATCATGTGTGTATAAACCTGAATATTTGCAGAATAACTGAAGAATAGTTTTTGTAAAAACACAGCTATCAATTTTATGAATCAGAATTGAATTTAGAAATCCCCTTTTTTTTATTTTAATACTGAACAAGTTAAATGGGAATTTTTTGGTCTACAAATTAAAATCCAAACAAGAATCACTTATGCTGTGGAGTGTGTTTATTTATTTATTTACATTTTTTTTGCAAGTTTAATTGACAAGGGTGGGCTAAAAAGTTCATATGATGACATCATATCTACTGTTGATAACTTTTCTACCAGAAGGATCCAAGCACTGCAATACCATTGAAAGAAGTGTGTGGACTGCAAAGAGAGACTGTGTTGAAAAATAAACTGCATTAGGTCAAATGAGCATATTTTGGTTCACCTATGATTTTTTCAGTTGTCCCTCATATATTAATAATTGGTAAGAAGTTTGTATTTCCTTCATAGGCTGCCAAACATTTTCATGTAGAATGCTAAATTTAGTGTACATACTTACTGGACCTAGAGAAAGGTTATAACCAAAGAGAAAAATTCGAATGGGGAAATACAGGATTGTCATTGAATAGGGGTCTTTAATAATTCTTTTTTTTTTAAATCAACTAGAAGCCATATAGCTGCAAGATATAATTAATAATTTAAATTTCCAAACCTCAGAAAAGAAATTAAAAAATTATGTATCTAAGTAAAATATTCATTAAAATCTTAATTAAACATTAAAATTTAGATTTATAAATAGTTCATCAAGCTAAAGATGTAAAATAATCACATAGCATTATTGCTTAGTTAGAACTAACAATCTGAACAAAAACCAAAAATATTTAAATTAGTAAACTTAATTTTAAAAGATATTTCTCTATAAAACTCAGAAAATAATATTCATAATGTGATAAGAAAAAAATTAGCCGAAATTGCTATCCCAGGTAAGTAATGAAGACTTAAGTCTTGTTATAATCATAGTAAACAATCCCTTAGTAATGATGGTGATGTGGTATGTGTTGTTTCTATTAGACTGAGGTTATATGAAATTGCTGTATGCATTTGTCCAGAAAAGTCTTAGACTTTTAATTTCACTAATGAACCATTATTTGATTAAGCAATCCAATTTTTTTTATTAAGGAAAATATAAAAACATATTTTAGATATTTTTAAAAGAAAAAATGCAATTTGTTTTCTTGGGACTTATTTTGATATGAGAAAATATGAAGTTTGATCAAAAAGTATAAAATTATTTTAGTTTTAAAATTTAAATGAAAACGTGAACTGTTGAGTTACTTATAATGAAATAATAAAGTCAAGACATCTAGATTTTTGTCATGACTTCATCATGATGACTCAATGCTAATTTTTTTTAAATTGATAGCTTGCATAGATACTTTTTGATCAGCAGTTTTTGCAAAATACCAGATTGTGCAAGTGCAACAAAATTCATATTCACCAGACTTAACTTTATGAAAATTTTTCTTGTTTCTTGTTTCCTAAACAGAAAATTAATCTCAAGAGTGAGATTCAAGAACACAGAGAAACATGATTGTGCTGCTTTCCACTACATCAAAAAGAGTTTCAGTGGTACTTCAACCAATGTAAAACTCACTGAAATGCCAAGAGGACTATTTGGGAGAAAATTGTTCATTTTTATCTTGGTAAATGCAGCTTAAGTCTCAATACTTTTGGAACTCACTTCATAAAGTTAGAATCCTTCCAAACATATTAACATCCGAATAGAATAAAATGGTTTACCTGATTTTTTAAATTTTTTACCTCCATGCTTTCAGTATTAAAACCAAAATATATACACTAAATACTAAGTATTTTTTAAAATTCAAGATACATTTAAATTTGATTTCTTAATGATTTCTTTTAATTCTGACCATGTACTGTGAGGCTAAAATGCTAAATCTTTTGTAATATGGTGCAACATTTTTAATTCAGGGAAAGTAAATTTGTTTTATAAAAGCCAATTCAAATGGAAAATGCTCAAAAAATAATTTTTACTACAATTAAAAACATGCCTAACCAAGATATTTTTCAGCTAGGCATCATGTATTATTCATCATTAAACATGACATGTTGTTAATAAAATTTCTCATAATTCAGTAGTGAGATGAGTTGGATAATACATTGCAAAAATATTAATTTTCAGCTTCAAAAGTAACATAAAATGAACCAGAGATTTATATAAATAGAAACAAATACAAAAAACAGACCAATCTTATTTAAGTGTTTGTTTGCATTATTATTAACATCTGATCTTTATTTTGTTAATCTGAAGCAGTATAAAGTATATTAAAATTAATATAATTTCATTAATTTATTATTTTTCAATTTAATTGTTTGTTTTATTTTTGTAATGTTTAGATTTTATTGCAATAATGTTATATATATAGTATCACTGATGTCAGGATTTTATTAGACAATCAAAATGAATTTTATTAGGTATTATCTTTAAACTCTACAGCATTGACATGTTATAACCAAAAATAAGATTGCATAAATGTATATATAAGGGCTGTACTTATTTTCGGACAGCTGTATATTTATATTTTGTTTACAGAGTTTGGTAATAATACCCAATAATATTCTTAGGTATAATATACATTTAGATTGTATAATGTTCAACTAGAAATAACAAAATCCTGGTATCATTAGTTTAGAAGAAAAATGACATTTTTATGAAAAATTATTAAGGATATACTTATTTATGGGCAATACTGTATCTTGAAGGTGTGGAATAATACTATAATCAGTTCCCAGCATTGGGGTAACACTTTGATCTTGAAAAGAGGCACAAATATTACACTTTGATCCAAAGCAGAAGTGTCCATCAAGATATCTATAACTGAGTCATTCTAACAAGAAGTGCACTAGTTATTACTATCTTATTTCTTTTCTAATCTTTTTCCTTTTTTTAATTCTTCTTCAGATATTTATAATCACTCTCCTCTCTTTCCATTCTTTTAATAATATCACTCATCATCTCTATTTTCTTTCTATTTTTAATAAAGTTTAACATTCCATGAGTCTTTTTTTCTCTGTACTTTTTTACATTTATTGTCATTTACTTTTTGCCTGACCTTCTCTTTTTCTTCTTTTTTAATTATGATTATCATTTTATGATCCTTTTTCTCTAAATGCATCTTCATCATTATCTCTCACTCAAAGATTTTATCAATTTTAAATTTTCCTGCCATGTTTATTTATACTTAAAAAGCTTATATGCCCCAGGCACTTTGAACTCATTAAAATTAGTAAGTATTATCAATCTTTTGAGATAAAAATACCACACATTAAAAATATAGCTTTGCAGCTATCATATTTCTTATAAAGATAACAAACTTTTGTTATAATTTCTATATCAACTGAAGTTTAATTTATGTTTTTTTCATCCCATTCTGAAACAAAAAAAATTCTGAGTAAACATAAACATGAATACATATAGAAAAGTTAGGTTAGAAAAAAGATTATGTAATAAATATGATAGTAAATTAACACTTAAAAAAAAAAGGTCTTCAGATGACATGGTTATAATCATACAGTCATCTAATATCTGCAATACATACAAATAGAAGGAAGGTGCCAGTGCTGTATTGGTTATCTTCATTGAAAATGGACATGGCGACCTGAGTTCAAATCCTGGACAAAGCTGTTTGCATTTCATGTAGCACTAATACCTTAGGGAAAGTTATGCATCCAACTATTCTCCCTCCAGCTATGGGCAAATAGTAAGAAGACTGGGCTCTTTAGCCTTGGTAAGGCAACCAGTCTAGGAGAAGGAAAATTCTGAATTCAAACCTATTAAATTCAGCTTAAAAAATTGACCTTGTGTCACATTCTGCTCATGTGGAGGGTTTGGGTAGATATATACATACAAATAGATTCAACAGTTAACTATTTTAGTGTAACTATAGATTGAAAGAGAAAAAATATGCTTTGTATGTATATAGATACATAATAAGTTTTGCTAAATTTTGGGAATGTGAGACAGCTTTAGATGCTTTTGCCAAGACTGTGATGGCAACAAATCCTAAACTGTGAGATGCCAGCCTGACATTCTCCAAGTGATATTCACAGGATTTGCTTCTATGGCTTGGAGGACAGCCTTGGAAACTGACCTTGCCTAACTTTGAGGTTCTTGCAGCCTGAGTAAAATTTCTTGAATTATCTGGTTATGGTACTGTGATTAGCTTCACCTTTACCACAACAAATGTTTTTAGTTGCTTCCATAGCAGCATTATGGCCCAGTTTAAGCTCATAAATCATAAGTTCCCAAATCAAACTATGTTGCATGTTCATGTGCAGCTTTCAAATCACATGTAGTGAAGCAATGCACAATGCATCAGCACACTAACTACCATAATATTAATGACAGCAGGTAACTTCTACAGCTTGAACTGTTTCTATCATGTGATGTACATATTGCAAACTAAGATGTTACTAAAATATTGCAAATCTTTTGACTCACCCAACTATTTTGAAATCCAAATGTTATTCAGATAAACTTCATATGAGTTCGTGTTGATACTACATTTTCAAGTGTAAAAAATCAGGAAGAGGGTGTCGCACAGGGTAGAATATTAGTTGTAACTCTGTTCAATATAAAGATAAATAATATAACCAAGAAGTTGTCACCTGGAATTGAGGGGTCACTCTATGTGGATGACCTCACATGATATGTTGCAAATCAAAATATATCCACTCAATTGAACGAAAATTGCAACTAGGACTAAAGAAAATCAGCAGATGGGCAACAGTAAATGGTTTCAGGTTCTCTGAAACAAAAACAAAATGTGTCCATTTTTGTCAAAAAAAAATTACATAATGACCCCAGTCTGAAACTCCATGGTGTAGAGATCCCAGTTATAGATGAGTGTAAATTTCTGGGGATAATATTTGACAAGAAACTGACCTTCATTCCACACTTAAAATATCTAAAAATGAAATGCAACAAAACATTACAGCTACTGTGTGTGGTGGCCCACAAAGAATGTAGAGCTGACCAAAATATGCTATTATTATTATATAGATCATTAATTAGATCTAAATTGGACTATGGCAGTATCATATACCGATCAGCTAGAAGGAGCTACTTGAAAACCCTCAACCCAATCTATCATGGAGGCTTAAGGCTAGTGCTTGGAGCATTTAGAACATCCCCAGCTGTGAGCCTATATGCAGAGGCTAATAAAGCTCCTGCAAATATTAGAAGCTACAAACTGGCCCTCCAGTACTATGTCAAATTAAAGTCATGTCCAACAAATCCAGCACACCATAAAGTTTTTCATCCCAAGTACAAAGAGCTATTCCAAGAATGAAAAAGCCATAAAACCCTTTTGGCCTCTGGATGGAAACATTTATTGAAGAAGTAGAAGTAGACCTGACTGAAATCCATAAAACAATCATACCAGATATTCCACCTTGGACTATAAGGACCCCAAACATAATCTTAACACTTCGTAAATTCCACAAAAATAAAACCCATCCACTAATTTTCCAAGAGGAACTAGAAAAAGTTAAGGAGAAATATCCTAAATACTTGCACATCTTCACTGATGGATCTAAAGTGGATAGAATAACAGGATGTGCTACAATACATAAAGGAAAGATTTTTAAAAAACATCTCCCAAATGATACCTCTATATTCAGTGCAGAAGCTTGTGCAATCAACATGGCTCTTGACGTCATCTCAGAATCAAGAAATAACAAATTAATCATCTTTTCAGATTCACTATCAGTATTGGAATCACTAAAAAACAGAAAATTTGATCACCCATTAATAATAAGAATACTTTGTAAATTGAAGAATTTATCAAATAACAATGATATACAGATATATTGAGTCCCAAGTCATACTGGCATCAGTGGAAATGACTAAGCAGATAAAGCAGCCAGGTCTACCATAAACCTAACCACTGAAAAGAAATTTAAAATACCACATACAGACTTTAAAATGAAAATAAATAGATACATACTACAGCAAAGACAACAATGCTGGAACAATAATGAAAGTAATAAATTATTAGAAATTAAACCCACACTGGGGGAATGGAAGCAAAGCTTGAAAAAAAAAAATGAAAACAAGAAATTACATTGTCGAGACTCCGGATAGGTCATACAAGGATAACACACTCTGATTTACCTGAAGGAAAACAATAACCAATGTGTTATGCATGCCAGACCAAATACACTGTGAAGCACATTCTCATCAAATGTACCGACCTAGCCCATATAAGAAAAACCTTCTATAGTGCAAACAATATGAAGGAACTGTTTCAAAACACTGAAATAAATAATGTGATATCATTTCTAAAAACAGTGAAGTTATACACAAAAATCTTTAAAAAAGAAATTTACAATAAGACCAAATTACTTCTATAAACCCTTTTTTTATTAGATATATTCTAACAAACTGATCCCTTCCCCAACCTGTTTCACAGATTCCCTACAAATAAACTCCTAATAAAAAACAAATAACCAACTAATTATCTAAAGTTTATCATTAATTCCTAAGACCTCTCCTTTGAATTTATTTTCAGACTTGTATCCTTAACTTGATTCGGCATAAAATGACCAATGAGGTTGATATGCTGTAAAACAAAAACAAACAAAACTCCTTATTTTTGTTGTTTACACATTTTGACCAGTACATCCTTCAACCTTCTTCAAATGTAATATGCACCTTGTTCTGGTTTACTTCTTCAAAATTCAAAGCAAAAACATATCAAACAGAATTTTTATGTGGAAATATTCTCAGATCTTTCACAGAACTCCATTTTGCATCTTGTTTCTTTTAAGAAGTTGAATTCCATGCTGTTCTGACTTATACATTCATCTGACATCTATCATCTATGCAATTTCCTTGATTTTTCTCAATTTCCAACAGTATTCTCAGTCTATAATTTTGACTTCATCCCAGTGAGTATAGTGTAAAAATGTCCCTTATCAAAATTATCGATGATATTTTAAAACTTATTAAGTAACTAATTATTACCAGTGATAAATATTTACAGATATATTTGAATTTCTACCATAATTTTTTAGAGAAGATAAAAGCATTGATTTTTATTAAAAAAAAAACCCAATCCTTTCAAATAAAACAGCACTTTAAAAAAAAAAGAATGGAAAAAATAAAAAGACAAACTTGCCTTGTGCATACAACTTAGAACTATTTATTACCATGTAAACGAAAATAAATAAAAAAGAGTCACAAAGTTTAGAAGAAAAACACTAGTTGCTAAAATTAATTGCTATTTTAGTGACTAGTTAAAAAAACTGAATAAAGTATCAATGATACAAATTGTTTCGAAAAAAAACACTGGGTCTCTCATGAATTACAAGGAACTGATATGTCTTCAACAAACAAAGGGGGTGGTATTTACAACTCAAAAAAAGGGGTGTTGTACGAATGGCAAAAAAGATTTGGAAGAGTCTCTTAGGTGAAAATTATCTCATGGGAAAACCTGTTCACTTTTCTGTCAAAAATACAGCAAATAATGCAGACACATGGGGTTCATTCAGCAATTCTTTCAGCACTTGTATAGGACAGTAAATTCAATTGTATGTCTCATGGTCTGAGTCGAGACAGCACAAATTCACATATATAGGTAACAGCATATTTCTCTTAGAAGAATACAGCATAGCAGGATAGTCTTGTTGACACTTTTTTGTTAAAGTAGAGAGTACAAATTCACAGATATAGGGAACAGCATATCATATTTCTCTAGGAGAGGTCCAGCACAGCAGCAAAATTCTTTGAGGGATTTACTCCCTATTCAATATTTTCCCTTAACTGTAGGGAACAGCAAGATTTAAAAACCAGCACATCCTGAGAAAATTCACAGGACTACAAAAATGATGTCTTCTCTGCTCTGTGGCTTCAGCCCAAAAGGATTATTCTCTCAGCAAGCGGTGTCTGTTCCAAAAAACTATATTGAAACTATACTTATATTTTCCCATATTGTGTATATAGTAGATTTTAATCTATATTCTCTATCAGTATGCTCTCTTTTTTTATTAATTGCGATTGAACATATATTTCTTATATATTTCTTATGTATAAATGTATATCTGCCTACCGTTTGCTTTTTTCTTCTATGATGTATCATAGGAAAAAGTAATGATTAAGATGAAACACTCTTAAAGAAAATGAAAATATAAATATCAATTACATCTAATACAGTTTTCTTTCTATCAATATAAAATGTATAACATATTTTTCCTTTTTAAGTAAATATATAGTGTTAAGTATAAAAAGTTGAATAAATTTGCCTTAAGAGAGCTTCAATGAATGCAATCATAAAGTTGTGCTGATAGCATGGAGTTCCTTGAGTCTTTTTTGCCATCTATCCCTACCATCCATTACTCCTGGCAGGTCTTCTGGGTCTGTACAGAGATGATATATATAAGTCCTTGATAGTCAGCCAACACTTGTAGGTCCATATGAAGGAATCCATAAAAGAACATCACTCATGAATTTGTCCTTGCTTTCCCTGTATGTCTTGGATGTTTTGTGAGAAGAGAAGTTGTACAGTTGCTGTTTTGTGAGGTGCTGCTTCCAGGATTTGTTCAAAATAGCATGTAGCATTCTTGAGTAGTTCCTATTTGGCTTTTTCTCAGTACATTTCATAAGAGTCTTGGTGGTGCACCTATACAGTAGTACTGACACAACCACAGCTTGGAAGAAATCCCATTTTATCTTATCAGAGAGATCAGATTTCCATATGATCAACAACCTGTCAACAGTAGTCCATGCTTTCCCTATACATATGATGACATCATTTTCTGTAGATGAGATATTGCTGCCAAGGTATGTAAATTGGTCTACTAATTTCAAAGGCTTGCCACATAAAGTGGAGATGGCTCCTTCTTGTTTAAAACACGTGAATTCTGTTTCATTTGCTTTTACATAGAGGTCAATGCTTCCTATTGCTTGCTTTAGGCTATGCTGCAGGGATTTAGTTTGGGCAAGTGTATTTGCAAGTAGTATTAGATCATCTATGTAGTCTGCATCTGTCATAGTTTCAGCAAGATATCATTTACTTCTTGTTTTTTTTAATGTGAAACCATTTTCTTTTATAAGGCAGATTATAATAAGATATGATACAAATGTATCTCCTTGCCAGGCTCCAGTGACAATGTTGAAGTTGGGCAACCATTACTTTTGTGTTTTTGTAGACATCATTATAGTGGTAAAAGTTTCTTTGAGCAGACCATATACTAGTAGTATTTGCTCCACCTTTCCTCTACACATGGAGTCAAATGCCTTGAAAAAATCTACAAACAATAGTGTTGTCTTGATTACTTTTTCCGTGTACTCCTTCAATGATTCAATGGATTATCAGAATCTGTGAAATTGTAGATCAATTTCTCGAAAATCTATTTTGAGTATTTCCTTGACTGCAGGTCAGATATGATTGAGAAGCAGGGCATTATAAATCTTAGCAGTTATATAGTAGTAAGAGTTATACCTCTGTAGTTCTTAGTGATTCTGAGGTTGCCCTTCTTAGTGGAGGATGCAGCCTTTTATTCATTTCTCTATTATGTTTTGTTTATGCACAGCCTTTCCTAATTGAAGAAATATGCTGTCAAATCTTCTTGTCTTTTATACTTCTGGAGGAATTTCATCAAAGCCAGCAGCTTTTCTTTTTTTTAATTTTTTTCAGTACTGCATTAAGTTCTTCCTCCATAAACTAAGTTTAATATCTAGTTGGGTATTGATAATGTTTTTGGTAGGTTTATGAATGATTTCAAGAGGTTTCTAAACAGAATCTTGAAATGTTTTTTCCACTTCTGTCGTCTTTCTTCTTGGCTGTCAGCTTTTAGTTTTACTCTTGAGAGGTTTTTCCTTTCACTTCATTTACTGTCTACCATGCTAATTATAATTGTCTATCTTCAACAGAATTTCTGATTTTATTGATTCAATGAATTCTAGTTATTCTTTTTGGTATGTTTTAGTTAATTCTCTCCGGGCTTTCTTAAGTTTCTGAGCATTGACGTTTGCTGGGTTTATTTTATTACGAAAGGATGCTTTTTTATGTTATCTTGTTTTTCTCTAAATGCTATTGACTACATTTGGCTCTTGGCTGCTGCTTCTATGTGGGTAGTAACAATTTATACCAAATAATTAATTTTCACAATTAAAGCACGTTGTATATCATAAATAGCTATAGATATAGAAGCTGTTGCATTGCACCATACCCCCCATTTACCTCTAGTCAGTCTACCATTGCAGTTTGCCTATGAAAAAATTAAAAACTAGTGACTTTATTTTGAAGAACATTAAGGTAGAAATTACATCAGTGGTTGAAACTTGAATTTAAATCACTGTTTATAACTGTCAAGTTGCAAGCAATCATTAATCTATTCATGATTAAAATGGCAAAATATGGTTTATACCATATTTTTGTCATTATTTCCCTTGGACATAGCTTAATCTCTATTAATAAATGGGAAGAGTTTGATGTAATGGTTAGTAATCTAGGCTAGATAACCCTTACTACTGAGTTCAATTCCCACTGGGTGCCTCATAACTCCGGCTTTGTGCCACAAAAAACAAAGCTTAGTAAATAAAATAAAATTTCTACATTATCTAAATTATCTTATTTAAATCTTCATTTTTATTATCGCATAAAGATCATCATACTACAATGTATCTAAAGCAGATAGAATTACTTGGGACAGTAGAGTTATTTAAAATAGAGATGACTGAATGCTTTATACAATGGAAAGTTAATGAAGTAATCAGATATGTAAACATAACCTAATTGGTCATGTATATTTATTTTAAAACAATTGGGAATGTTTTTTCAATTTTAACACTTGCTATAATAATCAAAATCAAAAAAATAATTAAAGCATTAAAGTAATAAATACAATCTATAAAGAAAAGTGTTTGGAATATAATTTTGCACAGATAAATTTCTTTTCCAATGTAACTTTGATTTTATTTCAGACTTTATGTATATGTATCTATACTAATAATTAAGAATAATTTGTTTGTCAGTTCTCTATTAATAGCCAAGTAGTTGATATAAGTTAGCAATTTTGGTAAACATATTTATTGGAACCAAGTGAAGATTTTAATGTATAAAATATATTTTGTTACTTATGGAATAAGTGATGGGATTTCTAAAGATAAACTATAGTCAGTGGGAAGCCATGTTGCGGCAAGACAAACAATCAGAAGGAATTTAAATTTCCAAAAAATGAACTGTATTACTAAAATAATAATTCACATTTAACTGAGCATTACTTATTAGGTTTACAGTTAGTTCCTCCAGTTAGATATTTAAAATAATTACCTTGCATTATTACCAATAGGATTAATAATCCAGATTTTAAGAAGTGTTTGAATTGATAAATATCCTTCACTTGAATGAAAAAAATATTTTTCAACAAAACCCTGTCAAATTTTTAACAGGACAATATCAATTTCATGTGATAATATGGAATATAATATCAAAAATACTATTTATCATTTTTTTTAGGAGGGTTGATCTTTTATTGTATCAATTACTATTAATAACTATTCAGGGTGAGTTATTAATTGACAATAAACATTTTAAAATAGGCAATAAACATTTTTAAAATGTTTAGAAAAATAAGTAGAAGGGATTTTTTTCACTTGTCTGTTAGTATCAAAATCTAAGGCTTGAGTACTTCAGCTAGTTAACAATAATTGGCAAATAACAAGATGTAAGTTAACTTCAAAAAATAAAACTTCCACTTTAGTTAAACTCATTTCTCCAAGTTTGTATTTTATTTCTGTATATAATTTTATCAAAATTTCACTTTATTACTAAAATGATATTAAAAACTAATATATATTTTTTATTCTTATTTGTTTGAATAAACTAACTTGTATACAATCATAAGTGTACCAATTTAATTTTCTCTAAGAAATATGATTTGAATTTGAATTTCTTGAAAAGACAAATTATATTTAATACTTTTACTACAAATAAATATTATGGCTATCAAGTTTAATATAAGGATAATAGATACAAATGCATTAAAAAAAATGTATGTTTTTTTTTTTTTGGTGGGGGTTCTCTCACTGTTTTCAAAAATGAATTATCAGTAGAAATACATGGAAATAATTATTCAAGTTTGGAAATTATAGAAAAATACTTAAGCTATTTTAGGGAATTAATAGGAAAAAAATGTCTTTGTAATTTTCCTTCATAGTTTAAAAGCTTGAAGCTCCTTAAGTGGGATTTTAAACATAAGAAACATACCCTTTCCCCAGTGCAGATATGATGATGATCATCATTTATGATGATGATGATGATGATTAAATCATGAAAGAAAAGGAAAAATGTATCATATTTTAGCAATATCCAGCAGCCAAGTGAGTTATACTTGATGTTATGTACCCAATGCTCTGTGGTTCAGCCAGAGTTGAGTCAAAATGGAAAACTGAAGCCCTGTTTATAGCATTTGGTTGTGATGCCTGTCAGAGCAGGCATACAGAGTCAGCTAGCAAAGAGAGAATAAAAAACAAGATAGCTTCCCTATTCTCCTCAACTGTAGTTCATTATATAAGTTCTTCTAAAACACACTTTTCATTGGATTATTTGTAAAGCAAACTTGACAAAGCTTTAAAAAATAGTAGGCTTTTAAAAAATTCTTTTTCCAAAATATCTGTTTAATTAAACATAGATCAGTGTGAATTCATGATTTTGAAAATGACTATCTTTTTAAGCTACAATTTATGAACAGATATGAATTAGTAAGAATATTTACGTGTTGTTTTTCATAAAATATCCCACAAATATTGTTTTATTTTAAAAGAAAAATTTTGCAATGATTTTTATTTATTTATCTTTTATTTTTACTTATTATTATTATTATTATTATTATTTTACCCCTTAGAGAGTTTTTCACACTAGCGTTAACTGATGGTCTTCTACTGGAGTTTGAGAGACAGCAAATCTCTTCAAGTCTCCAGGACTCTTCTCAGTATTATGGCCAATCTTAATAATGTTTCGATGGTCTCCAAGCATGCTCTTATTGTCAATTCCTCCAGTCCCTTTACCAATCCTTTAGTGACTGTATCAAGAGCACCAATTACAATTGGTAGCACTGTCACTTTCATGTTCTATAGTTTTTCAGTTCCCTAACAAGGTCTAGGTACTTATCTCTCTTTTCACTTTCTTTCAGTTTTACTCTGAGGTCTGCCTGAATGGCAAAGTCCACAATTCAGTATGTTCTCTCTTTTTTTTTTGTTGACTATTACTAAATCTGGTTGGTTAGGAGATCCGTTTGCATCTCAAAATCCCAGAGAACTTTGTGCGACTCATTCTCCAGAACAGGTTCTGGATTGTACATATACCACGTGTTTGTATGGTCAAATTTCAATTTCTAGGATAATTCTCAGTGGATCACCTTTCCCATCCAGTTGTGTCAAGTCTTTTACTCTTTTTGCTCTAGTTTGCTGCATTTGCTTATTATGTGATTGATGGTTTCATCTCTATCACCACATAACCTACATTTGCTATTTTGTTGCATCTAATCTATTTTTACTTTAATATAGTTGGTCCTTATGGCATTGTTTTGTACTGCTATTAGAAGAGATTCAGTTTCTCTCTTAAGGTTTCTCTTTCTTAGCCATGTCCAAGTCTTCTTGTGTGAGATTTCACATGTTTGCCACTTGAAATATTTTTACAATTGCTTTTTTTCCCATTTTTGTTTTCTACTTACTGTTGTTCTTTTGATCCTTGTGTTGTTTGTGTCTGCTGTAATTAGTCTTTCTTTGATCTTTTATATATAGTCTTTGAGTCGTCATATTGATGCATCAATGCTATCTTGAATGCTGGCAAGTCCTCATCTTCCTTCTTTTCTTGGCATATATAATCTGTCGATGTCATCTCCGGGATGTAAGGCCTTATACATTGTCATTTGTTTTTTTGTTCTCTGGTCCATTTGTTAAAGTTCTTCCCTTGTCCACTTCAAGAATGGTTCCAAGTATCTTACAAGGGGGAACAGCCTAGGCGTTTATCCTTTTGATGAGATTTCTGCAATATAATTTGGTTTCAAGTAGTTTTCTAGTTCTCCTGAGATAATCTTTTAAAATTTTTTTCATTCATCTGTGCTTGTTCGATGGTGTCTGCTTCCAATATTCCCAAGTACTTGTAAGTTTCCTTTTCTCCAAGCATTCTGATTTTTCTTGATTTGGCAGCTTTATTCCTTCAACCATTTGTCTTTGTCCGCTTCTCATTATCAGTATAGCACATTTTTCTATGCCAAATTCTATCCCTATATCCTGACTGTATATTCTCACTGCCTGTATTAGGGTTTCCAATCCGTTTTTCATTTTTGATGTCAACCATGTACATTAGGTGATCTTTTCTTCGGATTTAGTAAGTTTGTAGCAGCCTGTGCAATTCCTAAGTATATGACTGAGAGACATCATCATAATTACAAATAGCAATAGTGATTGCACATTTCCCTGGAATATACCTCACTGGATTTTCACCTCAGCTAAACTTTTTCCTCCTACTAATTCCACTCTCCAGTTTTTCATGGTTTCCTCAATATGACTTTGTTGAATAAGTTGTTCATTTTGAGACAGGCTATTATTCTGCTTTGTGGGACCATATTGTATGCCTTTTTACTGTTTACCTAGTCGGCTGGGGCTGTAGAATACACTGACTGCTTCTCTGCAGAAAGGTAAGACCCCCACCCCAACAAGTGTCCTAGATATGACACTAAACAATCTAATGGTGAGGTTTCAGTGATGCTGGGGCTTTGTGGAATGTGGAGTACCCCTTCATTGCCATTGCTCCCAAGTCCACTCTGGCTTGGAGTGGTAGCACCTGATAATAGAACTAAACTGTGGTGTCTTGAGTTTACTGTTTTTTTGCAGTTAAACTGCATATTTATGCTCAACTAAATTGTTTAAAATAGAACTGTTTTGACATTTAAACTAGATATCTACGCTAAACTGAATTGCTCAAAATAGAACTGTTTTAACCTCTAAACTGTGTACTTATGTTAAATTGAATTATCTGTTTTGACATTAACTCTGTGTATTGCTCAGTCAACTGGGGGTGTAGAATACAGCGACTGCACCTCTGCAGAGGGGTAAAACCCCCTCAACGAGTGTCCAGGATATGACACTAAACAATCTGATGGTGAGGTTCCAGTAATGCTGGGGCTTTGGAGAATGCAGAGCACCCCTTCATTGCCATTGCTTCCTGGTTCACTCTGGCCTGGAATGGTAGTACCTGATAGGGCCCCTATCTATGGGTTAAATAGAACTAAACTGCATACTTGTGCTAAACTGAATTTTTTGAAATAGAACTGACTAAACTGAATAGCTTGAAATAGAAATGTTTTTGACAATTAAACTGTGTACTTACATTTAAACAGTGTACTTATGTTAAACTGAATTGTTTAAAATGGAAATGTTTTTGATATTGAAAATATTTTTAATATAGAACGGTTTTGACATTTAACTGTGTGTAAACAAAATCTATACTTATAGTAAACTGAACTGGCTGAATTAGCTTGAAATAGAAATGTTTTTGACAATTAAACTCATGTTAAACTGAATTGTTTGAAATAGAACTGATTATTTGCATAAAAATGGAGTTGGCATTAAATATCCTATGAAGGTTGATATGCCATAAAACCCAAACAACCAACCAACCTTTTTATTGTCAATCCATACCATACCATACCTACATTTATTATTATTATTATCATTCAACATTAAAATATTTTCTTCTTTTTCAAAACAAAGTAAAAATGATTTTTATTTTCTCAAAAAATATTCAATTCTCAATGTAAAAAGTAAATCTATCTATCTATCTATCTATCAAGTATTTTTTGTTTTCTTTTATTTTTACCTATCATCAATTTCATTTTATTTTGTTTTGTTTTATTTTACTATATTAGCGATTTATATACTATCAAATCAGTACTGACAAGGTCACAATTTGAAAATATTTTGAAAGATTTTAACCTTACAAATTTATCTTATATTTTGCTTTTAATTTTTATTCAGATAAGATTGTTTCCTACTGAATAATACAAGTTAGATTTAGTTCAGGTAATGATGAATGGGTGAGTATATAGAAGTTGGTTATCTATGTATGAATTGTCATGTGTATTATTGATGACTGCAAATCCTACTTCAGTGCTTCATCCTGGCACAGTAGTAGCAAAGGCTGTTTGGTAGCTCTGGTAGGTTCAACCAAGCTACAAAAGTGTACTACCAACCCTACAGAAGGACTGATTCACAAACACAAGTACATGGTCTTATTCACTAGAGGTTGAACTAGATAAACTGGTAATTTAGTCCAGCTCACTTAGCCAGTTGGGTGGCATCAGAAATAGCTGAAACAAGGCAAAGAAAAAGAATAAATGGGTCTCAGTACCTTGCAGAACATTTGGACCATAGCAGACTTACACTACCACAAACACAAGAGAAGATAATGAAGTGGAGGAATTTTGTCAAGAACTAAAGGGAACATTGACACAGAAACCAACGTATAACATCATCATGGGTGATTTAATACAAAGGTCAGAAAAGGATGGCCAGACAAGGCATATGTTAAAAGATTTAGATTAGGAGAGAGGAACAAAAAAGAGAATTTTAGTAACTGTAGCTGAAGTGAAGAAACTGTATATTGAAAATAACCTATTCAGGAAAAGATCTGAACCTGGATGGCTCCTAATGTTCAGTACTGAAATGAAAACAAATATATCCTGGTCAATAAGCAACATATACTACAGGATGTCTTAGTCATTGTGCTATTTAACACTGGCAGTGATCATCACTACCTACAAGTGAAGATCATCATTGATGAGACCAGAGAGAAAAAACAACTGCATATCTCCTTGAAAAACTAATGTGTCAAGATTTTTGATGAGGTGGTATTGCAGAACATTATCAGGAAGGAATATTGGAGTCAGCTCAAAAGGATTGAGAAGGATTACAGTTTCTAATTGAAAAACTAAAAGTCTGCATCTGGAAGACAAAAACTGCTGGCCTACAGGAGTCCAATGAAAGAATCTCAGAAGAGATAAAGAAAATGATGGAAAGAAAGAAGAATATGAAGAGGAATATTAAAGACCAACTCAAATATTGTTCTCCATAAAGTGATAAAGCAATTTCTAAAGGGGGACCTTAAAAAATATGAAAGGAGGAAGCTACTGCAGGTTACAGAGCAGATGAAAAGTTTAAGGAAGTGCAGATGAAAGATGGCAGCTCTTAAGAACAAGGACGGGCACACAGTATGGGATAGAGGGAAAATAGAAGAGGTTTGAGAAACCTTTTGCATACACCTCTTTACTTTGTCTATGGCACTCCTCACTCCATTGCAATAAATATCTGAGGAGAGGCCATCAATCTTGGTAAGTGAAATTGAGAATGTCCTTTAGCTGATGAAAAGTGACAGAGTTCCAGGAAAAGATGGAGTAACAATAGAAATGTTAGAGTGCAGGGGAGCAATCACTCTACACTTCAACCGTTTTCTGAAGGGAGGAAAATATCCTCACTATGGAAGAAGTTGAATACCATTTTAGACACAAAAATGGTGATAAAGAAGATCTGAAAAATTATCATCCCATTTGCATTTATAAGGGTTTTCACCAAGGTCATAGTCACCAAACTGACAGAATATTTTGTTGACCAACAGGCTTCTGTGAGAACTATAGCATGATGGACCACATATTTACTCTAACACAGTTGAAAGAATGAGCAAATGAAGCCTCTTTACATCACTTTAGTTAATTATGAGAAGGCCTTCAACAACATAAAGATTAAATATTAAGTTTTCTGGTTTTCTGGCTGGATTAGACAATTTTTTTTCTGTTATCTAAATAGTTGTTATTTGTTCTATCAAAAAATTGAGCTAATATTAAATATTTTGCAATAACACAGTACTTATCATCATCATCATCATCATGTCGTGCTGGTAGTACGGATATCCCTGACCCTCTCTCGCCACTTTTCCCTATCGTTCATCGCCTCAGGCAGGTCTTCTGGACAACATCCCGTATCCTCATATAGTTGCTGAATGTACGTTCGTGCTGGTCGTCCTGCTTTTGCACGGCCATGTGTGGGGGTCCATAAGAGTACATCACTTATGAGTTTGTCCCTGCTTCTCCAGCAGTGTCCTGCATGTCTGGTTCGTCTAACTTGAATAGTTTTCGTGATAGGAGGCAGGTGGCCGTACAGTTGGTGTCTTGTGGGGTGTTGCCGCCAGGACTTGTTCAAGATTGCTCACAGCATTCTTGTGTAATTGCCGTCTAGCTTCTTCTCCAGCCATTTTGTTAGAGTCCATCTAGTGCATCCATATAGCAGTATCGATGCGACCGCTGCCTGGAAGAAACTGCGTTTCATTTTATCGGTTAGGTCTGATTTCCATATAATCGATAGCCTATTGATAGCTGTCCATGCTTTTGTTAACCTCGTGTCGATGTCCTTTTCGGTTGATGCGATGCTGCTTCCTAGGTAAGTGAATTTGTCAAATAGTTTAAGAGAGGCTCCGTCTAGAGTGGAGATGTCACCCATTTGATTATAGCACATATATTCCGTTTTGTGTGCATTGACATAGAGGCCTATGCCTGTGGCTGCTCATTCCAAACTATGCAGTAGTGTTTCGGCTTGGTTGGGTGTATTTGCCAGTATCGCTATGTCATCGGCATAGTCGGTGTCGGTAATTGTTTTTGCAGAGTACCTTCTGCTTCTTTTCTTTGTCAGCTCGAAGCCGTTCTCTCTGATTTTGTCAATCGATGTTCTAAGTATGTAGTCTAGACAAATGATAAAGAGGTATGGAGCTAGCGTGTCCCCTTGTAGTACTCCTGCTACAATATCGAAGTATTCTGTGTCTCCATCTGGTGATCGTACTTTTACTTTGGTGTTTCTATAGAGAATCGTTATTGCTGCTACAGTCAAAACTCCATATTATTCTGCATTTTCTTGTTTATGTTAAATATTTTCTAAATGTTAGACTGAAGATAAAATCAAGTAAGGATAACAGTTGATCCTATGCCATATCATCTTGATATAAAAGAAACAATTAGGAAAAATAAAACTAATTTTTCAATGTTTATTTATAATATGGTTGAGTGTAATAGATAATCTGATAAAATTTTTAAGATCTCCAGCTAAGTTTTGATATACCAGAATTGAAACATGTGTTGATGTCCAGGAAAGATATAAAGCATATTGTCACGTGGTCTACCACTGAGAGGAGAGAGATAAGGAATGTCCCCTACTCCTCTGTGTTTAAATTAGCAGGCCGCCTAAAGAATGATCGTTAAGAGAGCAGTAGGAATCTAGGTCAATTCCTCGCGGCCGAAGTAACAAATCCAGGTCAGAATGAAAGCCAACAGATGTTTGCACTCAGTGACTGGGTGAAAGAGATAGTAGTCCGAAAGAATCGCCTGACAGGGGAAGGAAGAAGATAGAGGCCAAATGATTGGCCAGAACCCTAAAGCGGAAATGGCACCTTCTTCCGTCAGCGGAAATAGGTGTAAAGAATATCAGTTTTGAAGAGAGATGTCGCCGTGAACAGATGGGGCGAATCTCGTGCCAAGCTCTGGGCGAAGAACCAGAACCGGGATTTGCAGGACAGTAGTTGAAGTGATAAGATATATTGAAACTACCGCTGAAATCCCCGGGGGAAGAAGCGGAAAGAATCTTGGACAAGAAGGACCTATGCCTTCAAGCCAAAGCTATATATATATATAAAGTCCACCAGCCCGTAAAAGAGAAAATACTCTCCGAAGGAACCCGTCAAAAAGATAAGTAAACATTAAGACTGTTTCTCCCTACACCCTTCTTAAGCATTGCAATTACTCTCTCTCTCTCTCTCTCTCTCTCTCAATTTAAAGAAACACTAAAGAAAAGGAAAAAAGGAAGAAAGACATTCATATCCGCTGATAATGTAGCCGACACGTTGAATATGTGTATCCGCATGTGTATTAAAAAGATGGTTATATTTTAATGTCCCCACGTGTTGAAGTTTGTTCATTGTGTTGTCTACTGTCAAGTTGTCTGTTTCATGTTTCTTTTTCAGCTTCTTTCGCCTCATGTTATTCTCGCCTAAATTGTCCTATTCTTTCCTTTAAAAATATTATACGGGAAACCGGAATTGTCGACTACTATAGTTAATATTATTATATTTAAATCTAGAGGCCCATATCTTCCTTTATCTTAGGGGTAGGAAGAGCTAGTGGTCTGGTGGGTTTGTGTGTAATGTGAAATTTGGAAACCCCTTGCCAGCGGCGGTCAGTCTAGCCCCAAATTAACCCCCACATAATATGACAGTTCCTATATGCCCGAGAAAGGACTCTGAACAAGGACTTATTCTACGAGGGATCAAGTGCCAGACCGCTCCGTCTTCACACGTGTGAAAAATAAATTCCCGTCTTGGGATTTTAATAATTTTGCCGTCACAATATCAATATAAAGTCTGAGTATTATTGATAGACTCCTTATTTTGGAATATCTGCACAAAATGATCTGTATATATTAGCTATATTGTTGTACATTTAACCTTGAGTAAATTGGAACTCAGTGTGTTGTAATCTTATTTTCTGTTAGTGTATTTGTATCCTAGCTGTCCCCATGAAAATTTCATAGAATACATGCTTAAGAACTACATAAACTTAAACTATGTATAACATTCTGAAATAAATCATTGTCAGTTGCTATTTCTATTTTAAAATTTGGTGAATTAATAGTAAAACATATACCTGAAAAAAAAAATGAATTAAATATAACCTCACAATAACAAAAATGAATGGAAAAGTTGAAGGTTTGTTCAGTGAAGTAAGTAATTCACTTTTGTTTATAAATAGATTTGTCTTATTTTTGAGAAAAAATTGAGCTGATGTTTTAGCTGGGTGGCTAATATTGCTACTTTACAAGAAGATCAGTTAAGAATGATCATAAAAGCTATAAAAAAACAATCACTTATTAAAAAAAGAAACATTAAAAATATGACTGAAAATTAACAATAGAACATAGTTATTCTCTTCCAATCTTAGTTTTTCTATTTTTTAATAAGCAATTTTTAAAGCAAAATATTCAAATTAGTTAACATAAATGCAAGTTAGGCAACACAAATTTATTCATAACCCCGACAAACCAACAAGTAGAGATATATATCAGCTCTCTCTCTCTCTCTCTCTCTCTATATATATATATATATATATATATTTGTACATGACACTTTTCTGTGTCAACTGAATATTCCATTACAGAGAGATGGGTAATGAATGAATTGAATAAGAAAATAAGTTATCTTAACACAATATTCTAGGGAGTAGCTCCAACTGAGCAGATGTTAACACAACCACAAAAAAGTTGTGATTAAAAAAAATTTCTTGACTAAATAAATGTAAACATATTAGTTTCTTTTTCTAAAACAACCATCCTATACAAATTCTTCTATATCTGAATTTTTTACAGGTAACAATTAGTACATATATAATGTCACATTATGTTTCATATCAAGTTATTAATTAAGATATTTATGGATCATGGTCAAATTTAACCACAAAACCACATTTACTAGATTTAATTTTGATGCTAGTATGCGAATCACTGGATTAATGAATATTGCATTAATCTGATTCTGGATCAAAATATATTTCTGTATGGTTCTTGTCATCTCAGACTTTTGATCTAAGCATATCACTTTTTTTCATATTCAAAGTACAAAAGAAACTTTGTTTAATCTGATATAGAACTATACTAGTGGAACACCCAGTGAGAATACAACTCACTTTATTAGCTATGGTTAATGGAAGGTGTTCAGAATAGATTAGTTTATTATTTATTATACATATTGATGAATTAATGCTTATCGATGCTAAACCAAAATAATGTTTTCTCTTTGATTGAAGACGTATGAACTAAAATTAGAAAAAAAGGAGTTGGTGGGTGTCATGACATGAGTTACCTTCCCTTGGAAGAAGCAGTTACTTCCCTTGTTTGAATAAAATAGAGGGCCTCATCAGTATACACTCAGTATACAGCGTCGCACCTAAAAGCTAAAACATGCCTCGTCGTTATCTATCGCTTTTCTTTTATACCTACTAACAAATACTATAACATGGTGGCAGCGGTAAAAGACAAACATGGAATATTACACAGAAAGTAAAAAGACAACAGGAGAGTGATTTTAAAGTCTGGCGACATTTTATTCTTCTTACTGGCTTTTGTGAAACAAGAAGCTCCCACGTGCGTTTAAAAAAAAATGCCATATTGGAATTTTTCTGCTAAAACCATGAGTTATATCTCAAACTTCTTTTTCAAGTACTTGTATTGTTTAAAATAATTATAGCAATAATGTCTAACCATACCTGTGAACCATTTACGTGCTGGGAAACGCTGTTGTATTTTGACCTTCAACCCAGCCAAACATGCCATTCCAAAGTGATGCACCGGAAGGAAGTGACACATTCCAATGGCCAGTAATCGAAAGAGATTGCGTGGGTGGATTTAGCTGATGAAATGGGACAAGGTAAAAGCCATGATACACTCATAGACTGATGCACCGGAAGAGAGTGACCTCTGAACTGCATGACAGTTATTTCCGCTTGATGACAATCAAACATGCCATTCCAAAGATTGAGTGGGCAATTGAGAGGGCGTTGAACTATTATATAACTCGGTCAAGACAAGAAGTCACACAGTTAGAGATCAGACGGAGTTAGAGACGAGATGTGGTAGGGAAAGCCACACCAGGCCGAAGGGGCTCTCAGGGCCCCCGATTGAGTTGGGGTCCAGAGAAGTTGCTGATAAGATGTGGTAGAGAAAGCCCGGCAGAGGAAGCCCTTGGGGCCCTCGATGAGTTGGGGATCAGAGACGTCGGAGACAAGATGTGGTAGGGAAACCCACACCCGGCCAAAGGGGCCCTCGGGACCCCCCGATGGAGTTTTGGAGACCAGTTGGTGATAAGATGCAGTAAAGAAAACCATCATCCAGCAGAGAGCTGAGCCTCTGGGCCTCCGGTTGAGCAGCCCTGGAGAACGAGAAAGACACAACGCTGACGGCCATAATAGTGGGGGTCAATATATTGCAGTTCTGTTCGGTCTCCAACTCCCTCTCACACACAAACCTTTAAAATAAAGAAGAGGTATATTTTGTTAAAGAAGTTTCCCTCGTCTGTTTATTTATTGTGTCGTTATGATTCTGCATGTATATGTAGATGTATATGCATATGACTATATAACAACGCCAAATTTAGTGGAATCCCTGAAATTTTTCAAGCAACAGTGTGAGTTATCCTGCGTGAAGGGCATTGCTGAGAACAAAGAAGATGACCACATTCTTTTGTTATTTGGAAAAGAAGGTTTAAGATAGTATAACTCATGGTCATTCGGAAACGATGCCGACAGACGCAACCCAGTGGTGATTTGGGAAAAGTTTCTAAATAGAGCCACAAGTTAACTTTCAGATTGCACGCTTTTGCTTACAAAATTACTCGCAGAAAGAAACAGAGAACATTGACGATTTTCTGGTGAGATGTAAGCTTCAGGCGCAAAAATGCAAGTTCAGAGATGAACGTGAGATTGAAGAAAGAATAATTGACCAGATTATTGCCGGAACAAAATTCCCAGAACTACAGAAATAGTTTCTCAGCAAGAACGAGGCAATGTCCATATCAGAAGTACTCAACACGTGTAGAAGTTACGAGGCTTCAATTAACTACATGAGACAAATGAGCGAGCTACAAGGGAAATGCGACAACCAAATAAGTGCAATAAAGCACAGACTTGAGGACACAGACAACTGTGGTAAATGTGGATTTAACCATACAAATGGTAACTACTCAACTCGAAGCAGCACTCCCTCAGCATGTGCACGCAAGAACCGGTGGGCTAGGATCTGCCACAAAAAAAAATCAAGAAAAAAATGGACAGGCAGCCTCAGACTAACAGGTCTACCAAACCAAAAGATTTCGTACTAGTGCAGTATGCGCATAAAAACCTCCAGAACTCCATTAACGTTCAGGACCAGGTAGCGGACGAATTCGAGAAAATGTCTTTTTATTCAATGGAAGACCGCCGAAAAAAGTGCTCCCGAGCAGAGGCATTTATTTGCCTCATTGGACATTATTTTACTAAACAGGAAAGGTGCCCACGAATTAAAAATCAAAGTGGACACAGGCGCGGAGGGAAATACACATCCCAGCAAATGTTTCCAGAACATGTAAACCAGAATGGACGACTACGTCCTGGCACAATACAGAAAGAAGCAGCTGTGCTTATGGCATACAACAAGTCTAGTATACCACAGCATGGATCCACAAATTCAATGTGCCTACGAGGGTGAATGGAGGCTCGTGAAATTCTACATAGTGACCTCCAATGGACCTACTATACTAGGTTTACCCTCCCTTCAGGACTTAAGACTGGTTACCATTCAGAGAACAAAGTGTGCCCCAGTCAATCATGAAACAAGCACCCCAGTTATTCCACCAAACAACTCCACAAAAGACCTGATTGAAGCATATCCGGATCAATTTGATCAAATTGGTAACTTCGCAGGGGAGTACCACATCGTACTTCGACCAAACAAACATCCAATAGTTCATGCACCCAGGAAATGCCCCATCCATATGAGGGACGAAGTAAAGACAGAACTAAATGAGATGATATCGCAAGGAATAATCCAGAAAGTCGATGAACCAACAGATTGAGTTAGCAGCATTGTGCTTAGACCCCAAAGATCTAAATAAGGCCATCATGCGTTGCTACTACAAAACTCCAACTATGAAAGAGCTCTCACACAAACTGTCCAGTGCCAAATTCTTTTCCGAGCTGGATGCAAGAAATGGTTACAGGTCAGTCAAGCTTGACAGGGAATCACAGTTGTT
Source organism: Sepioteuthis lessoniana (assembly GCA_963585895.1). Classification (NCBI taxonomy): domain Eukaryota; kingdom Metazoa; phylum Mollusca; class Cephalopoda; order Myopsida; family Loliginidae; genus Sepioteuthis; species Sepioteuthis lessoniana. Next base: position 31,191,820 of record OY757938.1, read on the forward strand.
AACTAGTTTCAATTCTCCCTTTGGAAGGTATTGTTTCCAAAGGATGCCCTTTGGCCTAATTATGTCTCAGGATGTGTTCCAGTAGAGGATGGACATGATAATAGGACAGTGTACTGGAGCTTTAGCGTTGATCGATGACGTTATTATCCATGGAAAAAGCAAAGAGGGGCACGACCTCAACTTGCGAAAGCTGATGGAGACAGCACAAACTGCAGGACTAACATTTAACAGTAACAAATGTGCTATTAACCAGGAGCAAGTCGGATTCTTCGGTGCTATATTCGACAAGAACGGAATACACCCAGATCCCCAAAAAGTGGAGGAAATAAAATCACTCTCCAGTCCAACTAATGTTACAGAGCTACAGAAGGTACTAGGAATTATTACCTATATGGCACCATTCATTCCTAGGCTGTCAAACCTAACAGCAAACCTCAGGGAACTCCTAAGAAAAGATACTGACTATGGTTGGAACAAGAGCCACCAGAAGTCGCTGCAAGAAATAAAGGATTTAATATGCAAGGAAATGTTACAACACTATTACGACTCTTCTAAAAAGTCCGTAATACAAGTAGACACATCATCGAGAGACTTGGGAGCAGCCCTAATCCAAGAAGGCAAACCCATGGCTTTTGATTCAAAATCCCGAACCGAAACAGAGCAGCGCTACGCCAATATCGAGTGAGTGCTCTTAGCTGTTGTATTCGGATGCGAACGATTTCGCACATACATTTACGGATGTGTATTTGAAGTTGAGAGTGACCACAGGCCCTTGGGAATGATTTGCCTTAAGAACCTAACAGCAGCGTCTCTCTGACTTCAACGGATGTTGTTAAGACTCCAAGAGTATGACATGGTCATCAAATATTGACCAGGCAAAGAGATGCTATTGGCAGATGGACTATCCAAACTTCCAAACAAAAAAAACCCGAAGAAGTCATTGACTTAGACGTTAAAGTAGACTTTGTACAGTTCTCGACTGAAAAATTAACTCAGATCCGTCAAGCAACCAATGCCGACCCAATATTGTGTAAATTAGGGGTACCGATTCTTCAAGGCTTGCCAGAATCTCGCAGAGAACTAACTACACAAAGACCTTCAACCCTACTGGTCATATCGAGATGAACTCTCTATTGAGAATGGCATTTTGCTTAAAAGAGACGGGATACTGATCCCCAAATCAATGCAGACCGAAACATTGGAAAAAATTCATTATGGTCACCAAGGAAGCGACAAATGCAAGCTCAGGGCAAAAACGTGTTTTCTGGAGTGGCATAAACAGCGACATAGACAAGATAGTGCAGCAATGCGTCATCTGTCAAGAACACCAGAAATCCCAATCTGCAGAGTCCCTAATGCCACATGAGATACCAGTAGGACCATGGCAAATCGTGGCTACTGATATTTTCAACCTCAACTGGCACAATTACCTCCTCATTGTGGACTGCTATTTAAAATACCCCTTCACGGCTTATCCACGACAATGGACCCCACTTTAGCTCTCAGCAGTTTAAAGAATTTGCTAAAGGATGGAATTTTGAGCACATCACCTCTTCTCCGAAATACACCTAATCAAACGGCATGGCAGAATAGTGCATACAGACCATCAAGGGAGCCATGAAGAAGGCCATACTAGGCAACCACGACATAGACATGAGTCTGCTGTGTCTCCCATCAACTCCAATGGATCATGTAATCCCACCCCCGGGAGAACTACTATTCAATCAGAAGCTGGTCAGCAATCTTCCCCTAAAATGCACCAACAAAAATGCCCGAAAAGAGGAAATTCAGGAGCGCCTACTCCATAGACAGTTGTTGCAGAAAAAATAACATGACCAACATGCAAAGGATCTATTCAACTTCAACACAGGGCAACTGGTGAGAGTACATGATTATGATACGAGGAAGTGGACTTGTCAGACAAGCATACACGGAACCATGATCCTGCATCATCAAAACCCCAACAGGACAGGTTCTTCGCAGAAACCATAGACATCTCAAAGAAGATGTCAGCAATTCTAATAAGACACTGACGTTTCTACATAAGACATCCACACATCACACTGAGCCTTCCCCCCTAACATTCTAAACACACATCCTGCAGAAAAACCCAAAATACGCACTGACATCCACATGCCATCTGAAGTAACACACAGACATGCACATCAAATGCAGCCAGGTGGTAACACACCATCAGAAACAATTACTAGATCGGGTCGTGTCATAAAACCTCCCAAAAAGTACAACCTCTAGAAAGTGTTCATACAAAGCTTTTTTTTTCCGTGAACTAACTGAACCCTGCCTGAACCATCTTTCTTATGAAAGAGGGATGTCATGATATGAGTAACCTTCCCTTGGAAGAAGCAGTTACTTCCCTTGTTTGAATAAAATAGAGGGCCTCATCAGTATACACTCAGTATACAGCGTCGCACCTAAAAGCTAAAACATGCCTCGTCGTTGTGTATCACTTTTCTTGTATACCTATTAACAAATACTATAACAGTGGGGTCATCTTATTTCGATACCTCTCATTTGTCTGACCATCATAAAGCAATGTCAAATGAATAGTTTAAGAAAAAAAGAAAGAAAATATCAAGGTATTGTCAATCTGAATTTAGGATTATCTCCCCTAATATTTAATTAATTTATTTTAGTTTTCTTTTTGTTTATAATCATCATTTTATCTTATTCATTTCTTCATGTTTAAAGCTTGTAAACTAGATAAATTATCCTTTTCTTGAGCTAAGGTTACTATTATATTTGTCAACTTCTGAAATAATAATTATTAACAAGAAAAATCTTTTAATACAGTCAACAATTTGCAAATATGACAGAAAAGGAAGAAACTGAGTGCTGATAAATCTTAGAACTCAATAATAAGTGCCTGGTTGAAAATACTCATTACTATATTTTCATCTACAAAAAATAAGATTTTGATTCCACCAATAAAAAATCAACATTTTTTTAGCCAAACAAAACAAGAGTCTGAGTATCTTGATGTTTATTTAAATTGCAATTTAAAGTTTTGCCAAAAATTTTGACAATTACAGCTATAATATTCTATCTAAATTTATCTCTAAGTCACATACATGCCTTAATCTGCATTTACATATTGTCCTATCCATATATTCATTAATAATTTCTCTCTTCTTATATTATTTAGATCATTGCTGCCATGATTATTGCAATAGTAGCATTGGACATTTTCTTGTACAGTCATGTTATCTCCACTCCATCACCAGGGACTGATCTATGAAACTATTGAAGCTTAAGCTTTAAGGTTCCTAAACCTGAAGTTGCTCCAGAAGTGATTTTGTCCACATTGCTTAAAGAATTTGGGTTCTACAGTATGAGAAAAGATTTTAAATAAACGCTGCATGCCATCTGAAGTAACTTACAAAGAGTAAGTAATAATAATAATAATAATAATAATAATATAGTATAAATCAATACAAAATAATAGTTAAAATAAAAACTCAGAGGTTGGTAGAGTTGTAAAATCTACCCTCTGCCTCAATAGTTCAAGCTTAAGGACCCCAAAATATGTAGATCCCCCGCTACTTATAACTGACCCTTCTCTTTTCTCTCAAAGGCATGGGGTTGGTATTGGCTCCTTGTTTTGAATTCAGATTTTTCCTTCTCCTAGATTTCTTTTCAACCAACCCTGGTCTTCTGTTCTATTTCTAGAGGGAGAAGAAATGGATTCATGTTTCTCCTAAGAACATTAGTGCAAAGTGACTGTAAACAGCCTCAGCTGGAATTTGAACTAATTCCATTTTTCTTGCCAATAAACATTACATCACACACACATCCACTTAGGTAGACATCAAAATATGGTGGTGTATAGGGTATTCGAACATGGGTAATACTTCAGTTAGAGTAGAATATTAAAACCATGATAAGAAATGGTCATCAATTGTATCTATTCATTTTCTCAGTGTCCAACTCTTTTTCCTTTAAATAGAGTCATTTTTTATTCAAGCCATCTCTTCATCCCAAGTCCTGAGGTGATAATAGAGATGACAGGTGTAAATATGCAAGCAGTTGTAACTGCACACAAGCAGCAAGGCAGCTCGTGTTATAAGGACTTTCTTTCACTGAATAGATACAGCAGTAGAGTTCAGTAGTTCTATGAGCAAGTGAGCACTTGTAGTTGTGATTAGAATCAAACAAATCAGGGAAAACATTGGTGAGGATCACTTATTTTGCCCTTGTAATGTCGAATTTACACTTTCTGCTAGAAAAAATAACCTCAAAGAAGAACTCTGACCTGAAGTGAACACACCCTCCATTTGCCAACATTGGAGACTTGATGGAAACACAGTTGTCCAGAAAGAATGAGCTCTGCAAAATAGACAGTCTCTAAATCTTCTGAAGAACAATGATAAGAAGTAGATATCAGTTTTGTCGTGAAGACTTCTTTAGTGAATTGGATGGTATTCCAAAAAGAATGAATGATTGTCTTATCATGCAAATAATTCACTTTCTTCTGAATAAAATGTTATCATTGTCAGTGCATATGCTCTGATCATAACCAATTTAGATGACATCAAGGACAAGTTTTATGAGAAACTGTATTGTGTCATTGCTGTTGTTTCCACAGCTGATAAGCTCATTACCTTATAAGAGTTTTAATACAAGAGCTGATTCTGATGGCATCTCTTGAGATGGAGTAATTAGTGAACATGGGATTTTAAACAGCAATGGATGCCTACTTCCCTTGACCTGTGCATAGTTTCATGATTACCAAGACAGCCTCTTACTCAAAAGAAAATTTCATAGATGCCTTCTCACTCTAAATATTTGGTAGACACTATTTCATTGTCTGAAGAGCAAGACAGGATATATGTAATGACCAATCAGGGCAAAGTGCGGAGTGGTCTTCAGTATCTGCATCCATCATACAGACTGGAAAGGTTGTGAAGAACCTAAACACTAACAAAATCAAGAACAGAAGTAACTAAACTACTTTTTCAACATCTGAGAAAAATGCTTAGGATCTCTGTTTTTAAATGGTAAAATTTGCTGGGAGCAGGAACATTTTTCTGGGGTATGGATAACTTGTATCCATCTTCTAAAAACATAACAACTGATTTGATAAGAACTGTTTAGATATACAGAAAGAAAGAAAAATTTTTTCTGAAGCAAAACTCCTGATTTAGGCTCCATTACAGCTAAAAAAGATTGGCTTGTCTGAAAAAGTTTATAGGCAATTTTAGCTTCTATGGCAGTAGTTGCAGTTGTTCAAGGTATCAGAAAGATGTCTCAAATGCAAGCAAAGAGGCTAGTTGCAATCATCATGCAATGTCTGTCCTGTCTATCATTCCTGCTAGAATTCTTATCAATATCTTTATAGCTCATTTTGAGCTGGACATTCTATCAGGAAATCAGATTGGATTCTAAAAAGAATATAGAACTATCAATCTACAAATTATCAGATAGCTGCGAGAAGTTTCAAGTTAGCTGTTCATCATTTATGTCACTATAGCGCAAAACTTCTGATATAGTCAACAAAATGGTTTTGGGGAAATTATGGTATCATATAGATATCCAAGAAACTTTGCAATAATGCAACAGCTCCATGAAAGAATTCAGGTAAGAATCCAAGACAATAGATTTATTACCTGTAAGTTGGTAATAATTCCTTGATGTTTGCAACCATCTCACTGTCTTTATAAAAATACATCAGTTAGTAATAGGAAAGTGAGATGTGAACTGAAAATTACCATCAAAAGTGATAACTGAATGTTGTATATCTATATATTGCTAACACACTCTCTAGAAACATAATCATTAATATTGAAGTGAATTTAAGGATTACTTAATCCAATTCTACCTTTGGCAGATTATAGACAAATATTTGGAATTGAAGAAGCATCAACATAGAAACAATACTACAAACATACAGGGCAATGATATTCTCCTTATTCCCCTATTTATTCAAGGCTATTCAGTATTTATATTATCTTGATGCAATCCAAAATTTGTTGAGCAAAACATATAGCCTACATGCCAAACAAATGAATACCAAAGAAATTCTCATATAGAGAGATGCAACAGGCACACTGCTTGCATAGAAGACAGAAAAAGTGACACAAATGACAGCTTCAAAGCATTACAGGTCTTTAGCTTTGACCCAAATACAGTTCCACACAAGAAGCTCAAACCAGTAAACCCAAAAATCTACTACTGTCTTCTATTTATATTGCTAGAGATTTTTTTTCAGATTAAAATATATGAGCTGCTTTGCATTTCAACTCAAAAATCAAAAATAAGCCATGAAATTCTCACAGACTATTTTTTATCTACATTGATAATTAATAAATAGAAAGAGTTTGTTTGTCTGTCCTGTATATATCGTCAAATGTTTTTTTTGCAAATTTAACAAATTTTTCTAACTAAAATAATTATTCTCATATAATTGACTATTACTAATTAGGTTTATAGGTAGTTCTTCAAGATAGAAACATAAAATAATTCCATTCCATTATTTCTAAGTTAAGACAAACAAACCAGACAAAAACAAAAATATTCAAATCAATAGATCTTTTAAGTATCAATCACTTAACATAAAAATATATTTTACAAAACTTTGCAAAAATTTTTACAGAACAATATTAATTTAGTAAGATGATATAAAACATACAATTGATAAATGTCACTTATGTAATATGAATTTATCTTTTATGATAAAAATAGCATTTGTAATCATTTGTTGTAAAAGACTTATAGACATCAACTTGAAAAGAGTATAAATTAAACTGATTAAGAATAAAATAATAAAAAATGCAAAAAGATCAAAGAAAATAGATTGAAAACAAAAATAAATGATGAAAAAAATTGAATGCAAAGTTTAGAAATGTAAACAAAAATAAAAGCAATAAAATGTAAAAAGCAACAAAATAAAAAAAGGAAAGATGGCAAAGCTCAAATTTAGATAGATAAAAGAGAGAGAGAGAAGAATATAACAAAATTGATCATAAAAAGAAAAGAAAATTCATAATAAAGATGTAAAACAAAGAATAAAGAAAAATAGAAGAGTATTAAAATCATGCTTAAGGATGGTAATAAAGAGTAAATAAAAGAAAGAATAAGATGAAATTAAGAAATTATACAAACTCAGAAAGAGTGACAACAGAGAGAAATTGGATACAGGTAGTAAAGCAAGGGTCAGTATTAGGCGTTCCTTTGCCTGTGAGAAGGATTTTCACTGGGTGTCTCACTATTGTGGTCTCATGCCAAACTAACTATAGCTCTGTTTCGACTAGTCTGAGAAAGAAAGAAATTTGAAGGAAACAAAGAAAAAAGACAAGAAAGAAAAAAGATAAATCAATAAGATATTAATTAATATTTAAAAAAAAAGCATTTTAGGCTTCTATTCTTATAATCAATCATTTTAGCTTCCTTTTTCTTTTCTTTTTATTACTTTACACAATCTTTTTTGCATTTTTTATTCTAATATTTCTTATACTATCTTATTAGAAATGTTTTCTTATTTTTAACTTAATATTGTTATTTTTCTTCCCTGTTTGTTTTTTCTTATTTTTTCCTATACATTTTTTTTTCCTTTACTGTTAATTTAGCTTTATTTTGTCCCTTTTTATTTGATATTCAATCATTGTTTTTCTCCTGATTTTTAGTTCTTCAGTTTCAATGTATTTACTTAAATGCTTTGATTTTCAGATTTTTTTTTATTTGAATCTTGTTTGTTGTTTATATTCTTAGTTTTAGTTTTACTTATTCATTTATCGAAGTTTTTCCTTTCATATTTTTATTTTCCTGATATTTCTCAACTTTTAATCATTTATTTTCTGTTCTTTAAACATCTTTTTGTTTTTATTTGTACAAAATAAGTATTCTTATATAGTGTATTTCTTTATTTTTCTCTCTTTGTTTTTAAACATGGATTGTAATCAATTTTTTTTCAGAGCCAGTTTTTAAAGAGAAATAAGAATAAAATAACCAATTATCAATAAAATTGAAAAAATACAATTTTTTTCCTTATTTTTATAGAACAAAATGTTGATTAAGATCAAAGGGAATTATCTTCACATTTTACTTCAGTAAAATATGTAATTGAAAATATCTAAATCCTTAAAGTGTTTGATTAAAAATTATTTTTGAAATTTTGGTTTTCTATCCTTTTATCTGGGAACTAAAAATAATCTGCTAGCTAAAAGTAATTTAAACATAAATAAATTATGGGAATTTATTTTTAAAACTTAGAATAACAAATTTCTATTTTTAATACATCACCAGACAATGCATATTTAACATTGAAAAATTATAGAGTTTAGTTTATCAAGTTTAACATAAATTTTTATTTCATGTACACTCACATATATATATGTGAGTGTATGTGCATGCATACACATTGCATTTTATATGTAGAGTATCTGATTTTTTTAGATTTTATTAATATTACACTTCCTAATAAGAATAAATTTGTATACTATCTAGTGAATATTTAATACAAGCTGAAATACCTGCCTACACTAGGCTTATATCAAAGATACAAGATTCTTAAAATCCTAACTTATTTCATTATTCTAAACAATATCTATTTCAGAATCTTTGTCATTAATCAAAATTTTACACCAAATACCCACAAATGGTAATTATTATTGTAAAATATGAATAGTTACAGAGATTTTTCGTATTATATCTTTTATATCTTTATACAAAGTTCAGTAAAAAGTTTAAGATTTTTATAGAAATATTTTTGAATATTAGTGAGTGACATTAAATCATTTTTGTTTTTGTCTGGATTGTTAATTCTAAGCAATAACTTAAAGACTACCTATAAACTTAATTAGCAATGCTTGATTAAATTTGAATAATTATTTTAGTAAGACATATTAATCTTTATTCTTTGTAGTTTGGAGGTTTTACTTTTGTATAAAGAGTTATATCTGGGAGCAAAATGGTTTCTTACTGATTATTGTTTACTGTCAAAGACCTCCTCTCAATGAGAACCTCTATTTCCCCATTTGGAGCAGAAATGAGTTTTTATGTTAAAACCTTTCACTTTGTCCAATAAGCATGCATACTAAATTTGATAGCTGTATGAGGGTTGGCTGAAAAGTTCATTGGCTAACCAAGATAATCTCATGGAATGTAACCAAATAAGGTTTATTTTTCAACATAGACTCACTTGTGGTCCACACATTTATTTCATCGGTATGGCAGTGCTTAGATCCTATTGGTAAAAAAGTTATCAACAGTAGATGTCATCATATGAACTTTTCAATACATGAAATCATTTAACTATCTACAGATGAAAGACAAATAAACTTTTCAAATTATTGATATAAACTTAATAAAGATACTCTTGTCATAAATGAAATAGCCCAAAATTCCCACAAAACTTTTGGATTTAAACTTCTGACATAGCTGTTATAGAACAAAAATAGCCTGTTGTATAGAGCTATGTTTAATATGCTTTTCTTTTTTTACAGAAAGTCATCTAACTTGGAATACTATCAGTTCTGTGTTTTTTCAACATTCTGGCTATAAAAATGCATTAATGCCTGGCAATAGGAATTAAGAATAAATCCTATTTTGTAAAGTTTCTCTCTTCTTATCTTTATAATATGGAAGCATTCATTTTTGTCCTCATGTTATTATCATAACTTGATCTAAAAACTGAGTAATGTGAAACATGTGGCATGATATATATATATATATATATATATATATATATGTGTGTGTGTGTGTGTGTGTGTGTGTGTGTGTGTGAGAGAGAGAGAGAGAGAGGTATGTTCAAAAAGTATGCAGACTGATGCTGTATTTATCAAGATAAAGATGAGTAATGGAGAAAATATTATTTTTCTTCAAAATGTTCCCCTTAGCATTTAACATACTTTTTCCAGTACATTTTTCATTGATCCAAACTCACCTGAAACTCCTCCTTTGACATAATGAGAAGCTGTACCATTATATTTCTTTTAATGTCCTGGAAATAGACTTTCAATTTAGGAAATAAGAAAAAGTCACAGAGAGCTGAAGGTCTGGTGAAGATGAATTGTGTTGTACTTGCACAATACTGTGTTTTGACAAAAACTCCTGATCAAAAATATCATTATTGACACTTACGTCTAGAAATCAACACGAAGTTGCTCAGCACATGTCTTCTTATGAATTTAGAATTTTAATAATTAAGAAATTAAAGTTGAGATACTTTTTCACCACACTTTGTGTATATATATGCTCATTAAGTCACATTGTTTTTATGTATAAGTAGATTATTTGCTATAAAATTCTACTTTTTTCTTATTATTCTTTTCTGACCTAAACTTTTACATTTTGCTGTGTTCCAGCTATGGAAAAGTAACATAAAGTTTTATATGTTTATTAGTCTTACTATGTTAGCTATCCAAATCTTAAACTTTTATCTGTCATAGACAGGTACTTCTGTAAGTAATATAATGTTAGCCTTTTTTTCTTTTGCTTTCTTTGTTTTCCTATTCTGAATATATCTTCAAAATTGAAGATTCTCACACAAAAAGATAAAACTAATCATAGATATATTCTAGCAAGGATCATGGCAACATCTCATATTATATTACCACAGCCTTGTCAAGAGATCAGACTACTAGGACTGTAAACCCTTTCTCTTATAGTCAGTCTTGTAACCAAGATTAACTGAAGCTTATATAAGGCACCAAGCAGAATTTGAATCTTGCCCATTGCCAAAACAATATTTTTTTAAGTATTCAAAAGCCAGTTGGCCAATATAATCAAAAGGTTACAAAATGACAAATGAAGGCTAAGATTAAGTTTTGGTTTCTTTGTTTAATGTCATATCAACCTTCATGGGTTATTTAATGCTAAAGCCATCCTCATTGAAGAACAGTAGTGGTACTATTTAAACCACAAATGGGGGGTGGATAAGAGGGTTCATATCTTTCCCAAGGGTATTAGTCTGAAAGAGAAAATAAGTGTGACTGGAGTTTGAACTTGCTTACTACAATGTTGCACTCCAGCACATTAGTCATGAAGACTCCAACATTCAGAAAGAATGGATGCTGTTTGCTTGAGAGAACAAATGAATTTTTACGAGAAAAGTGCAACCAATAAAATGTTGATCAGAATATCTTCAATAAAAGTAGTGATAGAAAAGAGACAAATTGGCAACATTCTGGTGATGGGAAAGTGGCTGAAGTAGCGAGATCATTTGCATACCAACAGTGAAAAAAATCGAAGCTTTTATTGTAAATATCATCATAGTTTTGATAGCTGGCATAAGTCACAAAACAATCAAGAACTCATAAGGGCCACTTGATGGTCATGGGGTCCTAAATAATCTCATATATTGCATATATCTTGAACTGGTTCTGCCAATAGATTTCAAATCTGAATATTTAAAAAAAATTACATATGATCATTAAAGTATTTGTTTGTTTGTGGCAAATAATTTGACTGAAAAGTGAGAAATTTAGGAATCTGCAAGAGACTGCCTTGGAAAGTTTATTGAAACATGTTCATTGAAGAGCAAAAAAGAAAACCCTAGTTAGTAATTAAAATAATAACTTCAAAAAATTAACCAATATTTTTTTCTAATACAATTTCAGTAAAATTTAAACAAGATATCAGTCTCCATCAAGTAAATGTGAATTAGAATGATATCTCAGCTCGGATAAGGGATTTTTTATTTGTTTTCTGTTCTTGTTAATGAAATCAATCTACTCTGCCATAATTGCCAAGGCAATAGCAAAATGGTGACTACAGCCTTGACCAATGTCGGTTCGTTTATTTGGAGTATAGTTAAGTTGTAATGAAAATTATTGTCTATATTGAATACAATCAATAAAATAAATGCATGGAATTGAACTATCTGTAATTTTGTTGATGTTAAAATACATAATTTTAGATCAGAAAGTGACTGAATATTATCATAAATATCCAAGTAGTCTATAGAAAATGAAAATTTTATTTTCATGAGGTACTATTATTACATTAAAAAATGCAATTGAAAATAAGCATTAATCTAAAAACATTTCCATTAATAATCAAGTTTTATAAAAAAAAGTCACTATTACATTTTGTCATAGGTAAATTATTATATATTAAGAATGCAAAAAAAATGCAATTCCTATTACACTGCAATACTCCTGCCAAAATATCTTGAAGGATTTCAGCTTATGTTACTAAACAACAGCTTGATAGTATTTGATGCTGTCTTGAAAAAAAAATAGTATTCAATGGCAATATTAAAAATTTAATCTTAGAAAATCTGGTTGAAAGATTTGGTTTGGTTTCTTTGTTTAATGACTTATCAATCTTCATGGGTTATTTAATACCAAAGCCATCAAATGTAGAAGAACAAATGGATTAATACCCTTTCACAAGGGAATTAATCATGGTTGTCAGTTAAATAACATATAAAACTACTTCAAATGTAAAAATAAAGGTATTCAAGGTATTAATAAAACTGGTCAACAAAAATAAATTTTTGAAATGGTATTGAGGCACCAAACATCTATTTTAGCTAATTTGAGAGCACTAAATCCAAAAATAATTTTACTTTTTCTTGGTTAGCATCTGTTTTTGCCTCATTTTTCAAAAAAATTTTATTAGTTTTCTCCTTTTTATTTTGTTTTCAATATGATATTGACCGATGGCTATATTTCTCAAAATAAAATCATAGAAACCTCTAAATTTGAATTTAAACCAACAAATATTGGTCTGCTTATTGAGAAATACTATTTTTGTTTTCAATATGATATTGACCGATGGCTATATTTCTCAAAATAAAATCATAGAAACCTCTAAATTTGAATTTAAACCAACAAATATTGGTCTGCTTATTGAGAAATACTATTTTTGCAATAACAATCAGACCGTAAATCTTTGAAAATAAAACAATTGAATATACCAAGACCAACAAGTATTTTCTTCAAATCATTTAATAAACTAACAGCAGAAATGAAACCTTTGTGAACATAAGAATTATTGTAAAATTTTTCTCTTTCTTGATTGTCAGTCATGTTCAATGTTATTTAAGTTCCTTTTGATACTCCAGCATCAGCCATCATTCATTTGTCCCACCATCCCTGGTAGTGCTCTTTCATTGTTTTGATATCATGATGTTCATCATGTTACAATGGAATAGGTGCATTCCATTGGGATGTCTTTAGTTGGACTTTCTTTCCAACAGTAAAAACAAAAGCTCACAATGTGCTTGCTTTCCTTCCATTGTGAAGAGACAAAAGTAATGGGATAAATTTATGAATATCAAACAGAAAATTTTAGGGTTTCATTTTTTTGATGTCACCTTAATCATCTGGTTTACTAATGTGAATTACTGATAAAGTTTATCAGATAATTTGAATTTTGGCAATAAATTGGAAAAATTCAGTACTTCTGTTTTAAATCTTTTGACTCAAAAACACTTTTTTTCTTCTAAAAATAATTCATTTCAGGTGGCTAACATAAATTTCTCAGTCTACCAGAAAATTGATGGGTTTCTACAACCTTTACTAACTAAATTTTGCTATCACCTAAGATCATAAATTGATCTTTTCTTCCAAAAATGAGCAATTACAGTACAGCAAAAATGGTAGCTAACCATGAAAAACAAAGATCATTTTCAGAATCATCAAATTAGCTAAAAAATAAAAAATGTTTTGTTTCTTGGCACCAAAAATTGTGTTGACCAGTGTAATATTTAATACTTCCATCACTGAATATTTCATAACCTAATTTTCTGAAATCAAATTTTATGTTATTCACTTATGGATTTTACAAATACTGGATTAACTATTTTTGTGAAGAGTACTATAAAGGAGTTTAAATTTAATTAAAATATTTGTATTTGTATCACAACTCAGCACATGAAATCAATGTATAAAATAAACATACAGTGTTCCAAAAATATGCAGCTACATTAGCCACAAGTACTATGTTTGGAATTTAATATGTTACAAGTACAGAAAGAAGAAAAGATCCTTTGTCCTAGCATTGAAATCTTTATTTTCCTTCTTCTGTGTGTGGTACTGAATTTCATCAAATAAGATAAACTCTCATCTCTTGACTGTCAGTACATGGTTCACTAAGTACATAGTTTTTTAGTTGAAAGTAAAACAAAAAAAAATAAATCGAAAAATAATGGATTAAAGAACTTTTGAAATAAATATGAGAATAAATAGCATATACACTAGTAAAAGAATTTAAAGGAAATCAGTCACTGGAAAAATTCAGAAGTTCATAAAATGGGTTCCACATCAACTTATAGAAAGGAACATTGATTAGCATTTTTAAAAAAATGAAAATTAAAAAATTACAGATAAACAAATGGCATAGAAAAATGAGCAATGCTAATAATGAGAAGCAGAAAAAACAAATAATAGAACTACTAAATCAAGAAAAAATCAGAACGCTCAGAGAAAAGGAAACTTATGAGTACTTGGAAATATTGAAAGGGGACACCATCAAACAAGAGGGGATGAAAGACAAAATTAAAAAAGAGTATCTCAAATGAATGAGAAAATTTCTCAAAACCAACCACTGCAGCAGAAATCTTATCAAAGGGATAAACACCTAAGCTGTCCACCTTGTAAAATACTTGGGACCATTCTTGAAATGTATGAGGGAGGAACTTCAACAAATGGACCAGAGGACAAGAAAGATAATGATTATGCACATGGTCATACATCTGAGTGGTGACATAAACAGACTATAATTGAAAAGAAAAAAAGGAGGAAGAGAACTTTCCAGCATGCATCATTACAAGAACTCAAAGACTACATAAAAAAGAACAAAGAAAGACTAATTACTGTGACCAAAAACAGCATAAACAACATAAAGATCAATAGAACAACATTAACTAGGAAACAGAAATGGAAAGATAATCAACTATATGGAGATTTCAAGCAACAAGCTGATGAAATCTCACATAAGAAAACCTGGATATGGCTAAGCAACTTTAAGAGAGAAGAGGAATCTCTTCTAACAGCAGCATGAAACAATGTCATAAAGACCAGCTATATTAAAGCAAAAATAGATAAGATGCAACAGAATTGCAAGTGTAGGTTATGTAGTGATAGAGATGAAATGATTAATCCTATAATAAGCAAAACTAGTGCAAAGAGAGTATAAGACAAGACATGACAGGGTGGAGAAGGTAATCTATTGGAAATTGAGCAAGAAATTAAAATTTGACCGTACTATCAAATGGTATTTGCACAAACCAAAATTCATCCTAGAGAATGAGATACAAAATTCTCTGGTATTTTGGGATACAAACAGATCACCTAATCCTGGCCAGTTAGCCAGACCTAGTGATAATTAACAAAAAAAAAAGAACCCGTCACATAGTAGACTTTGCTATCCTGACAGACCACAGAGTGAAAATCAAAGAAAAAAGAAGAGAGACAAGTACTTCGACCTTGCCAGAGAACTAAAGAAGCTATGGAACATGAAAGTGATGGTGATACCAATTGCATTTAGTGCACTAGGTAATTGAAGGACAAGCCAAGACCATCTTAACTTCATCATTACTAAGATTGCCAAGAATACTTAAAAGAGTTCTGGAGATTTGAGGAGTCACTCAGACTCCAGTGAAAGGCCCTCAGGTAATGCTGTGTGAGAAACTCACATTATTATTATAATTATTAATATTATTATTCAATATAGAAGAAGTCAGTTTAGCTAAAACAGTCTCTGGTTATAAAAATGGATTTATTACAAGAATCTATAATGAAGAAAATCATGGCTACATCTTGAATAGCCTTTAACTGTTCAATCTAAATGGAATCTACCAGGGAAAATATTCTTTTCCTTTGATGGATTGAAAGGGATTTTTTAAATTGTGGATTGCTGAAATCTGGATAAAATGTTATTACCCAACAATACAAACTAGCTCTTTTGAATGATATGTTAGAAAAAGCAAAAAAAAAAAACTTTTTTCTGATCAAGGAAGTTATCTGGTGATTTTGCTGCATGAAACATCCTCGTCTTTCAAAGGCAATGCAAAAAGCATTCATACTCTTGGAATGAAAAGTTCTTCCACATGTGGTGTATTTCGTAGATGTGTCACTTTCAGACATTTTCATTTGTTTTGTTCCATGCAACACTCCATGTATGATCTGGAGCTTCAATAAATTCAAAATATGAAAAATATCTTGAAAATGTCACTGAATTAAAACCAGGAATGAGCTTTAATATAAAATTTACCTAAAAAGTAACATAAGATTATAAACCAAATATGGAAAATAATTTGATGCATTGAATTTATATGAATAAAAAAGTTCTTTAAAAATGCAAGAAACTTTTGTATGAAGAATAGGATGAAAAGTGCCTTGTCATTTCCAGAACTGGGACAATTATGGCTCTTCACAGTTTCCTTTAACAGTAAAGTGAATTACCAGATTGTCCTTAGGTGAGATTATGGTGGGAATTCTAAATCATACTCCTTTTAGACTACCACCATAGCTAGAAAACCCAATCAATTCTGCTATTTTACATATGAGGGAGAAGTGGATTCATGTCTTTCTCAAGGGCATTAATGCAAAGGGAATGCAAACAACTTCAGCATTAATTCAAACTCAGCTCATCCATAACCATTATGCTACTCATGCATCTCATCAACTTAATCATCACAAAAAAACTCAGATTTTTATTATTATTCATTCTGTTAATTTAAAATAAAGTAGATTTGTAGTTTGAGATTTGGTAAAAAATAACTTTAAAAATTGTAAAAATCCCTAAAAGACTTCTAAAATAAACCAAGCCTCTACTTCAGTTGACCATTCCATTTCATGGTATTAACAAGAATCAGAGAATCATTGAAAAAGTGTAAAAGACATGAAAAATGGAAAACTAATGATGGAGTCTGACAGTGTTTGAGACATTTATTATAAAAAATCAAGTTATTAATGTAGTTATTAACAGTGACATTATTTTAGCTTTACAAGTAAAAATCAAAGAAAAATGAAGGATTTTTGGAATTGAAATCACAAAAATTAAAGCATGTTTCATTGCAGTTTTATTTTGTTTTGTTTTTTGTTTTTGTTTTTTTACAGAAAAATTAAATTGAATTCAGTTGCTATCTTTAGTAATAATTCAGAATTCCTAATATAATGTGTCATATCTATTTGCCTGGTGTATTTTTAACACTAATACACATATATATTTTATTGATTTTATATTGAAATCTATATTTATGTTGAAAATGTAATTGTAAATATAAAAAATGTAATTGTAAAATATAAATGTAAAATATATATAAAATGTTTTTAACATTTTTACATATCAACATCTATATGCCAAATGTTTCTGTGCAAATACAAATATCTCACACACTCACTTTTATGTAATTTTTATATATGTAGGTAAGGTGTTTACATAATGTGTACTTATTCTTGTTTCCACACAAATTAACATAAGTCAGTGCATTCAAAAACTGTCAGTAAGTCTTTGACAAAAATTTCAGTTATACAGTTAACCACTTTCAAGATTCTCAATCTTAATAAATTGGGACAAAAACTGTAATTGTAAATGTTAAAATTAAAAACTCAAAACTTAATAAGATCTTCTTCAATGAATCTTGAAAGTTAGGAGTGTGCAAAATTCCCCAACACTCTTTCTTGAAAACCAGAGATTGAATATACAACTGAAAACTGTTTTTTCACAGGAAATTTTTACACACACCTAAACTTTAACAATTGATTGATACATTTTGCTCAGATAAAGATTTTATTTGTATGTTACCTTTTGCATCATGAACAACCAATCTAGGAAAAGATGATTCTAAATTCAAAATAGAAATGCCAATATTATCATGGACTATATGGAAACCCAATGGATTCATGGGTCATCTAGTTTTACAATAAGAATTACAAAAAGTTAAAAAGATTTGTGCAACAACCATCTCTAAAGTGAGTGAGTTGCTGGATTGAAATTTGAAATTCTGGTCTTTGTGTAGATTTTCTAAATAGAAGTATTAATATCATCATGGACCACTGTTATAATGGTAATTCCACAGGTTTACAGGTCATCTGATTATTACTGAAATAAATACAAGATAAAATGACAATTATTTCTGTAAAAGTCTTTTTGAACTTCTGAAACATTCTGAAACATCTTAATGATTTATTTATACACATTTTGAATAAAAAGAATGTGACTTAGTAATACATATTTTCTCATTGGAAGGGGAAGTTTAGAATTGTTGAAACTTAAGTCAATCCATTCCCAAATATCAAATTATGTAATTATAATTATTGTATATAATTGTATACAAGTTGATCTTGTGTCTAGGTTGACTATTCATGAAATCATTAACCTCATCATTTTTGTGCGCAACTAAAGTTGAATTCATGTCATGTGCAACTATATTTTGCAAAGAAGTTTCTGATTATTTTGACAACAAATTTGACTGAATCTTTTGGATCACTTCATGAAATAGCAATTAGTCAAGCATTAGAGACAATAATCATAGAAAAAGTTGGAAAAAAAAGACAAGAACTAAGTTGAGATTTACTGATATTATTTACATTGATTATCATAACAATTCATGGTGATTTAACAAATTTAAAGTAATGTTTTTTGAAATAATTGTTTTTTGAAACTGGAAGTTACTGAAAAAATTTGCAGCCAGAAGAAGGGTAATTTATGGAATTCATTTTTGAAACCAAGGTTGCTCCAACTCTTTCCCATTTTATTTCAACCATATAAAATTATTACTGAATAGATTGATTTTTGCTTCAAAATTCAACCTATACATGAGTATATAATGGTAGAAATGTGAAAACTTTGGCAAATGCTCACTGGGAAATGGCATTATTGGTAATCAATAAATTTTCAGTTTGTCTTTTCTAATTTTTTTAATGTATGGCTAGACAGTGATTTTTATCTTAATGCAAACTTAGCTAAAATAAAAAATTGAATTTTCAATAATCTTATATCTAAGATTTGATGTAAACTATTTAGAGTATTACCCATAAACAAATTTTATAAAAAGTTAAAACATCAGAAATTTACCATTTCTAAAAAAAAAAAGTAAAGTTGGCAACCAAAGGCTCCCTTTTCAATAGCTACTACACCAAGGTGTAGGGGAAGGGCGCTGCTCCTTTCCCTGGGTTGCTCCTCTTTGCCCTTGATCCATACCTTATAATGCTGAGTGTTAAGCAAGGAGGAATCAAGTACCTTTTTTGGAGTCTTTAGTATGACTCAACCTGGGATTGAAACAAGGTCTCCCAGGCCATTGACGAACACTCTAACCATCATGCCAATGTATGCAGCCAAAACATATTATTATGCATTATTTTCTTGAAATCTACACTATTTAAACTCTTCAACCAAAAATATGAATACATAATTGTCCAAAAATAAGTACATCCTAAGTAAACATTAATGCAGTTTAATTTTCAATTTCAGAGATGTGATTTTATTTTTGGTTACAATTTCAGTACTGTAATAAATAATACCTATTAATATCTGTCTTGATTGTATAATGTTCTTCAATAAATGATAAAATCTTGGTATCTTCAGTTTAAAAGGAAATTAACTGTAATAAAATATTCTTACAAGAGTATGTATTTATGCACACAATACTGTATGTACATGTTTGTTCTTTAGCATCAGCATGAAAAGTTTTCATGAAGCATTATTTTCTAAAGACCTTTTTTCTGTATTTCTTTCTAATATAGAAAATGTGATCAAAAGTGTTAAGACTGAAGCTTAAAGTTGCTTTAAATTTTAGAATCTAAATGAAGATGTATACAAAACTGATCCACTTATATAATAAAGTGATGATAACTACATATAGTCAGTGCCAATTTTCCTTACATTTTGATTATCAATCTCAACAGTATTTTATCAGCAGTTTTTGGCAAAACATATGTGCATGTATAAGACTCTCCATACTCATAAAACATCCCAACTCTACGTGGCTTTTCCTTTTTACCTAAACTGAAAATTAATCTCCTGGGTAAAATTTGAGAACAAGGAGGACTTTAAAAGAAATATTATGGTGCAGCTTCATATTATGTCAAAAGAGTTCGAGAGGTCCTTTGACAAATGGAAGATTTGCTGAATTCCAAGGGAACTATTTTAAAGAAAAATAATGTTTTATTCATTGTTTTGATTTTATCCTTATATTTTTCTGGTTAGTGAGATTCCTTTCCTCTCGAATTTGAATGTAAAGAATCAAAAATGATTTTGTATGTCCAGTGTTAACAGCATTGATCCACTTTCTAATTCTATCTATTTCTATTTTCTGATGATTCTTTGAAGAAGTTATTTTCCTACTTAGAACAACTTGGGTTCCTTGATAACATCCGTTTTCTGTAGCCATTTTGTTGCTGTCAGTGACAGACTTGTTTTTCTGCTGTTTTTCAGCATTACATTTGCAAATTGGTTGAAAGATGAATAGAAAATATTTTTGCGATTGGTTAGTTTGGGGATGTCATCTTTCTACCATTTTGTCAACAATTTTTTTTCTTTCCCTGAATCAGCTCACACACATAGAGATAGTATTTCCATATATAGTATACACAGATACAAGCACCAAGTATATATGCTTGCATATGTTTGTATATATATATATATATATATATATATATATATATATATATATATATATATATATATATATTGTGTGTATGTACAAGAGAGAATATTAAACAAAATGAATATATGTCCACATATATATACTTACATATGCATGTCTCTGTCTCCTAGTCAGTTCAGACACATGTATGCATGTATTTACACACATACAAACACACATAGTATTCTCATATATAGATGTGGACATATATGAAGACCAAGAATATGCTTGCATGTGCCTATATATATATATATATATATATATATCAAAGAATGATTTTAATTATGTAGCATATCCATTTGTTAAATATATACTTTGTTGTTTAAAATTTTTAAATGTTGGCATTAGAGTATGATATATACATTTAGAAATCTAATTTGAAAAGTAGATATACATTTAACTAATGTATATGTCTCATAATTAAATTTGTTCTTCTATCATTATATTGTTTCCTTGAAGTTTATAAGTTTTAAAAAATTTTAATTAGAAACATCAAATCAATACATGTTCACCTGATGATGACCAAACGATCCTGCTTTGTTCATATATATATATATATATATATATATATATATATATATATGAGAGAAAGCCATGAGTATATATATATATATATATATATATATATACACACACACATTCTTACATGTATATTGCTTTAATGGTTTTTTAATATTTTGATGATGTATACTTTCTTTTCTTTTTCCTTCCACGATGAAACATTTCACATTTTTGTCCATTTTGTCATGTTACAGGGAGGGAAATGATTTACACAAGCTTCACACATTCTACAGTAAGGAAAGTTTTTTTTTAAATGGAAGATCTTGAGAATGAGCTGTCATATCCATTCTCAATTGACAGTTTGAAAGATCTGAATGGAAAATTCTATTGAAACCAGAAGATGCTGGTCCAACTGCACTAAATTCCTATCATCAAAAAGTTTAAAAACAAAAATCATTTTGATAGCAAATGTCAAGTTCAGCTCAATCATTTACTTTTTTGCCGTCAAAATTAAATGTGTATTTTACTTTCTACAATTTTATTTCTATTCACTCCACTGATAGTAGTATTCAGTGAATAGTTTTAAATGGTCTTATTTTTTTCTTTATAATCAATTTCCGATCACTGAGGTGTTATAAGGGGACATAACTCACTGAATTATGATCATAGGATATAAAAAACAACTCTTTTGAACTCTTAGCCATTCTGCTTTAAGATACCTTTTATTTGAACTCACAAAGTTCATAAAAAATCAAGCACAAAACATTCAAAATTCACTCAAGGGCACAGAATTTTTGTTTAACGCTATCCCATCATTCCATTTTAAGAAAGGTTATGAGAGTTAATTCTATTAAACCTTTTAAGTATCTTTTGTGATCACACTCAGTCTAAAAAATTGGACTTATGATGCACAGAAAATAGTGCTCAGCCTGAAATATTGAACTTACAGATTTAAAGGTTTGAGGAAAACAAGAGCTAAAATATTAACAATAACTAATCTAAAAATTTCAGCCAAAAATTATTAAATTCAATGATATTATTATTAATCTCTGCTAGATGACAAACAAAAGAGAACATGCCAAACAGTGGACTTTGCCATCCTGTCACAGAGTGGAAATAAAAGAATGTGAAAAGGGAGTTAAGTACTTAAACTTTGCAGGAAAACTAAAAATCTATGGAACATGAAGGTGACAGTGATACCAATTGTGGTAGTGCACTTGGGACAATCCTGAAAGGATTGGCAAAAGGACTGGAAGACTTGGAAATAAGAGGACAAGTAGAGACCATCCAAACATTAAGATCAGTTAGAATACTGAGAAAAGTCCTGGAGACTTGAGGAAACTTGTTGTCACTCAAACTCCAGTGAGAAACCATCAGCTAATGTTGATGTGAAAAACTCTCAAAGGAGTAAATAATAATAATGTTGTTATATGTCTAAAGAAATTGTATTATTCAGTTGCCTCTGCTGCAGTTAAATTAGTTGAAATGAGAGAAAAAATTAGTATAAGATAAAAACTTAAGAATAAAAACATAGAGGAATCATTTAGATAAAGGATATATATGATATTAGTAAATATTCTTTATATATATATATATATATATATATATATATATATATATATATATATATACTTAGGCAGCAAATCATTTTCTAAACAGATTTGGTTGAATACCACAAATTGTTTCTTTTTTAAAATCTTCAAGTGAAGACGTTCAAGTCTTCTCACTCGTCTTCTTACTTCTGGGTCAAGTTGGTAAAGAAAGAACCCTATATTAGCCCAAGCGCTTTCGACCATTTCGCTGGTCATCTTCAGGGGTCATGTTAGATTGTTTATTGCAGTGAGTTTTATATACAGCCAGAGTGGCCTTTTTTTTTATAAATTATAGATGCTAACAGAATGATCCAACTCCATTTATAATTGAAGATTTTAAAAAAGAAACAATCCGTGGTATTGAACCAAACCTGTTTAGATGTGTATGTGTGTGTGTGTGTGTGTGTGTGTGTGTGTGTGTGAGAGAGAGAGAGAGAGAGAGAGAGAGAGAGAGAGAACAATCTTAGAGTTACAGCACTTCTATATAATATTTACTGGAAAGTTTTGATTTCTTGTGTTATTTTGTGAGATTGCTTTTGGAGGAGGTATGAAGCTAAAAGTATTTACAGTGTATCACAAAAGTGAGTACACCCCTCACATTTCTGCAGATATTTAAGTATATCTCTTCATGGGACAACACTGACAAAATGACACTTTGACACAATGAAAAGTAGTCTGTGTGTAGCTTATATAACAGAGTTAATTTATTTTCCCCCTCAAAATAACTCTAAATATAACCATTAAAAACTAAACCCCTGCCAACCAATGTGAGTACACCCCTAAGAAACTACACCCCTAAATGTCCAAATTGAGTACTCCAAAATGTCATGTGACTCATTAGTGTTACTAGGCCCATGTGCATAGGGAGAAGGTGTGTTCAAATTTGTAGTGTAGCTCTCGCACTCTCTCATACTGGTCACTGAAAGTTCCAACATGGCACCACATGGCAAATATCTCTCTGAGGGTCTTAAAAGATGTATTGTTGTGCTACATGAAGATGGCCAAGGCTACAAGATTGCCAACACCTCTACATCAAATTGGTGTGCATAGCTGTCACTCCAGGAGGATTACTGGAACCATGTCCTATGGTCTGATGAGATGAAGATTAATTTGTTTGGTTCCGATGGCTTCAAGCATCTGTGGTGGCAACCTGGTGAGGAGTACAAAGATAAGTGTGTCATGCCTACAGTCAAGCATGGTGGTAAGAATGTCATGGTCTAAGGCTGCATGAGTGCTGCAGGTGTTGGAGAGTTATATTTCATTGAGGGAAACATGAACTCCAACATGTACTGTGAAATACTGCAGCAGAGCATGATCCCCTCCCTCCAGAAACTGGGTGAGCAGGGCAGTGTTCCAGCATGACAATGACTCCAAACACACCTCCAAGACGACCATTGCTTTACTGAAGGGGTTGAGGGTAAAGCTGGCCAAGCGTGTCTCCTGACTTGAACCCAATAGAACATCTTTAGGGGATCCTCAAACGGAAGGTGGAGGTGTGCAAAGTCTTAAATATCTGCCAGCTCTGCAACGTCATCATGGAGGAGTGGGAGAGCATTCCAGTGGCTACCTGTGAAGCTCTGGTAAACTCCATGCCCTGGAGAGGAAAGGCAGTTCTGGATAATGATGGTGGCCACACAAAATATTGACAATTGACATGGTGTATGTTAATATTGACAACTTTCCCTAAGGGGTGTACTCACTTTTGTTAGCAGGGGTTTAGCTTTTAATGGTTATATTTAGAGTTGTTTTGAGGGGGGAAAATAAATTAACTCTGTTATATAAGCTGCACACAGACTACTTTTCATTGAGTCAAAGTGTCATTTTGTCAGTGTTGTCCCATATATACTTAAATATCTGCAGAAATGTGAGGGGTGTACTCACTTTTGTGATACACAGTATATGTATGAATATAAATTTCTTCTTGAGAAAGATGAAAATCTACAAGGATTTTTCAATAATGTACCAACTGTTCATATTGAATTTTCCAAAGCAAAATCAACCTTAAAAAAAAATGGTTAAAGACTCATAAACAAAAAGAATAGTTATCATATTTCTTGAAAAAGATCAATTATCTGAAAAGATTCTATTTGAAATAGAAAAATCTTTTTCCGTTTTTTATATTAGAATTAAATAATGTAATTCTATACATTCTTTTGATTTACTGTTTTTTATCTGGCAATGTAATAAGCCGAACTATAAATGTTTTGAGACAATTAAAGAGTATTTTGATGAAAATCTGATTGGTAAACATTAACAAATGATTAGATTTGAGGATTTTAATTGAAAAAATCAAAAACTTTTTATTATATAAGTGTGGACCAAGTTTTAGTTAGCAATACAATAATAGCATATTCACTGATGAACTAAAATGTTATAACCACCTGCCATTTAAGGTGTACCCCAAAAAATAGCTCTTACTTGATTAACCATAGACTCTATAATAACTCTGAAGGTTTCCAATGGGATCTGGTTCTAAGATGTTAACAGTAGGTCTTTTAACTGTTGTAAATTACATGGAGAAAGTTCTGCTGAGAAAACTTGTTGACTCAACACATCCTAAATATTCTCAATGGGATTAAGGAATTTAATGGCTAGGGTAATAGTAAAGTCTTCTTCATGTTCTTAAAACTATTATCATATAACCTGTGCAGTGTAGCATGAAATATTGTCCTGCTGAAAAATGCTATTGCTATAACAAAAGACTGTTACAAGGAAAGAATGTATCTTATCTTCCATAGGTATGTGAAATAGTATCTTGCATATGAATTATAGGACTGTGCTTCCCAGAAGAACATTGTTCAAACCATCACACTACCTTCAATGGCTTCTTGTTTTTCTACAGTGAACTCTGGTGCCTTCACTTTTCCAGGATAACAATATGTACCCTGCCATTCACTTTATTCAGGAGAAAATGAGGCTCATCAAATCAAGTGACTTTCTTTTATTGATATAAAATCCAGTTCTAAATTAAAGATATGAGTTGAAGATGCTTTTGTGTACATGGGTACTCTGATTGACCTGTGGCTATCCAGCAGCCCTTTATGCCACAAGGCTCGATGTGCTATGTGTCGGACTACATTTCATATCTCACCTTGATTAAAGCTATCAACAATTTGTGTCACAGTACTACTTCTCTTGATTTGTACTAGACAGGAAAACCTTTGTTTGCTTCTTACATTAATAAATCTTTGCTACCCAATACCTTGTCAGTGATTGGGAAGATTTTCCCCTTCTTGAACCATTGCCCATTGGTACACATTCAAACTGAACATGAGCACTCCACAGACCATATCATTTAAAAAATGCTTTGACCTAGTCTTCTGGTCATAATGATTTGGCCAAGATAAAAATCACTTTCTTGACTAACTGTAGCATTCTATGCATCAAAAGCAAGTAGACCAGTCAGCTGGGACTAGAATACACAAACTGCAACTCTGCAGAGGCATAAGACCCCTCACCATCAACAAGTGTCCTTGATATGACACTAAACAATGTGATGATGAGACTTTGGGGAATACAGAGTATGCCTTCATTTCCATCACTCCCAGGTCCACTCTGGCCTGGAGTAGTAGCACTCGATAGGGTCCCATCTGTGGGTCAAACAGAACTGACATTTAAACTGAGTGCAAACAAATGACTTATGCTAAATTGAATTATTTGAAATAGGACTGTTTGATCATTTAACTGTGTGTAAACAAATGAGTAATGGACATATATTTTTTATTCTTAAAGGGAGGAATTATATATTATAAACTGAATTCCTATGACCGGAAAATCTGGCAAAAACAGTGCAAGATATATGGAACCACTGGATACCTGAGTTGACCTGATTAGGTCTCATCAGTAGTGTATACCACTGAAGATTGAACCAGCGACCACCAAATGCATAGCCAAAACTCTACCACTGAGCTACTGGTCCACATTGCACATAAGCAATACCAAATTAACTAGTCATGGTAAATGTGTGGCCAATTAACCTGATGTGTCTTGTAGTTACATCCAAACTCTTACAGAGAACACGATCACCTCCAGAGCTACATCTTCCCAAGATGATCGGAGATATGTCTATGTCTATTTTCTTTGCCCATTAGGTTATGATTATGTGGATGCATATCTCCAATCTTCTTGTGAAACCATTTAACTGTGTGCAAAAGAAATGAACTCAGGCTCATTTAAAAATCATATATTTAATATATATGTAAAAATAGGATTTGGCATTAAATAACCAACTTTGGTTGATATACCATAAAACCAAACCAAAAGCAAGTACTTCAAATACCTCTAACGTAGACATGCATAGAATATACTGTTGTTGCAGAGCCATAACAAGTGATGGGGGTAGGGATCCCATGCTCACAATCCCCAAAATATGACAGAAATTAAAGTGAATGCTGGACTTAAGCACTACAGATGAAAATAAAAAATATTTTCCAAACAATAAAATGAACATAGTAATTCTAAACCCATGAATGTTTAACCAATGCAGATGATAATAATACTAATTGTGCAGCCAGTCACTTTGACTCCCAAATTTGAAGTCATAAAAAAGAGTTTTTAGAGAGACTAATAAACAGAGGAAAATGAGTCCAATGACATATTTGGCATCACTTTCTCTAGGAAATGAATAAACTAGTCATGGATATCATAACTCCTCACTTGCAAATGAATTTTTCTCACCTGCAAAGTAATTTTTACATTTTACATTTTAGCACATTATTTTCAAAAACAATTTGTTTTGATTAACAAATTTGTTTTTACTTGAAAAGAATAAGCCAGTCTCAACCTTTTCCTAAAAATAACACAGAAAACAATTTTTCTTTGAAAATGTGTTTATGAAAAGGGAGTCTGTTCAATGACCTAACTTAGGAAACTGATCCTCTGTCATAAATCTAAAAAAAGAGTTATTAATTTTTATATTGTTTTTAAATAACCATACAATTTGTCATCTAATTGATAGAATCACCACAAAGAAATATATTTTTTAAAATTACTAGTTTTTTTTTAAGAAGGCAGGGGGAATAGAACAGTCATCCATTCATTACTGTCATTTGAATTAAAATTTTTAAACAAGTTTTTTATAGCTATTTTAGTGCTTTATCATTAATGGATGTTTCTTAATCTATTATTTGTTTTGTTTTTTATTTCATTTTCTTCAAATTACAGTTGAAGAGAATAATTTTCTGATTTGATAATTACTTTTTTTAAGTTTAACTAAGTGATGGGGTTGTTAGCAATGCAAGATGATAACAAACTGGGTAGCAAGGATCCAAGCCCCAACCCCTGAGATATGAAAAAATATACTTGCCTTGTACCCCGAAACAACCTTGTTATGGCTCTGCATTATGAGATAGTAACTGTTATTTTTGTTACATGTCACTGATTATAGTGCTTTTGGCTGAACATTTTATTTATGAAACACTTTTCATAATTAATCAAACACTTTTCATAATTAATCAAACACTTTTCATAATTTACCAAACAATTTTCATGATTAATTAAACACTTTTCATAATTTACCAAACATTTTTCATAATTTCAAAAATTTCTGAATCAAGAATATAAGAATGAGATATTTACATTAGATAACATATAAACATTTCTATTACCTTCACTAAATATTGGCCCAGTCAGCTGGGACTGTAGAATACACTGACTGCATCTCTGCAGAGGGGTAAGACTCCCCCAACAGGTGTCCTGGATATGACACTAAACAATTTGATGGTGAGGCTCCAGCTTTGGGAATGCGGAGTACCCTTTTATTACCATTGCTCTCAAGTCCACACGGGCCTGGA
This sequence comes from Sepioteuthis lessoniana, assembly GCA_963585895.1. Classification (NCBI taxonomy): domain Eukaryota; kingdom Metazoa; phylum Mollusca; class Cephalopoda; order Myopsida; family Loliginidae; genus Sepioteuthis; species Sepioteuthis lessoniana. Next base: position 31,220,259 of record OY757938.1, read on the forward strand.
GTGGTAACACCTGATAGGGCCAAATAGAACTAAACAGTGTACTTATGCTAAACTTATGTGTAAATATTGAATTCTAAGATATCCTAGGAACTTCACTTCCCACAACTCATACTTTGATTCATCACCAGCAAAAAAAAGTTTTGTTGCCCTGGGCCCATAACCAATTGGAATTCAGGTAGCCATCTTTTTTTTAGTTGAGCAATACAAAAGATACACCTTCTAAGTAATAAGGCTGCATCAAGTCTAGATTTTGTAATTTGCCATTGTTCATGCATGCCTTAGTCTCCACTGATTGGCTAATCTACTGCTGGTGTTGACCGGTGAGCTTATAAATATTTGCTGACAATTTATAGATGGCTGATACCCATTCAGATCACCCCCCAAACAATCCAACATTGGCCAAGTCAGAAATACTGCTGGATGACCTGAAAAAGTTGAGTGTCAGAATAGATTTAAAGATGAAAAGAAGTAAAATAAAAGTAGTGTTCAATGGTAATATCACAACAGCAAAATCTTAAAAATAGATGAAGTTCTAAAAGAAATTGAAGAATACAACAACTTCAGACAAAATTAGAAAAAAATCATGAAAATGAAATAAAAAGATGTATAACAATAGGCTGGAAGATATTTTGTAAAAATAGAGACATGGCAGACACCTTTCCAATATGCTTAAAGTGTAAAGTATACAATCAGTGTATAATACCAGACATAACATATGGTTGTGAAAGATGGAAATTAAGTAAATCTCTAGAAAAGAAACACAGTCATACAGAGATCAATGGAAGGGCATTGCTAAGAATAAATCTAAGAGATAAAAGGAGATCAACATGAATCAGCTGAGAGCAGATCAAGATGAGAAATATCAGAGAAATGATTAAACAACAAAAATAGAAGTGGGCAGGACACATACTTGAAAGAGGCAGATAACAGATGATGCAAAAGGTTAATAGAATGGTGCCAAAGAAATAACAAGCATAGCAGAAAAATATCTGACAAAATGGAGAGATGAAATAATGAAGCTTGCACAATCAAAGGCCTTTGTTCATCAGGGGACTCAAAATAGATGATGATGATGATGATGATGATGATGATATCCACGCACTTCTGTCATATTATAAAATGTGATATTACCAATATTTAGTATGAATTAAAGTAGCCAAAATAAAGATCTTCATATTCTTAATAAAGAGCATTGAGTAAAGATTCATTTTTCCTGGGAAATGATTGAAATATAATAGAAAAAAATTTTTTTCAATTTTTCATATGTATTATATCAAAAATAAGTTCCATACAATTTAGTTTTTAGGAAACAATTTTATAAAATGAAAATTATTTTATTAACTTAGCCATCTAAGAATAGCAGTTCATCTCCTTTAAAAAATATAATAATAAAAACAGCTTTAAGAGAGTAAGTATATGTTGAAATATGAAATTGCAAACAACTTTAATCCAATTCCCACTATAACTAGTTTTCCAGCATTCTTAATAAAAAAAAAAGTTTAGAATATGTCTTTTATAACTTGAGAGTACATACATTAAAAGTTCCTACTGAATCACAATTGTATAGTTATTTCAGCTTTTAAAGGGAGAGTTTGCTATGGGTGTAATGGATAAAGTACTGGACTGCAGCCTAAAAGTGAGTTCAAACTCCATTCATGCTATTATGTTCACTTTTTGACTAATACTCTTGGGAAAGGTATGAACCCCTTTTTTTACCCAATTATGGATTAAATAGTATCATTGCTATTCTTCTACAAGGATGACTTTGACATTAAATAATCTAGGAAAGTTGATAAGCCATTAAATAAAGAAACCAAACCAAACCAATCAGCTTTTAAAGAAAAGAGTTAGTTTTATATTCATAAAGAAAAAAAATTTGGTAGAAAGGTAGAGAAAGCAAGTAAATATATTATGAATAAATCTAAATTTTCTATCAAACTAATCAAAATTGTTTTTCATTTTAATGCTACATCTATTAAAAATTACTTTAGTAATATAAAACTAAAAAAAAAAAGATACAGTTTCCACCATGAATTATTTCATAGCCTATGAAATTATTCAAGTTGGAAACAATAATTTTTTTCTAATTACTTTTATATTTGAGAGCTTTACTTTATCTTCCTTTTCCAGTTTATTGAAGAGATTGATTATAACAAGCATAAATTGGAATTAAATGTAACCATTTAGTGTTAAAAATAACATTTCAAATATTCATTTTATGAATTGAATTTTAAAATTCTTTTATAGCCTTTGTTCACAATTGTCTGTTGTTATTTATATTTTCTAATCTATTAATAACATAGAAATGAATTTAAAAAAATGAATTATCTATGTTATATCATTTCCCTTTCATTTTGCCAATAAAAAATGTTTTCTTTCCAATTCTTTTTTCTAAGGACAAAATTAAATATCATATCTGTTATTTAGAGTTAGAGGAAATAGAATTAGTGCATTAAAAAAACAGCATCTAGTTTGGTGAATTAAAAAAGTATGTGATTTTTATGTGTGCACACACACACACACACACACACACACACACACACACACACACACACACACACACACACACACATACCACAAGGATGATTCCATTCTTAGCCCCCGTATAATACAGAGGATTTTATATTTATAACTGCAAAAAAGTCTACACCACATTGAAATCCACACTGATCTGATTTACACACTTAAGTGATGATTCTTATCTATTAGTTGGACTTCATTCCAGAGAGAGTAATGATTCCATAAATCTTCTAACATAAGAAAAAGACAAAAGAATCTCAGATATACCCCTGAGCAGTTATAGAAAAGATAGCATAGAAAGAGAATAAGATGAATGAATCTGAAGAATTTGTGGATATAGCAAAGTAAACCTTCAAGAAACATCCCATTCTAAAATGAATTTCATATAAATATAAATAAATTTTCAAATTTTTCTTGTTGAAGAGTTATTATATTCTGATCAAAATACATCAGAAACAGATTTATTCTCTAAAAACATCTCTGCCCTAAAATGAAATGAAAAAAAGGGTTATTTATTTTATTTATAGAAATAATTTTTCAAATATTCATTGTATTGAGTATTATTTATTTTCATATTATAAATAACTTTTCCAATATTCATTATTTAGTGTGATTTGGCATGAGGTATCATGCAATCATTTTTACATTGTGGATCACTTGTACTCTGATTTGTCTGCTGACACTTTTCCAGGACGGAATCAAAAGGATATTGTTAGAATGTATTTCAGGAGCAATTTTATTATATGATAGATATTCCATCTATAGAGAAGGTGCTGCATACTACCATATGTAGTGTAACCAAGTATAATCCATCGCATAATTCTTTTGACCTGTTTACCACTCTTTCCTCAAACAGGCACCTATGAATAAACTTCTTTTCTTCTTATGTTGGTTTTGGAAAATCAGCATTTCTTTCTTTCTTCACTTTGAAAAGTTTACTTGGCAAACTTTAGTACTCCATGAATCTATGTTATAATTCCTTCAATAGTTCACTAGTCCAATTAATTTTTTTAAATATTCAAATTAATCTTAAAAGTATTTTGCATGATTTTACTTTTTATATATTGGATAAAAATCAAAACCTGTATATTTAAAACCTTCAATCATTCTCTTTTTTTAACCAGGTACATTACAAAGAAGAAATGAAATATTGTCATATCTGACTGTAGATTAATGAAAAAATATATACATTTACTGTATTTATCAAATCCTTTGGAGTCAACAGAGATCCTCATTTTCTTTTGTACTATTATTGCTAATGGTTCATCAGTCAGCTTCTTCCTTTTTAATGTTTTTCAGAGCATGTAATATTTAAATTCTCACTAGGTTTTTTACCAGTATATTTTCATTGTAAACATTACATCAATTTTCTATTTCATCTTAACAATGTAGCAGATGAGTTTTGATTGTGAATAATGTTATCATGACAGGGATGGTCTGTAATTTTCATATGAAACAAACATTATCTGATTTATTTGTTACTCTATATGCCAGAACATAGGAACTTGGTACAGTTGGGCACTAGTTAGGGATATATGGCCGATGAGACAGACCTTGTAAAACTTATATAGCAAACTTGCCATTAGTATTCACCTTCTGGGTGACCCAAAATATCTATACAAAGATCAGTTTAAGAAGATGGTGAAAGTAATGGAACTGAACCAATGAACCTGGGAAACACAATCCATAAAGCCACAAAATCTAGAGAACATTCACCATCCATGAAAAAGGCTAGAAAACAAGCACCATGTGAATTCTGTCCTAACCTACATGAGCAATTTCCTTCCTCTACTATCCTCAACCAGATGGACACTAGAATTAGTCTCACAGGCCATCTCAGAACCCACAGACCACAAAAACAGTGACTCATGAACTTTTAGCAAATGTTGATAAGTATCTACCTGGGGATCACAGCAGAAGCTGAGTTCTTTTATAATTTCTTATTGTGACTATGTATATGGATGTGTATTAAAAAAATCAAGAATTTTTTCACAAATTTTAGTAAAATTTACTTGGTATATTTATTAATTAAATATATAGATATGAATAGATTCTGGAAGTTTGTCTTTTTTATGCAAAGAACAAATTTGTTGAACAAATCAGATCTGACATTTTCATCAATAAATACAGCAGCATTGAAATAAGCTGTATTTTCATCTTAAAGTTAGTTGACAAAACAGAATCAAATTTAGAACCTGTAACTAAAATTCAGGAAGCATTTTTAAAATATATATTCATTGTTACCGAAACAAATTTTTATTTTGTCTTATAAATCAAAATTAAATATTCAGATAGTATAATGGTGATAAATACCAAGTTCAATTTCCAGCTGATCATATTCATGTTCACTTTGTCTGAATACTCTTTAGGAAAGCATGAATCCACTTCTCCCTTCTGGATAAAACAATTGGGTTGACTGGGCTCTCTAACTATGGTGGTGGGCAATCAGTCAAAGAGAAGGAGAAATTTGCTGTTGGGAATGTAACAAAGAAACCACTATTTTTTCTACCAAAAAGAGTTATAGTAATGCAAAGTTTACTGATGAAGAAAGCTATGGAGAGTCATAATTCCTCAAATCCTAAAAAAACATGACAATTTGATTTCATTACTTAAATAATCTGAATACAAGAAGAAATAGAGATTTTAAACTAAGGGATAGAAAGAAACACTTTTTTATGAAAAAAAATTTTCTGCATTTTTGTATTAATATAATGAAATAATATTTTCTGATATTGGTAAATATTTTACATGTTCTTTTATTGCTTTTGTTTAATGATTTACCCATACATTGATAAATAGCTCTTCTTAGTCAGCCAACTCTTCCTTTACTACTGCAAAAGGCAGCAAGAACTAGAATTCTAGCTTTTTTCATTCTTCATCTGTTCATTCCTTTATATTCTCCATACTATGAATAGTCATGTGATTACTGACAAATCAACACTGTCTTCATCCATAATGTTAGTGGTCCCTGGAAGGAGCAGAAGGGCTAGAATAGGAAAAGACATTCATCACCTTGAAAAGAAAAGGCATTTTGCTACAGCTGTTGGACAGTCACTCAAAACAAAAAGCTTGAACCAAATGGAAAAATATCAAAGAAAAACTCCTGACGCAGTTTAACCTCAAACAGATAGAATAAAAAAGTTTTTGTTTTTTTATGAGCCACATATAAGATTCTATTTACACTAGTCAACCTTAAATTATGAAAGTCAAAGCCATCTGACAAATTCAAAACATGTAGAAAAATGGTTATCCTCAGCAATTACAGATTGGTTACAGATATTCTTTTAGAAACTATATGTAGAGATAAAACCAAATGTTAGGAATCTTCAATGAAGCTACAAAAAGATATAAAACTATGAATAAAATTTTGATTATCACATTAGTAAAAATAGATTTTACTAGCTGAAGTACTAGCCAGTCATAATGGCATTAAATGATTCCTTAGCAGTGTTAGAATTAATGGTAAAAAATAGTAATTGATACTATAAAAAATAGATTTACCAATTATAATTGTATATTATCTTCTGAAATTAATACTGTTTTGTGAAAACTTTCCTTGAGTTTTATAAAGAAATTTTTATTTTAATTCAAGTAAACAACACTTAAGAGATTTATCAATTTAAACATTTTCATTTCTTATCTAGATTATGAATACTAACTAATGCTATAGAATTATTTTACATTTTCAGCTTGAAGAACTACCTATAAACCTAATTAGTAATATTTGATTAAATCTGAATGATAATTTTTAATTTTATTTGAAATTTGAAATTCAAATTTTGTACATTTACTTAGATTTTAGTGCAACATTCGTTCTTGATGATTATTGTTAAAAAAACTTTTCAAAGACATCTCTTTCTCCATAGAGAATTAAAAATATGGTCATATTATGCAATTTAAATTCTGACCAGTAAAGTGTATTTTCAACAAGTTTTTATTAATTTCTAAAAAGAAATTGCTACTTGAATACCCAGGAATATTACAGGTATTTACTGCTGGTAAATAGTGTGAAAAATATTTTGAACAGTAGTGCTATATTGATTTCTTTCTTATATGTTTATCCTATATAACTAACTAATCAAGGAAACTATACAGTATTGGAATAAAATTTATGATTATAAGTATCATTAAGTGAATTTACATAAAGCTAACAATCAATCTATGAACATGATCATGTAGCAAATTTATTTAAGCTTTGTAGTCTATTATTGTCAATGACTAGTTAGATTACCTAAATTTCAATTTGCTGGAAGAAAATCATAGACATGATCCTGTGTATAATATGTATAATATCAATATTTAATAAAAAAAAAAACAAACTTGAATACAGAAATTGATCTTCATAAACATTTTGATTTTTTTTTAATTCTTAAAAGTGGATGATTTTGTAAAAAAACATGAATTGCATTCAAAGTTTATCAAAGGTCTTTTTTGTGAATAACATGCCTACTTTAATTTTACCTAATATGACTAAAATAAAATTACTCTGTAATATTTCTGACACATCTAGAATATCTTAGATTTGTATTCAACAACAAATTTTTAATCACATTTGATTTAAAAAGCAAAACTGTTAAAATTTTACTAATCTATATTTTAACAATCTGATTCTTGTATGGTAACATAGAAAAAATAGCACATTTTAGCAAAATTTTCATTAGCACAATAGTGTTAAAAGGCTGTCACTTAGAGAATAAAACAATTTTTAATCCAATTTGCAACTTAATAATAATGATAATTTATGTTCAGCCTAATCAGTATAATTTCTCAAGAGAGATAACAACTGAATACTAATCATAAAGTAGTTCCTCTTATTCATTTATTTATTTGCAGTTGATTATGATATAAACTCTACAAATAAGATATGATTCAATGTCAAGCTTAATGACCACTGAAAGCAGTGTTTAAGCAAATATTAAAAAAAAACATTGTTCCCTCCATGCAAAAAAAAAACTTCAATATCTAATTATACTAAAAACAGAGGTTGAAAAATTACAGAAATGCAGTAATTTTATTTAGTATCATAAACATTCTGAACTTAATTTCCCCTATAATTAGCTTCTCTCTTAATAAAATATCTTTTGTTTTCCTTAAGTGAGTTGGTTATTTAGTTATGAATATCCTCCACAGAATAAAACTGACCACTTAAAAAAATTATGTCTCTTTAGATAAAAGAAATAAAGAAATTAAATCTGACAGCATGAAGAAAAATTGAAAAAACAAATTAATCCAAAATTTAATGAATTTATTATGAAAGTCGACATTGAATGTTTCAGTTGTAATAACCTTTTTCAAGACTTTAAATTCATGAAAAGTGTAGTTAAAGTAGTGATGGATATTTGATAAAATAGCAGGAGAAAAGAAACTGTATAAAAAAGAAAAATTCATAACAGTATATATCTAATGTTGGCAATCATTCTATTCCTTGCAATAACTGTAAAATTAAATATATTGGCAAGACTGCCAGAAACCTTAAAAAACACATATATGAGCACAAACATAATTTTAGATTAGGTAATTCTAATCATGCTCTTTTCCTATATATATCCAAAACTAATCATAACTTTGATTTCAATGCAGCTACAATGTTAGCTCATATCCATAATAAAAAATTAAGACAAATTTTTGAAGCCAGTGCTTTTATCCTCTGTTAATACATGTCCCTGGTTTTTCAATCTATCTCCTTTCTTAAGTAAATTAGTTCTAAATAGCTACAACATATCAAATTTTAATTAATTTACCCTTCTCACATATTCATACCTTCTTTAGCCCCATGTATTAAATTTAAATATATCCTCATGAACAATAGGTTCATATTCATTTTCTCTTCCTTTCTTTACTTTTTTCCCCTAAAATATTTTAACAATCATTGTTTTTATCATCTTCCATTATATCTCTTAGAAACCCAAGAGATTTCAAACATCAGTCCACGTGACAACAACAATATTTTCAAAAATAAGAACACTGAATATACTGCTATGAATCTTTCTTTTTTATACACATTTTTTTTTCTCCTGCTATTTCATCAAGCATACATCACTACTTTAACAACATTTTTCATGAATTTAAAGTCCTGAAGAAGGTTATTACAACCAAAATGTTCAACATCAACTTTCATAATAAATTCATCAGATTTTGGATCATATTGTTTTTTCAACATTTCTTAAGATCTAAAAACTGTGTTTTAGATCTTAAGAGACATAATTGGATCTGGGTACTTTGGATTTAATAGGAAGAAAGGATTTTGTGTCTTATTTCCTATCAAAATAAATTTTTTCTTTGAGCACCCCACTCCCAATGTACTACAGGATTTCTCAGATGGCTGTACCTTTTTCTTGAGCAACTTTATCAATTTTATCTATCTCTGAATCAAAATTATTTTCATTATAAAATGTACAAAAATCAAGTAACAATATTAACTGCTGATCAGTCACTTTTTTGACTAAATTTCATTTGATGTTAATTGTAGAACAGTTAAAAAAAAACATTGTTATTTGTGCTTTATCAACAGCAGCAGTTTTAAGAATTTTATATCTGTATTCAGAAAGAAAAATTGCAGATAGATAAAGGTATAATTTTAAATTGTCTTCCTGAAGATACTTTTTAACAATTCCTTTCAATCCTATGAAAAATTCTTTGATGAAATTAAGCATCAACAAATAAGGAGGAAGACATTTTATTTTGTGGTGTTCAGGAATTTGTACTTTTTCAGTTCCTTTCTGAATGGATACAATTTATAAAGATAGTGTTTTTATTGGTAATCTTATTGAATCTGCTATATTGATGGTTACAAACGCACATTCTTGATAGAATGAAAATATAAAACTAAAGATGTCACAGCAAGGAAAAAATTTACATACAGACCATTTATGATTTAATAACAATAAACTCTATTTGGGCATTTCATTGTGGTGTAATGGTAAGCAAGTTAGCTTCAAAGAGCAATTATTAATAAGTATTGAATTCAATTATTACTCAGTAGTAATTATTACCACAAGTATAGTAAGTCATTACCATACTTGTGCTCTTGTGCCAAATCTAAACAATTCTTAATTTTTGAAAGACTATAGTACATCATCAGTTTTTCTTTTAAAATCATGATTTTAAAAATTCCTACTTTTTCAAAAATTTCATAGACAGTAAGGTAAGAATTTTCATAGATTTTCATACACTTTCCAATTATCATTGTCATCTGTTGATATGAAAGGTTGTCAATATTTGAGATTGTTTTTGGTGGATGTTCTTCACAATTTGAAATGCTGGTAACACTTATAACATTTTAACATTTCAACTACCTTGATTTATTTCTCTTTATTGTTTGTTTGTCACAGTGCTTCTCTGACAAAACATGACTGAAAAAAAGAAGGTCCTTTTTTTAGAACTCACAATGTATGTTCTACTTAAAGCAATTTTATAACATTTTGTATAGCTTAAAAAATTCTCCCCATAGTCCTGGTGCAATATTAGAAAATTTCTAATATGAAAAAGAATTATGCATAAATATGTTGCATCTCAAGATCCTTCATTGTTCAATTTAGGGGGATAAATGACAAAAGCACAGCCCCCATATTCACACTAGTCCATATAGTTCAATGTGGACCAATATGGCATGATAAGTTCATTTTATATAAAAGGTCAAGGCCACTGTTACACAACATTTCAATCATGAACATGCTAAAACACTTCAATGATACACTGTTTTCAAAGTTCACTTTCTTTCTGAACATAATTTGTATTTATTTACAAAGATTTTAAGAGCCAAGTATGATAGATTCCAGTAAAGATAAATATTTGGGAAAAGGAATTTTGCTTCTCTTCTAGTTTGAAGTCATAGCTTTTTAAAAATCTTTAAAATAATGGTGAATTTATTAAATAGAAGTGTGATTATTGGTTCTCAAGACATTGATTTTGAAAAAATTACAAATTATTATATTAGAATTATCAGGCCTCCAACTCTGTAACAACCATTGATATTCTAAAATGTACATACATGAAATTCTTTAATTATATTATTAAATAGTACAACAACAACAACAAAAAGAAAAAAGAAAAAACAAGAATTGTAAAAGCAAATAATACAAACTTGAACAGTTCTTTATTGTATCTAATTTTGTACTCAAGATATTACATTACTCATTACAATAAGTACAGAATATTTATTTTATTTAATCTTCATCAAAGAAAAAGAACTTAAAACCATTTTGGCAATATTATATTTCTTAAGTGTTTATCTACAATACACATACGTAAGTCTACACGCGCATGCGCACACACATACACACAAACACTTCCCACAATTGTACATCAATAAATCTGTAGTCTGACACAGATATTAGCGGAATTTTAATCTTAAATTTTCGCTGTATAATGTTTGAGCTGATGAATGAATAATCGTTAGGTTAAGAGCAATGACAAGGAAAATTATAATGAAAAATAGATATTTGATGTATAAAATAAATGTTTTTTCATTATATATATATATATATATATATATATATATATATATATATATATATATATATATATATATAATAAAGAACTGATACACACAGACAACCACAAACACACATACAGTTATCAATTATCTATATATCTTGTAACATTTTTAATTTGAAATAAGAATTTGGTAGGAGTAAGCACAAAGTGAAAAACAAGAAAAATGCTATAATAACATTAATTTCATCTGAGTTTTTTTCCTTTTATTCTCTTATTAATTTTTCTTCTAAGTATTTTTATTGTCTTCACTGAAAAATATTTGAATATATTTTTCACAATTACTTCTAAATTTTATCGATCTTATTATTTAAAAAAGGTTTGTTCTATTATTTTTTCGCTTTTTTCTTTATTTTTGTTTTTCGCCTCCACTACCTCCTCCTCCTCCTTCGTTTTTCTTTGTTTCTAAAAATCTTTGTTTATTTTTTCATTACTTACTCTACTGTGACTTCTTTTCGTGTTTTTCTTTTCAACTTTTTTTCTCTTCTTTTTCCTTTTCCTTAAAAACCATTTTCTTCCTCTTCTTATTCTCGTCTTTTTTCTTTCCCTTTCATTGTTTGATAATTTTTTTCTTTTCTTCTAAGGCTTCTGACAAGTATGACAAGACGAGGAAGGCAAGAAGAGGGAATGGGCACCAGAGACGTGCCAGAACTGCGTGTGTAAAAGGAAGAAGGAAAGGAGGACAAGGGATAAGAGAGTGGGAGGAAGAGAGGGAGTAAACAGGGAAGTAAGCAGATGAAAGACAGTCAGACAAGCAGACAAGCTAATCCTAATTTAAGATTCCTAAAGATCGTGAGTCGGCGAGAAAAATGAATCAAACACAAAGGAGGAGGGGATGTTGTTTTTGCAGTTTAAATAATTGATATAATAATGTAATTGAAAAGGGTTAGGGAGAGGAAGAAGCAGTCCGAGAAGCGTGGCCGTGCGTCGGAATTAAGACACAAGTCGCGTGAACGGAATTGATCACGTGACTATGCAGAATGTCTACTGTTATCTGCACGCGCATGCGCGTGTGTGGGTGGGTGTGTAGACTAGTTTATGTCTCCGTTTTTTATCGTTTTCTTGTTCATGTGTTTAAGCTTAGTCAGGCACAGTGTAACGATATAAGGAGTGTTTTGAGAAGAATTGTTTGAAATCAGTACGCAAATGAACGAATCATCTGCAAGGCTATTGCAATCCCAACCATGCTTTTATATATTTATAAATGCCTGTGTGATATTAAAAAACGGCTTTGTGAATATTTAGAACATTAGAATTGCACTACGAATTTATGTATAACATGCATTGTATACTTTTATGAAATAAGATTCTTCCTTTGCAGGACCATGATAGGACTTCCCTAAATCTAAGTGCTCTGTTAACTTTCTTTTCTTGCTGCTTTTTTCTTCTAACAAAATTAAGGCATATATGGAATTAAAAATACGACTGAAAATTTATTCCACAGACAGAATTTTAAAATAGTAATACTGATCTGTGTTTTTGTGAGGACCATATTAATAAAAATTGAGAGGTTAACGTTTATGAACCTTTAGTGGCCATTACTTGTACTAAAAATGCAAATGCAACTTGATTTTCTAGTGACCAGAAAGAAAAAATTAGAAAAAAAAAAGAAAAAAAGAAAAAAAAGAAAGAAACAAGCAAACAAACAAACAAAAGTGCTAACTTTCATTTTGGGTGAGAAAAATTTTGATGTTTGTATTATACAATTAAACAAAAAGACAAAGTTTTGATTTAGCTAACCTAATGCTGCTGTTGATCTTGGAACAAGCAACAAGAGGAATTGGTCTCTACTGTAGAAATTTTGGTAAGGAAAATCCCCATACTACATGGACTAAGAGAAAACGGAGTTCATGTGTTTTAATCAAGATGGTGCCATCTCCTCATTAAACAGCGAGCCTATGAAATTAGTAGACCAGCTCATATGACTTGGTAGCAATATCTCAACAACTGAAAGTGTTGTCAACATATGCATAGACAGCTATTGACAGGTTAATGATATATGGGAATCTGATCTCTTTGACAAAATAAAATGGGAATTCTTCCATGCTGTTTCATGTCAGAACTACTGTTGCACCACATGGACTCTAACAAAATGCTTAAAAAAAGCTAGGTGGAAATTACACAAGGATTCTGCTTGCTGTTTTCAACAAATCCTGGAAGTAGAACCCAACAAAACAGCAACCATTTGGCCATTTAACTCTCATCTCACAAAGGGGGTGTCCTTGAGGTGTAATGGTAAGAGCGCAGGACATTTGGGGAATCATTATCAGATTATTGCTACCTTTGTTATGTAAGAGAAAAACTAACAGATACTACATTTTGCTCTGTGATAAACTCTCCTGAACAAAGTAGAAAATTTAAATCATCTGAGATATTTAATTACTTAAATTATCTGTGATATCATATTACTTATTTTTTTTTTACTTTCTTTTGCAGAAATATATTATAGCATACTTATCTGAAAATATTATACATCGTTATTGTTTTGTCCACTTACAATGTTCTTTTGGGTTTTTAATTGAGTGTTCGTGAGCATCATTTGAATGGTTTTGAAGCTTATGTAATGTTTTCTTATGATATCTTTTGATAATTCTAGCTTATCTGAAAGTTTTCAAATCCTGATGACTTATTTCTTCTCTAATTTGCATTTTAAAGTCTCATAATTGATAAGTAATGGACATAGACTTGTGAGCATTATTTCAAATATGCTTTAGGGAGTATGGTTAGATACTATTTCATTTTGTTCCACTTCCTGAATTCTGCAAACAGGTTTAGTGGCTTTGAAACTCACTTTAAAATAATGTCTCAGTATTACTAGAAATTCAACACTTGTATCTGCCATTATAACATCCAAACAAAAGGTACATATGAATAGTATTGATAATAATATCCTATACAGGGTGTTTTAAAAAAGGATGCTGCAATCTTTTTGATAACTTTTTTAAATTCATGTTCCAAATCAAATAAGGGTACATACCTAATTTAGTAGTTCTGTATCAAACTGTTTTACTATTTCTCACACATTTGTTAGATCATATATGAAATAAGTTTCAGGAGTGAACACACATCTACTTAGAAAAAAAAAATTTTAAATGTAAAAAAATGAAAATTCTTTTGATACACTTTAATATATATAAAAATGCTATTAATAATATAGTTAGGTTATTGATAGATTTTAGATGTGCATATAAAATAAACATTGCAGTAATGGTCTGTGATAAAGGACAAAAGTCCTTTTGATTGAAAGTCATTATAGTATGTTTAAAAGATATTATGCATAATTGAATGAAAGCAAAGCATGTAAACTGCTCACAATACTTAATTATAAAATTAGGATTTTCATAACCTTAACTATGAAAACTTGTGGTTAACTTCATTATTGGATATCATTATCTAAATTATTAATTAGAAAAACACATATAAAGTGATTATCTTAGTCATCAAACAACAAGAACATAATGAAGAAGACAACTCCAAATCAGAAAAGAGATCTTACTGAGGTCTTGCTTGCTTGTCCTGCCTTTCTTTTCATGTGGTCAAAACTTGTTAAACAATTTAGAATAAAAAAATCATTTCTAATTCATTCACTCATTCTCTCTCCAATCAACAATTTTAGATAAAGTGACAGCTGCTGACAATAAGAGAAGTTCAAATTATACTTTGACATCTTAAACACAAAGATGAAAATCTTTGGTCATACCCTCAAATGCAAATATTTAAACATTATTAATCAGAAAAATGATAACTTGTATTCACTAAACTTGAATAGTGCAGTTTTGATTTGTGCTAGTTTTGATATAGTATGGTTATGTAAAATAATTATTTCAACAATAAATGAATCTTTTCCAAATGTTTTTTAATGTTTGATATGCATTACAAATCATTTTTACTATCAAGAGTAAATTTTTTTATTATTTCTATTGCATTTCTTGTTATTTTTGGAATAAATTAAAATTATAACAGCAGTTTTATTAATATGGACAAAATACGAGAACAAATTAGATGCACTATTCAAAGTATTGGAATATATACATATTAAATAATATATATATATATATATATATATATATATATATATATATATATATATATATATATGTATGTATGTATGTATTATGCATATATTGTATGTATGTATTATGTATATATTGTTTATTTGTATGGGCTGTCAGTTTTAAAAATTAGTTGTTTGAAATTGAATTATGTAGTATGTTATCTTTAATTTCCAATGTCATTATCCTCTCATCATATAATTCAAAATAATATCACTGAATTAATGATTCATTTTTGAGGTCTTGAACACTGACTTTGTATATGAATTTTACAAAAAAATTCTAACCACATCTATGTTCTGTGTAATAATGTGTCATTTTATCAGTCAATTCAAATCTTACATCATTGAATTAACACTTTGTAACTGGAAAGTTGTGAATATAACAAAGAATGACATGAGATGGCTGCACTTTGATCTGGCATTCCCATGACATGATAGAAAACTAACTAAGTCTGGTGGTATAGTAAGATACTGCTGTGGTACTCTGGGTAATGATACTTTAGCACAAAAACTATGTCTGGCATCAGAGTCATCATCTAATGAAAGCTTTGTTGGCCACATAGCTATGGGGTTTTTTCACCAGTAACAACAGCAGTAGCAGCATGTGTATATGGTATGCATATACATAATAATACTTTGAATAGTGCAGTTCAATTTTTTCAAATATACAAATCTCTCTTTCTCTGTCTCTTACTCTGTCTGTCTGTCTGTCTCTCTCTCTCTATATATATATATATATATATACAAGCAAATTTGATATGTATATTTCTTCAATTATGCAACTTAATGTTGCATGTTCATATTTATATAGAGAAATAGATGAAAAGCTGCATCCTCCCTTTCCCCCCAAAAAGTGACCTAGAAATTACAAAAACTACTGAGGCATAACTCTTATAACTATAGCTGCTAAGGTTTATAATGTGCTGTTTCTCAATTGTATCCAATCTGATATTGAAAAAATTCTTTGGAAGAATCAGAACAGTTTTCAGAAAAATCAGTCCATAGCTTCTGATACTTACTGTATAGTGAATCATTGAAGGAGTATGCACAAAGCCTTGAGGCAGCATTTTGTTTAATTTCTCTAATGTAGTTTATTCCATACATAAAAGAAAGATGGAGCAAATACTTCTAGTATATGGTCTCCCCAAAGAAACTGTCACTGTTATAATGATGCTCTATAAAAACATGAAATCAGTGGATCACTCACACGGTGGTAAGACTTATTTCTTTGATATTGTCTGGATTGGAGTCTTGCAAGGACATACATGAACACCATTTCTATTCATAATAGAAAGTTAACCTGGACTTTAATGAAGTGTTTTGAGTTAAAGTTAGATGGAAATTAATCAAGGATGCCGTGTACTATTTTCAACAAATCCTGGAAGTAGCACCCCACAAGACAGCACCTGTACAGCCACTTACCTCCCATTTCAAAAATCATCAAAGTGAGATGAACAAGACATACTGGGTACTGCTGGAGAAAGCAGGGATTAACTCATAAGTGATATTCTTCTGTCGATGCCTGGGCTGACCAGCAAGAACTTGCATTCATAAGTTCTGTGTGGACATTGGATGCAGTCTAGAGGACCCACTGAGAACAATGACATAGTGATGAATGGTGGGAGAGAGAGAGAGTTAAGAGAATCTGTGTCATCAGCATGTCTTGATATATATCTATATCCTAGCATATGGCATACCAAAAGAGACTGTTGAAACGCCAAAGCGAAAGTACATTCTCCAGATGGAGACACAGACTACTTCGACATTGTAACAGGAGTACTACAAGGGGACACACTAGTTCCATACCTCTTTATCATCTGTGTAGACTACGTGCTGAGAACATCGATTGATAAAATCAAAGAAAATGGCTTTGAACTGACAAAGAAAAGAAGCAGAAGGTACCCCGCAAAAACAATTACCAATACCAACTACGCCGATGACATAGCGATTCTGGCAAATACACCCATCCAATCCGAAACACTTCTGCATACTCTGGAATGAGCCGCCGTAGGCATTGGCCTCCATGTGCTTTAATCAAACAGGCGACATTTTCACACTAGGTGGTAGCTCTCTGAAACTAGTAGACAAGTTCACCTACCAAGGAAGCAGTGTCTCATCAACCGAAAAAACATCGACATGCGGCTAACAAAGGCATGGACAGTGTCATGTAGTCTACCACTGAAAGAAGAGAGAAATAAGGAATGTCCCCTACCCCTCCATGTTTGAATTAGCTGGCCGCTAAAAAGAGGAATAGTAATGTAGGTCAACTTCGGCCAGCCTGTCGGAGAAGGTAAAGAATGTGGGTCAGAGTGAAAGGTAACAGATGTTTGCACTCTGTGACAGGATGGATAAAGAAGGGATATACTGGACATATAGTAGTCCGAAGCAATCGCCTGACAGGGAAGAAGAAAGAAACGAAATGATTGGCCAGAACCCTAAAACGGAAGTGGTACCTTTGTTCCATCAGCGGAAATAGGGAAAAAGAAAATCAGTTTTGAAGAGAGATGTCGCCGTGAACAGATGGGGCGAATCTCAGGCCAAGACTCCGGGTGAAGAAAGCGGAAAGAATCTTGGACAAGAAGGACCTATGCCTTCAAGCCAGAGCATTATGTATATATTAAATTCTGCCAGCCCATAAAAGAGAAAATACTCTCCGAAGGAACCCGTCGAAAAGATAAGTAAACATTAAGACTGTTTCTCCCTACACCCAATTATATACTCTCTCTCTCTCAATTTAAAAAAAGACGAAAGAAAAGAAGAAAAGGAAGAAAGACATTTATAGTTATGTATTATCTGCTGATAATATAGCCGACACGTGTATATTAAAAAGATTGTTATATTTTAATGTCCCCCACGTGTTGAAGTTTGTTCATTGTGTCGTCTATGTCAAGTTAGCTTATTTCATGTTTCTTTTTCAGCTTCTTTTGCCTCATGTTATTCTCGCCTAAATTGTCCTATTCTTTCCTTTAAAAATATTATACGGGAAACCGGAGTTATCGACTACTATAATTAATATTATTATATCTAAACCTAGAGGTCCATATCTTCCATTGTTCTAGGGGTAGGAAGAGCTAGTGGCCTGGTGGGTGTGTGTGTTAGCGTGAAGTTTGGAAACCCCTTGCCAGCGGCGGTCAGTCTAGCCCTAAATTAACCCCCACATAATATGCCAGTTCTTATATGCCCGAGAAAGGACTCTGAACAAGGACTTATTCTATGAGGGATCAAGTGCCAGACCGCCCCGTCTTCACACATGTGAAAAATAAACTCCCGTCTTGGGATTTTAATAATTTTGCCGTCACAATAGCTATTGATAAGCTATTGGTCATATGGAAGTCAGACCTAACCGATAAAATGAAACGCAGTTTCTTCCAAGCAGTGGTCATCTCAATACTGCAATATGGATGCACTACATGGATGCTAACTAAATAGCTGGAGAAAAAGCCAGATGGCAACTACACAAGAATGCTGCAAGTAATTTTGAATGAGTCCTGGAGGCAACACCCCGCAAAGCACCAACTGTACGGCCACCTGCCTCCCCTCATGAAAACTATTCAAAGTTAGACGAACTAGACATGCAGGACAATGCTGGAGAAGCAGGGATGAGCTCATAAGTGATGTACTCCTATGGACCCCCTCATATAGCCGAGCAAAACCAGTACAACCAGCTCGAACATACATACAGCAGCTCTGTGAGGATACGGGATGTAGCCCTGAGGACCTGCTAGAAGTGATGAATGATAGGGAGGAGTGGCGAGAGAGGGTCAGGGATATCCATGCTGGCAGCACGACATGATGATGACAATGATACATATATATATATATATATATATATATAGAGAGAGAGAGAGGTTGTCCTTGTGGTGTAATGGTTAAAGTGATGGACTGTGGAATCGTAGTAAGCGAGTTCATACTCCAGTCATACTATTATGTTCACTTTTGGGCAAATACCCTTGGGAAAGGTATGAACCCCCTTATCTTCCCAGCTATGGGTTAAATAGTACCACTACTGTTCTTCTAGGAGAATAGCTTTGGCATTAAATAACTTACAAAGGTTGATATGCCATTAAAACAAAAAAACCAAACCAAATCAAACCAATCAGAGAGAGAGAGAGAGAGAGAGAGAGAGATAATATATACATACTTGCAAACATACAGCACAAATGAATATACATTTTTTAGGAATTTGAAGTTGAACTACTTCTTTCTTTCAATGAAAACAATATTCTTTCATTATAGATGTTTAAATTCAATTAACATATATAATAATATATTTATCAGTTTAAATTGTTAACTAAATTTGATTTTCCTTTTTAGAAAAATGAAAACTTCATCCATTGAAAAGTTATTATTATCTGTTATTTAACTTCATGGATATTTTCAGCTTACCTCTTCTGTTTAAAAATTCAATCCATTAAAAAATTGAAAACATTTTATTGAACTTCCTGATAATAACTCCGAGGGAAATAATAAAATATATTCTGCCTCATCCAAGAAGAAATGCTTTTTTTCATTTAATTCAAAATGATTGTTTCAAATAGCTTTCTGTAATTTCTCTTTCTTATTAATAGAACAAAAAGGTAATTTAAAAAATACTTTATTGTATATAACAAAAGAATTATGAATTCATTTACTAGGTTGAGTCATAAGTTTTGCAATATTTTAGTACATGCTACTTGCAGTGCATATATCAAGTAACCAAAGCAGCTAAAACCGTTGAAGATACTTACTGTGGTTCATAGTATTGTGGTAATTGGTGCACTGATACATTGTGCATTGCTTCACTTTATGTGTAATTTGAAAGCCACAAAGATGAACATATAGCATAGTCTAATTTAGGAATTTATTTTTTACTAGTTTGACTGGACCATAATGCTATGGAAGAACCCAAAAACATCTATGTGGACAATAAAGGAGCTGTTGATCACAATACAGTAACTAGATGGTTGAAGAAATTTTACTTGGTTTGCAAGAACCACATTGATTAGGCAAGGGACTAAAACCATGGATTCCAAGGCCATGTTCAAAGCTATAGAGTCAAATCTGGCATGCATAAGGAGAGTATAAGCATATATTGGAGTGTATAAGGCAAGCTTGTCACCTTCACAACATTGACAAAAACATGTAGAGATGCAGAATTGCTCCTGACATTACCAAAATATTGCAAACTTTTGATTCACTCAAGTATTTTCCTTTCATAATTTTTGTAGTAATAATGATTTTTGATCTCGTCTTTTTTCACTTTTTTTTCTTATTAAGATTTCTTGACAATTACTCATAATAACTTTAGCTTGGGTCACATCTCATGAAACTCTTATCTTCACCACAGTATTAAGTAAATAAATAATTTGTTCAATTCATTAACTATAAATAATAAAAAGACATTTTTTTCAACATTAACTTTATTGAACAATATTTACTATTTCATTCCACTATCTTCTACCATCTTTCTGGTAACTTCATCATTCCATTCTCCTAGAATTTGCTCAACAAAGAATTGCTCTAGGTGTAGCCTTCTAAAGAACTGAACATTTTTCATAAAGATAATTCTGTAAAGACTAAAAAAAAAGCCATAAATATAGTAGATGAGTGAAAAAATTTAAGCCAAGCTGTGACATTTTTTCTGGTCACTAAAGAAATTTACATTCTAGTGTTATCTTGATGTAATATTGTACGTTTTCTCTTATAACTAATTCTAGACACTTTTTGTTTGTTGCTGCCTTGAATTGGTCAAACTGGAAGCATTACTTCTTTTAATCATTCATTTGATTCTCCTGGAGAAGCTCACCATAGAGAACTTCTTTCCAATATCATCATATACACAGCATCATCTTTTTTGAATGAAGACCAGTCTT
>OY757938.1:31243677-31538677 GCA_963585895.1 Sepioteuthis lessoniana
ATATTCTGTATATTCTATGATTTCTCCTCCTTCTCCTCTTACTACAACTCATTTTTTGTTATCTTTTATCTATTCTCCATTTTTACATTCCTCTTCTTCTTCTTCTTCTTCTTCTTCTTCTTCTTCTTCTTCTTCTTCTTCTTCTTCTTCTTCTTCTTCTTCTTCTTCATTTTTATTTTCATGAATTCCATTATTCTATCTCTTTCTTACTCGTATTAAAGCTGAATTGACAAAACACGCTAGATTTGCATATAGGTCAGTTATTTCTATCCTTTTCTCATGGTCGATCTTGCCACTCTACTGCTATTGGAAGAAAATGTTGAAATCTTACTAAACGAATGACTTTATCAATTCAGTCTGGATTTTTCTAAAATTATTCCATCATTTTCTTCTTTTTCCTTTCTCTAATAATTGTTCTAAGTCTTCTGAAAGAATTTTTGCTACTGTTGTTTGCATTCATTTTTAGAATTTTTAATTGGTATGAGTAAAATATGGGAAATTGTTGTAATGACAAAAGGTGAGTGATTTCAGTGGGAATGTTAGGGAGGGGTGTGGGTCAAAATGATGGGTTGGGAGGTTTTTCTCTTGAGTGGAAAATTGGAAAGATGAGTTGAAGGTGTGGAAGAGAAGAGATTGAGCCATAAGAAATAGAAGAGGAAAAAACAAAAGAGAAAACAAAAAGAAAATTTGTTGACAAGAAAGGAAGATAAAGAAAGTAATAGGAAGAAGAATGAAAGGAAAATTTTAAGAAATGAAAAATATGAATAAAAAGAAGAAAATGCCAAATGAGAGAAATGACAAAAAATAAAAGAAAGAAAGAAAGTATCTGGTGAAAAAAGTTAAAAAAAAGACCTGAAAGAAGATTCATTTTCTAATGATCTTGCCAAAATGACCTTCAAGATTCTAATTCTATGAATTTTACTTAATATAAAAAGAATTGGGCATTTTGAGATTTGCTATGGTTTCATTCCTGCATCTATAACTGATTAAGAGATAATTTAGTTTTAAATCTTGAAAAATCTAATTTAAAAAAAAACAGTTTTCATCCTAAATCAAAATTAGAAATAAACTAAAGAATGATTTTCTTTTCACCTAATCTCAATGATTATTGTTACTAGCTGAAATATTTATCTATATCTAATAAGAGGCCAAAACTTGGTTTTGTAACTGGTGTTAGTGAATTAAAAATTTACAATGAAGTTACAAATGGTAACTGTTATGAAAAAAATATATCCACATAACAGAAAAGAGATTTACCAATTCTACTGTTTACATTATATCTTATGAAGCTAATATTCTTCAGTTAAACATTTAATGTTTAATATTCTTTAATCTAAGTGACACTTGAGGGATTTATCCATGTAAAAATTTCTATATTGATCCTGATTGTTAGTCTTAAGTAAGCAACAATGCTACGTAATTATTTTACATCTTCAATTTAAAGAACTACCCATAAACCTAATTAGTAATACTTAATGAAATATGAATAAATGTTTTCATAAGACAATTCATTAAGGTTTTTCTTTAAATTTTTGGAAATTTAAATGCTCTGAGGTTATTGATGTCTTGCAGCAATATGGCATGTTGCTGATTATTGTTTATTTTTAGAGAATCTTTTTTGATGAAAGCTCCTTTTCCCCCAATAAGGTAAACATATTCATTTTTTTAGATTAAAACTTTCAATTGTCTCCAATAAGAATGTATACCAAATTTGGTAGCTCTATATCAAACCATTTAACAATCTTTAGAGGACAGACAATCAGATTCTTCCCAATTATTACATATTTTATAAGTATATGAAAATGTGTCTTTGGTTTAATAGAAGATTTTAATACAGAAAAAAAAAACTCAGATAAAAATCCTGTCTGATCAAAAATTTCTGATTCATAAAAAAATGCACTTGGCATATCTTGTATATCACTCACTTTAAAGCCACAGCCAGCGGCCATAAAGTATAATATTGAATAACAATATATTTATTGAATTTTTAATTCTAACAAACTATCAATGAATGAATAAACTTAGGAAATACTCTATGTTTAGCATTTTGAAAACTTAAAAAGATCAAGATGCAAATACAAACCTTACACTATTATTATTAATTTGCCAATTGGATTGGATATTGCTTTATTTTCTAAACTATTATACTAATAAAAATCATGTTATAATAAGCCATTTTGCTACATGAAAATCTCATCACTATAATATACATTGCTCAGCACTTTAGATGAGATGCAGTTTTAACTGCATTTCATTCCCAAATGACAAAAAATCAGAGCCAATTTTTTATTGGGTAAAGGTCCTAAACAAATAAAATACCTGTACACCATTCATTAATAAATGTAAAAAAAAAAAAAAAAAAAGAACAGTATATTAGACAAAATCAACTGAGCTTAAAAATGTAGTTGAATTAAAAGGCCTCTTTCTCAAATGAGGTATTTTAAACTTCGTCCATCTAGTAAAATTTAGATGATGAAAAACACATTTCATACAAGAAAATATGGGTGATTTTGTTAATATTTCAATGTTTATTTGCATCCTTTTTAAAACAATATGATTTAAATTCTTTTTGTACTGTTCTAAAGATGATATAAATAGTGAAATCTTCACTAAGCCAATCATTCTTTCTTGATTGTAAATTAAATATTGATTGACTAGCATAAAGTTTTTTAGTAACTTTCACTCTTTAAACTTTTAAATATAATTATTTATATACTATTCATTTGGAATAAACACATACCTGTCAGCATAGAAGTTTAATCAAGGTTTATTTTAATAATTGTTACAAATTGTTTCATGTCCAAGATTCTGAATGCTTGGTTCAAATTTGTATGAAAATTGTTCAAACATCTTCCAATCATTAGTAATTTTCAAGAGTTTTGAGATGTTATTGTTTGTCTAAAAGAAAGTTGGATGTATTTTTTTTTCATTTTGGCATTTATTTTTTACCATATAAATTTGATTTAATATTTTTTTACAATTAACAACTTGATTAAACAAACAATTACAGTATATGTAAACTGTAATATTATGCTTGTTGAATCTGTATGTCTATTTGTGGTTAAATATTGCTGAATGTTTGTGTACTTCTTACTATACTTTCTCTTTAAATGTGCATTATGAAAAGATCTCCATTATTAACAAATCTTTGTTAGTTCAATGAAACATTGGAGATTTTTTTCAAATTCTCCAGTAATTTAGTCAAAGTGTATAAATATCAGTATAGCAAAAAGGTCTAATTCAAAATCAGTTTTAATTGCATTTTTTATCTGCATTTAATGATATCATATAGACTGAATTACTGGAGAATTTTGAAAAATTATATTCAAAGACTTCAAACCAGACAGAAACAAAGCTACACTATATTTAAGGTCAGGAACCAAAGTAACCAATCAACACTAAGAACCCCATTCTTATCTTCACCACTCAGTAAAATTTTTATTTGATAATTTTTATTTTCTTTTTCAAGGTGTAAGCAAAGTGTTTGAAAAATGAGTTACTAACAGACGGATATCCTTTTTCTGGAGATAAAACAAATCGATAGAAGGAGGAGTTTTACTGATAGAAGAATAAAAAGATAAAAAAATATTGTTTCTTCATTTTTTTTTGTTTAATCAAAAGAAAGAGGGTAGGAAGAGATCAATTTGTCAAAACAGACATTTTTAGAAAAGCCAATGCAAGCAAGCACATGTGTTTGGGTCTGATATTTATGGCAAAACTAAACAATAAGAATTCTTAGTCTAAAATGGAATTTCAGAAAACTCAATCAAATATTTCATCATGATATATGTTGGTTGATTGTTGGACTGGAGGCTGTAGAGTCATTTCTTTATTCTACACATCTTCTTCTTTGGCTAGTGTCATTAACATTAACATAACTTGAAAAAAATTCCAACTTTAAAACAAAAGTGGTTGGTATTCTTTCACAAGTGAAAGAATATGAAATGGTAAATCATCTTCTAAAATATGACTTTAATCATCTTTTGAAATATCATCGTTCATAACTGTTTAAAGATGTCACTTCTTTGAGTATGTTTGGAACTCAGTGAATAGCCAGAAGAAATATTTATCAAGAGTTTGATAAATGGCATTCATTTTTTACATTATAAATTTAATTTAATATTTTCTCATACATTAATAATTTCTCTAAACAAACTATTATCATATATGTAAACAGTGATATTATGTTGGTTGAAACAGTATATTTATCTATTGTTGAATATATTTGATATACTAGTTCCTAGGCAGAATGTTTACATATTTGTTATAATGATTTTCTTTTAAATATGCATTATGAAAAAATTTCCATTATTCACAAGACTTTTGTTAGTCACTTTCAATGAAGAGTTGCTGAAAGAGTATTCTGAAAAATTAATCTTATGATTTTGTAATGATATTCTGTAGCTTAATAGAAATAATTTATGATTTATGACTTATAATTTATATAATAAAAAATAAAATGTGCAATAACTTAAAATTTGCAATTTCAAAACACTCTTAGAAGCTGCCTTTGGTGGCCATTAAGTCACTATCAAGTCATATCCTATTTATACAATTTATATTATCATTATTTGCAAATAAATACATAGTTAAGTAGAAGTGCTCTATAATTAGTATCTAGTAGCTATCTCTTTTGACAAATTAGAATGATTGGGGTGAGAGTGAATGTAAAATGGATTAGAAATTGCTTCATTTTCTGAGTCGGAGCATTTTAACTATTTTGCTAACAAAAATCTTACTATGATGTGCTATTTTTACTGTCTTATAAAAACATACATGCAAACACTGGATCATTATAATAAAGATATGTTCTAGAGAATGTTTTATATAAATATATATTTCAATTGGCTAAAATAAACTTGGTTATATATTTAAAAGAAAAGGAAAAATGTATTTAAATTGAAAAATCTCATTAACTTGAAAAATATTTCTTACCAAAATTCTATGAAATTTTTCACAAAAAAATTAACTTTATCATAACAAATATAATTGATTTGGTTTCTTTGTTTAATGACTTATCAACCTCCCAGGGTTATTTAATGCCAAATCAATCCTTGAAGAACATAGATGGAGTGAGATAAGGGTGTTTATACCTCTCACTCAAAGATGTTACAATGAAAGTGAACATAATAGCATAAATGGAGGTTGCTCTCACTGTGAAGTCACAGTCCAGTATGTTAATTATGGGGAGCCACTCCCATGAATATAATTAGCAAATCTCTTTTTATTATGAAGATTTATATTTTATGGTAACATTTTCTGTTTGCAAATTTTCAGTATGAATTTTTAACTGATAAGGAAGATTGAAAAATAATCAGCTGTGATCCAAACCTTGACCTCTTACCCAGTGTAGGTGTAATATACAAGTGCAACTAATTCTTCTTTCCAACATGAATATTGTCAAAGAAGGTTTAGGTTGCACACTGGCCAAACTTGTTTTTGGTATATCCCTGTCCCTACCAGGGCAATATTTCAAGTAAACCTCAAGCATTCATTTCATTCCAACTACCCCATAAGAACTCTGCAACAAGATGGTGCAATTACAATATATGACAACCCAACATACTGCAACAAACATTTACATACCAACAAATCTTCATATTACAAGTATGTCTTCATACAAAATGAGGCAGTCAGAAGATTTCTCACACCAAACTACTTAGGTCCTTTTAAAGTTATCAGCTGAGCTGATAAATATGTTATAATCAAACATGGTAATAATACAGACACTATCATTATTGACAGGACATTTTTGAGAGAAACCTTCTAAATAAACCAAGTCTTGTAGGAAAGTCACCTTTCCTAGACATTTCAAAACATACATTTTTAACTGATTAATACAATCAGTTATCTAAGGAGAGGGCATTATTGTAACCTGTTGAAGCTCCTTTTAATAAGCCAACCAGAAGTTTTCCTTTTAACAGTCACTGTTCATATGGCAAAAACAGACAGAAAACTCAACCAACTCTATGTACCCACTTCCAGGATAAATGTAAGAGTAAAAGTAAAGGATCATAAAATATTTTCCAATCAATCAGAAACTGTTATGAGACTTTATTCAGACTGTATAAAAGGGGGGTAATTTAACTCCAGTAGCAGAGAGGAAAGGATCCCAGCAACAGCAACTTTAAAGAGATGTCAAACAATCAAAAAGCAGTACCAGTAGCAGGTTTCAGAGGGATATCAAATGGTCATTAAGTAGCTGTAGAAGTATCTTCAAAGAGGTACCAAACAATCCCCCAGAAGCAGCAGTAGTAAGTTTAATGAAGATGGGACCAACTACAATATGCGATAACAACCAACTACATTATTTGATAGCATTTAACTACAAATGCAATGACAGCTAACTACAATATTCATATATCAGCTTAGAATAAAATCTTTCTTTTTATCTAAAATACATCTCACCTCCATTATTGCATTACTTCTCACTCTTTTAGAGTTAGAATGAGTTATGGCACCCAAAGACAATGACTACATTCATAAAAGGTCTATCTTCATTCATCAGTACTATAGCTTCTGTAACAAGCATTTATAGAAAAGATGGATGGAAGATATTCTGAATTTGGTGATATTAAAAAAAAATTTTTAAGTTCAGTTTAGGCAATGAATACTTTTGCCTTGTTACCTGTAACAATGACTCAAATGTTATTGGTGTTCACTGTACATTCCTAATAAATCTGCCCCATCAAATTTTTCTCTTTTTTATATTGACTGAAAGTACAAAGAATGATTTAAAATGAAATCTGAAGTTCCTCTCAACTATGGAGTCCTCTCTTGGCTAATCCAAGTATATCCTTCATTTAAGAAGCTGCATCTTATTCCTTTTATAAGACAAACTCAAAATTCTGTCTGCTTCCACTAAATATTCTGACAAAATATGCTCTTGATAATTAAAGATATTAATCAGAGTATAATAAAACAACAATTTTAATGGAAAAAATATCAGAGTGAAATTGAATTTTACTAGGTGAAGTAAAAGGAAATACAGAAGAACAAAATACTGACCAGTTCAGGATCATTTCCAGGAGTTGATACCATGTAACCCAGTACAATGTGTTGCATGTTATTTGGACATCACCAAGTTAACATCATTGCCCTTAGTGATGCCATGAAGGGGATTTACTCAGCATATTACTTCAAGGGTTATCATAAAAATCTGTCCATTCAATCAGAAATAAGGTTCAGTTTGGCTTGGTTTTATGGCATATCAACCATTGTTGGTTATTTAATGCCAAATCGTGTTTTACAAGTATATTAAATATTTGATTTGTAAACAGATTTTGTAGATACACACAGTTAAATGATCAACAGATTCTGTTTCAAACAATTCAGTTTAGCATAATTAAATTGTTTGTACTCACTTTAACTGTCAAAAAGTTCTATTTGACTCATAGATAGAACCCTATCAGGTGCTACCACTCCAAGATAGAGTGGACCAGGTAGCGATGACAATGAAGTACTCTGCATTCCCCAAAGCTCCAACATTACTAGAGCCTCACCATTTGATGTCATATCCAGGACACTTGTGGTGGGGTGCTTACCCCTTTGCCAACTGGGCAGAGAAATAAGATTTGTTCTAAATTGAATGTAAATTTGATTTTTTATCATTCCCTCAGCTTTTATTTTTACTTCCCTAAAACTAAAGAATGAACTTCTAAAACTACCCTAGGAACTATTATTCATACCTTATTTTTCTCTGTGATAATGCGTTTGGGATAAAATTTAGCTTCCTGGCCTTCAGTCCAGAGTTCTTATTACTGAGCTATGGGATTTCCCACTGATTATTGTTTCTAAAAAGTACATTAGTGTAATAGCTTCATATAAATTATTGGGAAGGTGAATGTATATGCCCTTTGCAGTTTGAGGAAAATCTATTCAGACAGAAAAATATAAAGAAAAAACATACTTTTTGAAGAAAAAAATGTTCTTTTTCTAAGTGATTTGAAAATTCTAGAGAGAAGTCATTGAGTTTCTAATTTTTTTCCTTTGAGATGTTTTTAATGTAATTTTTGAAAAAAATTGTATAACAAAAGAAAGAACAAAGCAAAAACAGCCCACTATCAAATTTCTGCTTCCCAAACAATTCTTTAAAAATTACCCTTTTTTTTAAAAATAGAAATAAATACTAGAATTTCTCTTTTTTTTCATTTTTCTAATTTTTGAATATGTGTTTGTGTTTAACTTCTGATTCAAATCATAAGATACTTCCAAATTTAAAAGCTTTGTTCACCATTGAAAGCAAAAAGAAGAAAGAGATAAATCATGAAGTATATATTCTAATAGTTTTCAAAAAGAATTCTTTCATTTCATTTGTTATCTAAAAAATATTTTTTCTCTATATAGCATATTTATTTACTATCTAACAGAGTAGTGTTCAATTCTCTTTATGCAAAATGCCTGTAGCTTAAAATTTATCTCTAAATCTCCGACCTCTAATTCATACCACTGAAAAATAATTTCATGATTATTCTTATCATTTTATTTGTTTATTTTAGTATATTTCATTTGACCTTTATTCATCAATAGGAGTAAAAACAAGAAAGGGTTCAAATCATGTTTCATAATAGTTGTTACATTTAGTCCAAACATAACAACTAGTATGAGACAAAAGTAGTATCACTTCTGTCTGAATATCTGAGATAAGGGATTATCATTATTATACAATGATGCATTATGACTAATATCCTTCTCTTGGTTGTTGTTATGATCCCAATTTGGAGAGTACAATGAATAAAATGTGTCTATGATCTCAATCAAGATGAGGACACCAGTCTGAATGTGATAAAGATAATATTATTTTATTAAATCATCAACCTTTGCAGTGACTTAAAGATGGTCAATTTAATAAAAGAAATATTTTCTTGTGTCTATTTTCATTTTTTAAAATAAAGTAATTCACAGGCTTACAACCCAAATCAATTCCTCAGTTTTTATCATTTCAAATATATTCAAGCCATAGTTATCAGAATAATCATCTGGAGAAAAACATAAATGATGTTTCATAAATACTGAAAAGTTCAATAAATCTAAAATGAACATTTTCTTCAAGTGATTGATTAATTTAGTGTTTGAATGATCATGAAAACAATTCCTCACTACAAGGAAAAGTGTAAACCTATTTAGGCTGCTAAATTTTTTAGAGGCATATATATAGTAGTTGTTCAGTAATACCCAACCTATATATTTTTGCACACTGGCCATGTGATGTGGCTATAAGCATCTCAAAAATGTAGTCACAAAATCAGCATAAAAGAAATGATGCCAAGTATAGTAAAATATTTGATGAATTTGGAACAGAAATTAAACTTTCATTTTCTCTCATTAAACACAGATTATAAGTGGGTTCAAAACCCTTTTATATATTCTATCTGATATTCATTTGAAATTATCTGAATAAGAATTAGCTTTTTGTATCCAGTGATCATGGATTTAATATCAAGCATAAAGAGTTTCCAACTGATAGAATTTTGATTTCTATTAGAAAAGATCCTTCATTTTCTAAAAAATTTAATTAATAATCTATTTTTTCCACATTATATTTATGTAAAGAATTTTTTCTCTAACATTAAAAGCAAAAAAAGAGAAATATTACTTTGCACTAAAGAAGAAATGAGAGTGTTTGTTTTTAGAAAACATTATGAAGAAACATCAAGCCGATGTTTCTCATTGATAACAATCCTTTATTTACTGAATAAAAAGGTAATAACTTATAGTGTTCTGCTGCTTTTAAAAAAAATAAATTACTGAATTTACATACAAACTCCACTAAAATATTTTTGTTGCTTTTAAATGCACATTAGTGCATTATTAGGAATTATTAGAATAACCCCCTCCCCACTTCCCAATTCTTTTGAAAGTGCTCCATAAATTCAGATTATTACTGACAGCCTCAATAAAGTTATGTTTTGTAGAGTGCAATGGTAGCAAGCTTATTTAACACAAAAATCATCTAAAAATAGTTAAAAGACATGTTTTGAATATTTCACATTTTTGTTGAGTTTTTGTACAAGAACTTGTTAGGTAAAGAAAACTCTTTTGGTCTTCTAATCAATGTCAATTTATATTTTGGTTTAAGGAATGGAATAGAAAGTGCCTTGTACTTTCTAGGACTTGGGTAATCATGAATCTTCAAGGTTTCATTTATGAGCAAACAGCATATTTCAAGAGAGATGATAAAAAGGTCTGTTGCCTTCTCTATGGTCTGAATTCAGAGTTATCATTCTCCTAAGTTACTGTCATGGTCAGGGAGTATAATCAACTTTGCTATTTCATCTATTAATCGATTTATGTCTTTTCCAAAAGAATTAATGAAAAGTGAATGTCAACAGTCTCTGTTAGAATTTGAACATGGTATAATAATTACATTTTTTATTCAAATAAACATTATGTCATCTATACCATCGTGATATCATATGTAATTAATATCATACAGGAATTTAATTTTGTATTTTGATAATAAACTAAACAAATCTTATTTAATTACAATCAAACTCAATTATTATTGATCAAAATATTAGTAAAAACAAATTCTAAAATGCAAATTTTAATTTCCCTTATATCATGAATTTTAAATCATTGCATATAGAACTTTAAAAAAAAAGCCAGATTAATACTTATATGAGAATTAAATTTACCAAACAAATTCTGAAAAATCTCTCTTATTATCTATTGTTTTACTCTAAACTAATATAACCTTTTCAGATGATTGCAATAGAGTAACTAGCTTATAAGAAATGCAACTTGACAGAGCAAAGTAATTTAACTGACGACTTTGATGATTTTTTTCTTTAGTGATCTACAGATTCCAGAGACGGATTTGCAATGCTATGAAAGAAAGCAGACATTTAAAAAAAAAACTTAACAAGAATATTCTAGAACAATAGTTCTATTTTTATGAGGCAGCTGTCTAACTTCAGTGTTCTATACTAAAAAATATACAGTTGTTTATAGAAAATGCATTAGGAAAAATATCAGAATAAATATTAGCCATCATGCGTTGCTGGTAAGCAGTTTGATAGACATATAGGGCTATTTTAGCATTGGTATATGACAATATATGAACAAATTTATGGCAAGGTTTTTTTTTCTAACTTCCTTGAATATATCAATGAGAAAGTAAATAGGTCAAGTGCTGTGGCTTATCTAGTTGATGATTAAAAACCAAAACTAGCAGTTTTATGTTGAAAGCTTCATCCAATGCATTTGGAATAATTTATCTGATGAGGTTCAGGGGAGACAAATAGTGGAATTTTAATTTTACAACACGTATGATAAAATTAACCAATCTAATACAGACTTAAAAATTATATCAAGGATCTGGATAATTAAAAAATGACATTCAGCACAAACATAGACACCACAAGATTTTCTTTCAGTTGCAAATTAGAGCATTTTCAGTATAATAAAACAAATAATGATACTCTAATGAAAATATCACAGTGAGGTGCCATTTTTTACACACACACACACACACACACACACACACACACACACACACACACACACACACACACACACACACACACACACACACACACATATATATATATAACTTTAGTAATATATACATAGATGCAATAGTCTGCTGTAAGAACTAGCTGATAAGTACAATGAATAGAGATTAAATTTTTCCATAAGGCAATTGAGAAACATAAAAGATACAAAAAATTTACTTAAAGAGTATCTTATATCACATTCTTTGAATTCAATTTGGGGCAACAATTCTTATTGTCAATCTATGTACTTTTTATATACTTACTTGAAGTGTAAAGATCTAAAATTGATAATTCCTTATTAACAGAGGATCAAACTTCAGTGTTCTGTATAACTAGCAAAAATTATTTGCCATGATATTATCAAGGACTACAAGTTCATATAAAGTCTCTACAATTTTAATAATGTCCACTCACATTTATAAAAAAAATCTTAGTTTATGTTTATAGTAGAAGAGTGATAAAGCACCTTGGGAAAAAGGATTACTGAAGAATAACTGAGGTTAGAGTGGGGAAACAAAAAAATTTGGATGAAATTTGGAACATTTAATATAAAATTCATCTTGAATCAAAAAAATTTTTTTCAAATATTTTACAAGTTTCATTTATTTTTGCAGATATTTGTAGCTTGTGTATGCAGTATTTTGCTTGAAATCGTGTTCTTAGAATTTTGAAGTTAATGTTGAGTAAATTTGATTCAGTCCTTTATGAAGACAGACAGACAGACAGACAGACACACACACACACACAGACACACACACACATACACACACACACACACACACACACACACACACACACACACACACACACACACACACACACACACACACACACACACACTGCATATACATGCATACATTCATACACACACGAGCACAAAAGAACATATTGAAACTGAAATAAATATACATATGCATATTCATAAATACTTATAGATACACTTGGTTAAGGCTTTTTGCAATGATTAAAAAATAAGTTTTGTGAAACTGAGTTTGATCCTTGTTAAGTGTCCTTTTGTTGCATCAAAATAGACTAAGATTAGTTGGTTGGTTATGTTTTATGTGGGTTATTCAATACCAAATCTTCTCACTCTCTCTCTCTCTCTCTCTCTCTCTCTCTCTCTCTCACTATATATATATATATATATATGATTTGTAAGAGAATAATTTGTAGGTAACATTATTTTTTAACAAGCCAGAGTTCATTCATTAAATGGTTTCAGGTATTGCTATTTAACCCTAATAATTCTATTTGCTCATACTTGAATGGTTTCAAGCATCATAAATGATTAAACAGTTTTATTTGACCCATAGATAGGACACCAACAAGTACAACCACTCTAGGTCAGAGAAAACTTGGATGTAGTGAAAGGGTACTCAATATCAGATGGTTTAGTGTCATATCCTGGACACTTGTTGGGGGTCTTAACTCTCTATAGAGATGCAGTTGGTGTATTTAACAGCTCCAGCCAACAGAGCTCACTAAGATATGTTAAAATATATTTATACATAGATATTTACATGAATATATGGATAGTTAGATGAATGAATAAAACATGTAAAGTAAATAATTGCATAATAATTGTATTCAATCATACTTACATTATTGTCACCCTTTTTTACCATTTACTTTTCCCCAAATTTATATAAAATCCAATGTCCACAAAGATGCCCTTATGTAACAAGACAGACTGTGCCAAAAGGAAACATTTCAGGGATATTTGATATGATGAAATCAACTGATAAGAATTTCAAGAATGTTTCAGGATTATAGCTATCTGCTGAAAAATTTGACTTGTTACATTGAAAAACATTGATTTTAGTTACATTATAAAGATATATTTTGAATTATACAAGTTACATCTCCTCTGGAAAGTTCTAGAGTGCATAAACTTTTGAACAGCACATGACAAAGTGAATTTCACCACCAACATAATATTCCTGCTCACCAGCTCTTCTATCAATAGCATCATGGTTAAGGTGTACAACCTCAATTCTGATGTAAGGAAGAAGATAATTGACACTGATGCAGCTGGGGAAGAGTATCTAAAGATAATACATAAGCATTAAACTTCCCCCAAATCACTTGTTCAGAACTTCATTTTGAATCATCATTATAGTGGTTTGCTGGAGCACAAGAGTGGACATGTAAATATGACAGGAAGAGAATATTTTCAGAGCGAGACAAATAGATTCAAATTTGAATTGTGGACAATCAGAGCAATGGAAAACAATTTGGTTGGGACTGGAATTTATTCTTCATGGCCAGAAATTACACAAGCTCACAACAGAAAAATATGCCATTATTCAAGAAGAAACACTTAAATACTTATTTAAAAATAGTGAGGGACTTCCTGAAGAAATGTAAATGCTTTGGTACTCTTTTTTATAGTCTGATGAGACAAGAATTGAGCAGTTTGGTAACAATGAGGAGGAAACATAGGACAACTAAAATTTGTGGAATATGATTCCTACCATCAAATATTGTGGAAGTAGCATAATGCTGTGTGGTTGGTTTTCTACTAAGCATACTGGGAAATTGGCTCAAAGTGAAGAGGAATTTTGTCAATATTCTTAATAAAAACCATAAATCACAGGAAAAACAATTTGGATAAAGACCTCATTAGACCTTCATTCAGTACAATGATGCTAAAATTACTTCAATTTTAGTCAAAAGTTTATATAAAGATAATGAGATCAGTCATCTGATTTAAATCCTATAAAAATTTTTTGGTGGGAGCAAATAAAAAAAGTGTAAATTCAAGAATAGCATCGAATGAGTTACAAAAAATATGCATTTGAAGAATACGTTAAACATCTGATTTTTGTCAGAAGCTCATTGAAAACTACTCTCACGGAATTAAGGTTATGATACAAATAGTACACAATTGTTAGCAATGAAATATTTTAGAGGTCCCAAAAATTTTGAACCATTCAATTCTTTGTTCTTCATTTTGCTTCTTACAAAGCAATTTATTGCTTTGTAAATTTAAATGCTACTTTGTGTTTCTTAGGCATAAAAAATACTCATGTAGATATTTTTAATGGTGCCAGTAATTATGCACATGGTTGTATATATAAAGAAAACACACATATATATATATATATATATATATATATATATATATATATATATATATATATATATATATATATATATATAATGTTTTCTATAAAAACAGAGAATAATTTGTTCAGAATTTGCTTATTTATGAGTTATACAATTATTATTATCATCATTTCACTCCTTGTGAGTTTTTCAGGCCAGTTTTTACAAGTGGTCTTTCACAGTAATCTAAGTGACAGAAAGTCTTCTCAGATCTCAAGAACTCTTTTCAGTTTTCTCACTGACTTCAACAATTCTGTGATCTGGATGGTCTTGATTCTATCTCTGATTTTCTATTCCTTCAGTCTTTTTTCCAAGCCTTGAGAACTGTCCTGAATGCACCAACTACCACAGGTTACCTTCATGTTCCACAGTTATATAAGCCTATTTTTGCTTTCTCTCTGGCTTACACAAGTTTATATCTTTTATCTTAGTGCTCTCATCTTTTGTTTGTTGCCATATCTGTTTCCTATCATTGACCACCATCTTTGTTGTTGTTGTCTCCTTGTGTTGCATCTCTGTGTCTTTTCTTGTGGTCTTGCTCTGATGCATTGTTGTAAACCCAACTGTCTTAGTTCTTTGCTGGGACAACAATCACATGAACACCATTCTAATATGCACATATTTTATTTATTGCAACATATTCCATTTACCTACACAACTTTTACAGTGAGTGACAAGCATGGCTGAAATCAATTATTTCTTTCAAACAGTTCATGGTAACAAATAAACTATTCAAACTATTTTCTAAACTTCTAGAACCCTTCGATCACCTGACTGAGATTATCCAATTACAGCTAAGATCTCAAATTGATCTCAGAGTCATTTTTCACTTAAACTAATTTGACTCATAGGATCTTTTCATTGGTTTAATGGTTTATAACTTATTTCAAATGCTACACTACATGTCAATAATAGGTCTCACTAATCTATTATGCAACACCACAGCATTTTTAGTTCTCTAACAAGGTCCAAGTAATTATCTATCTTGCTTTCTTTCATTTTCTCTCTAAAGTCTGCAGGAAAAAAACAAAATCCACTTGATGACAAGTTCTTTTCTCCTTGTTAATCAATACTAGGCCTGGTCTTCTTGCTGTGATTAAGTGATTCATTTATATCTTAAAGTCACAGAGAATCTCATGAGAGACGTTTTCTTTGACAGATTCTGGATTGTGCATATATCATTTGGTAGTATGGTTAAATTTTGATCTCTTGCAAAATTTCCTGTGTATCCCCTTTTCTACCCAGTCATGCTTAGTTTTGGATTCCTTTTTCACCAGTTTGCAGCATTAACTTAACTAATTTACCATCTCATCTGTCTCTCCATAACTTATATTTGCAAATGTGTTGCATATTATCAATCTTTTAAAAATTGTGTCTCCTAAATAAGCAAATTATAGACAAACTATAATGATAATAATGATAAGTCATGATTGTACACATGGGTTCTGGTTTAAAAAGTCTATCCACAATAGACTGGCTCTTGAACTGAGTAGATACTTAGAAAAAACAAAAACACCTGAATGGATGACTAAGAGGAGGATTACTGATCCAGAAAGACCTCCAAAAAGGAACTGTCTCCAGCAACTGTAGACTGACAATATATCAATCTATAATTTGGAAAATCTAAACAGCACTGATTAGGGCAGAAATCTATTACTCAGTTCACTAGTAAGCCACAAACTGTTTACCAAAGAACAGAAAGGATGCCATAAGGAAACAAGAGGTAACAGGTGATCTACTGTACATTGATCAGCACATTGTCAAGGAGAGCAAAATGAGGTGGAAAAATGTTGCTATAGTATGGACTGACTTCAAAAAGGCCTATGTTATGGTCCTGCAAAGCTGGATAACAGACTGTCTAAAAATGTACAAGGTCATAAAATTCATTACGGAAGCCAGGAAAAACTAGAAAGAGGAATTGACTTCAGGAGGAGCATCTGTAATTTCAATGATTCTACTCAATTACATACAATGCACTAATAGCTACAAATTTACTAAATCACAAGAAAAGATTAACCACCTAATGTACATGGACAACATCAAACAGTTTGCAAAAAAATGAAAAAGAATTGGAGAGTTTAATACAAAAAATAAGAATATACAGTTAGGATAAAGGAATGGAATTTGACATAGAAAAATATGCCATGCTCATAATGAGAAGCAGAAAAAGACAAATAATGGAAGAAATAGAACTGCTAAATCAAGAAAGAATCAGAACACTAAGAGAAAAGGAAACTTTGAAGTACATGGGAATATTAGAAGCAGACCCCATCAAACAAGTGGAGATGAAAGAAAAAATAAAAGAGAATCTCAGATGAACCAAAAAACTTCTCAAAACTTAGCTCTCCAGCAGGAATCTCATCAAAGGGATAAACACCTGGGCTGTTCCCCTTGTAAGATACTCAAGACCATTCTTGAAATGAAAGAACTTCAACAAATGGACCAGAGGACAAGAAAGATAATGACAATACACATTTGAGAGATGATATAGAGTATACATGTCAAAAAAAAGAAGAAGGAAGAAGACTCATCAGCATTGAACAGAGCATCAATACATCAATATGAGGAATTGAAGACTACATACAAAAGAGCTAAGAAAGACTAGTGACAGTGACCAGAAACTGCACAGACAACATAAATATAATCAGAAAAACAATAACTAGGAAACAGAAACGGGAAGAAAAACAACTGTACAGAGATTTCAAGCAATAAACTGATGAAATCTCACACAAGAAGACCTGAACATGGCTAAAATGGGAAACTTTAAGAGAGAAGCTGAATCTCAAAACAATGCCGTAAAGACCAACTATATCAAAGCAAAAATAGACAATATGCAACAAAATAGCAAGTGTTGGTTAAGTGGTGATAGAGATGAAATAATTAATTACATAATAAGGGAATGCAGCCAACTAGTGCAAAAAGTGTTCAAGATTAGATACAACTGAATGAGAAAAGTGATCCACTGGGAATTGTGCAAGAAATTGAAATTTGACCATACTATCAAATGGTATTTGCACAAAACAGAATCTGTCCTGGAGAATGAGACACACAAAATTCTCTGGTATTTTGAGATACAGATGGATCAACTAACTCCTGCCAGAAGACCGGACCTAGTGACAATTAACAAAAAAAAAGAGAACCAGCCACATAGTGGACTTTGCTGTCAGCAGACCACAGAGTGAAAATCAAAGAAAATGAAAAAAGAGACAAGTACTTAGACTTTGCCAGAGAACTAAAGAAGCTATGGAACCTGAAGATGATAGTAATACCAATTGTAATTGGTGTGCTTGGAATGATCCACAAAGGCTTGGTAAAGGGGTTGAAAGAGATGGAAATCAGAGGATGAGCTTTCAGCATTGTTAAGAGCCGTCAGAATACTGAGCAGAGTCCTAGAGACTTGAGAAGAGTTGCTGTCACTCAGACTTCAGTAAAAGACCATCAGCTAACACTGGTGTGAAAAACCTGCAAGGAGTAATGATAATAAACCAATATTTTGATAAAAAAAACTGAAATAAAATTTAAACAATGTATTGCTGCTCAAATCCCCTCATGCATGCATGCATGTATAAGAGCTTTCCAAACTTTTTGCATTGGTGACATACTTTTAAAATATTTTTGCAGCATATTACTTAAACCAAACATATAATTCAAAATGTATATAAAAAGAAATAATTCAATGAAAACTTTTTAGTAATTAAAGAACAAATAGATACATAATAATTATCAAATTCTTGGTATATGCAGCTTAGAAAGTTTTAAAACTTACAATAGCCTAACTGTACACAAACACAAACATATATTAACACCAATTAATATTATGATTTTAATAGATTTTTGGTTTTTTATATTAATCACTATGAATACCGAAATGTAAACATTTTCATATTTAGTGTCCTCAAATATAAATGTGAATCTGCACAAGATAAATATTCATAGGTAGTCAAAATTCATATTTAAATATAAAGTTAATTTAAGTATACAACTAATTTAAAAATGCTTATTCTGTCTTTATAAAATTAGAAATATTTTAAGAAATTAATTAAAATTTTCCAATATAGATTTATGCAAATATACTTTTGTATGCACACACACACTCAAGGTATAATACAATGTTGATAGTGATGCATTAAATGTGCATAGGAAAATATTAGATGTATGAAAAAAGTTGAAGTGAAAAACAGATTTCAACAGTCTCATCTTCAAAAAAGGGTGTTTGAAACTTTTGCACATGCCAAACATACATACTTTCATGTTCTTTTTTATATATGCTATAATGATTAGTTATGAATCTATATATGTACTTATGTACTAAATATTAATCGAAAACATCAACAATCATTAAATTATGTCAGTCTATGATTGTAAAAGTATATGTCATCTATGAATATATATCTGTATGCACATGTTTATGCAACACACACACACACACACACACACACACACATATATATATATATTTCCATAGTAATGTTAATTCAAGCAAAATATGATAAAATTAAAAAGCAAATAAAATAGATATGAACCATTGCAAGTAAATGACAATCCTGAAATTATACAGATCTACACTTTCTGTCAATTTCTCTTTGAATCTAAATGTTTTTTCTCATTCTTTCCAATTTTAATTTCACCCTTTCAATAATTGTGTCATTATTCCTCATTGCAATCAAATTAAAACCAACAAACATTTTCTGCTGTCTCTGCACTTCAAAAAGAGAAAAGTTAATATAATAGCATAACGTTGTTGTCATTTCAGGATTGTTTTTTATTTTTTCTTCTTCATTTGCAATCATTTTACAAATTGACAAAACTTAAATGAGATTATGAAATGACATTAAAGGAAAAGGGGAAAAGAATTTTGATAGAATATTTTCAGTTTGTTTTTGCTTTATTTCATTTAATAGTAATAATTGTAATGATTTGATAAGGATAATAGTGGTGATAATTATGTTAAAATTAATAATGATAATAATGATAATGATAATAATAATAATTATAATGGTAATAATTAGGGAAAGGAAAAATTGATAAGGAATACAAAATATTGAATTATTAGAAGAATGGTAATAATGATATTAATATAATAATACCAGTAACAATAATATTCAATAAGAAAAATATGAAGAAGAATAAAGTGCTACTAAGGAGGAATGAGGATGAGAAGGTAGTGGTAGTGAAAAGGGAAAAGTAAAAGAGGATGACGAGAAAGAGGAATAGATGGCGAGGAAAGAGGAAGAAAGAAAGAGGAAGAGTGGTAAGAAAAAAGTCTATAATAAAAAGAAACAAGAAAAAACAATGGTAAAACAAAATAAAGAACTAGAGAAGTAACAACAACAACAACAACAACAACAAATAATAATAATATCTCAGGAGAACCAGAAAGCAACTTGAGCCCAAACTATGTAGCAGAAACCTTATCAAAGGAATAAATACCTGGGCTGTATCCATCATTAGATATTCGGGACCATTTTTGAAGATGTAGAGAAGAGGAAAATCTCGTATTTTCGTTTGGCGCACAATTTAATTCAACACTGAATTTCACCCAATCAGGATGACTTATCCTATTCAGCCCGGACCTTCATTTCCGGCTAGCAAAACGGGTGAGCGACCAAACCCACTCTCTTCGGCTTGAGACGGCGACGAGAACAGACGTTCCTCTGACCGTCCCTACTTAGCGATGCTTTTTAGCTAGACAAGCCACCCAGTGTGGACATCTCACTGTGGCTTTAACACTAGCAGCAGCAACATGGACACTCAATGAGGGAACTATCTAATTCACGGATTTCTTACAAGGAATCCCAGTTGAACATAAATTAGAAACATACAACATGCCTCGGACAGGCCCAACTTTGTGTCACCCCAAAAAGTGGCTATGTCGATCCGAGCGTAACTCCGCTCTCGACACACTAGTCACCTTTTCATTTCTGGTCCATATGAATGGAGAAAACGCATTCTCTCCCCCAAAATACCAGACACACAAAAATACACGGTGACTCTAAACACAATCCCTCACACGTCCAGTAACACGCTGTCATCTCAACATCCCGCTAAGCCATTTTGTCTCCAACGCTAACAAAACTAAACTCCATGTGTCTTGCAGCACCAAGAGCAAACCATATTCAAAGCTGCAGATAAAGAACTTTCATTGTTGTGTTGTTAAAGCAAAGTTGCGTGATTCATTTGTGTTGCCCAAAATATATAGTGTTAAACAAATAACCATTTCACTCACAGCTATAAATTGGCGACCCCGTATGGCACCTTCTGAATTGCGAAACAAATAAAAACTATTCATAACAACACCTTTCGACCATCGCCATCTTACTTCTCCTT
Organism: Sepioteuthis lessoniana; assembly: GCA_963585895.1. Lineage (NCBI taxonomy): Eukaryota > Metazoa > Mollusca > Cephalopoda > Myopsida > Loliginidae > Sepioteuthis > Sepioteuthis lessoniana. Next base: position 31,264,611 of record OY757938.1, read on the forward strand.
CAACCACCTTATTATTTCCAACAAGCATTAGCGAGGGCCTTACAATACTCGGCGAGGAAACAACACAACGTAAACACACATACATTACACCATCTTCCTCGCTGAACCAAACAAACTTTTCCTCGCTTACCAACAACAAAAACTCTGGTTACAAAAATGATTTCCTCTTGCTAAACAATAATACTCACTTTTAACAACACAACAAAGTAAGGTTTTTTACAGTAGCAGGCGTGAAGGAGTGAGAGTGAGAAAGTGTCTCTTTTGTGTCGCTGGTCTGTATGCTGGTCCTTGGTTCATAGGAAACGTGTTTAAAGCTAGCAGTGAGCGAAGTGTTCCAAGTGGAATCAGTGCAGTCGTGTGAGAGAGATATGTTTCTTCTGCTAGCTCCAGACTCTCTCTGACGTTGTCCGTTCTACAGAAAAGGGACCAGAAAAAATAGTTCCTGAGAGGGAGAAGGAATTAATGCGCTCTGCCAGTTGATTGGTCAGTGAGTGACCGATTCTCTTAACAGGGGCATTGATTCGCGAAAGGAAATAGATCTGTGGCTGCTACAAAGATGACCAGAGAAGAACTTAAGCAAATGGACCAAAGAACAAGAAAACGAATGACCATACATAAGGCATTACATCCCAGAGATGACATTGACAGACTATATGTATCAAGAAAAGAAGGAGGAAGAGGACTTGCCAGCATTGAAGACAGCTTTGATGCATTGATACAACAACTTGAGGACTATATAGGAAAGCATGAATGAGAACTGATTACAGCCACCAGAAATGATACTGACTACATGAAGACCAATAGAATGACAATAACTAAAAAAACTAACAAAAACAAAAATGAGAAGAAAAACAACTCTATGGGCATTTTAAACGACTAATAAGCAATATCTCACATGAGAAAACCTGGACGTGGCTAAGAAAAGGAAACCTTAAGAGAGAAACAGAATCTCTCCTAATAGCAGCACAAAACAATGCCATAAGAACCAATCATATCAAAACGAGGATAGATAAGATGTAACAAAATAGTAAATGTAGGTTATGTGGTGATGGAGACGAAACTATCAATCATATATTAAGCAAATGCAGCAAATTAGCTCAGAAGGAGTATAAGACGAGACACGACTGGGAGATGGTACGTATATGCACAACCCAGCATCTGTCCTGGAGAATGACACATATGGGACTTTGACATACAAATGGATTACCCAATCTTGGCCAGAAGACCAGACCTTAGAATAATCAATTAAAAAAACAGAACACACAAAATTGTGGACTTTGCTGTCCTGGCTGACCACAGAATAAAACTGAAAGAAAGTGAAAAGAAGGATAAGTACCTGGACCTTACTAGGGAATTGAAAAAACTACGGAACATGAAGGTGACAATTATACCAATTGTGATTGGTGCTTTTGGTATAGTCACCAAAGGATTATTAAAGGAACTGAAGGACTTGGAAATAGGAGGATGAGTGGAGGCCATCCAAACTACTACATTATTGAGAATGGCCAGAATACAGAGAAGAGTCCTGGAGACTTGAGAAGATTTGCTGTCACTCAAACTCCAGTGAAAGACCATTAGCTAACACTGAAGTGAAAAACTCTCAAGGAGTAATAATAATAATAATAATAATAATAATAACAATAATAATAGCAATACAGTGTTTTGAAGAAGAACGAGAATTATTATGAAAATGGAAATAGGGAAAACTTTTAAAATAATCATAAATATGCTAATATTACTGAGAAGGAAAAAAAAGATAATTACATAAATGATGATAGAAAAAATTTGCAATATCAGACAAGGAGAAAGAATAGCACCAAAAATGAGCACATTAGCAACAATAAGATTTTATAAACTATTATTATTGATAATAATAAGGATAAATATGATATTTAGTTATAATTAAAACGATGAAAATTAAGATAAACAATCATAAGAAGGATATGATAACAATCATAATTTATATTATGATGACAGAGACAACAAGCAGTCTGGGTAGAAAAAGGAAAATGAAAAAAGTTGAGAAAATGCTTCAAAATAATAATGATAATAATAATAATAAATCTCATTTAGACCTGTGCTGTCTCCCTCATAAGATACTCGGACCATTTTTAAAATAGACAAGAGAACTTCATGAAGATGCATAAGGCTTTACATCTCAGAGATATCAGAGACAAAGACATGTTTCAAAAAAGAAGGAGGAAGAGGACCTACCAGTATTCAAGATAGCATCAATGAATCAAGACAATGACTCAAAGACTACATAAAGGAGGAAGACTAATTACAGTGACCAGAAACAATACAGACAACACAATCATAAACAAAACAAAAATAACCAGACAACAAAAATGGGAAGAAAAACAACTGTATTGACATTTCAAGTGACAAACAAGTGAAATATCACATAAGAAAACATGGACGTTACTAAGAAAAGGAAACCTTAAGAGAGAAACTGAATCTCTTTTGATAGCAGCACAAAACAACACCATAAGGACTAACGATGTCAAAGCAAGAATAGATAAGATGCAACAAAATATCAGATGAAGATTATGTGATAACAGAGACAAAACGATCAATCACAAAATAAGTGAATACAGTAAATTAGTGCAAAGAGGGTATAAGACTAGATACGACTGGGTGGAGGAGGGTATCCAATGGGAATTGTGCCAGAAGTTTAAATTTGACCATACAAATAAATGGTATATGCACAACCCATAAAATTATTTGGGATTTTGAGATACAAACAGATCATTTAATCTTGGCCAGATGACCAGACCAAGTGATGGTCAACAAAAAAAAGAGAACCTGCCAAATAGAGGGCTTTCCCATTCTGACTGACCTCAGGGTAAAACCGAAGGAAAGTGAAAAGAGAGATAAATACTTAGACCTTGCTAGAGAATTGAAAAAGACTATGGAACATGAAAGTGACAATGATACTAATTGTAATTGCTGTGGTTGGTACAGTCACCAAAGGATTGGTGCAGGGACTGGAGGACTTAAAAATTAGAGGATAAATAGAGACCATCCAAACTACAGCATTGTTGTGATCAACCAGAATACTAAGAGTCCTGGAGATGTGGGAGACTTCCAGTCACTTATACTCCAGTGGAAAACCATTAGCTAACACTGGTGTGAAAAACCCTTAAATAATAATAATAATAATAATAATAATAAGAAGAAGAAGAAGAAGAAGAAGAAGAAGAAGAAGAAGAAGATTATGGAGAAGGAAAGAAGGAGTTTTAATTATGAGGTAAAATAAGTTTGAAAAAAAAGTTGAAATGAAATAAATGATGATAAGTCAGAATGAAAAAGCAAAAGAATGATGATAATAAAGATAAAAGGACATTTTGAAGAAGAATTCAGAAACCATTAAACTCATAGCCTATTAACAAAATACATATTATAGTTCTTCACAAACAAATAAACGAGGGGAAGTAGTTATTATCTAATTGTTATCTTCCTTGAGAGATTATAATGATTGAAGTAAGCTTGAACACAGACACTTGTGCTTTTATAATTAAATCCCAAATTAGGAATTGCTTTATTCTCAAAATTGAAGCTATTTAAGGTGATTACACTAACAAAAATAAGGTGCTATTGTGAAGTTGTAATAAAACATACAAAAATCAGATCATTATATCATAGTTAATAATATGGTTTCATTTGGTTTGGTTTGGTTTTATGGCATATCAACCTGGTTATTTTATGCCAAATACTGTTTATAGATGTATACTAAATATATATGATTTGTAAACACATTCTATTGATAACATTTTTAAACAAGCCTGTGCTCATTTTTTTTGCACATAGTTAAATGATTTCAAGTATTGCAATGTAACAGTAACAATTTAACATCAGTCATTTGTTTGCACACATTTTAATAAATATATGATTTGTAATTTCATTTTTAAATGTGTGAGAACTAATTTATTTGCACACTAATATTGCTATTGTTTCCACACAATTAAATTGTTTCAATTATTGCTAAAAATTAAAATTCTATTCAATATTATTCATTTGTTTGCACACAGTTAAATGGTTCGAAGTATTGCTATGTGTTACAAACAATTCAATTAAACATCAGTTTACACACTGTTAAATGATCAAACAGTTCTATATCAAACAATTCAATTTAGCCTAAGTAAACAGTCTAAATGTCAAAACATTTCTATTTGATCCATAGATAGGACCCTATTAAGTGCTACCACTCCAGAACAGAGTGAACCTAAGAGTGATGGCAATGAAGGGGTTTTCCACATTCCTCAAAGCCCCAGCATTACTGGAGCCTCACCATCAGATTGCTTAGTGTCATATCCAAGACACTCATTGTGGAAGGGGTCTTACCCCTCTGTAGAGATGCAGTTGGTGTATTCCACAGCCTCAGCTGACTGGGCTATTGATAATAGGAAGACAGAAGAAGGTTTTTAAAGTCTAAGTAAAACGAACAAAAAAAAAAGAATGGCTGTTTGAATGATGATGAACAAAATGAATTTGAATAAAAACTGGAATAAAGGCCCTTACCATAAGTTAGCAAGCTTGTTTTGTTGATAATTTCACTGTTATTTTTCAATCCTTATTATCATTATGTTGCCTCGTACCAGACTAAACTAAATTTAATAAAACCAATAAAAAGAATGGGACAAACAAGAAGAAAGATTTAATTTTTTTATAAGAAAAAGAAGCAAAGACAAACAATGAAGGAAAGATGCTCAAATGATAATTTAATTATATATAAATTCAATGTGACAATATATATATTTATAAATATACATATAAATCATTCAAACTGGTCTCACAGCAAAGAAATAAGTAATTCTGTTGCTATGGTTATACAAGGCATTATTCAACAATGAATATAACTTATGTTACCATGACAATAGAATTGTTGGTTGAAAAAAAAAAGAAATCTTTGTTTTCAGCTTCAAAATTGACAGAATTATTTCATTATCAATTTAATTTTGTCTGAGTTGTATTGTTATTAATCTTTGGTTCAAATTTTGTAAATTTGAAGCTGAATAAATATGTTAAGATGATTATGATTTCATAAGTTTATTATAAAAATAACTTCTACTACAACAACTTCAAAAGGTTTGAAGATACATCAAGGAAAGAAGGGGTAATTGAATGGAGGAAATCAAGGTCCGCAGATAAAAAATTACAACTTGAGAAGTCAAATCAGTCAAGTGAAGACCAAAGTTCATAGGACATCAATATCCTTGAGAACCAAATCTCAAGCACCTTAATGGAGATGTGAGATCACAATGTGCCCTCACTGCTAAGTAGACCAATGAGAGAAAAGAGAAGGCCCCGAGTGAAATTGTCTGGTGCCTCAGACAAGAAAGAATGGAAAACTATCAATGCAGACCTTACCCTCATATTTAAGAGATTGGAAAGCAATGTTGAAAGAAAACTTGATAAAATCGAAGGCATAATCTGTAGATATGGTTCTGAAAGACATGGGACTGGTGGAGGAGAAGAATGCCTCAAATGGAAAACAAATTCTGATGAAAATGTCTTGGAGTTGATTATTACTTATTAGGGCTTAACTTACATATATGATATAACAGTCATAAAAACAACAGTACCTCATATCAGTTGCCTTTTTGCAAAGCTCTGAGAAAATATCATGAGAGTATCTCTATTGCTAGAGGCAAAAAGAAAGAACAAATGTTCTTCATTAACAAAGAACCTATCCTAATGGTGTCAGAAAAACAACAAAATATCAGGAAAGAAGAAGATGGTACAATTCAAAATTAAGGATCAACAAGCATCAATTGAAGATTTTTGTCTCATAAACTGAAAATTTGGTGCCTATACTTTGGATTGTTAGTTCACCTTATGTGGCCACTAACCATTTAGGTTATTGTAGAAAAAATAGTGAAACAGATCAGCTCCTATGCAAGGAAATTGTTCTTTGATGCTATGTAAGAAATTGAAATGTGCTAAGTTAAGGCTCAAGAAGACATTACCGGAATCAAAAGACAGCAATCTAGGTAGCAACTTCACCTTGGTAATAGAAAAGAAGTGGACCATTAAGAGTACAGCAAGCCATATCTGCCACAAAGATATCATAGGTCACATTCAACATGGAATGAGTAACCTTGGTATTGGTGACAAACAACTTACCCAGCACAAAGCATCCTAGTCAGAATGGCAAAAACTGATTGTCCATTAGAATCACAGAGGAATTGAAGAGGTATTCCAGGATCATGACTCTGTCAAAACAGATCCAATGGATGAGACAGGAGAGGGTGGAAAAATGAATGATCAGTCGGGGAGACTTGTGGGAAAAAGAAGCAGGAAGAATAAGCTTCTTGATCCAAACAACTTATGATGCTCTCCCTACTCCCAAAACCTCAGTCGTGCTCTCTATGTACAATGCCTGCTATACATTTTTATTAGGTGCTGAATAAACCTGTAGAAATTACATCTCTTGCCCTCCAAATAGTACTTCTAGGTGACATGACTAAAATAGTATATAAAAGTATATAAAAGGGTCAATCAAAATCAAAATTCTCTCTCTTCATTCCAGCTATGACTAGAATAATCATGTACAAAGTGGGTTCTTGTCCCAACAAACCTCATGTTCAATCACACATAATGCTATGCTTTGATGTAAATCTTCATACTAGACTTCCATTCAAATAAGGATTCTTAATACTTACCAAAAGACTACTACTGCGTGATAAGACTTTTCTCAATAAGTGTCTTTTAATATTTCATATCATTTCTGTATCCATTCCATAAAGTTTGCTCAGGCAATAAATATATCGTAGTCAACTGGCTACTCATAAAACAAAAAAAAAACAAAACAAACAGACCCTATTTCCAAGAAGTGATGAGTCACTGATGCTGTCAGCCAATAGTTATCTAGGAACTGGTTGTTAAGGAATCGAATTGCTCCACATAGACCATCTTTTAAAGAAATTAAATTCAGCCAGTCTTTCTTAGGACAGTCCACAACTAATGGACAAAATAGGTAGTAATAAAAAAAAACCTCGTCGAAGTAGAATAAAGTCTCACACTACTATTTTATGATAATAAGCAAATTCATTCTACTTAGACCACTAAGGGTAGTAACACGCTGTAGACATAAAAGCAGCTGTATTAAAACGGTTGGTAGCTTTGGCTGGACGTCAGCCAAGGGTATGAGAGGAATCTGATTCTCCCCTGGTCAACTCTACAACCAAAGCCTTATCTGCAGCAGCTGCCCATGAGGCACTGATCCAGGCTTTCCCTTAAGCCGATGTCCTGATTCCCGCCAGCAGACGATGCAGGAATACTACCAGTTGCAGACAACGCAAGAAGACTACCAGCCTCTCAGCTAAAAAGCCTTTTTCAGGGCTAACCCAGAAAGTCTATTCCAACACCTCCTAAGAAAGCAGGGTTAGGGTTAGGGCAGCAGTCCCAATTACTAGCCTCTCAGGCTAACAGCACTTTTCAGGCCAAATTCGGAAAGTCTAACTTAATATACTCTGAGACTGCACAACACACTACCTTCCTGCACTGGCGACCACCTTCCTGCTGCAGCAGCTACCAGTCCTGCACCAGCGACCGCTTTCCCACAGCAGCAGCAACCTTCTTGCACCAGCGACCACATACCTGCAGTGGCAGCCACTAGTCCTGCACCAGCGACCACCTTCCTACAAAAGCAGCTACCAGTCCTGCACCAGTGACCACCAGTCATGACTACCAGACCTGCACCAGCAGCTACTAGTCCTGCACCAGTGACCATCTTTCTGCAACAGCAGCTACCAGTCCTACAACAGCAGCTACTAGTCCTGCACCAGTGACCACCAGACCTGACGACAAACAACTACCAGTCTTGCATCAGCAACCCAGTCCTGCATCAGCGACTAGATCCTACACCAGCAACTACCTTCTGATAGTGGTGACTGTCCGCCATACGATATTCTGATTTACGATTCGCCATAATAAAATTTGGCCTTTCAAAACAATTACCTTGCTTTGTCGTTCTTGCCTAGTTTGTTATCAATATTTTAAAAGTTTGTGGGATCATTTGCTGTCAATATTTTAAAAGTTTGTGAGATTGATATATCTATCGGCTCCACAACAAATATGTTGTTAATTCATTGTGAATTGTTTAACATTTTTCAGTACTTGGAAATATTAAACCATAATACATTTCCTCTGCTACAAGTGTCTGAATTATGTTTCTCACACTCAAATAATTGTGGTGATGAGTCTTGGAACTCAGATATGACAAATATGCAAAGACAATACCAAAACTCACTTTCAATCCAATCTCCATAAGCCTTTCTCAAGGGCGATATTCGTGGAGACACAACAAAATACTGAGATCTTTGACCGTATGGGGGGTTAGACCGAGGAGGACAGGGCAAGCTGTGTTACCGTTTTTTTTATCTGACTCCATTCTGAGGTTATTCTTTTTTTTTACCCCAGGTTGACTTGTTGATGTAACTCCTTGGACAAGAAGGCCCAAAAAGAATTTTATGAAAGAAGACAGCAACAGAGAGGAGACAAGGACATTTTTTTATAAATATTTCCCTTATTTCCTGGGTTCAACAACCATTCAATGGGTGAGGGAATTCTCCCTGAATACAATTGAAATGGTTGAATCCTCCAGTCAAGGTGTTTAAAAATACGTTAATTGCTTCTTGGTATATGTGTTGCGGAGCTGATAAGCATATCGACCCCGCAAATGTTTTAAGTTTAATGCGTGCAAGTAGTGACTGCCAAAGACAATGAAGGAAACAAAGGCGGGGTAACAAATACAACAAGGATGACGATTTATTGTCGGAATTACAAACGTGTATGTTAAGTTCGTGGCGGTTGTATTTGGGATTCAGCTAGATGGGTAATGTTGATAGTTGGTATGGTCGAGTCATATGATGCAGCTGGATGATCGTTGCAGGAAGCTGAGGTCTGTCGAGTCGTTGAATACAGCTGGACGATCGTTGCGGGCAGTTGAGGTCGGCCGAGTCATTGAATGCAGTTGGATGATCATTGCGGGCAGCTGAGGTCGGTCGAGTCGTTGAATGCAGCTGGATGATCGTTGCGGGAAACTGAGGTCAGTCGAGTCGTCGAATGCAGCTGGACGATCGTTGCGGGAAGCTGAGGTTGGTCAAGTCGTATTTGGTAAATCGATGTTCCGGTTTTGACAGTACGTTGTGTTAACTGGGGGTGTGTCGATTTGGTTGCTAGCCCGACAGCGAGTCGTACGTGAGCTAGTTGTTGCAATGCTAGGGCAGTCCGTAACAGTGAATCGTTACGTGGACTGCATGCTACATTGCGGGAGCGTCGACGTTGGTAGATCAATATACCGGTTTTTGACAGTACATTGGGTTAACTGGGGGGTGTCATTCTGGTTGCTAGCCAGTACAGCGAGTCGTACATGGGCCAGATATTGCAATGCTAGGGCAGTCTGTAACAGCGAGTCGTTACGTGGACTAGATGCTGCACTGCTGGAGCGTCGTGGTTGGTAGATCGATATCCCGGTTTTGACAGTACGTTGGGTTAACCGGGGGGTGGATCTGGTTGCTAGCCTGTACAGCGAGTCGTACATGGGCCAGATGTTGCAATGCTAGGGCAGTCCGTAACAGCGAGTTGTTACGTGGACTGCATGCTACATCGCGGGAGCGTCGAGGTTGAAGTCGGTGTTGGCAGCTTGGTCATGTAAAGTCGAGCGAGTTGGTGACTAAGACTGAGCCGTGTCTTAGTACTGTGAACCAAGTGAATGGACGGGGAAACCGTGGCTAAGGTTTGCCAGGCCTTAACATATACGAAGTCGAGCAAGCGGATCGGCGAAGCTGGGGCTTTTTCATACCCCTAGCTGTGCGGGCATATCATTGACAGTAGCTATAGCTTTACCGTGCCAAAGCTGTGCGAGCGTATTATTGATGGTAGCTATGGTTTTGTCGTGCCAAAGCTGTGCGGGCGTATTGTTGACGGTAGCTATGGCTTTGTCGCGCAAAAGCTGTGCGGACGAATCAGGACGGTATCTATGGCTGTATCGCGCCAAAGCTGTGCGGACGTATCGGACGGTAGCTAATGCTGTGTTGCGCCAAAGCTATGCGGACCTATCGTTGACAGTAGCTAAGGCTTTACACACCAAAGCTGTACAGACGTATCGGACAGTAGCTAAGGCTTTGTGCGCCAAAGCTGAGCGGGCGGTCGGACGGTAGCTAATGCTGTGTCGCGCCAAAGCTGTGCAGACGTATCGGATGATAGCTGAGGCTGTGTCGCACCAAAACTCTGCACTGTCGGGCAAACAGGCCAGGAGGCCGCGGCTAAGATTGGCGTTATCTAAGCGCTGCGCAGATAGCGAAGCGGTAGCTAAAAGCTAACCTATGCCTTTAGCACTGTGCAGCAAAAAATACGAGCGGAACTGATGGAATGGTTAAGACCGGCTGGTCTGAGTGAGTCCTCTTCGTGTTTGCCTCTGGGCCATCTACTTCGACTGATCGTTAAGGACCGTCAGAGATACTCCAACCTGCAGAAGGTGAGCTCTTATGGTCTTTAAAAGGACCTTTAGTGCATATCAATGTGATGGAAAAAAGTGGGGTGGGAATCTGCCACTAAAAGTGTCGGTGAAGTGAATGCAACCACGATACGTAGGATTCGACCTCGTGGCGCCGAGTGGCCCCTGAGAGTACCCCCGAGACCTCTGTTTATTTGTCGCTGCCTCCCACCAGACACGACTTGACACATGGTCAAAAGCCCGAAGGCCGATTAAAGTGGGGATAAAGGGGAGGGGAAGGTCGGGAACGAGCCGAGACTCGAACCCTGCTGGTCAGTGCTGCTCATCGGCTCACTTGGTGCAATGTGAGCCTGATAAGGCAAGCAGTTTCACGAACCCAAATGTGGGTCTGGGCACGTATGCCGGGTTATGGCTTGAACTAGACACCAAGGTCTAGTGCCATACATAGGTTTCGAGAAAGTCCGCGGGGACCTCTGTATTTATCGTTGCGTCCCACCAACGCACGAATATGGCACAAGGCCGTTTTTAAGGTGGGCCCGGTCGCAGGGCCGAAGCCCACACGCGTCCGGCAAGGCCAAAAATACCTTCGGCCCCGTCGGCATTCCCCTTTTTGGGGCGCCTCAGGCGCCAGGCAATAAACCCAACCCCCCGAAGGGGGTATAAGCCTGGGGGGATGGCCCCCTGAGGCCGGAGGAACTCTCCAGTGCCGAGGCACATCCGGCAGAACCGTCCAGAGATAAAACGGCCTACCGAATGCAACCCAACAACTGGAGAGGAAAAAAGGTCCGCGGGGACCTCTGAATTTTCTGCCACTGAAGCCTTATTCATATGAAGGAAAGGCAACACCACTTCTGCCGTGCCACGTAAATAGAAAGTTCTTCTACAAAAAAATGGACGAAGAAAATAAGTCCTTCTTTAGCCTGGTATAGGCTAGCGAAGATAATTAATTCCATTTTTATAGAATTATTTCTGGCAGAAGTGTTTTGTAAATGTTGTTAAATGTTATTTTATCCCCTTTTTTAGCTGTAACGCCCGGTTAGGGTCGAAAAAGGCTTCGTCATTTCCGGCCGTACCCGGATGTAATTTTACTAGGGCTAACGAGTAATCTGATCTGTTTATGTTTGTAGGCAGGTCGCAGCATATGTGTGTCCCCATTTGGTATTCTAAAGCTTTAACAATATGTTAGTCGCTTTTGGGAGTTTGTCCAAGTCCAGTGTTTTAGTTCGTAGTTCCATTTCGTAGCTTTTGTACTTTGTGGGGATTTAGGAATTAACAGTAAAACTCCCAACCGGATATTGACTCGTCGGCTACCAGATACAAAATGTATAAACGCGTCACCACGCATAAGGCTCCACGCATCCATCCGGTTAAAATCAGAAAAAAGAAAAATAATAAAATGTAAAGTAGCCAATGGGAAGCGGTCGCGCCAAAATTAGAAGGATTTTGGAGTGGCGAATTTGGAGCCGGTGAAGAGATATAAATACTCAGGTTTTCTGTGAACCGACCTCTTTTTTCGGGTAGTGACGTCGAACCCACAACACCGATTTTACTGTCGGGTGTTTTGGACACCACGCTATGTTTTGGGACGTAGCGTTGGTTAGTCCATTCACCAAGTAAATAAAGGAGGGATGTCCTCGTGGTGTAATGGTTAAAGCGATGAACTGCGGAATCGTAGTACGCGAGTTCGTACTCCAGTCGCGCTATTACGTTCACTTTCGGGCAAATACCCTTGGGAAAGGTATGAACCCCCTTATTCTCCCTCCAGCTATGGGTAAATAGTAGGACGGACTAGGTTCTTCAGCCTTGGTGAGGCAACTAGTCTAGGAGAAGGAAAACTCTGAATTCAAACCTGTTAAACTCCGCTTAAAAATCGACCTTGTGTCATATCCTGCCCGAGCGGAGGGGTTGGTAAATAGTACCAAGTAAATAAAGGAAAGTATGAAAGAAATGTTTTCGTCTCTTATCTGTTTCTATCTTTTCTTTTTGTATATTTCTTTTGGACTTTCTTTGGGCAAGGCATTGCGCCAGCCAGTCAACGTGGGGTAAAATAATATAACCAAAATATGGAGTCAGATATCTTACGGCAACACAGTCTTGCCCTTAGCCACTGACGATCTAAAAACCTTAAACCCCACAACTTTGGCGTACTGTTAACTGAGACGATTGCTACTAGTAAAAGGTTAGCCCAACGTGGCGCCTTAGAGCAGCCACGTTGACTTTCACTTGCAGTCGGGAGATTGAGATGTTGTCAATTCGCCGGTCACTGATAAAAGAGTGAACGACCTCCTTTGGTCGAGAGGTCCCTTTTTCCTGTCAGAGGCCTCTGGGAGTTTTCTTCATATTTTAATAATTTTCTTTTTTAATTCAATTAAAAAATTTTATTTATCTATTTATTTATTTCCTACAACCGTGGCTCTGGAGGTTAGGAGAGCAGTTAATAATATCTTACCTAAGGAAGTTACTACAAACAGATAATTGCATTCGTCTGAGTAAGAATGAAGGAAATGGATTCTGGTGCTCGCTTTCTCAACAGGCAACCGAGTCTGTCTTCCTCACCTCCCTCTTCACTCGCCGCGCCAACTTACTCGTCCGTTGCTCTGTCCGACTGTTAAACTAGGAGTCTACAAAACTGCAACCTCCTGCTACTGACATTCTTGCTTTTTTTTTTTGTCAGTTCTGACTGGCCGAAATTTGCATATGTTACAAATCTCGTCTCGCCAGGGACGAAATAGGTGACATAAAATAGTACCTCCCAAAACAGCTAGGGCACCTCGGATTGTGTAATGGTTAGCAAGCTAGATTAGCAAACCTTTACAAGTGAGTTCGATTCTCATTAGGTACCTCATTCATACGGCCTTGTGCCACGTCTAATAAAAAAAAGCTTAGTTAATTACTATCTCGGGTGGTGTAATGGTTATCAAGCTAAATTAGCAAACCTTCACGAGTTCGAGTCTCATTGGGTGTCATTCGGCCTTGTGCCACATCGAAGCAAAAAGCTTCGTAAATTACCACCTCCGAAAACATCCATGTTTCTTGTTGCTGGCACCCTGCACGCAAGACACGTTCGTGCTCGCTTCGAACTCTGAGGTAGGTTATTTCTCTCGCTACTGTCAGAGAAAGGCAAATAAACTAAAACATTTTGTCAGGCGCCAGGTTTGGATATCTGGAAGCAGCTGCTTTTGATACCACCAGAGTTAGCTTGTACCAACTTGGAGCTGGATCTGTTCCAGGGTTCTTCACAGGGTACACTTGATTGTGTTAAGTCTCTTAAGAGGACTCTGTGTAGGAAGCTTTTGAAAGGAAGAAGCTCAAATGTATGAAGCTTGCTACGGAAACGAAAAATCAAGGCTGGAAGACGAAAATTTGTTCAGTGGGGTCTGCTATTGAGGCTTTGTGCTTATTCAACAATAAAGTTCTTAAAAGATATGGGAATCAACGGACAGGCTCTTCGTCGGACAATCAAGGAACTATCAAAGGTGGTGGAGTTTATTAGTCGCGGGATCCCAAATGGTCCAATAAAAAAAAATTCAAGAAAATAAAGTAAAAATATTTTTTAAAATAAAAGGGGGTAAGAGTGGAAAGATGATTTCAGGTTATATTACACAGTAAAAAAAAGAAACAAAAAAGAAGGAAAGAAATGAAAGAAGAAAGTGAAAAGGAAGAAAAAAGACAAGAAAATAATGTAAATATGTAAATCAAACAAAAAATTATTAAAGAGTTATCTCTTTTCTTAACCATCAGCTGTTGGGCAGAGTAGTTTTTTGTTTTTATTTATTTTGTATTTGAATTATAAATGCGTGACAAATTGTATTTGTATATATGTTTCATATCGGATAAATTGTATATTTTGCATAGACTAGATTAATACCAGTTTCCTTGATGGTTTCTTGTCATTGTTCTATGGCTTAAAATTTGAGGGAAGGTGGTGTGTCATGAACACTGCAGGGGAGCTTGTATGAATTTGCAATTTTAATCTCGAATCCTGGAAAATGCTCGCATGGTCAGTAACTGACGATTCCCTCAAAACTACCCTCCTTACCGAAAAAAAAGAGACAGACAGACAAACAGAGAAAGAAGCGTTATAGAATCTCTGGGTTAAATCAACTTTCGATACCACCTTTTTCTTCTTTAGCAATGATGTACAGCAATTTCTAGTTTTTTTATTTACTTAAATTTTTTTTAATCTGATTTTATTGTTTTTATTTTTTTACCATCACAGAGAAGTATGTTGTTAGCTATCAATACTATCCCCTCCCATGGGAAATATATTGCTAAAGTTTAAATCCTCGAGATTGTGTTTGGAAAAAATGGAAAAGAAAAAATGTGCTTTTGTACATAAATTTCTTCCACTATCATTATTATAAATTCAATAATTAAAAAACATAATAAAAGCAAAAACAATAATGATACTACTACTACTACTACTACTACTACTACTACTAATGATAATAATATTAATAATAATAATAATAGTAATAGTAATAATACCTAGTGATAGTCAACAAAAAAAGAGAACCAGTCGAATTGTGGACTTCGCCATCCCGGCAAAACCACAGAGTAAAATTGAAAGAAAGCAAAAAGAGAGCTAAGTACCAAGTCCTTGCTGGAGAACTACAAAAACTATGGAACATTAAGGTGACAGTGATGAGTAAAAGGACTGGAAGACTTGGAAATAAAAGGAAAAGTGAAGACCATCTAAAGTACAGCATTAAGGATACTAGAATACTGAGAAGAGTCCTGAAAACTTGAGGAGACTTGGTATCACTCAAGCTCCAGTGGAAAACCATCAGTTAAAGCTAGTGTGAAAAACTCTCAAAGAAATAATAATAATAATAATAATAATAATAATAATAATAATAATAATAATAATAGCAAAGAAAGACTAATTACAGTAGCCAGTAACATCAATGTCAACATAAGAACAAAGAGAAAAACAATAACCATAAAATAGATATGGGAAGAAAAATAATTTCATGGATACTTCAAATGACAAATTGGTGAAATTGCACATTAGAAGACCTGAACATGCTTAAGAAAAGGATACTTCAGAAGAGACACTGAATCTTTTTTAATAGGAGCATAAAACAATGCCATAAGGACCAATTATATAAAAGCAATAATTGATAATATGCTGCAGAATTGCAAGTGTAGGTGATATGGAGATAGAGGTTAATCACAGAGTAAATGTAGCAAACTAGCACAAAAGGAGCTCAAAACTAGACATGATTGGATGGGGAAGGTGATCCACTGGGAATTGTGTAAGAGAATAAAATTTGACCCAACAATCTAATGATATATGCACAATCCAGAAACAATTCTAGAGAATAAGATGCATAAAATTTTGACATATAGATGGATCACCATATCCTGACCAGAAGACCAGACCTTGTGTTAATTAACAAGAAAAAAAGAATTTGCTATCTAGTTGATTTTGCAGACCACAGAGTGAAAATAAAAAAAATGCAAAACAATTGACAAATAAGTAAAAGTAAAGTTGGCAACCATAGTCGAGGGTAACCTGAAGGCTCCCTTTTCGATAGCTACTACACCAATGTGTAGGGGAGGGCACTACTCCTTCCCTGGATTGCTCTACTTTACCCTTGATCCGTACCTTATAATGCTGTGTGTTAAGCAAGGAGGCATCAAGTACCATTTTTTGAGTCTTTGGTATGACTCTACCTGGGATTGAACCCTGGTCTCCCGGGCCATTGGCGAACACTCTAACCCCTAGGCCAATGTCCGGTAATTGACAAATACTTGGTCCTTACCAAAGAAATAAGAATCTTTAGAGCGTGATGGTGATATTAATTGTTGTTGATGCACTTGGGAGGTCCCCAAAAGCATAGTAAAAAGACAGGAGGAATTGGAAATCAGAGGAACAACTATCTAGATCAGAGATTATCAATATTGGCTAAAATACCTAGAAGAGTTCTAGAGATCTGTGGAGACTTGCTATTACTCAGACTCCTGTGAAAGACCCCAGCTAACACTGGTATGAAAAAGTCACAAGGAGTTAAATGATATTAGAAATAATGATAATAATATTGAGGCTGTTCTGAAGAAGAAGATAGTTTATATTTCTAACATTATAATTATTTTAATTTTATAGTTTTTTAAACAATTTTATTCATACATATATGTCCTTAAAAGGATGAACAAATACTACAGTTGGAACTCAGCTCAAAAACTGAGGAGCTATGGTCTGTACCTAGGTAGAAGTGTTGGAGAGCGATTTGTCACCTTTGAGATTACTTATCCTTTATGTATTACAAAATACCCCTTATATTTTAGTAGTTCTTGCTTAAAAGTGATAACTAATTTTTCTATTCAGTTTTAAAAATCAAATTGAGACAAATGTGTTTTGTTAATGATTTCCATTAATTTATTGGCTTTTTGTGATCTTCATAAATAAGCAATTATCCTGCTGATAGCTTTTATAAATGAATTGCTTAGTTTTTCAAATGAAACCATTTTCTACTCTAAAACTGGTAATGAACATTTTTTTAGATCAGTTTGTATCTATAAGTAAGCAACTGATGAGATTTTTTATAAATTAGATTTGAAAACCTAATGAATTTAAGGTTTCTTTTAACTACATTTATTGACTGTGACTTGAAGAAGTTCATGAATATATATATATATTAATGACTGCACACAAGTCACACCTCAAAAAACAAAAATTAACTGAGAGGAACAATCTATTTTATAAAGGCTTGCTCCAAAAATGACAGATTTTTAATGACAATGTTTAAAAAAACTCTTGTCAAAAAATTGTCCCCTAATGATAACACACACACACACACACGCACGCACGCATGCATGCGCACACACACACACACACACACACACACACACACACACACACACATATATATATATTGTAGTTGCTTAACAAAAGCATTAATAATTGGAAGAATAATATTTTAGTAAATCTAAGACAAATATAAAACCCCCAAAATAGATTATTTTCCTAGCCATAATGAATGCAATTGAGATTACAAAATAACTACAATTCACTGTTCATAAAAATGATTTCACTTTATTTCTTTTTTTTTATTTTAGAAGTGTGTTCACTTATTAATGTTATTCAGTGATAAAAAACAAAACAAATAAAACAAATATTTGTCTCATACTAAGACAAATAATGTTGTACTAGACTAAATCAAGTGTACTAATTCTGAAGCTATATTCAGAATTATCATAGTATATAAAGTTTTTAAAATATCATATATTAATAGTATGAAATATATTTGGATTCAAAGTAAATATCATATTAATACTATATTACTACTGTATATGTATATTAAAGGAAATTAGTATATTAGTAAATAGTATATTTATGTTCAAGAAAAATCTAGATGATGATGGGATGTAACCAAATGCATTATTTTTTCTCTCTTGGTTGAACTACTCTTAACACTTTGATTCCATTTCAGAACTATCTTATCTTAATGAAACTCCTCTTTATACTTGTTGTTTACACCATTGAAAAAAAGAGATGGGAATACAAGAAGTGTATTTTAAAAGACAACCATAATTCCATTTTTTGATTTGCCTATCTCTATAAAATCCAAGAAAATTATTTACACTTAAAATGAATGAATCCTGTGTTGTCAACTTATATGGATTCAGTTTATCTTTAAACTTGGAAATGGACAGCAAGAACATATCTTTCAGTTTGATGTGCTTTTCTGTGTCTAATTTTACTTGAACATATTTGAATTTACAACCGTCATGTATCATTGCTTTTATGAAGTTCTACATGAGGTCAATTTTTGTTTGTTTGTTTGGGTTTTATGGCATATCAACCTTTGTTGGTTACTTAATGCCTAATCCATTTTTATACAAATAAACAGTTCTATTTTAAACAATTCAGTTTAGCATAAGTACAGTTTAATTGTCAAAAACATTTCTATTTCAAGCTATTCAGTTTAGTCAAACAGTTTTATTTTAAAGAATTCAGTTTAGCATAAGTATGCAGTTTCAATGTCAAACAGCTCTATTTTGAGCAATTCAGTTCAGCATGAGTGCGCAGCTTAAATGACAAACCAGTTCTATTTTAAACACTTCAGTTTAGCATAAGTACTCTGTTTAAATGAAGTACACAGTTTAAATGTCAAAACAGTTCTATTTCAAGCAATTCAGTTCAGCACTAGTACACAGTTCACTTCTATATGACCTTTAGATAGAATCCTATCAGGTGCTACTACTCTGGGCCAGAGTGGACCTGGTAGTGATGGCAATGAAGGGGTACTCAGCATTCCTGGAACCTCACCATCAGATTGTTTAGTGTCATATCTAGGACATTCATTGGGGGGGGTCTTACCCCTCTGCAGAGAAGCAGTCTGACTGGGCAAGAGGCCAATTTTGATATAAAAGGTTGTAAGGTATATGCTGTACATTGTACAAAATTCTGATGTGTTAGAATAATTTTGAGCACAGATTTAGAATAATCATACTCAATTTAATTTAAAAAACATTTTTAGTCCAGTTGCAAAATCTTTGATGTTCAGTATAGTCTTATTAAGTTCCATGATTGAAATCTCTTGATTTGTATGCCCAGTTGGCTGGGGCTGAAGAATACACCGACTGCATCTCTGCCATGGGGTAAGATCCCTCCCCCCAAACGAGTGTCCAATATATGACATTAAACCCTCTGATGTTGAAGCTCCAGCACTAGAGCTTTGGGGAATATGGAGTGCCCCTTCATAGCTATTCTTCCCAGGTCTACTCCGACCCAGTGTGGTAGACCCTAATCTATGGATCAAATAGAACTGTTCGACATTTAAACAAATGACTTATCTTAAATCGAATTGTTAGAAATAAAATTCTTTGACCATTTAACTGAGTGTAAACAAATGAGTGATGTTTAATTGAATACTTGGACCAATTTAACTGTGTGCTAATGAATGAGTTATGTTGAATAGAATTATTAGTGTTGATTAGCAATACTTGAAACTCTTTAATTGTGTGCCTAAATTGAATTGTTTTCCATAGTGATGCTTTAAACCATTTAACTGTGTGCAAATAAAACTGTTAGATAGCAGCATTTGAAATCATTTAAGTGAGTACCAACAAACGATTTATACTAAATAGAACTATTTGTATTAAAATGTTTGGAACCATTTAACTGTGTGCAAACAATAGTAATACTTGCGTGCAAACAAATTAGCTCTGACTCATTTAAAAATAAGACTACCAACAAACTATTGACTTACAAATCATATGTATAACCATTTAACTGTATGAAAACAAATGAGCTCTGGCTCATTTAAAAATGCTATCTACAAGCTATGTGTTTACAAATCATATATAATATGTAAAAAGAGGAGTTGGCATCAAATAACCTATAATGGTTGATATGCCATAAAATCTAACTAAACCAAACCTTGATTTGTTTTACGAAGGAATCTTTATTAAATTTTACCACTTATTTTTATTGGAACTGGTATGAATTGAATAATTTTTCTGGAACTATTTTTTGCTATAACTATTGCTAATTTTAAGAGTAGTTATTAACCACTCCTAAAAATAATACTTTAGATATTTCTGAAACAATATCATTCACTTTATTTAACCTTATGTACTATTCTGGCTTATTCTTTTAAAATCTGGCAGTCTATCAAATATATATATATATGTGTGTGTGTGTGTGTGTGTATAAAGGAGTCAAATAACTCAGAAAAGAGTCATGGAGCATTCAAACCATGCATACACTTTAATATGTTTATAATAAGGAAAAGTGTAAAATTGAGTTTTTGATTTTTATAGTTTAAATCCAATTATTCAATTATTAAAAATTAATTAATTTGAGGAACTCTTCACAGTTCTTCATAAGTAAGAACAAAAAAGTATGCACAACTTTTCAATTGTTCTTAATATGACCATGTTTAAATATCACATGGATTCCATCGGTGAAATCTGAGTACAGTGCTTTTCTGAAATATATTGTTTTGTAATTTAGCCTAATTTAAAAAAAAATTCTTAACTTTCTGTAGAGCTAAAAAAACCATGAAAATGTTTCAAACCAAAAGGTACCTTTCTTTAAAATACTATTTTAAATGTAAACCAAAAAAAGAAATTGTAATATCAAAATTTTTACATCTTTAATTCTTTGCTTCTTTTTATTGTAAGGACTTATTTTTATTTCTTAGCTTCTTTTTATTATACCTATCTATAATGTCACTAATACAGAAGGTAAAAAAGAAAAAAAAGAAAAATTAAATGAAAGCATTGTTTATCGATAGATCAAAAACTGATTTTTAAATGAATATTTTTCATATTTCTTAGAACAAAATATATTAATTTTTAATTAGTATAAATCAAAAACTTTTCTTTAGAAATAAGAAATAAATTCTTTATAAAATAAATGAATACTTTTTATTTGAATTAATATAGGAAATTTTCCATCTAAAAATAAGGAGTTAAACCTTTATTTTTCAAACTCCCAAAACGCTTAGATTGGGCTGTTTGGTGTTTCAGATGTTCATGGGAGAAAGAATATTTATGATTCATGTATCTAATTTTCTATTTCATGGAGGAAATTCTGATATAAGTTTTTTTATCCATAATATTCTCTTTTGGGTAAATAATTCCTTGATATACTACATTATTTAAGTTACATAATCCATTCATAGGACAATTATTTCGAGTTTTACAATTACATTTGTTTATTTACTATTATTATTATTATTATTTGTTCGGTCCTGAAATTCCTTAATTATCTCTTTATTATTGATTATTTGAAAAATATTTTTCGTGCAGGAGTAACTAATTTTTAATGTTTTTCTATTGAATATCTTATGTAGTATATTATCATGTTTAAAGTACTTATCAATCAGTTTAAAAAAATATTTACCTACATTTATACTAGCTAATCTACAAAAAGGTGGGGTTAAACCTTATAATTTTTCTTTTTCTATTTTTATGATCATACTTCTTATTTTTTTCTTTATTAATATCATTAGGTATCTTTTCTTCTTGATAGGTAAACTCTTCCCTAAAACCGCTATTTTCAAGGGCATCCATAGAAATCTTACTACTCTCTTGGAATATTTTCTCATTTGCTGATAAATTTCTTATTCTCAAATTTACTGCTTTTGGGACTTGTTTAATCATGGTCTTAGGGTGATTCGAGTTAACATTAATATACAAAGGGTACTGATCAGTTTTTATAAATGGTTTATAAGTGTTATTCGAAAGGTCTTGGATCACATCCAGGAAATTAACTATCTTATTATTCAATGAGACTTCTATTTTGTAAATATTCTTTCTCCCATGAACATTTGAAACACCAAATAGCCCTATCTAAGCATTTTTGGAGTTTGAAAAATAAAGGTTTAACTCCTGAAATCCATATTGAAAAAGTCAAATACTCCAAAATGTTTTGATACTATTTACCAACCCCTCCACTCGGGCAGGATATGACACAAGGTCAATTTTTAAGTGGAGTTTAACAGGTTTGAATTCAGAGTTTTCCTTCTCCTAGACTAGTTGCCTAACCAAGGCTGAAGAACCTAGTCTGTCCTACTATTTACCCATAGCTGGAGGGAGAATAATTGGATTCATACCTCTCCCCAGGGTATTAGTGCTATGTGAAATGCAATCAGTCTCGTCCAGGATTTGAACTCGTATCGCCGTGTCCATTTCCTATGACGATAACGACTACACCATGCCTTGAGGAAAAAATACAAATGATGATATATCCAGACCCTGAAAAATTGTTAAATGAGAGATGTGAATTAATAGCTAGATGTAGACATAGGACTAAATTTAAACTATAGAAAAATATCATAGATAATGCTTAAATAAAAAAAACAGGATTAAATTGAGATTTAAGGTAAATGAATAAAAATAAAATAAATTTAAAAAATGTATACATACTCTTCAATAAAGGGGTAACTAAATTAATAGGCTTGAAAACAAAATTGAAATTTAAAAAAATTTTAATTCTAATTTTAAATCTTTAATTTAATTCAATATAAGTATTACTGCATCCTTACATAAAGTTATTAAATAAAGTTATTTTACCTAAATTAGTATTAAATCTGGAGTGTTAAGTCGAAAAGTAATTAGAATTTTAAAATATCAAAAAATAAAAAATAAAATAAAATAAAAAAAAACGGAAGTGGGCTAAATGAGGAGAAAAGTCTTCACCCCTCTTCTATCCCCTCCCACCCTTCTTTCCTGTGTCTATTCTGAATTATTTTATCCATAAGATCTGAAGAAGTCCTGTTAATTTTTTTCGTGTTTTTGATTTATATCAAAAACACATAACAGGATGGAAATAAATTTATAATCTTAATGTGATTGGTTTTGTTTTTTTCTTAAAGAAATTATGGCTCTATAATGTCTGTTACATTGAGCTCTTTACCAGGAAAATTTAAATGTTTACTGTTGAATGTTTTTTTTTCCTGATGGAATTACTCCCAATTCCGGTTTAACTGGACCGAATAATACTACTATATATACTATATATATATATATATATATATATATATATATATACACACACACAAACTCATAATTTCTGTATCTCACACACACACACACACACACACACACACACACACACACACATATATATAATTTATAAATACCCAGTATATATATATATATAAGTAAGTAAGTTGGCGACTATAGTCGAGGGTAACCCGAAGGCTCCCTTTTTGATAGCTATTACACCAATGTGTAGGGGAGGGCGCTATATATATATATATATATATATATATATATATATATATATATATATATATATATATTTATATACTGGGTATTTATAAAATACTGAAGCAGTTTTAGAACTGAAAATTTGATAACTCATATTGTGTAAATGATAAAATCTTTTAGAGTAAAAGTTCAACTCTAAAAGTTCAATCCTGGCATAGTTTTAGATTATCACACTTCAACATGATTGTCACCTTTGTTGATACATTTTAAACCTTCTGCAAGACTCTCTCTTTCAATATATATATATATATATATATATATATATATATATATATATATATATATATATATATATCTTTGTTCTTATAGATGCATATATTAGAAATATCTGTAAAATATAATTATTAAATTCGGTTTAAAATTTTTTTAGCTACTACTGATGTCACATTCATGAAAGACATAAATGTAGTCCTCCCTAATAGTAGACAAAAAAATTGTGGGTAAATTTACAATACTATGATTACTTTACAATATGCTTAGCAATAGCCATAATATAATGTGAGTGTATGTGTGTGTGAAGGATATCATTATTATCATCTGTATAAACCCAAAAGTTTCCTTGCACATATTTATTCACATCAGTCCTCCATTTTATCCTGTCTTTGCCAGTCTTTCTGTAGTAAAGTTAGTTTTGTGTATTCTGTTAATTTTGTTGATCATTAAGGAGGATAGGATAGTATAAATGTTTTTAACTGAATGTAGCATGCATGGCACTCTGGCTATCAAGTATGATTACTTTGACCAACTATTCCAATTGGGTCTTGAGCCACATAGATGTCACAGGTCAAGATTAATCAGTATACAAAGTAGATTAAGTCTATGAAGAATTTAGGGAATAAAGAGATGATGACTTGCAGAAATTCTTTAGACATTCACTAAGTACTAAGATGAATAAAGCTTTCAAAAACTCAATCTACATGTCATGGGGATGAAAAAGTTTGAATTTTGGGGAAGAATGAAACTGAAACCTGTCATTATGGATTATAAATGTTATATACAAGCATGTGGTTGCAAGAAAAATTTGACTGACGAGAAGATTAGTTTATTTTGTTTATTGAATAAATAAAATAAACAAGTGGATGAAATATCTAGCAGGCTGAGGGGGGTGTCTATTCAGCAACAAGTGGTTGCTTTGATCTGGTTGAACGGTAGGATGGCCAGCAATTCAACTGTTGTGTGACCTCGGTTTGGCCTATTTATGTGTTCCTGATTTCAAACACCGGCTCCATAAAATACTACTTGTGGAAAAAAATGATTGGTTAAAAAATAAACCTTTTTTTTATAACTGAGAATTTTCAGGGGATTTTGGATAGACTATGCGCAGAGCCTATGCGCAGAAGCCATGATATTCTCAGTTTGACACTGGCCACTGTTGGGTCAACATCTGGTTGCTGTTATTTTCTTTTACAGTGTCAATGTCTGTGGGTCTGTGTTTTGCGTGTTTTAGTAGTTAGGTATGTGAAGAGTTAAGTGGGTGAATCAGAAGAGATTATAACAAGAAGAATATTTTGACATGTTAGAAAAGATGAAGACTTTTGAGGAGGAGCCTGAGATAGTGGTAGTCATTGCCATTAAAAGGTAAAGCTGGGTGGATATAAAAGTCTGGTAAAAATTGATAACAATTTTACTGAGTTGATTAAGGGTGTTGGTTTTTGCATTTGGTCTCTTGTAATAAGTAATGTGATGCTGTAGGTATATGAGAGTTAACTGAAAACTGTTCAAGCAATGGAATGGATTACATGATTCTTTCATTCACAAGGAATTTTCTGAAGTTACTGTTTACCTGGTATTGTCATTATGCTTTAATCAAGGAAATAAAGACTGCAAAATTTAGCTTGCACTTAATGTTGCTAGAGTTAGAATATCTTGTGCTTCAGGAGTTTTGACCAGACACAAAAATTACAAGAAATCCAAATGGTACTCAGTCATGGAATTTGCTGACCTTCGAATCTTGGATGGTGCAGGTTATGTTTTTTTGGTGGAAGTAAGCTGTCCTAATAGAGATGAGTGAAAACCTGTGATGAGGTTGTTAGAGCTATTAACTAATCAAAGCAGAGTGACTAGACAATGTGGTAGAATGCTTATAAATCTTGAAGCTTAATGATTTTGAATCATTTGATTCTGGTGCGTATTTCTATGTTTTCTGTAGTTCCTTTGTATACATACTTGTTTAGCAGGCATATACCTTACCATAGCTCAAAAACTATTTAAACAAAAATTGTTTAAAAAGTTAGTGAATTTTTTCTTTTAAGTAATATATATTAATTAAATTTAGATTAAAAGTTTACACTTCAGATTTTATTATAAACATACTAAAAATTTATTGAGTCCAGCCTTATACAATAAACTTCAATGTGGCCTTTAATATGAAAAGGTACCCCACCCATTATTTTAGCTCAACTGTGACAATAAAATATACGTCCTGGTGGTCTTTGATTTATGATATAGATTGCCAGCAAAGTAATTTTCTTTTTATTCTGCAAGTGAAACAATGTTGTTAATTTTTTGTTTTTATCAAACTATTTCCTAGTAATCAAATATTCAAATAACCAATTAACAGAAAAAGGAAAAATTCCAGAATTAACTGTTTAGCATGCAGGTTGTTAGTTAAATTCCATGAGTGTGTGAAAATTGAATATCTTGTATTTTAATTTTTATAAGATTTCATGTGGGAAATCAGCACCCTACAAGAAATTAAGAAGTCAATATTTCTGTTTGACCATATGGAATTTGGAACATACATGATTTAGGCCATGGTAACCTACCATTTTTAGGCAGCAGGCTTCATGAGATATTGTTCATTAGGAATCAAGCCATACCAGTTAAAAAATTTTAAATATTGTATTGAGTACACTAAAATAAAACTGATTATAAAGAAAACTCAAATACATTGAATCTCAATTGAGAGAAAGTATGAGTGAATGAGCAAAAATGAAAGGAATAAAATTTTAATAAAAAGTTTAACTATAATTTTATAATTATGCAATTAAGTGTGCCATAAAGGGTTGTATTCATTACATGAGCCATAGATTTCCCACACCTGATTTAAAGCATACATGATTGTAGGTAAAGTGAGTTGAACAAGTGTTAATATTCACTTACACAGTAATGTAGACCTACTGGTAATATAGCCTGTTCCTATGTCAGCCTAACCTTTTGCTTTTTCAGCTGACACCTGATGGTCAAAAATGAAAGTGTTAACTTTAAGGAGTTGAACAGTGCTGTATTTGTTAACCATTTGCCGTAATCCTTGATTTTCATGAAAAGCGACTAAAGTCATTTTTCTCTGATCTGTGGATTTAAAATTGCTAATGCTCAAAACTTGTCAGAACAGTGGGTTAGTTATATCTTACATTGTGGGAAGATTCATTGGAAGGGGATCTTTGAAGAGGACTATTAGCAGATTTCTTCCTGGTTGGGTGTTGGTATCAGATTTGCATTCACTTATCATAAGTATAACCTAGTAATAATTTTGTCTTTTTTTAAAAATCTCTACACCAAGAATTTCAGTTTGAGCAGCTTTTGAAAAGGTTGTATTCATGAGTTTGGCTAAGAGACCCAGTGATTTGTTGAGAGATTTTGCATTAGTTGGTAGTGGGGTCTCTGAATAATAGATATACAGGGTGACCAAAAAAAAACAGAACCCATATATTTTTGTAGAAGTAATTATGGGTTCTGTTTTTTTGGAGGCACCCTGTATGTTACCATAACCAAGTACTTTACAAGTTAATCACATGTATCTACATTTACATGTGAATATATATGTAAATCTTAGATAAATATTCAATTAACAGGAGAGCTGCTACTGGTCTTCTTTGGAGATCCTTTTCAAATAAATCTCTCACAATATTAGCTATTAACTAATCTGCTGTCATGATAACTTTAGCTAACAATTTGTACAGCAGTTATTTTATCAGGCTTTCTGTGTATTTTTATATTTTCATTCCATGTTGAAGAAATGTTATTCTTTAACTCTTTGATAGAATTGCTTTTCTTTAACCCTTGGTTCCTAGATATCTTGGACTTAAGCGCTTAGAATTCACAAAAATATTGAGCACAAAATACATTCAAACTTTACTCTATGGTACAAGCATTTTTGTTTAAAACTATTCCATTATTCCATCAAAAGAAGCTTGGAATGGTCACTAATCTATATGAACCTTTCATTACAAATATCTGAACTTGAAATATCAGGCTTACAGTATATTGTAAAATAGCAAACTGAAGAATCAGGTTTATGTGTTCTAGTAATTTAAAACTATTTTGTTGAAATTATATTTTGAATACTTATTTATTCTTCTGAAGTAATTTGTATTGGTTTATGTAGATATTTATTTTTAACAATAGATGCAGTTGATATGCCTTTTGAATATTGTTTAGTTAATTTGTAATGATATTTATAGATATTTAATTTATACAACCCAAGAACCTATTTGATTCCAATTGTAACAGCAGTTCATAATGATATTGATGCTTCTATTTAAGAAAGAGTGAATGATTCTAATGAGCATTTCATTGTATCTCTATTTTAACAATAATTTTGATGATTGAAAAATTACATTCAGTGTGAATGTAGACCTTTCAAAATTATCATTCAATTACAAATTTCTCTTGAAATATTTTAAGTGTTTTACTCTAATAAAAAAACTTGCTATGATATGCTATTTTTACTGAGGTAAAGTTACACAAACATAATGAGAATTTTTGTAATAGATAGATAGATTATTTATGTTTTATCTTAAATATCTTGTTTTATCTAAATATACTCTCTTAATTATGGAATCACCTACATTATGTACAGGCACTGGTTAATAAATGATTGCAAATCTTTCAAAATATATATTGCAATAGAATTTTCAGTTCCACTTGCAAATACAAATGAAGGGATAGTTGGGAGCTTTTCTTTTCACCTGTTTTCTTGTTTATAGATAATTTTTTTTATAGCTATTTTCCTCTACACTTCTTAGGCAAATGTACTTCAAGTAAGTTACAGACAATTACTTTTTACTCTTCCTTAATCAACCTAACATTTACTCATAATATGATGCAGCTAGAATAGCTGGATGAGTATTACTAGATATAAACCTTGAAAACATTACAACCCAAGATTTTAGCTGATGATGAAGGTATTTGAAGCACATTTTCTAATTTTTGTGTAATAATGAAACTTTATTTTATTTATCAGTTTACATGCTTTTGATCTCTGGATTTGTTTAATCACCAATATCCATTCATTTATCCGCAGCTTTCAAAGATGACCACATCTTGATCTACCAAAAATGATTCTAGAAATTCTAGTTCTTGGAAATCTGAGTTCCTTTGCTATTACTTGCTGGCTCATATTCTTGGCTGTCTTTATTCTATCTCCATCCTAGTTTCTTTGGAATTTTTTCTATGATTTCAAGCAATAAAATAATGCAGGAATTGTAAGTAAAAATTTTCACTATGTAAAAGAAATCAATGTTTTGGTGAAAGATATTTGCATGTGAACTGCTAATATGCAAATATTTTTTATAATTAAAAAGAGAAAACTAAAAACTTTTGCTCAGCCATTTTCTGGGGCCATCTTGTGTCTTCCTCTCTCACTCAGAACCCCTACTATGAAATATGATTTGGTATGGAAATGACTCCAATCAAACCAATGTTTTATATGAAGAAAACTTGAGGAGAAACATCCGTTTATAAATTAGCAGTTATTAGGAACTTATAATAGTTTAAAGTGTCTGAAGACTTTTGCATTAAACTGATATATATATATATGTGTGTGTGTGTGTGTGTGTGTGTGTGTGTGTGTGTGTGTGTGTGTGTGTGTGTGTGTGTGTGTGTGTGTGTGATATGAATTTTATTAATATATAAATTGTGCTCTTTTTCTGTATCAACTACATTTATGTTTATATTTATCTATCATTCTCTTGATTTATCAATTTATCCAAGTTTCTTATCTCAGTTTATTCAACTCTATTTCATTTTTGTTTTCCTCTACATAATTCTTCTCATATAACTATGAAAATATGTTTATATCTCTAAATCTGCAGATGTTTATTTAATGAGTAACTACTATAGGGCAATGCACTGCCTCATAAATCATTGATATTTAGTTCAATTCCATATATTCCTAACAAACAAAAACACTATCTCTGTCCCACAATAGTTGTTATATTTAGTGCATGAAACTTATATGCAAATGTAGTATCTCATTTTTTTCCTTCATTGTTTTGCAAAAACCTCCTTAGTGGCTAAAATTGTAGCTCGTTTGTCATCAATGTCAGGAACAGAATTTAAACTTTTTTAATAAAGTAGTCATCTGTTTTGAGGGATTAATGCTATAAAATTTTCCTATTCCTCGACAAACAAGAAATCTGTTCACCATCAGGAGTTAAATAAGAAATCTAAAACACTTCTATTTTATTGTAAACTCATAATAATTATGAATTACATCTGTATTCTATATTATATTTCCATACAATGTTATCAATATCTATATTACAAACAATGTAATAATTTATAAACAATTATATTATCAGTCAATAATCATTGCTTCGTTCCTAAACATGATGATACTGTTAATCTTTCAAAAAATGAATCTGAAACAAAGATGTAGCATTACTTTTGTCTGTAAATATTACCATAAAAACATTAATCTTAAAAAAAAGAATTTTAAAAAAATTATCTTGAGAATTTTGAAAATTCTTTCATTCTAGACCAGGTTGGATAATATATATATATATATATATATATATATATATATATATATATATATATATATATATATGTATCATGAAAAGTGTACTTGTTTTTCTATATGCTATGGGTAAAAACCCTGTTGTTTGATATGAGTATTTTTAATGACTATTTTTTTAAAAAATCTCTCTGCTTGGGTTTTAAAAAGAACTAATTTATATATGTTACTGCAATGGTAGTACTGTATTAAGAAAAATACTTCTTAGTATACATATTTGAAAATAACAGCAGACAGAAAAATTATAATCATCATCTTGAAATTGTTTTTTATGAAATCCAGGGATTAGTTCACTGTATTAGTGATAAGATAAATGTTTCCCAAATGGATTTGAATCGAATAAACAAACGAAACAAAAAGTAAAAGAAGGCAGGTTTATTAAATAGTTTTTAAAAAAGAGAAATGTTTGTTAAAATTGAAAAGTTTATTTTTCAATTAAAATTGAAAAGTTTAACTATTACTAAAAAAATGTTACTGGAAATATCACAGTGTAATTCATAACTAGAATACAAGGCACTTTCTATATTTGATAATGTAGAAAAAGAAATCCTTATATATTATTCTAAATAATGCCTAATATATTATTCTAAATAATTCTATGATTCAAATATACTTACTAAAAAAGTGTTTTCCTGAAAAAGAATCTTTATTTTGACTGGTAAAATAAATGCACTCTGAAACGGTCTTTCAGATATTTAGGAACTCGTTAAAGATAAATCTAGACATTATATAAGAAATTATTAAAAGTTAAGTAAGAAAAAATGTAACTTGAATCAAACAGATTTTGAGCATAGCTTGCAATTTTTTTAAAAATACAGATTTACAAGTAAATGTTGAAAAATTTTTGACCCAACCAAGAAGATAATGATCTTTATTTTTTTAAATTGATTTTTTCTTTGTAAAACATAAAAATGATGAAATGTGAAATGAATATGTGCAATAGCATGTATATTTCCTGGCTCTAGTTTATTACTTTCTTGGTTGGACTGAGAACTTTTTAGCATCATCTCATGATATTAATTGACTTTGTCTACAAATAGGTTAAGTGCATGCTTTAACACTCAGAGGGACTGTTCACCTTCTTTCTGGATGAAGCTTTCTCTCTCAGATTTTATTTTAGGTCATTGCATTATGGTCAAAAATCTATTAAATAAAAATAGCTGACAATATTTGACTCATCTTGGCTTGATAGATAAAAAGGTTACATAAATTTTATAAATGAAATTTAACCTCTTTTCCAGTGTCACATTCTCAAAAGGAAGTTGAAGTATTTCCTGATATCACCCAAGTATCTTTATTTTAGATAGTAACCATGGTCTTGTGTGTTGCAAAAAATAAGAAAGAAGAATTTTCTAATTTCCTAGGTAGAAGAAAAAATGTCTGTAATGATATGAAGAGAGAAGATTAAAAAAGAAATAAAGATATTTTTCAAATATTTTTCAAACTTTGCGATAATTAAAACAAATATATTGTGATATATTTATATTTTTGCTCACTGAAATATCCATCTGTCTGGTTAGATCCTAAAAATTGTGATATTTACAGACAAATGCAAAAATTGCTCCAGTTTATTTCATTTTTATGAACAATATCTATTTTGCAATCTTTGTTGTCAATTAAAAGTTTACATCAAAGAACTGCCGATATAAAAGATAAATCCTCAGAACAAAAAAGATTTAATCATTATATTTTTTAATTATTTTATAAAGATGGTATTGTTTTGTGAAAAATACCTAATATCTTGAGGCCTAATATTAGATATAGGTTCTATTCATCTTTTACCAAAAACTTAAATTTGTTCAGAAAAACTCAATTTTTTTTTTTGTTATTACAGTATAAGTTGAAAGTTTTACCTTTTATTTTCTTATGTTTGTAATTCATTTTCAATCATTTGTTACATGAAAAGCCATAGGTCAAATTTTTAATTTTCAAAGACTAATACGCTAAAATATACTCTGAGTGTATGTTTTAAGCATATCAATTTTCAGAAATTTAAAATAATTTTAAGTTTTTTGGCTGGTTGGTTGGGTTTTATGACATATCATCTTTGTTGGTTATTTAATGCCAAATCCATTTTTATGCAAATAGTTCTATTTCAAACAATTCAGTTTAGCATGAGTACACATTTTAAAAAACATTTCTATTTCAAGCAATTCAATTTAGTCAAACAGTTCTAATTCAGTTAATTCAGTTTAGTATAAGTACAGATTTTGTTTACACACAATTAAACGCCAAAACAGTTCTATATTAAACAATTTAGTTTAGTGTAAGTAGAGTTTCAATGTCAAAAACAGTTCCATTTCAAACAATTCCGTTTAGCATAAGCACGCAGTTTAAATGTCAAAAACATTTCTATTTCAAGCTATTCAGTTTTGTTAAACAGTTCTAATTCAAACAATTCAGTTTAGCATAAGTATGCAGTTAGTTCTATTTAACCCATAGATAGGCCCCTATCAGGTGCTACCATTCCAGGCCAGAGTGGACCTGGGAGTAATGGCAATGAAGGGGTACTCTGCATTCACCAAAGCTCCAACATCATAGGAACCTCACCATCAGATTGTTTAGTGTCATATCCAGGACACACTGCAGAGATGCAGTCGGTGTATTCTACAGCTCCAGCCGACTGGGCAATACACAGAGTTAATATCAAAACAGTTTTATCTCAGATAATTTAGTTTAGCATAAGTACATAGTTTAGATGTCAAAAAAGTTCTATTTTGAGCAATTCAGTTAAGCATAAGTACGCAGTTTAAATGTCAAAACAGTTCTATTTTAAACAATTCAGTTTAACATAAATGTGCAGTTTAAATGCAAAATACAGTAAACTCAAACAACGGTTTAGTTCTATTTAATCCATTGATTGGACCCTTATCAGGTGCTACCACTCTGGGCCAGAGTGGACCTGGGAACAATGGCAATGAAGGGGTACTCCGCATTCCCCAAAGCTCCAGCATTACTGGAACCAAAACCATCAGATTGTTTAGTGTCATAAACAGGACACTTGTTGGAGGGGTCTTACCTTTCTGCAGAGATGCAGTCGGTGTATTCTACTGCCCCAGATGAATGGGCAATTTAAGATTTTTACCAGGTAGTTTGATTTACAATGTGAGTATAATGCTAAACTGAACTTTTATTTTGTATCCATAAGATTATCTAAACCAAATCTTTATTTTTTTGTTTAACTTTATAGATTAGATATCCAGCTGAAAATTTTGTAGCCTGAAACCAAAGTTATGATTTTTTCTATGACTTTTTTCCACTCACTAAAAGTCAAGACTTAAAATGCTGTTTGCATTAGTTGTACAGTCAAGAGAACCATAAACATTAATATTTCAACAATGTTTTTAAACTCACAAAAAATATTTTGGTGTTACTAGTTTAAAATAGGGTAGGTTTTTTACTGTTGGTTTAATTGTCAGCTTTATTAAAAGTGGTTCAAAAAGAATAAAATTAACCATCAAAGGGAAATGATCAGTTAGGAAGTCATTTTAATTCAGTCATTCTGGTTTATAAAAAAAAATAAAATGGTTGATTAGTTCAATGTTTACTGTATTGAGACTATCATTTATTATGAAGGAACTTATGAAGGAAATGGATTTAAGAAGTACATGAAGTACACTAGAAAATTTAATGATTGCAATAAGTGGAGTGAAGAAAAATTTACTGAAAAATATTTGACACTTTTGCAAGATTTATACTTATACACAGACATAAAGAAAATACCATTTAATCAATATGACACTATGTATGAAAGTAATTCTGAAAAGACATCATCAGTATTTGATTAGTAAACAAAAAAGTATGTGATTTTGTTAATATTTTGAATAAAGAAAATAATTGCTTTCAAAATTTGTTTTTATACATGCATACTGATTGCAATTTGGTCTGGCAGATTGTATAAGAAATTGAAATAAGTTTCACAACATAGTGTCTTCATCTTGATTGTTATAGTCACATTGTTTTGTCTGTTGTACTCTCCAGCCTTCTTCAGGTGTTCGTTGTAGTCAGTAATCTTCTAAGGATTTTGTACCAAACCCTTTATTTAGAACCAAACCCTTTATTAAATCCCCAGTGGGTTGATTGTTCTCATTCCTTTGTCCATGTTGAGAGGACATCTTGAATCAGTCAATTATTCCTTCTTAAT
The DNA here is from genome assembly GCA_963585895.1 of Sepioteuthis lessoniana. Taxonomy (NCBI): domain Eukaryota; kingdom Metazoa; phylum Mollusca; class Cephalopoda; order Myopsida; family Loliginidae; genus Sepioteuthis; species Sepioteuthis lessoniana. The sequence continues at coordinate 31,298,685 of OY757938.1, forward strand.
TTGTCCTTCAAGATGTTTGCTTGTCTCTTGTACACAAGTAAACTGGAGTATATAAACTTTCATGCACTGCCTGACTCAGATTGAATTCCCAGCAACCAGGTAACTTTAACCAATGCTTCTATCTACTTGGAAAGCAGAATCTACCCTCATGAATTAAATAAAGGGTTTGATTCAAAATTTCCAGTAGATAACCAACAACAACAGACACGTGAAATAGGTTGGAGGGTACAATGACCATAATGTTACTATAATAACAACCAAGATGAGGAGACTAGTCCAAGCACACCAGAGAATAAAAATGATAATTTCTCATCTTAAAGATTCAGACAGAAAGCTATGCAGAGATTTTGATATTTTTTATTATGGATGTTTTTTTTTATATTCCCCCCACCTCTCGCTCAGAAATGAACATCATTAACATCTTATAATTAGAAGAAGAGACAAGAAAATGACCTTTACATTCGATGTGTACATGATCCAATATAACAAAGTAATGTAGAGAGAAGTAACCGATGAAAATAAATGAGATATCAGCTCAATTCCTTGTCTCAGTGTTGAGGTATTGATCTTATAGTTCTAGCAGTATTCTGTTGATAATCCGCCAGCATTTACACAGTTTATTTGTACATATCTGTCCAGGTGTATCATTTTCAATCATACATAGAAGCTTAGTGTGTACACTAGATGCCCAAATGAAAAAATCTGACAAAGATTTTTCTTTTGAATTATACATGAGAAAACATTGTTTTTTTTAAAAGCATAAACAATATATTTTACTAAAATTCACTAAATGTCTTTTTTTGTCTGTCTATCTATCATCATATAACTCCAGGATAACTACAGATATGGCCACAAAATTTTATATGGATATTAATGACACCACAGAAAATATTTTTAGCCTATTAGTTTTACAAGTTCTAAAATATTTTAAGTTTTGAGAGAGGGATTCAATTTGCAATGTAAGTATTATTCTTAAATAGACCCTTTAATGGGTTTCTATATGGTTACCTAAATAAAATCCTTGTCTTTTTGTTTAACTATATAAAATAAAATAGCTGAAAATTTTCTACCCGGAAACTGAAGTTATGACTCTCTTCCATGATTTTTCTTATGATGTTTTTCCAGTCACTATGAAGACTTTAAAAAATGTGCTTTTGTATTTTTGTGTCTTTTTATAGCCCACAGAAGGCCATAAACATTAAACTCTCAATATTGTTTATTAACTTACAAAAACATAGTTCAATGTTATTGCTTAAAATTCAGCATATAATTCATTAGTATCTTTTAATATTTCAAGAAAGAGAATTAAAGATCAAAGTGAGATTGCATTTTACAAAGTTTGAAGAAAACTAAGGCTATAACATATTGATTATACTTTGCTTGTTTAAAAATTATTAACAAACGTTTTAAAAAAACTGTAAAACATTTCTTGTTGGTTTAATCCAGAGGTAGAGAATCTTCAGCCTTCTAAACCATTTCTACACCAAAAAGCTTATTAAAATTGTGAACTTCCATTTTAGGACCTGATATACCAATGCTCTCTCACCAAAAGTAATTTCAAAATGTCAAATGTAAAAGATTAGTAAATTTTTCATCTTTTCAAGAAGTAGATATTGATTAAGTTTGTACAACATTAGTTAAAAGGTTCAAATTTTAGATTTTGTTGTAAACATACTAAATATTTATGTAGTTTGGCTTTATTAGTAGACAATAATTTTTAATGAGGCCTTTAAACATGAAAATATTCCTCATCTTTTGTTTAATCATATCATCTTAACATTTATAAAAAAAAAAAATTCTAAAAAATATGCTTGCTGATATGAAATAAGAAAATATGGTTAATTTTCTTAATTCTTTGATAGAATTCTGGGAGTATGTTTCTAATAACCTTTTAGGTCATTAGTGTCAAGCCAAGTAATTACCCTTCATGGCATATCTCAGAGTGATAGGGTTTATTTTCCATGTTACATGATATCAATATGAATGTATATATGTAAATATTTTTATATACCTATAAATACGCAGACATGTATATATTCATATTACATGCATTTGTATGAGGAAGCCAATGACTTAGTATTGAGTGTGTATATGCATGTGTGTGTGTGTGTGTGTGTGTGTGTGTGTGTGTGTGTGTGTGTGTGTGTGTGTGTGTGTGTGTGTGTAACAAAACTAAAATAAAAAAGAAACTTACAAAGTTCTAAGTGATTACAAAATCAATCATCTATATTTCATTAAGAACAACAGATTCTTGCAACCCTCCAAACAGTTTATTAACCTTAGAATTAATGAGAAGTCAAGAGAAGCAGCCAAGCTTCATAATAACTGGTTTGATGTGATCTCTAAACAGAGTTTCAACAGTTACAAAGTTAATGAAAGTAAACAATCAAAAAATTTGTTAGTTATTTTTAATTTTTACAAAACATTAAAGTTTAAAATGACAACAATTACACTTGATATATATGATATTTAACCCTCTTTTATCTGCAAAGAGGTGTTGTGTTTAGAGTTTAACAGGTTTGGAGATGATAGTGACTTTTTCTGAAGCTGTAAAAACAAATCCTTTGATTTGGGATGTTTAAAAAATTCTTTTGATGGAAAATTCATGAGTTACAAAATACATTACCTCAAAATTATGGAAAAAAGTGACAGACAGAAAGAAAATCAATCCTATAAGATATGGAATAAGTTAAAGTACAAAAGATATTTTCCTAAAATTTTAAAAATTACATTAGAAGTATTTTCATGAGGTAACAAATAAAACTGTTGTGAAGCTCTCATAAAATTTTTCAAAATAAATATTTTCATCCTTTTAAACTTCAAAAAGAGAAAAAAGAATATGTAGAATTTATTATTAATTTTTTCTTTGAGCATCATTTGGATATATTAAAAAAACTCAATTTGAAAACTAGGCACAAGAAAACATGGCTGTAAATATATATTTTTGCTCCATTTATATCATTTAGCTTTTGCTTCTACCTTTGGAGACTCTCAAGTAAACCTAAAATGAATTAAAGTGTTAGATGTGTGATATGCAATGAATGAAGTGTTTTCAATTGGAAAAAGACAATATAAGTCATCTTTGATGTCATCTTTTTTTTTTCCTCATTCTCTCTTTTCTCTTATTCTCAAACTTAGAATAGAAACAGAATGGCAGTTATCACAAGGAAGTAACAAATAGGATTTAGTTATCCCCCATAGGCCTTCTTCTTTCAATAAAGAATTATATCAGTCAAGTTATATCTTTATCTAAAGTTTATTAAATTCCTTTTGGCTAAATCAATTAGAGCATTCTCAGTCAACATTGTTTTCCAATGATTTTGTTTATTTTTTGCAGGTTCTAAAACAAGATAAATAAATTTCAAAAATGAAATGATGAATCCTTGAATTGGCTTCTGAAAAATAAAGAAAATAAAAAAAAGATGGCCACTGCTTCTACAAAATGGCTGCTCTCTTGAATAAGCTTTATGTAGCCAGAGGCCAGTGGTCATGGCATGCAGTGAGAAAACTTTGGAAAATACAATAGAAGTGAAAGAAAGAACAAAGTAGAAGCTGGGAGATTGCTTAAGACAAATAAAGATGAAAGAAATTTCTGTTCAAATGAAGTTTCTAAATATTTTTTGAAATTACTTCAGTAACTGGGATATTATCCTGCAAAATCATATGAATAAATTAAAAATATGAAATGAGTTCACTAAAAACAAGTTTCTTTGTTGTTAAATATTTAGTTTAATATTTAGAAGTATAAATCCAAAATATCATAATATTGTATAATTTAGCATTCTTCCAAAATTTCAATGAAGGATTAATGGCTAATTCAAAATTTAATCAGCTGAGTATGATTGCATTATTCAGATTAATTAGTTAAAGTAATTGCATATAGTACGGGCTATCTTTTTTTTTTTTTATCAGTACTGACATATTGATGGAGAAAATAAGTCAAGGTAAACCTTTCGAAAATCAGGATTAAAACTCTTAAAATTTTATTTATAAACGCACTGAAGAAAGAAATAAGACACCAAGACTTGTACAACTGATACATTAAAACTAGAAGACAATTTTTTTCCCCCTTTCAATTTTTAGAACGTTTTACAACCTTTGTTGTCAAATAAAAGTTTACATGACAAATTTATCAATTAGATTTATAATATCTTGTGAAATTAATATTTCACACATAATTATTGTGAGATAGCATTCAAACTTATGTTTATATTGGATAAGCAGGAAAAGGTTGTTCAATTGAATAAGTAAAAATAAAAGAATTTCTTATTTTAGACATTAACTTTATTGAATAACATAGTTACCATTTTATTTCTCTATGTTCTACCATCTTTCAGTCAAGTTCATAATTCCATCCTCCAAGGATATTTTATTCTTCTCAGTTCATGACTGTTCAAGATAACTGAAATTTCTTGAATTTTTTTCTTTAGAGAATTCTGTAAGGACCAGAATAAATATTAATCTGAAAATGAATGAAAATTTTCCAAGCAAGTTATAACAATATTTGCCTGATCATCAAAGAAATGTGCATTGCTAGCCTGATGAAATATTACACTCTTTCTCTTAATAAATTCCAGATGCTTTTCATTGATTACTTCCTTTTGTTGGTCTAACTGGAATCAGTACTTGTTTGAATTGATTATTTGGTTCTCCAGGAGGAGTTTATAATTGAGGACTGCTTTCTAATCTAACTATATACAAGAAGTACTTTCTTTGGAGGATGATCAATCTTTGGTACAATTAGTAGTGGCTCATTTCATATAGAGATGATCTTTTACATTTCATATTTTTGTAAAATATTCACTTTTTACCACAAATTACAGTTAGTTTAAAAAATGAATGTGGGCTAGTGGTTTTGCTTGTTTTGTTTTGGAGTTTTATATTTTTCTTTTGCTAAACTTTTATGGAAGCTACATACCAAAGCAACAAACAAAATTAATTGAAAATTGTTTCCAACACTGGATTTTTATATTATAAGTTTGTTGGGTATTTTCCAAATTGAATATTGTTGATCATTCTCAAGCTATGTTTTGATTTGATTGCTATTAATTTCACCTGGCTAACTCAATCATATGACAACATTCAGTGAAAAATCTTCACTTTTGACACATTCAGTCATTTACTATACCTCCTTCATCTATTTTGTTGACATACATTTTTACCATTCTTAAAATAAAATTCAATTTGTTAATGGATTTTTGTGGATGTGTTGCATTTAAATAGTAATAGAAAGTAATATAATTCAATATTTTCATCAATCAGATGGAGTTCAAATTTATTGAGCAAAATAAACTTTAATGATAGTTATATTTGTGAAGCACTTAATAAGGAATAAATTAACTCTCAACAACTTGCATTACAACAGGTGCTCTTTATTTCTCTCGGAATTTAATAGAAAGTGCAATGTCCTTACAGGACTTACAGGATCAAATTCATCACAACAGTGCTATGATTGTTCTTTGGAGAGAGATAGTGGAGTGGTTTCCCATTGCCTTCTACATGTTTGAATTAAAGTTGCTCACCACCCTGGCTAGAGAGTCCAATAAGCACAGCAATTTTAATCATATGTGGAAATGGATTTTGAATTTGTCTTGCCAATTCTATTTTCCTATAAAAAATAAAAACTTCCACCCTGAATTATCTGCATAAAAAGCAAAATTTTTCTTCTGACAAAATGGAAGTAATAATTCATTTTTTCTGTCTTCTTTTTTTCAAATGCATTTTTAAGTAGGTTTTTAGATTTTTTGCATATCCATAGACATGTTACACTTTGAAGAGAGGATATTCAGGCAAAGATAAAGAGGAATTGTTAATAATATCTGCAAATAATATTGTTTATTTTATGGTTTGGGACGTAATTTTATAGAAAAAGTCAAATTCTTCTCATATCAACTATAGTGAAATGAATATGTCCATATACACACATAGCTGTCATTAAAAAATTGGTAAATAACTGTAATATGTACATTACAATCTCATATATATATATATATATATTATATATATATATATAGATTGTATGGTGCTAAAATAACCTCCTAAGTGTGGGGAAATTCTTCCAGCAGATCAACAATTGAAATTGCATATATATAATCATATGTATAAAGGTTTGTATGCAGGGATATTGAAAGCATTATACATACCAATAATAATAATAATAATAATAATAATAATAATAAGATGATGATGATGATGATGATGATGATGATTTTTCAATGGCTTTTGAAATAATATAATATAAATGTATATTCAATTAAAATATTATCATTTTCAATGAGTCAGATTTCAAACAGAATAAATATAAAATTAACTTTTATTATCAGATCTGGAAGCAATACCCAACAAAATAGCAGTTGTATGGTCACTTGCCTATCATCTCATCTAGTGAAATGAACAAGACTTAGTGGGCACTGTTGGAACAGCAAGGATGAACTCATAAGCAATGATCTTTTATAGGCTCCTGCACATGAATAAGCAAGTGTTGGCTGACCAGTGAAAACTTACATCAGCTAAGTGCAGACACAAAATGCAGTCTAGAAGACCTGCTGGGAGTGATGTATAATAGTGATGGATGGTGAGAGAGAGTCAAGGAATTCCATGCTGTCAGTGATGATGATCAGATGAGTATTGTCAATTTCATAATGCTATTTCTTTCAAAGCAACTAAGATTAATTTTAGTTGCTTATTATTACTACTCAGATCATCAGTCTATAAAGATTAACAAATGCTATAGATGAAAAAAAAAGTATAAACTATTTGAGAGATTCAAACTTTTTTGGCTGACAATGTTTCATTTAATAAAAATTCAAGATTCTTCAATTACTGATACTCCTACTACTACTTATATACATAAATACAATGATATCAAAAGTAGTATCAAGTGATTATGTAAAAATGAATTGTAAGTTATATGATTTGATCTTTTGCCAATTGTGAAACTCTTAAAGCTTAAGTAATAGAGCAACTCAACAAAAAAATAGGTTTTGCAAGGCAAAAGAGATGTGAGTCTCACTAAGAGCTTATTCTTTATTTCCAATTCATGATTTTTACTGATTATCATTGGCTGATGGTCTAAGTAGTTGTAATAAAAAGCAACTAACATTGAGATGAAAGAAATACTTGTCAAAATTTAATAATGATTAATTGTAAAATTATTCATTATAAACATAAAAGTAACTTCTTTAATGGAAAATCGTCATCATTATTATTAGAAGAAAAATCATCATTTGATATGCCCCATTTTATTGAAAAAATAGTTGCTATGAGAGCGATTAATGTTTTTTTTTATATAAAGCTTAGTATAGTCATCTATGTTCATGTGTCTATTTTTATATTCACAAATATAAAACACATTCATTAAAAAATCTACTTAGAATAGGATTTTAAAGTTTTATACTGTATTTAAGAATTCAATTTCTAATTAACCTCACTTAAAACTTACTATTATTATTTCTAATCCTATTTGCTATTCATGAAAATATTAATTTGTGCTTTTGATTGAACACACACACACACACACACACACACACACACACATATATATATATATATATATATATATATATATAATATATATATATATATATATATATATATATTGTGTGTGTGTGTATGTGTACATGCACATGAGTGAGAAAAATATATAGAGACTTACACATCTATTCATATAGATTAAAACATTTTAATGGAAATATATATCCAAGCACACATTAGATAGATAGATAGATAGATAGATAGATAGATTGGAACAAACTGAGTTTTAAAAAATAGATGAACAAATAAATGCAGAACGTGAAGATTTAACAGCTCTGATTTCAACTAATAATTGCACCTACTGAACTAAATGTACTTGTTGAACTTAACTCACACTGCTTGGGTGAGTTGTACTTGCCAAGAAACCATCCCTCATTTAGCCAGATAATGAGGATTGCATTTTTTGTTTTGATTGTACATCACACTCACATATATATTATTTTCTTAGCTACATAATATAGTGAGAATATATATATATATATATAGAGAGAGAGAGAGACAGAGAGAGAAACAGATAAATATGAACAGATTATAATTGACAGAAATCTATACATGTGTGAGTATGAATGTGTGTGTGTTTATATATATATATATATATATATATATATATATATATATATATATATATATATATATATATATATATATATATCCAACCCCTCTGCACAAGCAAGATGTGACATAAGGTCAATTGCTATACCAAGGATAAAGAGCCTAGTCTACCCTACTATTTGCCTATAGCTGGAGAAAGAATAGTGGGGTTCAAAGTTTTCCAAAGGGTATTAGCACTATGTGAAATGCAAACAGCTTCATACAGGATTTGAACTTGGCTCACTTTCTACGACAGTAACCATTACATAGTGGATGCCTCATAGTGCTAATACCCTTTGGAAAACTTTGAACCCCACTATTCTTTCTCCAGCTATAGGCAAATAGTAGGGTAGACAAGGCTCTTTATCCTTGGTATAGAAATTGACCTTATGTCACATCTTGCTTGTGCAGAGGGTTTGGATATATATATATATATATATATATATATATATATATATATGTATATATATTTTTATATAAATGTATATATATTTTTATATATATATATATATATATATATATACGAGGATCATCAAATAAGTTTCCAGACATTTTTCGTATGGGCACTTTTATTGATAGTACACACATGAAACTCTAGTCCCCTTCAAAGTAATCTCCTCCGGCTGCAATGCACTTGTACTGTTTCAACAACTTCTGGAAGGCCCCATGGAAGTCCTCTGGTGTGAGCGTGTCAATGACCTTCGTCTCAGCCTCTTTCATCTCCTCAGTTCTCTCATAATGACAGCCTCTGAGCTTAGGGAATAACAAAAAGTCACAGGGAGCAAGGTCTGGACTATAGGGAGGGTGATGAACTGTCTTGATGCCTATCTTGGTCAAATAGTCTGTGACAAGGATGGAGTTGTGGACTGGTGCATTGTCCTGCCACTGACCTGATTTGAAGAGTGCTGGCCTCTTCCGATGGAGTGTCTTCCTGAACTCCCTTAAAACCTCAACATAGTAACCCTAACCCTAACCCTTTGGCCAATCAACTCTGGTGTATTAACTTCCTTACTCCTCCAGACCTCTCATCATCCCTCACAGACTCCCTGCCTTCCTTGAATCTCTTATGTCTTTCAAAAACTGATGCTCAATTCATGCAAGATGGTCCAAAAGCAGTGTGAAGCATTCCATACGTTTCTGTGGCATTTTTTCCAAGTTTAAAACACAATTTTATTGCATATTGTTCTTCTAAAGTGTTCTCACATCCAGATTGCATTTTTGAAATTCACCAACTGTGACAATCCGGTGTTAGTAGGGTATATTCAAATTGCTGCTGTAGCTGTTCATTTGAACCTGACATCATAAAAATTGGTCAGTCATCTCACCAGATCTATTGCAATAACATACTGAATTTTCAAGAGTCTATGACAATTTTAAATACCTGTACAAAAAAAGTCTGGAATCTTATTGAATTCACCACATATATGTATATGTGTGTGTGTGTGTGTGTGTGTGCTCACTGAAATTTTGTGTGTGTGTGTGTGTGTGTACCTGTCCTTATATCTATCTATTGCATTTCATATTTTTCAGTCTCTGTGGTCTCTCTCTCTCTCTCTCTCTCTCTGTATATATATACATGATGTGTTTGTGAGTGTGTAAGTGGCTTAAAAAATACAAAAATTAACTTATCCATCAGCAAAGTTTAACGTTTTTTGAATAACATTAGCAAGATTTTTTAAGTATCAGAATATTTAGCATAAATATCAAAGAATTTATAAAAATCACTCACAAGTCTTCTTTCTTAATCATTTATTGGTCAACTATAAATAAGCTTTTCAGAATTACAGGGTTCCTTCAATGGTATATAAAATGAACTGTCAAAAAATTAGAGAGATCTATTTAATAGCATGTACCTTCTTCCTTTACCTGAATAATGGCAACAACATGATATAGAATGGAATCTGTTAGATGCTGGAGTCAGATAGATATAATCCAGACATGTTCAAATATTTTCTATAACAGATATTTTTATTTAATGGGGCGAGGTCTGCAAAAATATTTCATACATGCTCAATAGGGTTTAAATCTGGTGAGTGTTGGTGTACCTGGAAGTCAGACAAGTATTCTTTGATGCAGTTTCATATCACCTACACTAGATGTGAGGTTGCTAGAACAAACCATCACCACCAAGAAAGAAGATCATTAACAGATCAAATGGTTAGTTTTCTTTATTTAATAGCATATCAACCTCTAATGGGTTATTTAATCTTCAAATTTGATTAATTTGTAAATGTTTCATTATAAACATAACTATATTTTCAACAGTCTATAGAAATAATTTTTGTCAATGATAATAATTTGTTTATATACAGTTATATGGCATCAAGTATTCCTATTTAATAGAAATAATGTGTATACAATTATATGAGTTTAAGCAATCTATTCACATGATAATTTTTAAATAGATTTATTTGACCCATTGATGGAACATAAAGAGTTACTAACCATTCTGGTTCAGAGTGGATCTGAGAGTTATAAAAATGAAGAGGTACTCCATACTCCTCAAAGTTCCTAAGCTGGAGCCTAACTACTGTATGTAGTTTAGTGTCATACCCAAAACACTCTTTTTGAGAGATCCTACCTCTCTGCCAAGGATGCAATTGGATATTCTAAGCTTTGCCAAGATCTGCATATGCCATACTTGTCAAGACATGAATACAGTTTACACTAGCTTGCATAACACTCTGTTAACAGGCTGGATCCATAACACATAAGTGGGGCCATCTGCTCAAAAGAACTGGGAACATTGTTGGCCAATGACTAAAAATCCCACAAATGCAGTGTATGTTCTATAGTATATTGACAGATTAGTTAAGCAATACTATTCTAGAGTATTTTTAACCAAATAAACTACCCTATTCTTTCTGGCTCCAACTAAAAATTTTGTAATCAGTATATATATATATATATATATATGCATGTGTGTGTGTGTGTGTGTATGTGTGTGTCTGTGTTAACTACACAGACACACACATACACACACAGTTAGGCAGCAGTCGTTCATTCAAGTATGTTTGATTAAATAGTAAAGACACATTTTGTCTGTATAATTTAAATAGGATCCTTTCGAGTTTCCTGGTAAGTGTCTTGGTTTCAGGTGGGAATTGGTGGATGAATTTACCAAAATTGTCCCAAACACTTTTGGACTCTTCATAGGCCATCATCAGGGGTTGCTTGCATGGGTAAAGAGAGTTGTTTTTTTAAATGAGTTTTGAAAGTTTTTTGGTTTTTATAATATAACAAAAATATGCAAATGCAGAGTTGGGAAAAACATATTCCCACAAAGTGCTTGCAGTGTAATGATTATTGTCATAAGAAATGAACATGGTGAGTCTAGTTCAAATCCTGAATGAGGCTGTTTGAATTTCATATAGCACTAATACCCTTGGGAAAGGTATAAATTCAACAATTCTCACACCAGCTATGGGTAAATCATAGGATAGAACAAGCTCTTTAATCTTGCTATGACAACCAGTCTAGGAGAAGGAAAAATCTGAATTCAAACTTGTTAAAACTCCACTTGTGTTACATATTAATCATATGGATGGGTTGGATAAATACATACATATATATATATATATATGAAATGCTTCCTTTAGTATCTCATATAGTCATTCCAGCAACCTTTCTACTTTCCAAAACAGATATCTCATCCTGTTGGTTGGATCTGTAGAATACGCTGGCTGCACCTCTTCAGAGGGATAAGACAAAGTAACATGAGTTCCAGTTAAAGAATGCCTTATGAAAATAGAAATAAAAACAACTGATTGTCATATATGAACAAGTGCCATATATATTTAAAAAAAGGATAAAATTAATCCAAAAAACATTGTAAATACTCTCTAATTAAAACAGGAATTAATTTAGAATGAAGCCAAAAAAGATTAAAAAACAAACAGATAATAAGTTTTAATTCCTTATTATTATTCTTTAAAGGATAATTTCTATTTTGTGTCAATATTTTTTATCTTAAAAAATGCAAAGGAAATCAGGAAAATTAAAAATAATTATTTTTAACACTTTAAAGTTAACTATGATGTTACTTATAAACTGTAATTTCCAAAACACATTGTTTTACAAAATCTTATCAAGTATCAATGGATTATTCTGAAATAATCAAATAAAGAATAAATCCTTTTTTAAATTGAACAACTGAAAGAATGTCAATGGATTAATTCTATTCATAGGATTTAAAGAATGTAAAATTATTTCTGATTATAATGCACCATCAGTTATGTACTTTCCTATGATTTAAAAAGAATCTTTTCATTTAATTATCCCTTGGTATATTCTATTAATCTCTTTTCAAGAGTATATACATATTCATATATATATATATATATATATATATATATATATATATAAATGTATATTCATAAAAATATGTACATGTATATAGTCAGAAGACTAAGATATATATATTCTATATATATTATAAATCTCAAATGCATATATATATATATATATATATATAAATTATATGAAAAAAAAGTAATATACTGATAAGTGTCTTGGTTTCAGGTTGGAATTAGTGGATGAATTTACCAAAATTGTCCTGGGCACTTTTGGAGCTTTCATAAGGCATCAACGGGGGTTGCTTGCATGTATAAAGACTGTTTTTTTAAGAATTTTGAAAATAGTTGGGATAATTTTGATATATATATACATAATTATATATATATATATATATATATATATATATATATATATATATATATATATATATATGAATTATATATATATATATATATAAGTAAGTTGTTGACCGTAGTCGAGGGCGACCAGATGGCTCCCTTTTCAATAGCTACTACACCAATGTGTAGGGGAGGGCACTACTCCTTTCCCTAGATTGCTCCACTTTACCCTCAATATGTACCCTATATTGGTGAGTGTTAAGCAAGAAGGTATCAAGTACGATTTTTAATGTCTTTGGTATGACGTGACCTGGGATTTAACCCAGGTCTCCTGGATCATTGGCAAACACTCTACCCACTAGACCAATGAGCCGGTTATGTATATAAAATATTTATATATATATAAATTATATACATGTATATAATTCATATATATATATATATATATATATATATATATATATAATTCATATATAAATAAATTACATATATATACGTATATAAATTATATATGTATATATATAAATTATAGTTATGTATATAAAATATTTATATATATATAAATTATATACATGTATATAATTCATATATATATATATATATATATATATATATATATATATATATAATTCATATATAAATAAATTACATATATATACGTATATAAATTATATATGTATATATATAAATTATATATATGTATATTTTGGCAGCATTTCTTCATTAATAGATATTTGATTGAACATAATAGACATTTTTTCCTACATATTTTTTTGTTAATCCTTTCGAATTACCACATTGATCTTTTGATATTCGGTGGGAATTGGTTGATAAATCTTCCATAATTAGTTATTTCCCTAGTACTTTCTGACCGACTTTGGGCCATCATCAAGGGAGGATGAATTACAAAAGTGATGTAACTTTTGTATGTACATTACTACTTTGTAAGAAAAGTTATATTGTGTAACATTTACTTTTCGAATTTGTTTCTAAAGACATTGAAGCATGTTTGATTAAATAATAATGATACATTTTGTCTATATAATTTTATTAAGATCCTTTCAAGTTTCCTGATAAGTGTCTTGGTTTCAGGTTGGAATTGGTGGATGAATTTACCAAAATTGTCCCGAGTGCTTTCGGACATTTCATAGGCCATCATCAGGGGTTGCTTGCATGTATAAAAAGTGTTTTTTAAAGAGTTTATTATTTAATCAAACATGCTTAAATATAGATAGTATATATATTAAAATAAAGTTGGCTTCCGTAGTCAAGGGCGACAAGAAGGTTCCCTTTTCAATAGCTACTACACCGAGGTGAAGGCGAGGGTGCTACTCCTTTCCTTGGATTGCTCCACTTTACCCTTGATACGTACCTTATATTGCTGAGTGTTAAACAAGAAGGTATCAAGAACCATTTTCAAAGTTCTTGGTATGACGCGACCATGGATTGAACCAAGGTCTCCCAGACCATTAGCGAACACTCTACCCACTAGACCAATATATATATATATATATATATATATATAAATTATGTATATATATTTATAAATGATGTAGATATATGAGAGGTCTGAGATTAAGTCTAACGTAAAGTTGGATGGGTTTCGATCCCAGCTTTGAGTGTCCTATGTGTCTAGCCACACTGAAGAGTTCTGATAGAACGAAACAGTCTGTCTGTGGATGACAATATATATATATATATATATATATATATATATATAAATTATATGTATATATATATATATACATAAATTATATATATGTAATTTTCTGACACATTTTTCTCGCAGATCCTCATATTTTTCCAACTTAAGTTGATGTGCCCAGTCAAAATTTTCTTCAAAAGGGACTGTTAACTAAACAACAAAAACTTTTTTTGCTTCAACAGACCAAATGACAATATCTGGATGCTTTGTCATTAATGCTATTTCAGTTGGAAATATGAAGTTATGTTTTAAATTGGTTGCGACATGCCAGTCCATGCAGCACTCAAGAAATGATGGTTTACACATATTTTTACGAGCAAGTTTCAAAATATTTCCTTCTTTATATATATGAATTATGTATATATATAAATTATATGTATATACATATATAGATAAAAAAGTACATATATATATATATATAAATCATATATATATATATATAATATAAATATGTATAAATTACATATGTATATAAACACATATATATAATCTATATAACATATATATATATATATATATGTGTGTATATATATATAACTTATATATATATGAATTATATATATAAATTACAAATATATATATATAATTATGTAGATATATAAATTATATATATATATATATATATATATATACATATTTATTTATATATATATGAATTATATATATATGTATATATATATATATATTTATACATATGAAGTATATATGTATATGTATATATAAATTTTATATATATATGTATGTGCATATATATATATATATATATATTAATTGCATATATACATATGCATATATATATATGAATTGCATATATATATATATAAATCATATATATGTATATATAAATTATAATAATTATGTATATTCATAAGAATATATTTATGTATTTGGTCAGAAGACTAATGTATATGTTATATATATATTATAAATATTATATATATATAGAGAGTTATTCCAAAGACTCAAAAAATGGTACTTGATTCCCCCTTGCTGACCACTCAGTGTTATAAGTTAAGGGTCATGGGCAAATTGGAGCAATCCAGGGAACGGAGTATTGCCCTCCCCTTCACCTCGGTGTTGTAGCTATTGAAATGGAAGACCTTCTGGTCACCCTCTGCTATGGTCAGCCTAAGTAAATAATATATATATATATATATATATATATATATATATATATAAATTATATATATATAAATTATATAGATATAAAGATTATTTTTATAAATTATATAAATTGTGTATATATATATATATATATATCATGATCATCATCATGTGCCATCAGCATGGATATCCCTGACCCTCTGTAGCCACTCCTCCCTATCGTTCATCTCTTCCGGCAGGTCCTCAGGGCTACACCTCGTATCCTTACAGAGCTGCTGTATGTAGGTGCGAGCTGGTCGCCTTGACTTCGCTTGGCTATGTGAGGGGGTCCATAGGAGAACATCACTTATGAGCTCCTCCCTACCTCTCCAGCAGTGTCCTGCGTATCTGGTTCGTCTAACTTTGATAGTTTTCATGATGAGTGGTAGGTGGCCGTATATCTACTGCTTTGTAGGGTGTTGCCTACTGGACTTCTTCAATATTGCTCACAGCATTCTTGTGTAGTTGCTGTCAAGCTTTTTCCCCATCCCTCTCGTTAGCGTCCATGTAGTGCATCCATACAGTAGTATCGACACGACCACTGCTTGGAAGAAACAGCGTTTCATTTTATCGGTCAGGCCTGACTTCCATATGACCGATAGCTATTGTTAGCTGTCCATGCCTTTGCTAGGTGCGTGTCGATGTCTGTTTCGGTTGATGAGACACTGCTTCCTAAGTAGGTGGACTTGTTAACTAGTTTCAGAGAGATACCGTTTAGTGTGGAAATGTTATCTGTTTGATTAAAGCACATATATTCCGTTTTGTGTGCATTGACACGGAGGTCAATGCCTGCAGCAGCTCGTTCCAGACTATGCGGTTGGGTTTCGGCTTGGGCAGGTACATTTGCCAGAATCGCTATATCATTGGCGTAGTCGGCGTCGGTAATTGTTTTTGCAGTGTACCTTCTGCTTCTTTTCTTTGTCAGCTTGAAACTGTTTTCTTTGACTTTATCAATCGATGTTCTAAGCACATAGTCTAGACAGATGATAAAGAGGTATGGGGCTAGTGTGTGTCCTTGCAGTACTCCTGCTACAATGCCGAAGTGGTCTGTGTCTCCATCCAGATAACGTACTTTCACTTTGGTGTTTCTATAGATAATCATTACGGCTGCGACGGTTTCTTTCGGTAGACCGTATGCGAGTAGAATTTGCTCCATCTTCCCTCTGTGAATGGAACCAAAGGCCTTGGTAAAGTCGACAAATAATATTGTAGCCTACAGGTTTTTTGTCCGTACGCCTTCAAGAATTCTATGGATAGTCAATATTTGTGAGGTTGTGGATCTATTTCTCCGGAAGCCACTTTTGTTCTTCCTAAGAATGTTGTCAATTTTGGGTTCTATGCAATTGCGTTGTAGGACATTGTATATTTTGGCTGCCAAGGATGTAAGCGTTCTACCTCGGTAGTTTGTGGGGTTTAAAGGTTTTTAAGGAGGTCAGTGGCTAAGGGCAAGGCTGTGTTGCCGTAAGATATCTGACTCCATATTTTGGTTATATTATTTTACCCCACGTTGACTGGCTGGCGCAATGCCTTGCCCAAAGAAGGTCCAAAAGAAATATACAAAAAGAAAAGATAGAAACAGACAAGAGACGAAAACATTTCTTCCATACTTTCCTTTATTTACTTGGTGAATGGACTAACCAACGCTACGTCCCAAGACATAGCGTGGTGCCCAAAACACCAGACAGTAAAATCGGTGTTGTCGGTTCGACGTCACTACCCGAAAAGAGGTCACAGAAAACCTGAGTATTTATCTCTCTACACCGGATCCAAATTCGCCACTCCAAAATCCTTCTAATTTTGGCGCGACCGCTTCCCATTGGCTACTTTACTTTTTATCATTTTTCTTTTTTCTGATTTTAAACCGGATGGATGCGTGGAGCCTTATGCGTGGCGACGCGTTTATACATTTTGTATCTGGCAGCCGACGAGTCAATATCCGGTTGGGAGTTTTATTGCTAATTCCTAAATCCCCACAAGTTCTTAGCTAATCCGAGGTCACCCTTTTTTGGGAAAGTGAGTATGCATCCCTTCATCCATCTGTCTATTGGGTTCTGATTATAAACTGCATTACAGTGTCGGAGCAGTATGTCCCTTGTATATACATATATATATATATATATATACAGTGGCCGCCATAATGTTCAGAACGGCATAGTTTCGTCAGAAAAAGTAGGTATAACTGTTTTCTAAATTGCTTTAGATTCTATAAATTTCACAGACAATAAATACGATATTAGTTGTTATTCTGTGAAATTTTGGTGTTATTTGAGATGATAATAAAAAAGTATTGAATGATTTAGGGATTTACTGCAAAACCCAGGGCAGCCAAAATGATCAAAACGGTTGAAAAAATGAACAAAATACTCAAATATTACAGAAAATACAGAAATTATTAGGCTTCGAATGAAGGATAATCTAAGTGTTGGGGCTATTGCAGTATTCTTAAGGTTGTAGGGAACGAATAAATAAATAAATAAAATTTAAAATCAAATAAAAAAAAATAAAATAAAAAGTTATCAAATTTGCAGAAACTCCCAGAGGTCTCTAACAGGAAAAGGAGATGACGCATGCGTAAAAGAAAAAAGGCATTCCTCTTGACAAAGGGGACCATATCTTTCTCTTTCAGGTAGTGACCAGCGGATTGATAACCTCGTGCTGGCGTGTCTGGGCACCACGCACAAGTCTTTGGGCGTAGTGTTGGATAGCCACTTTCACCCAGTAGCAGCTCTCTCTCGGTCAGCATTATGCTGAAATATACAAGACCCGCAAAGGAACTGTAAACTAACCCTTAACAGACTTTGACAAAACTTCCAAAAGAAAACTAACCCTTATGGAAACCCGAAATACCAAATGAGGACAAATACATACATGAAACGATTAACGTATTTTTGACACCTTAACTGGGGGATTCAACTATTTCAATGTATTCAGGAAAAACTCCCTCATCCACGGAATGGTTGTTGAACCCAGTAAATAAAGGAAAATATAAAAGAAACGTTTTCGTCTCTTATCTGTTCTGTCTTTTCTTTTTGTATAATTCTTTTCGGGACTTTCTTGGGCAAGGCATTCCACCGACTAACCAACGTGGGGGTAAAACAAAATAACCAAAAATATGGAGTCAGATATCTAACGGCAACACAGCCTTGCCCTTTGCCCTTGACCTTCAACCACTCAACCACTAAACCTTTAATTAAATCTGTAGTTTTAAGTCGAAAAGTAATTAGAATTTTTAAAAAATAAATAAATCTAAAAATAAAATTATTTTACTATCATTCTAACCGACAATAAAATAAAAAAAAAACGGAAGTGGGCTAAATGGGGAGATAACTCTTCATCCTTCTTCTATTCCCTACCACCCTTCTTTCCTGTGTCTATTCTGATTTATTTTATCCATAAGATCTGAAGAAGTCCTGTTAATTTTTTTCGTGCTTTTTGATTTTATCAAAAACACATAACAGGATGGAAATAAATTAAAAATCCTAATGTGACCGGTTTGCGTTTTTTTTTTTTCTTAATGAAATTATTGCTCTGTAATGTCTTACATTGAGCTCTTTACCAGGAAAATTTAAATGTTCACTTTTGAATAGTTTTCTTGTCCTGATGGAATTACTCCCAACTCCTGTTTAACTGGACCAAATAATATATATATATATATATATATATACATTAATTACCACTCCATAATCACTAAAATTTATGGTCTTCATAAAACCCACAAACCTGACATTTCCCCAAGACCTATTATTTCTGGCTTTGGTTCTGCCCCCATAATATCGCTAAACTTCAAAACCAAATTATAATCCCCTCTATTAGGTACCATCGGTAATGTACACAAAAAATTCCAGATTACTGCTCAACCAGCTTACTGACATTGATATGAACAACAAATATTTAGCTAGTCTAGATATCAAATCCTTATATACCAACATACTTGTTGATAAATGCATTGAACGTCTATAAAATCATCTTCAAAAATATAATTCCACATTTCCTCTACCTATCTCTAAACTGATTAAAATTTGTACATAATGCACTTCCCACTACTACTTCCAATACAACGACATATATAAACAAAAAATTGGTTTACCTATGGGGTCTCCACTTCGCGTTGTTTTGGCATGCATTTATCTAGAATTCGTAGAATCTGGTCCCTTTAAATATATTATACTCAATACTGCACATTACCTCAGATACATCGATGACATATTACTTATCTATCCACAAGATCCCTATTTACATAACATCACTGACAGACTGAACAATATCGAACCTTTTATGAAGTTCACATATATAGCGATGGGGATATTATTATTATTATTATTGGGTTTTTGGTTTTGTTGGTATTACATTGGTTGCGTTGGTATTACGTTGGTTGCGTTAATAGCGTTGGTATTTCGTTGGTTGTTATCCCCTCGCTAAATGTTGATGGAAAATAAAGGCAGTAGAGAAAAACAAAGACGTCGTTAGGTTTTTGTATCAAGGTTTTAATGGCAGCATGAAGTAAAGGGGTTCACACTGGTATGCTGCGAGGTCTCGTAGGAAGGAAAGAAGGTAGGAAGTTGTTAGAGCGTATCATCTAATTTGTTTTTTACTAGGTTCCTTTGGTCTAGAAGAATAGACCCAAGGGGTCCATAAACTAGATGGCTCTCCTCATAGTGCATGATGCTGCTACTGCTATTCAGGAGCAGACGAATAGACGTCCGTTCCCATTGAGGATTTCTGAGAGAGAGAGAGAGAGAGAGAGAGAGAGAGAGAGAGAGAGAGAGAGAGAGAGAGAGAGAGAGAGAGAGTTTCGCGGGCTTTCTTCAATTTTTGGTGCTGCTAGGAAATATGGTTCAGGCTGAATAGGACAAGTCATCCTGATTGGGTGAAAATGTTCGGCAACTCTAACGGTCAAATTAAATTACGCGCCAAACAAAAAATACAAGTTTCTTTCTGCTACACATATGAACTTGAATACACTAAAATTGGAACGATACCTTTTCTGGACATTTTACTAATTAGGAATATTAACAAACGAGAATTCAAGGATTGATTTAAACCCATTTGTAAAAACGACCACATACATTTTTATTCACACCACAACAACACCAAAAGAGGTATCATCATAGGTTTTTATCTCCGAGCTCTACGTATTTGTTCCTTGAAATATTTAAATCATAAATTCAACCACATAGAAAACTCCTTTTTTAACCTTCTATACCCCAAATCTTTCATACACTTTGCTAAATCTAAAGCCCTCAAAATCCACAATAAAAATCAACCTCGAACTAATGCCTGATCACAATCTTATAAAACTAGTTCCTCCCATAGATACATAACTTTGCCAAACAATTCTTCCCCTCACAGCATAACAAACAACTTAAATATATTCAATATCAAAACTACCTCTTTACCCTCTAAAACGATCCACGAATTAGTACACTCTAGCCCTCAACGCAACATATTTTCAGACGCCGGTATTTATTGTATCCCTTGTAAGAATTGTAAACTAAAATATATTGGCGAAACATCTTGGAACCTTCACATTCACTTGAAAGAACACAAAAGAGACATAAGAATTGGTAACTTAAACAATGCTCTATTTCAACCCATTTCTCAATCTAATCACAACTTCAATTTCAATTCTGCAAAGATGCTCATTTACATTCATAATAAAAGACTAAGACGAATTTTCAAAGCCGCTGCTATTTCAATCTGTATTTCCTTAAATACTCATCCGGGCTTTTATAATATTTCTCCTTACTCGAGCAAATCCATTTTAAATAGCTACAAATATTCCATCTTCAGTTAATATATTCCACATATATCATAATTTTATGCTTTTTTTTTGTTTCTTTTTCTTCCTACCTTTACATTCGAAATCTTTCTCGATAAACAAACGGAACTCTACACAATATTTCTAATAAGTCAAATGACTTAACAACAAATACTGGTTCACTAATTAAACAACCAATTTTCTCTTATACAAATTTTCCCTAGTTTTTTTTTTTTTTTTTTTTCATTTTTAAACATCCATCGTTGATTTAACATCACGAATAACATCCCTCATAGTCCTGATGATGGTTCATTAGAACCAAAACGCTGTAGTGTCGACTTTGCTTCTCAATAAATCTCTCCTTCTACTTGGATTACCTTGTTATCAATTTTTCTTTATATATATATATATATATATATTGTTCGCCAAAGTTTGGAAGGCTGGGGTTCAAATCCAGGTTGAGTTATACCAAAGACAAAAAATTGTGCTTGATGCATTTTAAGTTTAGGATCAAAGATAAAGTGAAGCAATCCCGGGAGTGGTGTAGTGCCCCTCTTCATCTACTCCTTGGTAGCTTCAGAAGGGAACCATCAACTGATGTTGAAAAATTTTACACACACACACATATATGTATAATACAGAAATATATATATGAATTTAAAAAAAAAATTCCTTCCTGCTGGAAACAGTATGAAAACATCTAAATAAAATTTTGAATTGCCACCCAAAGAAGATTTTTATAAAAAAAACTCATAAGTTAAACTTATATGAGCTGACATATATTTATACTGATACCAAGAAAGTGAATTTTTTTCTTTTTGTCTTTATATAAAAGATTTTTTAGCTCTGCACTTTGAATGTTGACGTATCATTAATCCCAAATAAGGTATACGTACATAGCTGTTAGTATTGAGCACTCATATTGGATACTCCTATCCCTTGGATTTCCTCATTGGATCATATAAGAATATGCATATATCATATATTTAGATACATTTTATATATATATATATATATATATATATATATATATATATATAGGTATCATACAATGACTGATATCATACAATGATATCATAAAATGATATCATACAACTGATATCATACAATGACTGATGAAGGCTTTGTTAGAAACAATGCTGCATTATAATGCAGCATTGTTTCTAACAAAGCCTTCATCAGTTGATGACTTGAGGTTCCGGCATGGTTTCGGGGCCAAAGCATTATTACCACAAACCCAGAATACTCCAGCAACAACTCACGATACACCCAGGCTTTGTTGGATTGATGTCACTCTATGGGATTACCATGTCCATGCTGATGCAGTTAGAGTCTTAACTTGGACCTTTTTTCTATATTTCTTCCTGTCTGATGGAGAAAGTCCAATATTAATCAAGAATACGAAGATTGAGTTGGTAATGAAACATCGGTAATAGGGAATATATTGTTATCCAGCCATTTCTGACACATTGTTCTTGCAGATCCTCATATTTTTCCAGTCAAAATATTCTTCAAAATGGACTGAAAACTTTTTTTAATCTAACGGACCAAATGACAATATCTGGTCGTTAATGCTATTTCTGTTGGAAATTTGAAATGATGTTCTAAACCAGTTGTGATGAGCCAGTCCATGCAGCCATCGAGCAATGATGATCTGTGCTTATTTGCATTGGCCACGATAATTTAGGAATAATCTAGAATAAATATACCAATTTTTATCTTTGTTCAGGAGGTCACATTTATTAATGGAGTGTAATCCCTCTTTCAGCAGTTTGCGTAGGTCCCGCCAACGATGTCGATCAGTAAGTGGTTGTGAGTTGCAGCGACCAAGGCTCTTAACGCTTTTTTCGCGGATGGTTGGAATTTTGTTCCCATCGATTGAGAATTTTATTTCCCAGCAGTTTCCTTTGATTATTACTGTGGCATTTTGAAGGCTTTATTTTCATCATATCCCATTTGAAGAGCTCCAGTAGGCAGGTCACCAGTTGTTCCAGGAGTGATCTGGATTCTGTGACTAGAGTTACATCATCCATAAAAGCCTTCATAGATAGACCGGTTATTTCATTGTTGTTGATTTCAGTACAACGTAATATCATTTCCATTACCAAAACAAAAAGTAGTGGACAGATAACACATCCCATCATAATGCTAATATTCAACTTCTGCCTGTTAGTTGAATATTTATAATCAAAACCTCACATAGGTACATTTAAAGTACGCTGATATGAGGTGTTTCCTGTACAAAATAAGTCCATTACATTCTCAAGTAGTTGTTGTCTTGCTGAGCTATATGCATTTTCTAGATCTTTGAACTTTGGCTGATTTATTATTTTTGGCTGTATTAATTCGGTCCCACAACATAATGTTCAATACAAGATGGAAAGCCGGGAATTCCAGCCTTTTGTATTGAGGTATTCACATACCCATTGCTTATCACAAATCTCGTCATCCTCTTCGCAATGACACCGAAAAAGAACTTACCTTCAACGTTAAGTTAGGAAATTGGTCGAAACTGATCTAGTTTCCTGGAGTCTTTGTGTGTATTCCATCTGCTTATTCCCAACTCTCTGCAATAAATTTCTTTCTATGAGCTTCTCATAAAAGCATCCAATATATATATATATATATATATATATAAATGTAAATGTTTGTTACTAACCGATAATCTCCAGTTTTATACCACTAATTTGTTTAAAATTTTCAGAGAGCATTTTATTCGAATTCAGGAGTGTTTTTATATACTTATTTTCCAAAAATATTACAATTTAAAAAAATATTTTAATAAGTCGTTTTTCTCCGACCAAAGCCGAACGCGAAAACATAACTTCCGTTTCAAAGAATTTTACATGTGACTTAATTTTTCTGCTTTGTCACATTTTTTTTTTTGGTTGAATTAAACAGAGACACTAAACTTTAAACCATATTTCGTTGGTTCAGTAGTAAGTAAATTTTTTTTATTCTAACGAATTGTTTACAAAATACGTTTTTGTGTTTAAATTCAACGAAAGACATCCATTAAAACGTTTTCTTTCTTAAACCATATTTCGTTGGTTCAGTAGTAACGAATTGTTTACTAAATATCTTATTTTATTTTTTCAATATGACATTTTTTTTCTCTTATTTCTTTCGTTTATTATTATCGATAAGACACTAAACTTTAAACCATATTTCGTCAGTTCAGTAGTAACAAATTGTTTACTAAATATTTTCTTTTCTTTTTCAGTTTATATTCAACGAAAGACATTCCTTTAAAAGTTTTCTTTAGTTAATAAACTTTAAGCCATATTTCGTTGGTTCAGTAGTAAGTAAATTTCTTTTTATTCTAAAAACTTATTCTTAAATTTTTTCTTCATTATTGATATCCCATTTATTTTGTTGTTTAATAAATATTTTATGGTGTGCCAATTATCATGTTGCGAAATATTAACCAGCCCAAGCTTTGTGATGGCACACGTCTTTCAGTAAAAAAATTAATGACCAACATCATAGAAGCAAAAAATTTGCAGGGCCTTTCAAAGGTGAAGATATCCTCATACCGCGAATTTTATGGTTCCAACAGATATGTCATTTCAATTTAAGAGATTGCGATTCCCAATTCGATTGGCATTTGCAATCACGATCAACAAAGCACAGGGACAATCTTTAGAATTGTGTGGCTTATATTTACACACTGATTGCTTCTCACATGGGCAATTATATGTTGCCTGTTCCAGAGTCAGCAATCCAGACAATCTCTTTATCTACACGAAAACTGGAACTACCAGGAATATTGTGTATCCACAAGTATTGGAAAATTAAACATATTAGAAACATGTATTTTCTTTTTTTCCCATTTAAACAAATTGAGCGACAGCAACGCGTGGCCGGGTACAGCTAGTATATATATATATATATATATATATATATATATTATGTACTTACATATATATTATATATATATTTATATTCATATATATTATATATTCATAAATCATATATATTATATATAAATTTATATAATATATACATATCATATATATAATATATAAATATATACTATATATATATATATATTATTTATAAATATATTCATTATACGAGGATAATTAAATAAGTTTCCAGACTTTTTCCGTATGGGCACTTTTATTGATAGTACACACATGAAACTCTAGTCCCCTTCAAAGTAATCTCCTCCGGCTGCAGTGCACTTGTTGTACCGTTCTAACAACATCTGGAATACACCATCGAAGTCCTCTTGCGTGAGCGTGTCAATGACCTTCGTCATAGTGTTATATTTTGACCCTCGCCCCGGCCTAAAAATGCTATTCCAAGGTGATACACCGGAAGGAAGTGACACATTCCAACGGCCAGTAATCGAAAGAGATCGCGTGGGCGGATTAAGGCTTATGATATGGGAAAAGGTGAAGGTCCCATTCTGCCATGACAGTCATGCACCGGAAGAGAGTAACCTCTGAACTGCATGACAGTTATTTCCGCTTGATGACGATTAAACATTCGATTTCAAAGATCCAGTAGGCGATCGTGTGGGCGTTGAATGTTTAACTCAGTTGAGTTTGGGTCCCAGAGCAGTTGTCAGTAGAATTCCAGACAGTAGAGACCAGGTGTGGTAAGGAAGGCCACAGCCGACCGAGGGGGTTCTCGGAAACCCCTGATGCAGTTGCCAGCAGACTCCCAGAGGGTTAGAGACGAGATGTGGTAGGGAAGACCACACCAGACCGAGGGGGCCCTCGGAAAGCCCCGATGGAGTAGACCCCAACATCAGGAGAACAATAAAGACACAACGTGACGGTCATAACAGTGGGGTCAAAATATGAAGTTTATGTCCGGTCTCCAGCATCCTCTCACATGCTAACCTTTCGAACCCTTGCAATAAAGTGAGAGGTGAATATTTTTCTAAAGAAGTCTTCTTGTGTCTTCCTTCCTGCATCTTAATTGTTCCTGCGTCGTTTCTTCCTGTGTCTTCCTCTTGCGTCTTTCTGCGTGCGTCTTTATTATTGAGTCGTTTATGATACGGAAAATGACTATATAACAATAGCCTCTTTCATCTCCTCCACAACGACAGCCTCTGAGCTTAGGGAATAAGCAAAAGTCACAGGGAGCAAGGTCTGGACTATAGGGAGAGTGACGAACTGTCTTGATGCCTATCTTGGTCAAATAGTCTGTGACAAGTATGGAGTGGTGGACTGGTGCATTGTCCTGGTAGAAATGCCACTGACCCGATTTGAAGAGTGCTGGCCTCTTCCGACCGAATCTCTTCCTGAACAGCCTTAAAAACTCAACATAGTAACCCTAACCCTAACCCTTTGGCTTATCAACTCTGGTGTATTGACTTCCTTACTCCTCCCACACCTCTAATAATCCCTCACGGACTCCCTGCCTTCCCTGAATCTCGTTGGCCACTCAAAAACTGATGCTCGATTCATGCAAGATGGTCCAAAAGCAGTGTGAAGCATTCCATACGTTTCTGTGGCATTTTTTCCAAGTTTAAAATAGAATTTTATCGCATATTGTTCTTCCAAGGTGTCAGATTGCATTTTTGAAATTCACCAGCTGAATATATATATATATATATATATTATATATTATATATATAATATATATATTATATATATTATATATATCCATTATATATATATATTATATATATAAGCTGGTGACCGTAGTCGAGGGCAACCAGATGACTCCCTTTTCAATAGCTACTACACCGAGGTGTAGAGAAGGGCACTACTCCTTTCCCTGGATTGCTCTACTTTACCCTTGATACGTACCTTATATTGCTGAGTGTTAAGCAAGGAGGTATCAAGTACCATTTTTAAAGTCTTTGGGATGACACGACCAGGGACTGAACCCAGGTCTCCCGGGCCATTGGTGAACACTCTACCCACTTTTATATATCATACATATATATGTTACATATAAATATTAACATATATTATAAATATCATATTTATATATTATATATATTATATATATATTATATATATTCAATGTATTATGTATAGAGAGATTATCTATATTATATATATAGTGATTATATATATACATATTATATATAGATTATATACATATATATATATGTAATATATGTATATCATATATATAAAATATATATATATATATATATATATATATCATATTATATATCATATATATATATATTGTATATACTTATTTCATGTATTATATATTTATTATATATATATTTGTTATATATATGTATTATATAAATCAAATATATAATATATATACTATATATATGGTATATATTATATTTACAGATAATATATATATATATATATATATATATATATATATATATATATATATATATATATATTTCATTTGGATTATATATGTAATGCATATATTGTACATATATTTTATATATAAATGTTTTTTATTCATTATATATATATCATTTATATATTATATATATATATTATATATTATATACATATTATATATATATATTTTATGTAATATATATATATATATATATATTATTAAAGTGGGAGCCTTACCCGTCTCACCATAATGGACTCTTCTCACCGTTATTAGTACTGAGAGATTTCATTGCCAGAGAGGCAGATCAATATCGGTCTGTACTTCTCCAGTTGCCGAGTAACACTTCGGCCGGCTGTGTTATCTGCGGCACAGATCTGGCTGAGTGTCTCGGTACCTGGAGATTTCCTTCAGCCTCTGAGGGCCTTCCCCCCAGGCTTTTACCCCCTTCAGGGGGTTGGGTTTATTGCCCGGCGCCTGAGGCGCCCCTTATAAGGGGAATGCCGATTGGGCCATAGGCATTTTTTGGAAATGCCTGGCGTGTGTGGACTCCAGCCCTGCGCCCGGAACCACCAAAAAAAAAGGCTTTGTGCCACACATGCCTGTTGCATTGGGTGGACATCAAATACCGCCGATCAATATCGGCGTTATCTGAACAGTACGCGACTTCTTACCTTTTCTATGTAACTCTATCTTTCTTGTGTAATATAATCTGTTATCTAATATCCGTGTTTGTGTTTCACTAATGAACCTTTCGAGGGCCACAACACACTGGCGACGAGTAACTCAAACAAAACAAGGGACTCTCCAACAAGCAAAAGGGGTTAATCACACAACATACTGGCAAAGATACATCGCAACAACAAAGAGATACCCAGTTGTTAAAGAATCTACAACAAAGTTCCAGCATACAACAAACTGAACAAGATTTTTGTTAAACAACTACAAGGTTTCAAATTGTACAAATAACAGAGTGTGTTGGATAGTGGATATTTAAAAAAAAATCTATAAGGAAGATTGTCACATAATCAAAAAGTGATTTTCATATTTTTCTTTCTTCCCCCCCCACTTCAGAGAGAAAAATTTAATTCGGCACTTACAGTTTTGTATTGTATAAAACACACACACACAGTAATTATTCTTGATTTCTGGGGATATTTACTGAAGAAAAAAAAAAAACTTCCTCCAAAAATTTTTTTGAATTGAAATTTTTTTCAAGTCTAAAAATAAAATGGAAGACTATAAAGAAATTTTCGCACAAATGATGAAGTTCCAAATGGAGTCTCAACAAAAAAATGAGGAAAAACTCGTTCAACTTCAGAAAGAAAACGAAGAAAGAATCTTAAAAAACAATGAAAAACAACAACAGTTCTTCCTTGAATTGCAAAAACAACAAGAAGCACTTTTTAAAAGTCTAAGTAATAACCAGCCTACTACTAATAGTACTACTATTTTCACTCAAAATGCAGTGTGGAACGCACTCAAAACATTTTCCTATGCACCAGATGAGGATAAGATCTTTGAGGCATGTAACCAAAGATATGAAGATATCTATATTACCGACTGTGCCAATTGGACTGATGCAAAAAATGTCCGGCTACTTCTACGAAAGTTAGGTACTGTGGAACACAACAAGTTCGTAGATTATATCTTACCAAAAAAAAATTACGAATTTGTTTTTTTAGAAACAGTTAAATTACATTCAGAATTATTCAGCTCTAAAATGTCTCTATTCCACAAAAGATGGAAATGTCTCCACTTAACAAAAAGGACAGTGATGATTATTTAGGGTTTACCTCAGTCATCAATAAAAACTGCGATGATTTTAAACTTGGCGAATTGTCAGTGGATAACTTCAAATGTCTGATATTCGCACAAGGCCTAGAGTCGGCAAAAGATGCAGAAATCAGACGCAGAGTTTTGTCAAAATTAGAGAACGAACCCAATCTTACACTTCAAAAGCTGGCTGAAGACTGTCAGAGGATAGTGAGTGTCAGAAAAGACTCAAAAAATAGCGAGGAGTCTGGTATTGTTTATGTAAGGAAAGTCAAGCATAGATCCCAGTCATACTCTCCGGTAAAAGAGAGAAAAAAATATGATTAC
This sequence comes from Sepioteuthis lessoniana, assembly GCA_963585895.1. NCBI lineage: Eukaryota > Metazoa > Mollusca > Cephalopoda > Myopsida > Loliginidae > Sepioteuthis > Sepioteuthis lessoniana. Next base: position 31,328,434 of record OY757938.1, read on the forward strand.
CCAAAATTTTAATACATGCAGTCTAGTGACAACCCAAAAAAACCACCCAGCGCTTGCTACCGTTGTGGAAAAGTACATTGGGCTAAGGACTGTCCCTATCGTAAAAAAGAAATGTCAAAACTGCAGAAACAGAAAAATAATTAAAAACAGAGTCAGACATGCAAAAAGCGAAGACGAGTCAGACAAAGTCATTCGTAAACACATAACAGTCAAAGTACTAAATAAGTCGGTAAGATTTCAGTTAGACTCTGGCTCTGATCTATAAATAATAAACTTACAAACTTGGAGAAAATTAAATAGGCCAATCATAAAGGTGACAAGCAAGACGGCGAGAACAGTAACAGGAGACAATATAAAATTTGAAGGTGAAATAATTATCCCAGTATCACTAAATGGTATAACCAAAAAATTAAAAGTCTTCGTACTGAAGAACACAGAAAATTTGTTTGGGTCAGACTGGTTTCAGAAATTTAATCTCTGGGATCAAAAAAAAAAAACATTAACAGCACTTTTACGAAGTAAAAGGCTTGGGGGAGGGGTGTTGTGGAAGCCTTTCCTATCTCATCATAATGGACTCTTCTCACCATTTTTAGTACTGAGAGATTTCGCTGCCAGAGAGGCAGATCAATATCGGTGTTATCCGAACAGTATGAGACTTCTTACCTTTTCTATGTAACTCTATCTTTCTTGTGTAATATAATCTGTTATCTAATATCTATGTTTGTGTTTTCATTAGTGACCCTTTCCAGGGCCACAACAATTATACATGTGATATATATATATAATATATGTATATTATATATTGCATTTATATATATATATATTATATATATATTAATTTAATACATTTTATATATATCATATATATATATATTATATATATATATATATTATATATATATATATTACATATATATAATATATATATATATAATATATATATATGTAATATATATATATATAATATATATATATATATATTATATATATATATTACATATATATAATATATATTATATATATTTTATATTTTATATATATTTTAAAAGACTAATATTTAGAGACATATGTGAAAATAGGAGATTTACAATATGAAGAAATTTTATTGAAATTGCAAGGGCTCTTTCATCTGAAATTTGTCAAGCAACAGCCTTTAGAAGTCTTATGAAAATGATAGCAAGACAAAGTGGGGAGAGAAATAAAAAATTAAAAACCAGCCGAAGTCAAGCAAGAGATACCTCCTAATAAATTAAAAAAATGTTTTGGGTATTGCTTGCATAGAGAAGGCCTATTAAGTAAAATATAAATGGCCTCCAGGACAATTAGATGTTGTTTCATCCTAGCTCTATGCAAGACCACAATACATTCATCACTGTAATTAACTACACATCTATTTAAGGCATTCAAATGCTCACAGATGGCTGAATCAAGCAATTTGAATGCCCGGATGTTGTGCGGTTACGAGTATATCTCAGAACATGCTGTTTAACTCTAACCTCAAGGCATTGGGAAGTGCGCCCTATATATGTAGCATTATAACAATATTGAAATTTATAAATTAAAATCTTTGTTGGAAGATTAGAAGCACATTCTTATGAATAGAGCGAAATGCATCTCGAGTAGCAAAGATGGTTTGATGGTTCTCCCTTGGGCCCTATTCTTGCTAATATTTTTGTTGGGTTTTATGAGAAACTAATCTTTGACTGGTTTCCCAAGCCTTATATTTATTTCTGTTACATGGATGACACCATCACATGTTTTAGTTCATGTAAAGAAGCTTTGTCATTCTTTGATTGTTTTAAATATTTACATCCTTCTTTAACCTTCACTATCGATGAAGAGAAGGATAACAAATTACCATTCTTGGATGCATGGGTTGAATGCCATTAGTTTTCTTTCATAACTTGTATATTTAGAAAGCCTATGTTCACCGGTTTGTATTTAAGTTGGGATGCTTTTGCTCCTAAGTCCAAGAAGGTTAACCTGATCACATTAAGGGCTCTTAAGATTTGTTCGGATAACAAGAATAAAGTCACCAATTTTACTTATATAATATATATATATATATTATATATATATATATATACATATATATATATATATACATATATATTACATTTTCTATATATATTCTATATGATATATAAAAGGAAGTAAAGTTGGTGACCGTAGTCGAGGGTGACCCAAAAACTCTCTTTTCGATAGCTACTACACCAAGGTGTAGGGGAAGGCGCTACTACTTTCCCTGGATTGCTCCACTTTATCCTTGATCCTTACCTTATAATTGCCAAGTGTTAAGCAAGGTAGCATCAAGTACCATTTTTTGAGTATTTGGTATGAGTCGACCAGGGATAGAACCCCAGGTCTCACCAATGTCTGGTATACGATATATATTATATATATATTATGTATATTTATATTATATATTATATATATATATTTATATATATTATATTATATATATATATTTTATATATATTATATAACATATTATATATATAATATATATTATATATATATTACATATATATTTAGTTGGTTGGTTTGGTTTAATGGCATATCAACCTTTGTAGGTTATTTAATGCCAAATCCATTTTCATGCTAATAATCAGTTCTATTTCAAACAATTCAGTTCAGCATGAGTACACAGTTTCATTGTCAAATAGATTTCAATTTCAAGCTATTCAGTTTATTCAAACATTTCTAATTTAGCTAAATCTGTTTAGTATAAATACATATTTTGTTTACACACAATTAAATGTCAAAACAGTTCTATATCAAAGAATTCAGTTTAGTGTAAGTAGAGTTTCAATGTCAAAAACAGTTCCATTTCAAACAATTCAGTTTAGCACAAGCACGCAGTTTAAATGTAAGTACAGTTTAAATGTCAAAAACATTTCTATTTCAAGCTATTCAGTTTTGTTAAACAGTTCTAATTCAAACAATTCGGTTTAGCATAAGTATGCAGTTATTTCTATTTCACCCAAAGATAGTGCCCAATTTGTGGCTACCATTCCAGGCCAAAGTGGACCTGGGAGCATTGGCAATGAAGGGATGCTCTGCATTCACCAAAGCCCTACCATCACTGGAACTTCGCCATCAGATTATTTCATATCATATCCAGGACACTCATTAGTGGTGGGGGTCTTACCCCTCTGCAGAGATGCAGTCGGTGTATTCTACAGCTCCAGTCGACTAGGCAATACACAGAGTTAATGTCAAAACAGTTTTATTTCAAATAATTCAGTTTAGCATAAGTACACAGTTTAAATGTCAAAACAGTTATATTTCAAGCAATTCAGTTTAGCATAAGTATGCAGTTTAAATGTCAAAACAGTTCTATTTTAAACAATACAGTTAAGGATAAATACATAGTGTAAATGGAATAAACAGTAAAGTCAAGAAACAACATTTAGTTCTATTTAACCCATAGATAGGACCATTATCAGGTGCTACCACTCAGGACCAGAGTGGACAGGGAGCGATGGCAATGAAAGAGTACTCCACATTCCCTAAAGCTCCAGCATTACTGGAACCTAACCATCAGATTGTTTATATATATATATATATATATATATATATATATATATATTATATAAATATCTTTTATATATTAATTATATATTATATTAAATGGGTATATTTTATGTATATTATATTATACATATACTATATATACTATATATATATATATATATATATATATATTGTATGTATATTGTATTATATATATTGTTTATATATTATATATTATATATTGTATATATATTGTCTTACATATATATATTTTATATGTATATATTATATATATACTATATATATATTATACTATATATAGAAATATATATTATATATATATTATATATATATTATATTTCACATATATATATATCATATATACGTGGGGCATTCAATATGTTTCTATCTTCTGAGATGACTGACCAATTTTTATGATTTCAAATTCAAATGAAAAGCTACAGCAGGAATTAGAATACACCCTGATTGTCACAGCTGGTGAATTTCCAAAATGCAATCTGGACATCAGGACACTTTAGAAGAACGATATGCGATAAAATTCTGTTTTAAACCTGGAAGAAATGCCACAGAAACGTATGGAATGCTTCAGATTGCTTTTGGACCATCTTGCATGAATTGAGCATCAGTTTTTGAGTGACATAAGAGATTCAAGGAAGGCAGGGAATCTGTGAGGGATTATTAGAGGTGTGGGAGGAGTAAGGAAGTCAATACACCAGAGTTGATTGGCCAAAGGGTTAGGTTTAGGGTTGGGGTTACTATGTGGAGGTTTTAAGGGAGTTCAGGAAGATATATATATATAATAAAAATTTATATATATCATATGATATATATACATACAATATATCTATTTTTATGTAAATAATCAGTTCCATTTAAAACAATAGTTTAATTTTCAAAAACATTTCTATTTCAAATAAATCAAGCAATTATATATAACAATTCAGTTTACTGTAAGAACAGTTTCAATGTCAAAAATAGTTCAATTTCAAACAATTCAGTTTAGCATATGTAAGCAGTTTAAATATAAGTGCAGTTTAATTGTGAAAAACATTTCTGCTTCTAGCTATTCAATTTAGTCAAGCAGTTCTAATTCAGCTAATTCGGTTGAGTATAAGTACAGATTTAGTTTACACTGTTAAATGTCAAAACCGTTCTATGTTAAACAAGTCAGTTTCGTGTAAGTACAGTTTCAATGTTAAAAACAGTTCTTTTTCAAATAATTCAGTTTAGCATAAGCACGCAGTTTAAATGTGAGTACGGTTTAATTGTCAAAAACATTTCTATTTCAAGCTATTCAGTTAAATCAAACAATTCAATTTAGCATAAGTATGCAGTTAGTTCTATTTATCCCATAGATAGGGCCCTATCAGGTGATACCACTTCGGACCAGAGTGGACCTGGGAGCAATGGCAATAAAGGAGTGCTCCATATTCCCCAAAGCCCCAGCATTACTGGGAACTCACCATCAGACTGTTTTGTGTCATATCCAGGCCACTCATTGTGGGGGGTAGGGTCTGACCCCTCTGCAGAGGTGCTGTCAGTGTATTTTATAGCCCCAGCTGACTGGGCCAAAAAGAAAATTTCAAATTAAGTATAAATGTTCATATTACATATTAAGAGTTTTAATGAAATTTCTTCATATTCTAAATTTAATTCTCTTCATGCCATATATTTCATAGATTGGAGTTTTATAATTTTCAAATAGTAAATAATATCTTTTACTTAATTTTCAGTGTGGTCTTATATTTTGGTCCAGGGTTGTAAATATATACATGTATATATTTATTTATATATATTGGCATAATGGTTAGAGTGTTTGCCAATGAACTAAAGTAAAACTTGTTGATAACCTTTAAACATAAACAACGTAAAAGTTTACTTCCTATTTTTCTTTACACCTTGTTTTGTCTTTTTTGTGTCTATATAATATTCATATTTTTATATGCATATATATATCTTCTTCCTATATATAAGTAAATGTACATTTTCTTATATATATATATATATATATGTGTATGTGTGTGTATATAAATATATACACACACACACACACACACACACAAACACATATATATACAACCAGTCAAAAGTATTTGACTGCTCTTAGAAAGTTTTTTTCTCATCCGGAAAGGATTATTTTAAATGAAACAAGTGAAGCAGCACAATAATTTTATTTATTCTACTAAACACAAGTCTTTCTGAGGTACAACAAATACAAATTAAACTAAGAATCACAAAAACTTCTTAAACTTTTGATTCATCAAATACATTCCAGATAGGATTGAGTGATGAATTGAATCAGACCAGTTATCACAGCATATTGCAATATGCTATGATAACTGGTCTGATTCAATTTGCCCTCCACGTGGGGTAAATCTCCACTTTTGCAATTAGTAAAAGCCCCCTACACCATTACAGAGCCTCCTTCGTGTTTTACAGATGTTGTAATACAGGAGGTTACATCTCTTTCACCAACTCTTTGCCGCACATAGACCCTCATATTTGATTCAAACATTTCAAACTTTGATTCGTCAGTCCAAATGACTATATTCCTCTACTCTATTGTCCAGTGTTTGTGTACCTTGGCTCACTGGAGCCTTTTGACATTGTTTTGCTTCCTCAACGGTGGTTTCTTGACAACAATTCTACCTTATAGATCAGCTTCACAGAGTCTTCTCCTCACTGTGGATGTTTCATAACATCTGTTCAGTTGTGCAGTGATGTTTAGAGCAGTCAACCTTCTGTCACACAAACTGGTGACTCTGATGAAATTGTCCCCTGCTCTTGTTGTTGCTTTTGGTCTACCAGCCCAACTGTTGGTCTTGTTTTGTGCTATTTCCTTATGTCTCCTAACAATAGAATCCACTTTAGTTCTGGAATTTTTATTTTTAGTACTAAAGAAGAAAAACACTTTCAAATCAATTTTTCAAAAATATCTACTTATTTTGTATAATAAATAAAAACATTGTGATGCTTAACTTATTTCATTTGAAATAACACTTTTAGGATGAGGAATAAAAATTTTGCGGGGGGATGACCAAATAGTTTTGACTGGTAATATATTCATATATATGTTGGTAGGTTGTTTAAGTTTTATGGTATATCAACCTTCGTAGGTTATTTAACGCCAAATTGATTTTTATGCAAATAGTCAGTTCTATTTCAAACAATTTAGTTTAGCACGAGAACACAGTTTAATGATCAAAAACATTTCTATTTCAAGCTATTCAGTTTATTCAAACAGTTTTATTTCAACTAATTCAGTTTAGTACTAGAACAGATTTTGTTTACATACAGTTAAATGTTAAAACAGTTCTATAGTAAACAATTCAGTTTAGTGTAAGTAGAGTTTCATTGTAAAAAACAGTTCCATTTCAAACAATTCAGTTTAGCACAAGCACGCAGTTTAAATGTAAGTACAGTTTAAATGTCAAAAACATTTCTATTTTAAGCTATTCCATTTAATCAAACAGTTCTAATTCAAACAACTCAGTTTAGCATAAGTATGCAGTTAGTTCTATTTAACCCATAGATAGGGCTCTATCTAGGGTTCTATTCAACCCATAGATAGGGCTCTATCAGCCAACTGGACAACATATATATATATATATATATTCTTGTTCATACATATTTATATACATACATATCTTTCTCTCTCTCTCTATATATATATATATGTATACATATGTATGTATTCATTTACATGTATATATATATATATATATATATTCTGCAATATATTTTCTAACAAAATATCTGATAAACCCAATGAAAAGAATTACATGTAAACTTCCACCTGAGGGGAATCACACAATACAAATAATTAAGTGATTCAAATTTGCAGAAAGAATACAAACCCCTAAAAAATATAAAAACGAACAACCCTTAGCATAAGTCTCAACATACAACAAAAACAACCCAGAGCTATTTGCAGAAAGATTAAAGAATCTACATCAATTAATAAATATTAGGCACAACAAATATCATGAAAAGCAAACAACAGCAAAAACACTTAAGACATACACTAGCATCATCTAAATTTTGGGAATGCACAATGCATGGAGTCTCAAAATGTAAAAATAAAAATCTGGAATATGTTATATTGTCATTAAAGGAAAATCCTATACTTTTGAAAATCTAAAAACAACATTCATAACAAATTGAAATTTAAGCTGCAATTTAAAAAATGTAGTCTATGTTATCGAATGTACTAATTCCAATGAGGTATAAATAGGTTTCACTCAATCACTTAACAATAGAATCTCTTCTCATAAAAGCAGCATTAAATTACCAGAAAATTGAAAATTTTATGTATCAAAACTCATTTATGAATGTAGCAATAGAAACATTAAAATAATCACAAAACCAACATTAAACATAACTCCATGTATATACACACACATTCACACACAAACATATACTCACACCAACTAGCTTAAAAACATATCTATTTATAGGGATAAATACATTCCAGCACACTTTAAATCCACCCAATGCCCTTGAAAATATATGTGTGCAAGAGTGTATCCATTACATTAATATATATGTATCCATGTACATTAATATATATGTGTGTGCACACATGCACACACACACACAATACATACATATATATACAAACACACAAAGAAAACACATATATTTGTGTAGACTAGAAGTAATAAGAAAGGAAGGAACAAAAACGTCATTAACAAAACAACCAAATATCTGCACAGACAATTAACTCCAATGAGAAAATCACTTACACAAAACCAGGAGTTAAAAAAAATCAAAAACAATCTTTAGTATAAAGGAAATTTAACTCACAGCCAAAATGCAGATGCCTGATGAGGACTGAAATGTTCAAAACTCATGTAGCACAAATACATCAAATAATTATGGATGAATAAAAAAACTCCATACCAAATTTGGAATCATTTCCAAATCTGTTCATTTAAAAATATTTACTTTTCTATTGTTGGACCATGAACAATCTTTTTATAAATGAATATATATAGAGAGACTATAATATTTATATATATTAAACTATATTTCCCCATTTGATAACATTTTATATAACAAAGATTAATATGCTCTTTAAAGAAAACAAAAATACAAAATAAATTTCATATAACTTTTATATAGTTGTAATGTCTTTACAACTAAAGAGATATAACCTGAAAGAATGTTTTGGTTTTCTCTTTGGAGCTGCATACTTTCCAGAATTGAAATCTATCACAACTGTATATACACTTATACTTGAATATATGAAACTGATTTCAAAAGTAACAAAATAAGTTTTAATCAATAGAATCGAAAAATTCTTTCTGATTACAATATTAAAAAGAAAACTCAGGGTTTAAAGCAACAAACAAAAAAGATTTACACTAATCTAAATGGATCATTTCTATTTAAAATAAAGGAATTTTTTTTTCTAACATAAAACCTGATCACATAGAAAATCCATAGAAAATATTTCCTTGAAAAGGACACTAAGGATATGAATGCTAGTTATAAATGATAAAATGAACTGTGACAACCTCATTTTAAGAATGATTGAGAAATGTTATTTTTATTTTATTCTTTTAAAGTCATTTTAATGAATGTTCAGCTTTTCTTTCTTTGGAGACTGTTTAAACATTCAGCAAAATAAGACAGAATAATTCCAGAAGATTTCAGTATTGATGGAATTTGCTGACAGCAAGGATTCTGAACAACATTCTATGGGATAAAAAGGACTAACAATCCAGATGAAGAAATTTCCCAAAAGAGCTTTGCTAAACTTATTAGTACTCACATTTATCTCAAAATGTTGTAGCTCCTCTCTTTATATATAAATTCATTACACTTATACACCTATATATATAGATGTATATATATATATATATATATGTGTGTGTGTGTGTGTGTGTGTGTGTGTCGGCATGTCAGTTTTTATTGACTTAATTATTCATTTATTCACAAATATATAACTTTCATTTTTATAAGTCAGTTTCACTTCATTTATATAATTTTTAATGTTAACATCTATTCATGAATCAATCAGTCACTTAATCTCTCTATATATTCATCACTCTCTTTCTATTAAACAAGAATCTGCCCAAATATTTGAATACCATATCTGAATTGAAAGTAATTTTCACTTTTGCCATTTCATTTTTTTGAGCCACTACACACACACACACATATATATATATATATATATATATATCCAGAGATGTTAGAATAAGTTATTTAAATTATACTGATTTATTTGAACTTGTATTTTTATTTTGTTTTAACTTGGTGGTATTTGTCCATCTCCTCTCCAAGATAGAGTATGGCATAACATCTTTTTTATGCTCATATGACCAGGTTTTAGGTGTTTCACCTGACACTTTTCTTCAGGTGCCTGCTGAATTTAAAAATGTTCTTAGAATCTCAAGATAATGTCTTTATGATACTACTTCTGAAACAGAGTATATATAGATTTCATGGCTCGAACCAGAAATTGAGCTCATGCATGTAAACTGCATACACTTAAACAACACTTATATCCACTAGGTTACTGGCCTACATACTGGTGTAATTTCAAAGTCTTAAACCTAATGCTTCTTTTTTTCTTATTAATGACACTTATATAGTGTTCAATTCTATGTTCATCTGGCTGAAAATCTTATCAGAACCTCCTAGTATTAGTACATATCCTTTTGTATGGGCAGATTCTGTAAATGTTTTGAGTAGCACCTTATATATGGCCATCTCTGTTTGTATATTTAATTTTCTCTATTCATAATTGTACACCTAACAACTATCTCTACACAGAAAATTCTTATTGCAAAAGCATTCATTCTAATGGCATTATTCAATGACATGTCTTCCAACAACACTTTAAAAAAATTAGTAAACCCTTAAAATAATGCTGCCTATAAAGAACATATTTTTATACCTATTTATCTCAGTGTGTTCATATTTCTCTTGACAAGACTTACCAAGTCTTCAAGTAATCATCACAGAGCACTGATTAGAGAGCTAATCTCACAAGCTATTGGATAGCTTGATTCTTATTTAGTGCTCCAGTGGCCTTGTGCTTCATAAATTTAAGCTTGCTAATTAGTATAGTGTAAAGATTTTTTTATTAAGTAAAAATTTAAAAAAAGCAATCTTTTCAACATTAACTTTATTGAATAACATATTTATCATTTTATTTCATTAGATTCTGCCATCTTTCATGCAATTTTATAATTCCATTTTCTCAGAGTATTTTATGCCTTTTTCAGTATTCCAGAAAACAGATTTCTTTCATGATGGAATTCTTTAATGAGAAAAATGAATAATAATCTGCAAATACAAAAACTAGAGAATTCAGTGTCTAAATAAAAACATTTCCATGAAGTTATAACAATTTTCACCTGGTCACCAAAGAAACATGAAGTCTCTCATTATCTTTGTGGAATATCAGTTCTTTTTCTTAATTATTTCTGATCACTTTTTATTAATTACAGCTTTCTTCTGCTTTATTTGAGTGCAGTACTTGTTTGAATTAATCATTTGCTTCGTACGAAAGAATATGAAGTAAAGGACTCTATTCCAATCCCACATATACACAGCATTACTTTATTTCAATGATGTTAGTGTCATCTTAAGGCCCCATAACCCTAGGAAACCCATACAGCTATATTCTCCATGAAATCTCTTGACAGAATGGCAGAGAGAATAATCACAAGATCTCTCAGTTGGAAAAGCCTGAAATACAAATCCCTTTTTTAAAGTTTTATAACCCCCTCCCTCTCTCAAAGATATACTTAGCCACAGGTGTATTTCCAAACTAATGAAACTTATTTGATTTTAACATTTTAAGTTTTTAATTCCTTGATTTAATTACTGCACTTTGTAATCCAATGCATCACACACCACCTGTAATAGTTTATACAGCAATAAAATTTAACTAGGTCTTTGAGTGTTAAATTTTATTGCTATAAGTGAATATTTAAGAAGATCAAAGAGAGAGAGTTCATTTCTTTTAACAATAATAACCCTTTCAAACATAATGATCTGGCTTAAATGTTCCACTCACAAAACCAAATATAGATGAGATAATATTCAGTCATCATTTGAAAACTCTTTGAGAACTTGAGATATCTTTTAGGTTTATCTCACTGATAATTAATCACTTTACAGAATATTTTTATACTTATGCATTGATTTTGTTAAAAGTACCAATGAATCTATAGGTTTGATTTTATTAACTATTTACATTTTTATTTTCTCAGATAAGGGCCTCAGTGCATTGCTTTGCTTAGGTCTTTAATGCTGTTAAGATAACCTTGACAAGTGATGGTTCATTTCATTTACCCCTTAAGCTCTAACATTCTACATCATTGTAAAGTATTCTCTTTTCTTTGCCCATTACAACTTTTAAAAATGGAATATTTGAATATAGTACAGAATGTCTTTTGTCCTTGACTGATAAGAAGCTGGACATCAAAGGAACTAACATAACAAGGTTGATGTCAAAGATTTACAGTGTTGGCTATTTCCCACATTGTACAACACTAATTATTCTCCAGATTTGATTAGTCACCTTTGATACACTTGACTACAGAAAATTCTTCAATAAGAAACCCTCACTTTTGACATGCACATTCATTCACCATACCTTCTTCTGTTGCTCAAATCTTTTTATTGTGTTTGAGTTATATTTCCACCTTTCTTGAAATAAAAAAGAGTATGCAAATATATGGCTTATTTTCTTCAATTTTTTCAAAGATAGGCAAGTTTTGATGATTAAAAACATCACGTTTATATGATAATTATCACAATACAATCAAAAGCAACCTATCTTGCTAATGAAATAAATGAAGTTGATTTCTAATGCCATTAAACAATAGATGTAAACTCTTCATTTTGGTCAACTCTATATTTATCTTTTATGTCTATGCCAGCCTATCTGAATCAATTTATGATCTTATCTGCAGGTGGCATAATGACCATCAGACTGAAAAATTGAATCTGCAAGCTGAGTTGAAATTCTGGCTAAAGCTGTTTGTGTTCTCTTTGTATTAATGGTCTTGGAAAATGTATGAATCCATCTCTTATTTTCCTAACTAAAGGTAAAATAGTAGGGAAGACTAGGCTCTTGAATTCAAAACTAGAGCCAATAACATTTAACAGATACATCTACATGACACTGACTAATGGCTAGAATCTAGCAAGATGCTGCAATTTGTGCAATTGTCTCAAACATTCTGTGACCCTAGAATTCAAGAGTAGAAGCCAAGATGATGCTATCAGCAATTTGATTTCTTCTTTTGACCAGGTTTTACCTTTTCCTCTATATGAAAGATGAGGAAATAGTGATGTCATCATCAATATCAAGGATAACCTTTGATAATTTTATCTGCTGATAAATATACAATATCATACACTTCAAAACCATGTTCTGGAAATGATGTGAATAGACATAGAAATATTAAAATCAACTAAACCTTTGTTAAATTTTGATAGATTATCAGTTTGCTTTTCAGCATTACTGTCATTCTATATTAAACTTAACTTCATGCAGCATAGAAGAAAAATAAAAGAGAAAAAAGGATGCATTGCATTAATTTTTCAAAAGGGAAATGCTTGCTTACCTTAAAAATGAGGAGTTCAGAATTTTACTAGCATTCAGGTACTGACTCTTGGCACCAGTATGAAATATACAAGACCTTTTCTCTTTTGCAAATAGTTTACAGCAGAAAAGACAGTAAATGGTTTATTAATGAAATTAACCATATTTACCAACCCCTCTGCTCGGGCAGGATATGACACAAGGTCAATTTTTTAAGCGGAATCTAACAGGTTTGAATTCAGAGTTTTCCTTCTCCTAGACTAGTTGCTTCACCAAGGCTGAAGAACCAAGTCTGTCCTACTATTTACCCATAGCTGGAAGGAGAATAATTGGATTCATACCTTTCCCAAGGATATTAGTGCTATGTGAAATGCAATCAACCATGTCCAGGATTTGAACTTGTGTCGCCGTGTCCATTTCCTACGATGATAACCATTACACCACGGGCACCTCCACAATTAATGAAATTAACTGTAATTAATTTACTGTAGAATTTCATTCAAAACAAATTCTAATGACAGCATTTTGAGGACAATGTAAATATACAAAATGTTTCATAAAGAATAAGGTAGAATTTACTCACACATGCAACAATATTAGTCACATGGCAACTATATATTCAGAGATAACAATATTTAACAATTGAAATGATTGTCCTGTGCTAGCTACATTTGAGTATCCATTCCTTTATGTCTTGTTAGCATTGAAATTTTCCAAGGACACACATATTTTGCACATAAATCTTACAAATATATAAGGAGTTTTCCTTGTTTACACTTTCCAACAAGTTGGTAATATTACTTTAGGTTGATAAATTCATTTAATCATGAATTAAACAGGCATTTGCTTTATTTGCTAAGAGCATTTTAAATGTTGTTGCTCAAACAATAATTACATCATGATGAGCCATTTTTGCTGTGTTACAGTTATCTACATAAAAAAAGTCAGATCATAGTAATATAGAGAGTAATAATATATCAAAATTTCATCCATAGCAGTTTAAGGGCTTTGAACAATGTTTAAAGAGCATTTGCCATGAAATGTGGGTTCACATGCTTATCTTACCGTCCACTGTTGGAAAAATATTTTCACAATGAGTAACTCACCTATAAACATGACCTTTAAAGTCAAATACATAAACCCATATACTCAGCTCTCCAGTTAAATTTTTGAATTAATTATTGAAGATTATTATCTTATGATAATAATCATCACAATAATTAATTCAAAAATTGATAATTGTCTGTTAAACATTAACAATGTGATTTTCTCATATGCTTGTATATTTTGAGTAGATTTAAAGAAAAAACAAATAAAAAGCAGAAAAGAAAACATAAATTTTATTTCACTGAAAGAGAAATGTTACTTCACTTTGATCCACTCTCATAAATGAAAAGGACTAAAAAAGAGAATATTTATTTTTACTTCTAACATTCTTAATATAAAATCAACTGATATCTACAGACAGTACAAACAATTTAAATCCTAAAATATAATCCTAAAATTATCAAAGGTCTGTGAAAGAACCAACCTTTTAACTATTTTAGGCTATACTACTCTTTTCAGAGTATCTTCATTTCAGTGGGCTGAAAAAGCCTACAGAAATGAATATGAGTTCTTAGAAAAGCAAATCTTAGAATCTACAAAATTGAATGTGAAAAATTCTAAGTTATGAGGTAAAAATAACTGGGAGGATAAAAATCAAGATGATTTTGTTTCCCAGTAAATTTTCAAGCAAAATGTAAATTATTCAATAAAATGAGGAAAGTTAAGAGGAAAAAAGGCAACTGGGAAAATTACAAAAAAGTACACACACTAAAAATTATTGTTGTCCCTTTACACTAATCAAATAACATTGTGTGAAATGAAGTTAAACGGTTTGAATAATGAGGTGGAATATTTTTTGGCTTCCTTTGTTAGTGAGAAATCTGAAACTGGGAGATTTATTTAAAAAAAAAAAGATTAATTTATTTTTTCGTTGGAAAGGGAAATAAGTGGGGTTTGCACAAGTATGCTAAAACGTCATTTAGGTTTAGCCTTTCTTAAGAGGAAAAGGAGGAGGGGCATCTATTCTTACTTTCAGAGAACATTATATATGTGGAGTTAGCCACAACAAAACTGTGTAAAGCGCTTGCTTCATCTGACCTATGTGCTATACACAAATCATTTATTTAAGGCTAGTGGACAGGCTCAACATTTTTCCTTTACATTAATTCTATTTCAATAACAAGATAATCAATTCTTAAAGTTGAAAAATGGTTATATGCCTCTTTCTAGCGTTATAAAAAACAGAAAGAGGCTGAAGATTTTATTTTTAGGCCTACAATAGTTGCTACAGCTTTTCTCTTCTCTCTTCTTACTCTCCTAACTCTTAGCAATAAAGCACATTCGTCTGGTTGGCTGTGTACGCTTAAAAACAGAGAAGGAAGGGGAGAAAAGATAGCACAGTTTCACATGAGTTCCCTAACAGAGATACTCCACACTAGACGCATTAGTAAGACAAGCTAATATGCAATGGAGAGAAGCTAGGGGAACTTATTTGTTAATGTATTAACTAGACAAAAACAAACTCAATATTTCTGAGTTTAGACAGTGTATTAAACCTAATAGACTGTTTTCATAACATTTTAAAGAGAAAGTGAGAGAGTACAAACAGCACGTACCCAAGGGACAATGATATATAGTGGTAGCAGTGGCAAAAAAATGAATTCGTTCGGGCACATGCTGAAAGTGTGTGTGTATTCGTCGAATAATTTCAGAATTGGCTCGAAAAACATTGATAATGTCAATTTGGTACGATTCAAATCTTATTCATAAATAATGACCTACAACTTTATGCAGAAAACTAAACGAAATGGAATTATTTCATTTTGTTGGGAATCGAGTTGTATGACCAATTTGGTTCCCATTCTGCTAAAAAAAATTTTTTTACTTTGTTTATTTCTCTATAGTAAATTTACGTAGCTCCCTCGTTTTTAAATTAAATGTAAAATATATCTCGACAGCACATTTCTTGTGAAACTAATTTATCAAGATATTTTCATGGCTTGGGAAAAACAGGTTTCAGGAAAAAAACAAAAACAACATACATCTATGGTTCATTTAATCATGTTGAGAAGCAATATCAAAATTGCTCAGTGTTTAAAAAATAAAATTCTTACAAAGTTTGTCAAGTTTTATTGTATTCAGAAAACAAAAAAATTCAGCGTCTTTCTTACTCAGAGGGAAGATTTAAAATGACGGAAATTCAGTAAAAAGCAGTATTTATTTATATAACGGTTGGAAGAGTAGAATAAGATGAGATACTGTGTCTAAAAAGTTAGTACATGAAGTAAATTATAAGTAAAGCAACTTGGCACCCTGTAGCGAAGCTACGGTGAGTTATCTCCCGTAAGCCAAACAGGAAGTTAGTAATGGTGATGCCAACTTTGCTTAAATGACTCAGCAGGCCGGGCAAAAAAAAAAAATCCATTTGACATTTAGTCTTTCTGTAGAATAGTTGGAGTAAAAAAAAAAAAAAAAAAAAAAAAAAAAAATGTAGGTCGTATTAATACTGTCCATCTTTCTCAGGATGAATGCTTTTTGAGCGAAATTATATCATCGGAAAAAAACAAATTGGAAGTAAAATGTCCTTTATATTTGTAGAAAATTAAAAATAAACAGGTCAGAGGGAACATGATAGGCCGTAGGCTGAACTTGTTTTACCAGAGTAAGAGAGAGAGAGATCAGAATTAGTGAGTAGGTATAAGCGTACATTTTATGAACAAAGAGAGCAAGGCTTTTATTTAAAGAGATGTATCCAAGCAAACTAAAGAGAATGGCTACCTGATTTTAAAGAAGAAAAAAAGTAGACAGGCAATACACTGTCAGTGATAATGAATAGAGAGACATTAAATAAACGGGTCTAGAGGGGGAAAATGAGGAAAGTAGATAGGAAGGTAGATAAGCGTACGAAATAGCTAGTCATGAAGCAAGAATAGAAATTTGAGAGAGAGAGAGAGAGAGAGAGAAGGGGATAGAAAGTTTGCTTCATTTTGATTGGAGTGGTTGGTAAAGAGACATGCTGAGATGATGGATGAAGACAGGGGGAAAAAAATGAAGAGTCAAAATGAAACACGAATTGAGGAGAGAGAGAGAGAGAGAGAGAGAGAGAGAGATCGTTGTTGTATAGACAAGCTAAGGTAATCGAGCACTGAAACAAGTATTGGGCTAAACTTGAGAGTACTGTGGTGGGGGTAAAAAGACATGCTCAAGCTACGACATTCAGAGACATTGTATGTCAGCTAGGAGGATAAAGGCTTATTGGTAGACAAGACATGGAAGTGGCGTGAAGATAGCTTAAGAACGAATAAAAATTTTGTTGATTGGAAAAAAAGAAACAGGATGTCTAATGGCCTGTCGTGCCTATTAAAAATATTTTAGAGAAGGAATTAGAGAGAAAAAGAAAGATAAGAGAAATGCGGAGAGAAAGGTTCTAAAAAAAAAATAAAAAAATAAATAAAAAAAATAAATAAATAAAAAAAATAAAAATAAAATAAATAAATAAAAAAGCGATTTTTTTAAAAAATATTAAAGATGTGGGTGGAGAGAGAAATTCTCAGGTTTCTCTTGAAGGGAAGTAAAAATAAGATAGGATTGAAGGTGAAAGAAAATAGGAAGATTTAAAAAAAAAAAAAAAAAAAAAAAAGAAAAACCGCAGTGGTAGTTTAGTTTCCAAGTAAATACACAAATGATTTTTCCTCTTATGAAAGAGGGTTACAGTCGTCATAATATAAAGCTGTTGTGAATGGATGTAAGAAATTTAAATAAAAAGTTGATCACCTATTTTCACAACGTTCGCTATCTTAAAATTAATTTGAGTAAAAACAAAAAACAAAACAACAACAACGAACGAAAACTGTAGAGGGAGAGAGAGAGAAAGAGAAAGAGGGAAAAAAAATCATGGTTTGAGACATTTTTTTTTCGGGTGTGTTTTGTGTGTGTGTGTGTGTGTGTGTGTGTGTGCGCTCCTCACTCTTGAATGCACTTGCTGGGTTAACAAATATAACTTGCTCTCTTCTTCTTCGAACTGAAGTTTACAAGGCACGACCCTTTTATGTGACTCATTCTGAACGTAGCTTATATTTGTATCCACTTTTTTTTTTCTCCATTTCTTTTTCAATATATTTCTTTTTTTGTCTCCTTCTCCCTACCCAACTCAATTCAACTTTACACACCCCCTCATCAATATTATTACAATTGCTAGGCATCTTGCTACTTATAATGATAATATTAACATACTACATTTTTCGTTCGTTTTAGCATCACTAAAATTATCACTTTTTTTCTTTCTTTCTTCTTTTTCCTTTTTTTTCCTCCAAAGGCGAAGTTATGAGTGAAAATAGAGGTTTTTCTCATTATATTTATATATTCGCATCTCTTTACGAAAGTAAGGAGAAAGACGAGTCCATCTGTGTAAGAGGGAGAACCGCATTCAATTCTGCTGATTATTCAGAAAGCCTTGTTCGGTGAACTGATAACACTAGAGTACACGAGGTTTTTATACAGAGAGCCCAGTCAAGTTTTGCCATGACCCCGAGGAAAGTGGGAGGGGAGATAATGTAACCGGCATTCGATTAGACGAGTTCATTCATAATGTAAAGGGATGGATAGGATAGGTCTGTATTGATTTTACATTTCTTTGCCTAAGACCTGCAATATAACAAGAGCAGGCCAGGCAGGAAAACTGTTTAAGATGGATACAGAAAGTAGGAACGAACGACAAGCAAAAAAAAAAATATTGTGAATAAAGTATTTATTCCCCCTTGCCCTATGAGAATTATGTTTAACACATCGCGTTAAGTTTTAGGAGAGAAAATACTTATTTTTTTAATATCATGATTTCTAATCTTGGTTTAGTGATCATTACAACTATCCCACCCTCTTTGTTTTATTTTATCTTATTTATTTTATTTTTAATAATTTCTTTCTTTCTTCCTTCCTTACTTTCTTTCTTTCCATTTTTCTCTCTTTTCTACATTTATATACATTATTAATGTAGTTTTAAGGCACTTAGTTTTAAGTTAGTAATTATTTCTTTATCTACTCTCATGTCACTAATTTTGGAATGATGAGTTGGTTCCCCTCTTTACGTTCTTCTTCTTCTTCTTCTTCTTCTTGTCAGTTATTACATTTAAGAGAGGCTCACTCATTCGAATAACTTTTTCTTTGAGATAAAAAAGAAATTTTAAAAGGTAATTTATGAGAAGTTGATTGGAATTTTAAAAAAAACAAGCCCCCCGCAAGACGCCTTTTCTCCTACAACGATGAATTAAAAAAGATTGTTAAATTTTGCTTTTGTTTTTATTTTTCTTGGAAAAAAAGGCACATTACTCATCGTTAACTTAAAAATTTTACTCCGAAAATCAAAAATTACAAATTCCATATTAATTCTTAACCATTCTGAAACTTAAATTGTGATTTAGAATAATAGGAATTGCAATGGTAAATATTTAAAATCTTATTTTTGTTAAGATTTAAAGGTACATTAAAAACAATGATTTTATGAATTTAAAACATAGATATTTTATGAACAAAATAAAGAAACAAGAATAATAAAAGATAAATATAATTAAATGCCTATTATGATTTGTGATATACATAATTTAAATGAGTATATTTTGAAGATATAGGTTTTAATAATCATAATAAAAATTGATACAAATTTTTCAAGAAAAATATAACAAAACAGTTATTAGATAAAATTAAATAGAAATTTAACACAAACAAGTAAATTTAAAGAATGTATTTTACTTTTTAATTTCGTAAAATTAACTCAACAAAAATTATTTATAAAAGTTTTTTTAAACTTCACTTTCAATGATATTAAAATTGCTATTTTGAAAAGTTGTTTCTCATGAGAGAACCTTTTTGGAATGCAATCAGAATTAATGGGATAGTTTAACTTTAATAATATTTAAAAGAAAAGAAAAGAAAGAAAACAAAATCGGGTGATAAAGGATTGGTTTTTGAGAATTTGATCAAGGCAAGAATCCCAATGACTTTGATCGTCTCATGAATTGGGACAAATTCTTCAAACAGATAGACGATAACAATCTCTCTAATCTTAACTGGGAACTGTTTCCGATCCTAGCAACGATTATTTTGATTTAACCAAAAGAAATAATTCAAATTAGGAAAAATAAAACGGAATGATAGGTACATTTTATTTTAAAAAAGAGAAAAATCCAATCCCTCAAAATTTAAAATCAAAAAAGGAAAGGACTAAATTCTGTTAAAACCGTAATTTTTATCCTTAAATGAATAAAAATAAATGTAAATTATTAGAAAGTATTCCTATATTTCAATTGCTTATGTTTGAAAAAAAAAACTATTGTAAATGTACTTTTTGCTTTTATTAATCCATCATTTATTCTAGAGGTTGAGAATTTCTTTGCTGGTGTTAAATGATAGTATAAAACACAAGAAAGAATAAATAAAACACAAAACAGAAAATTGCATTTATTTTTGGTTTAAAAATATATTGTTGAAAAAAGGTGGTCGACAACGAATCAATAGAAAGGGGTTGGTCATGAAGAGCTCAACGACTGCAGAACTGAAGTCGATTATATGAATTTTATATTCGACACAGATTGACTTTACAGTGGGTGAGAATAGGATGGGTAAAAAATTGTTAAGAAGAATATTCCCATAATTATGATTTTATTACTAGAATCAGTGAAATTAGATAAGAAAAAAGCAAAGAAAAAAAGTAGAAAAGCGATCATCATAAGAGGGTGGTACAAGTAAAAGCAGGTTAACAGGGCACAGAGGTCAATATGAGCCCAACTAGGGCCGCATAGATTGCATGGCTGGGGTTATCAAGTAGAGGAATCAATTTGATATTTATTTAGAGTGCTATTTGTAAAGTGTGTGGCAACAACTAGATTTTTATATTTATTCTTTATAAACACAGCATTGCATCTCATGACGTTATAAAAACGAAGCAAAACACCTAAGAAAAGATAACTGCGTTAGAAATAATCAACATACGCACCATGCAAGTAGTGAGAAAAAGAAGTAGTAATGAAATCGGGGTCATGATAAATTTATAAAAAATATTTTTCATAAAAAAAATAATAATAGCATTTAAAATATAAATAAATCTTATCTCTGAATTACATTTTCAATGTATCTTAAACTGTGATCTTCAGTGTATTAAATGTTTATTTTTTCTGTTTGTCAACTGAGCTGAAAGAGAAACAAGACCTAACTCACTCACTCACTCGGCTGTTAATAAAATGTAGGATGTTCTAGTTTTAGTTAGGTTTGCTACATAGAAACCTATTTTTTCGCAAAACCTAGTTTTGCTTTACAGAAATACGACATAATTTTCCTCAATAAAGTAATGATTTAATCAAATTCTAGTTTTATTTTGTATTGAGCATTAAAAATAGTCAACGTATATCAATAAGGGTTCAGAATAGAAATAGACTAAAGCGAAACAGCATTTTTATTTTGGAAAGCTACTCTGGGTTTTTCGAAGAGTAAATTTTAGGGCTAAGACTTTTTATTTATTCAAGAATTGATTTAGTTAAATAAAATAAACACTACAAAATATTGATACTTTAAAATCGATCGCGAAAAACATTAATTATTAAAAAAAACTTGTTATAATAAATTCATTTTGAATTTTCCAATAAAAAGTGTTAATTTTAAAATCAAATTTAATTTCCATTTTAATTTTGGAAGAATTAAAAACAAAAACAGATTATATCCAGAAAGTTGCATTAAAAAACAAAACAAAAAAAACAAAAAATAAAGCATCTATGGTTCTTATGTGATTAATGAAAATCAACTTAAAAAATTATGCAGATTTTCATAAAGACGGAAGATAAGTGGACAAATTTAAAGAAAAAATTATTTGTTTCATTACAGAATAATTCAAACAAAATGACCATTTTATAAATGGTTTTTACAAGAAAAAAATCCTATTAAAAAGAATATATAAAGAACTAACATAAGGCATAGGCTGAAAAATGACAAGCAAAAATATCAGACAGAATAATTTATGGAATTATGTTATATTTCTTATTTACTTTTCTGTCTACTGAAAATTGTCCATTGTAGATTTTTATTGGATCCTAAAGAGACTTTAATTATGTTTTATAGCCATTAAATAACATTCTAATATAAGAACCAGTTAAAAAAATATTAAAAACCATTTTATCCTGCGATGAATTTTTTTAAGCATTCTATAAATAAAAAGGAAAAATTGGGGAAAAGCCAATTCTCTCTAAAATGACATTTCAATTAATTCAATCATAATTTGATTATTTTTTAAATGATATAATTAATAATATTTACAGGTTGTAATTTATTCAGTTCAGTCTGATAAACACCCAAGGAAAAGGGAGATTTGATTTTGTTTAAATTGTCGCAATTTTTACACCTAAAATATTTTTGTATTTATTTGTATTTTTATAAAACACCAGATATTTTTTTACCATTTACCATATTATAAATACAGTTTCTTTAAACATTCTGCAAAATCATCTTTTTGTCAGTAAAATTTTGTGTTCATCATTTTCAATAAAGGGGAAAAAAAAGAAAATATACTGGTTTGTAATATAATAATGTATTATGTAATGAATTTGCTTCACTTAAAATTTTTTTACATCATTAATATTTTCATTCATTTTTAAATATACTGTAATTTTTTTTTCTCATTTTTTTTAAAGAAGAAAAATTTAGATTGTGCATGAATGTTATTTAAAACTTCAAGGTTGGAAAAAAAACAATACACTGACATCAAGTTTGAAATGATTTTTATAACTAAAACTAGATGACTTATCAACCTATTCAGTTCCCATTGTAACAGTAATCCATGAGGATGCTGATGTTTCTGTTTGGAGGGAGTGAAAGATTCTAATTAGCATTTGATAATTTACTCATTATATTGAGGATTTGATTAAAAAGTTATATTCAGCAGACCCCACAAAACTATCATTCAGTTACAAATTAAATTGGAAATAATGTACATTCAGGTTTATGAGTTTTATTAACTATATTATTAATTGTTTTAACCTCTGAAATATAGAGTACATGATATGTTTCATTTTAAGACCATCTAAATGCTTTTCAGACATATAGAGGTTCATGTGTACCATCTTCTTCAACCCAATCTCATGGTATAACATAAAGAATGGATTTTTTGAGTAAAACTAACTAGAAAAATATACATTACTAGCTACTAGGTTAAAAGGTCATGACTTAAATGAAAGCTGGTTATTTTGCTATGTTTTGTTGTCAATTAAAAATTTGCATCAGTTACAAATGGTAATTGTTACTATAAAAGTTAAAGACACCTAACAGAAAAGAGATTTATCAATAATATTTTCATATTATCCAATGAAATTAATATTGTTTGGTGAAAATTTTCACAAAAGTTTTTGATCAAAGTAACACTTTAAAGATTCATCTATTAAAACATTTTTCTTCTTTGTTCAGATTGTTAGTCCTAACAAAAAATAATGTTATCATTTTATATGTCCATCTTGAAGAACTACCTATAAACTAAATTAATAATGTTTAATTGAATATAAATAATCATTTTAGTTAGATAATGTATTAATTCTTTTTCTTTAGAAATCTAGATTCTATACATTTAGTCACATCTTACATTATTATGATTTTTCACTGACAATTGCTTATTGTTATAAACTTCCTTCTCATTGAGAGTTCCTCTTTTCTCATGAGGAACATGAAAATTTTATGTTAAAATATTCCCCAAGGTTCAAGTACGCATACCAAATTTGGTAGCTATACATCAAACTATTTGGCCATTTTTTGAGGATATTTTCTCAATTATCAATACACATGTGGTAGGAAATACAGTTTTATTGATTTAAAACAACATTTGATTAAGAATTTATAATCATGAAAAATTATGCTAAAATTTCCAACCTTATGTGTGTCTACAATATGGCCTCCAATAAGAATATAAACAGATTTCTCAGACAGTCAGTATTTCTGATAAAGGATTGATATTCTGTTTTGTCATTGACATGATGAACAGATTTTTTCTGTTTGCCACAGAATTTATTTGATTTCTATTACAAATAAGTTTTAACGTCATTGCAGTTTTTAGAAATACTTGTTACACCATCATCGTCATCATTATCAATAAAGTAGTCCATCAATACCAATGGTAGTGCTACCTCTCCCTCATAAAGTACTGGAGGATATCTTCAGACCCTCATCATGTTTTATCTTGACTTGCATGATGGAATTTCAGTTGCACAGAATATCTGAAACAACCAGCAGCTGCAAAAGTTGCCACAACTTACTATTCAGATTTTGCATTCACCATAGTTTGTTTAGGGTTTTTGTTGTTCTCCTAGATTGGTTGACAAACAGGGGTAAACCTACAATTTCACAGATAGCTAGAGAGAGAAGAGATGGAGTCATATATTAATGCAGTGATATGAAGTGGGCATATCTTCAATCAGGATTTGAACTCTGCTTATCTTTTCCATTTTCTACACAGATAACTTTTATGTTAGATAATCAAAATTGAATTATGCCACACACACACACACACATACACTGTCACATTATAACAATTGAAGCCTTCATAAAAGTTAGGGAATCATTTGAACTCCATCAGAGTTATTATTGAAAATTATAGCTATATGAACTTAGGTAGAAATTTTACAAAGACTAAAAAACATTCTAAATTGATTTTAAAAATAAATTGAATTTTCTTGTTTAATTGTAAATCTACTTGCGCATTTAAATAATCATTTTTATCTGCTTCTTTGTTCTGTTTTACAAGAATAGTTTAATAGCTAAAGAACTGGTAATGAGAATATGAAATTTATTGTTTAAAATACCAATGTTTGCTAAGTGATACTCATGGCCATTAAAAGAGAAAACATTTTGGCTTTACCCAAATGACAAATTGTTCGGCTTTTAAAACATTGGAAAGGCATCAATTAGATTTATTGCTTGACCCATACTAGTATATAAATGTTATTAATATAAACTCTTGATGAAGTGATAAAAGGATGAACTCTGAAGTCCTTTTCATTTGTTCAATAATAATTACTGATACAAATCCCAGTTCTCAAATATTATAGTTCAGCATTTAAAGCACTGTCAGCAGTTCAAATTTCTCGAATTGTAAAATATACATTTAAAATTAAAGCAAGAAGCAAATAATTGAAATTACTTCTATAGAATTTTCTATTGGTAAGTTTCAAGTCAAGCAAGAATGGCTGAATGAAAGAAGAAACTGTTGAATTTAGTTTCAATCTAAATTTGTACTTTAAAAAGATCATAAGATAAAAAAGTTTCCAATTCTGATAAAAAAGCTTCCATTTTTCAGGCAATTTGAAGCAAAGGGGTGTAAAGGGGACAGAACTTTTGGTCATTACACGTAAAAACATATCAACATTTTAATCAATTTTAAATAGATATTACACTAGATCTTAATGTGAATAAATGAGAGAGAGAGAGTGAATAAATGTGACAGACAGACAGACAGACAGACAGACAGAGAGATGATTATCAGGATATTTTTTGCTGAGTGGTTGAAATAGTAACAAATTTATCTCTAGAATGAATAACCAGAGGCCAAGTTAAGATAAAAGGCAGTTTTTAGGCAGGTATGTGATATAATTATTGATTTTATTCAAGATGAATGAATCTGCTGTATATAAAACTGTGAAGACTTACAGAGATAAAAGTTGATTTATTCACATGTATTATTATTTCTAGTCAAATACAGATGTAGTTAAGTTGTTGGGTAATAGATTTAAAATGGAAAATGTTCATGGTTTATTTCTAAATTCTTGAAAGATTCCTCAATAAATGTAATAAATTTTCTAAATTTTAACTGACAATAAAAGAAATGGGTTATATATATATATATATATATATATATATATATATATATATATATATATATATAGATAGATAGATAGATAGATAGATATAATGTATTTCTTGGATTATCAGTTGAATTTTTGAAAATGTATGATATTCAACATATTCAAGAATTCAACAGACAGACAAACAATCTCTTCCCAATGCTTTGGTGTAAAATTATCAAATTTTGAACTGAACACATTCTGAAATATTCATTGTTTGTTTAGCACCAACAAAGATTATTAGGAAGACATTTATACTAAAATCTATTTTAATAGTCTCAAAATTCTTAAATCTGGCAAATTGTTTCTAACAAAATAAAAATTTAAGTTTATAACTCAAACTATATTACTTCATTTTATCACAACTAACACTACAGACTATGAGTTTGTAACAATGTTTAATAACAAAAGGATTATAAAACAATAATTAATTATCAATTTTGTCATTAATTACAATAATTTTAAAGAAACTCTCAATTGTTAAAACATTCATCATAACTAGACTCTCTCTAGGTTCTGCAATGGAATTATTTCAAAAAGTGCTGAGATATTTAAACTCTACAGGATAGAAAAGCCATCTCATATCTCTCATGTCTATAAGCTTTGTTCTGATATCATAATAACATAAAAAAGAAGTAGATTGTTTAATTTAAAACTGAACTCATTCTTTTTGTTACTTTTATTGTTACCTCATCTTGATTTATGATATATTTTACAACCTTATTTTTTTTCAAATAGTATCCACCTATATAGAGTAAACTAGAGAATAGGCTGTCAAACAAAAGAAAATGGTTGCAAATGCACTGATCAGACCAACCCATTATGTCAAAGCTCATAGCAGTGATTGTGGCATGAGTAACTTTTTCCTTGTTTAGCAATGAAATCTGCATCATATTTAAATCTACACTGGTATGACCTTGGCATATATCAGTAAAACCGTGTATATCACTTTCAATTTTCAAGCCTTTGTATCCCCTCAGAAAGGAGTTGATGAGACCCTTCTTTCTTCACGTATAGTCAACCATACCTAATTTTTTAACTTTATTTTCAGATATTGTTTTCCTATATTGAGTCTAATTTTCAAAGATTTGTTGGTTTCTCTATTATATCCTTTTTCACATTTGCAGAGGATCAATAATCTGAATAACTCTTGGAATGATAATGACTTACCCTAAAATCATGTAATATATTCAACTCAAAACAATTGTATACATAATGAAAGAGGGAAAGAGAAAGAAAGATGAAATTAAGAAAAATATCTCTGCATTATTTTCAAAATTGATTATCTAAGAAACAAAAATTAGCTGAAGTATAGAATATTCTAAATTGATCATGATTATGATTTTATGCTCAAAATGTTTGATCATTCAAATTATAAATTTATTAAAGTGTTTTTATCATTCCTTCTTTGATTCACACTTTTGTAATAGAATAAAGTTCTATTCTAATAAACACTATTAACATACAAATCCATCTTCCACTTTCAAATACAAAAACCTGACTATAAAAAAACCCATCTAAAACAAATATTGTAAATCAGTTGATGCCATTCTTAAAAATGCAAAGAACAGCAAGAAACTAGAAACTTATGCAGTGCTAAAATTAAACTCTGTAAAGAAATGGGTGACATGTGAATATTGAAGAAAAGCTAATTTGAATTCTAGACTATATACACTTGAGCTCATTTACAATACCACATGTGACCAATAAGTAAATCATTCTATAACCACATGCACATGTATCTCTTAAAATATATGTTTATACCAATCTCTGTTAGAAGCGTGTATGATACTTATCATTGTCCCTTTAAATTTCTTGACTCTACCATTAAAATATTATTATATTTCTGTAAAAAATGATATGAATAGGCATTTCTGGTGAAAATAAAAGTTTAGTATCTGATTGGTCTACCTTGGATCTATATTTATCTTCCTGGCACTTTTGATATCAAAATGCAGATCTATAGCTTATGGAAATTCCACATTTGTTTTAAAAACATTTAGTATTTCAATGTACATGAAAATAAAAGGAGAAACATAAACAGTTCTATAAATGTATAGATGACTATTTTAATTTTTTAATATTAATTCTAATTTTAAAAAAATTGATAAGATCTTCATGGTTACAGATACTAAAATGTAATCCATCATTTAACTATCTCTCTATAAGGCTAGGATGTGACACATTGTCAGTTTAATGCAGAGTCCCAAAGTTACAAAAGCATCAGACTACTTTGACTCTACTATTTAGTATAAGGAGGTACTACTCCAAGGTCAGAACCTTCAGAACCAAGCTCATTTTTTATCATAACTGAAGAAGTGGAACATACTTTTATACTATACTTTTATTCTAGCTGGAAATGTAAACAAAAAATAGACATAATTCTATATAAGTCTTTAATAATAATATTTTGAACATATAAAGAATTTGATTAATTTACAGTATCCTCAAATCCATCAAAGACCAAATCATTCTAAGGGCAAATATTAAATTAATAAAAAAAATAGTTTTGTTCTGTGACTACTGAAATCTTTTTGTCTAATTCATTTAATTTTTTATCATTGGTTTACTATGTAAGTCAAATATGTATCTTAGTGTGAAGGGAGAGGAGTTGCATCCCCTTTCTCATGAAATGGGCTTGTAGTGTATAGAAAAACAGCACCAGCTGTCTCAATATCAAAATACTAATGTTTGCCTTAATTTTAACTTAATAACAGATCTTTTTTTTTTATAAAAAATCATGCTAATGCACAATACTTATGTGTCAAAGAGAAGCTGCAAATTTTTTAAAATTGCGTCTTGAATTTCTAAACTTTTTAGACATGCCAAAAATATGTGATTTGTTATCATCCTCAAGTTTCCCCATCCACAAGGAGTTTTTGAAAGCTATCAACTTGGATAAGGAGGTCCAACTGTATATTTGCCTCAACATGAATTAATTTATGTTACTTTTTTGCACAGGCATTATGTTGTAAAATATAAGAACTAAAGAAATAAAACTGAAAAAGATAAATGCTTTTACAATTTGTATTATCTTGTATCAGAAGAGATTTTGTTTTGTCCTTTTATATTCAAAGTAACTCTTAGCAAAGTTCGTTAGTCACTATTGGTAAAGAATTACAAAGTAACAAATGAAGAGTAACAAAAGAGTATTACAAAGGAACAATAAAGAAGAAATCCAGGTTAAGATACAGCAAGACATTTATTAACCCTGAACATAAAAGGTTCAAGGTTATATCTAGATAGAAAATATCCACAGTGCACATGTTCTAAGAAAGAAGCTGTTGGAATCAAACATGTGTCTGAAGTGGAGAAGTACTCTATAGATGGTAAAATGTTTTAATGCTGATTTACAAAATTTGGCATTTATATCTATTGGAACCTGAAGGTTTTGATATAAAGATTTTCTCTATAGAAAAGGATAAGGCTCCCATTAAAAGGTAATATCTAAAAATATACAATAATCAGCAGGAAGTTAATTAATAACATAGAATTTAGATTTACAGACAACAAAAGAAAAAATTAACAAAGTATTTGTGAAACAATAATTCATATTTATCTAAGCATAACTAATTAGGTTTATAGGTAATTCTTCATGCAGGAGATCTAAATAATTACATAGCATTTATTGCTTAGTTAGCACAAACAATCTCGTCAAAAAGGTTTAAATCTTAAATCTCTTAGGTGTCATTTACTTAAATCTAACTTTGTGAATTTTGTTTGAGAAGAATATTAACTTTGTAAGGTAATATGTAAAATATAATTGATAAATTTCTTTTCTATTATATATATATAAATTTTTAATTGATAACAAATATGAAATAACCAGGCATCATTCAAATTTTGACATCTATCTCATTGTAGATGGATACTTCAGCTAGCTCACAATAATGGTCAAGTTTTTAAAAAATTAAATGCATATAAATATAAATATAAATATAAATATTTAATCATGTATAAAATGATTCTGTTTTACTTTTTTTTATTAAGATATGCAAATTATTGTTACAAAGAACCATAGATTTCTACCAGCCATATTTGTATTAATGAAATAAAGAAATTCAACATAAAATAGAAAAACTAAATCCTAAATATTTTCCATTAATATATACAGGGAAGTAGGGTAGAATTAATTGGGCAACCAATAGCAAACATAATAAATTATATAGTATTGAAAGCCCTATTTCTTCTGACCCACTCTGTACAATATCAATAATGTATACAAAACCATTTTTCAGGTGATTATCATGATGTAGGTTATTTATTTTTGACTTAAAGTAGTTAATATAGTTAATTTGTTATTATCTTATCTTATAAAACTGTGAAAGATTTGCTGACAAATATTTGGAGTCAGAAATGTTTAGTCACAAATGTTATATAATATAAAAAGTTATCTGTATCTCAGTAAAATTTAAATTATTTTCTGCAAGTTGAAT
Organism: Sepioteuthis lessoniana; assembly: GCA_963585895.1. Lineage (NCBI taxonomy): Eukaryota > Metazoa > Mollusca > Cephalopoda > Myopsida > Loliginidae > Sepioteuthis > Sepioteuthis lessoniana. The sequence goes on from OY757938.1 coordinate 31,358,889, forward strand.
ATTTTTAAAATTATTTCACATTCTTTTCTAAACTAGATTTTTTGTTGCTGTTTGTTACAGGAAAGGGGCAACAACTCTTGCCAAAAAAAGTTCTTAAAAAAAGATGAATAAAAATAGAGATAAACATTTATGTTCAAATATTTCTCATGAAATAAAAAGAAAAGAAAAAAATGAATTTGTAACATATTTGAAAATAGAAGGATCTTATTATCTCATACTAAAATAATTTCCTCTGCACTTCAATCTTTTATTTCTGCTTTTTATTTCTTAATTTTCTAATAGTCTAAGCTAATGTTGCTCCATATTATTTCTACAGACAATAAATTGGGAACATGTTCTATATTCAGTGCTCTGATACTTCAATAAAAAAATATAAGTGCCTTTGGTTATAATTGATTAGGGAAAGAAAAAGAAAAGCAATAAAAGAAAACTTTATGGGGAAGAAAGGGAGGAAGAGAAAAGGAAGATAAAAGAAGTAATAAAAATGAAAGAATCACAATGGAGTAAAAGAAAGAGGAAAAGAAATTTAGAAGGTAAAGGAAAGAGAAAGATAAAAAAAAGCATATTTCAAAAATTTGATTGTCTTTGTGGCATTAGAGAGATGTTGGTTAAGTAAACATTCATAGCTTAAGTATATTTGCTATGAGCAGGCTTTACTCATCATTAGTATTGTTTGTGATTTTATATTTGATCAGATTGGACATTTCTATATCATAATAAAAATTAATCTTTTCTACTTGGCTATCATTTTTATATGAAGGATGATATGTAATGCTGTTCATTTTTAATGCATTACACTGGAAGAATAAATCCAAATCTGGAAAGAAATTGAGCAAAATAGTTATAAATTATGAGTTTATATTATGAGTTATAAATTCCATATACAAAAGCTTATATATATATATATATATATATAGATAGATAGATAGGGAGAGAGAGAGAGAGAGAGAGAGAGAGAAAGAACACAGATACAATCAAAAAATGCATACATACAGGCATTTGTATATATATATATATATATATATATATATATATATATATATATATATATATATATATATAAATGTATCAGCATGTGTTCTTTGACTGTGCATTATTCTCTTTTTGTCTCCCCCTCATCTCTCTCTCTCTCTATATATATATATATATATGTATAAATTTGAAAAGTTTATTTTATATTTTCTATAGCCTTCTAAATGGTTTATTGTAGAGCTAATAAATTTGGTAAAAAAAGTTATTTGTATTGCAAAACAATTATTCACATTTAATTAAACATCATCATCCAGCTCTATTTGTAGTTCTTTAAATTGGAGATATAAAATAATTACATGGCATCATTGCTTACTTAAGACTAAAATATGGACAAAAAAACATAATGTTTAAATTGATAAATCTCTTAAATGTTACTTAAATTTTAAAAAGAATTTCTAGACAAAACAATATTAGCTTTAAAAGATAATATACTGATAAATCTTTTTATATGGATTTAACTTTTATTTTAACAATTATCATTTCTAACCATTTGAGTAAACTTTTAATTGATAACAAAGGGTGTAAAAAAGAAATTGTTGCTAGAAATCATATAAAGATTTCAAACTTTTGGTCTAGCTTCCACATGTCTGCAGTACAAGTTTTAATTTTTTACCCTGTTTATACAGGTATTTCAGATAATGTATGTATATATATATATATATATATATATATATGAATTGATATGCAAATAAAAAAACTCAAACACAGAAAAAAGATAAGATAAGGAGTGAGAAAAATACAAATATTTAAAAATGACTAAAATTTAGCTACTGAAATGATGAGAGAGAGCAGCAAACTGTCATAAAAATTAACTGATCAAAAATAGCTAAAATAGCAATGCCATCATCTTAAAAAACACTACACACTTGAGACTATCTTCACTGTGGCCAAGGTCAGGTTAGAAAGGATTTAATCATGTTTTGTTTCTTTTTTCCTTTACTCATTTTTCTTTCAACATTCCCAATTTTTCCTTTTTATTATTTCATTATTTTCCTTTCCATTTTTATTTTGTTTTTTCCCTTTTACTTTTTCACTACTATACCTTTCTTTCTAGAATTTTTTTTCTATATTCATCTTTCCTTTCTGTTTTCCATTTTAGCTTTTCCTATCCTTTTCCATTTTCATGTTTCTTTTCTTTTTTATGTACTTATTTCAATTTATTTTTTCCATTTTTCTTTTTATTTCATTTTACTTTCATGATTTGAATATTTGTATATTTCTTTTTTTTTAATTTCATTCATATTTTTAATTTCTATTTTTCTTATTGTTTTTCTTTTTATCTTTTCTATGCTTATCTTTTGTTTTCTTTCAATTTTTATCTGTTTTGGTTTTCATATTGTTTATCAACTTTATAATTTTTGAATTTTTAAAAATCTTTTGTTATATTTTGTTTTTTCTTCATTTCAAAAATTTTCTTTTTCATTTTTTCTTCCATGTATTTCGATATTTTTCTTTTTTCAATTTTGATGTTTTTAAATTATTTTTTCTGTTTTTATGACCTTTGAATTTACAATTTTCTATTTTCTCCTTTTTCTCATTTTCATTTCTTTCATTTTTTTCATTTTTCTCATTCTTCCTTTGTTATTTTCTCTTTTTTCAGTTTTAATTGTTATTTTATTTTTTTCCATTATTTTCAATACAAAAAAAAATTCCCACTGAACAAATTCAATTTACAATTTTTCTGTATATATGGATGAAGTCTTATTTCTCCAATTTTATCTTTCCTTTCTTGACTTTTATATGATATGAATTTCTTTATATTCCTGTAATTTTCACTTCAGGGTATACATCACTTTCTCCATGGGGCTTTCTTTTTAGTCTCATTTTCAGTCTCCATTTCATCTCTTTCATGAGTTTGAATAATGGCATAAATATATGTGTTCATTTCATATTATTTTTGCAAATATCCTAATTAAAAGTTTTCATATATACATGTCGATTGCACTCCCATAATCCAGACTTTATCCTTTTTCCACTGTTGATAATTCATTTTTAAATTGAATTCATGCAACACTTATCTACCTTTCAAAATTTGATTAATTTTCCCCATTTCCTTTCACCCTTTCTCCATTTATCCTCCTTTCTGCCTTTGATTCAATCTTTCCCTTTACTTTCAACATTTCCCCGTTTATCCTTCTTTCCATCTTTAATTCATTCTTTCTTCTTCCTTTTCCAATTTCATTATATCATTCTTTTCATGCTTGATTCATTGGTTCTTTTTCCTTTCCCATTTTCATATTTATCCTCCTTTCCACATTTGATTCACACTTTCCTTTTCTTTCCCAGATTTATATTCATCCTCTTTCATTCTTTGAATCATTCTTTCCCTTTCCTTTCCCACTTTCATATTTACCCTTCTTTTGACCTGTAATTCCGTCTTAATTTTTCCTTCTTCATTTCCCCCATTTATCTTCCTTTATACATTTGATTCATTCTTCCCCTTTTGATTCTCATTTTCCCCATTTATTCTCTTTTCTATCATTGATTGATTCTTTCATTGTCCTTTTCCAATTTCACCTCTCGTTCCACTTATTATTCACTCTTTCCCTTTCCTTTCCCACTTTTATATTCATCTTCTTTTTCACATTTGATTCATTCTTTCCTTTTCCTTTTCCACTTTCATATTAATCCTCCTTTTTACCTTTGATTAATTCTTTCCCTTACCATTCACTCTTTCATATATATCCTTCTTTCGATGTTTGATTTATTCATTCTCTTTCCTTTCCCACTTTCATATTTATCCTCTTTTTGATGTTTAATTCCATCTTAGTCATTCCTTTAACACTTTCAATTTTATCCTCCCTCCCGATGCATGGTTTCCTTTCCATTCCAACTTTGATTCATTCCTTCCATTTCCTTGATGACTTTCATATTTAAGAATCTTTCCACATTTCATTCATTCTTTCCTTTTCCTTTCCCACTTTCATATTTATCCTCCTTCCCATATTTGATTCATTCTTTTTCTTTCCTTTCTCACTTTCATATTAATCCTCCTTTCCACATTTGATTTATTCTTTCCCTTTCCTTTCCCACTTTCATATTTATTGTCCTTTCCACTATTGGTTAATTCTTTCTGTTTCCTTTCTCACTTTCATATTTATCCTCCTTTCCGCCTTTGATTCATTCTTTCGCTTTCCTTTCCTGTATTCATATTTATCCTCCTTTCCACCTTTGATTCATTCTTTTTCTTTCTTTTCCTGTATTCATATTTATTCTCCTTCCCTCTTTGATTCTTTCTTTCCCTTTCCTTTCTGAATTTCATATATATACTTCTTTCCAAGTTTGATTTGTAGCAGAAGGTATTTGTGTTTGGTGCGCAATTTAATTTGATTCATAATTTCACCCAATCATGATGACTTATATTATTCAACCTGGACCCCTTTTCTGGGCCGGAGAAATTGGGTAAGCTGCCAAACACAACCTCTTTGGCTGAACAATGCCACTCAGTGCAGACGTCTCACTGGCAGCTCTTCAATAACAGCAACAGTATGGACACATGAGGGAACCTATCTGATTTATGAATTCCTTGCGCCTATCTCAGACCAAGGAATCCCAGTTGAATATGACTTAGATACATTCAATATGCCACCACAGGAATAACTTTATGTCACCCCCAAAATTGGCTATGTCAATGTGATGCTTTTATTCCGCTCTCGACATCTAGCTCTCAATTCACCTCTGGGCCACTTTAATGGAGACAACGCAAACCTCTCCACCAGATGCACAAAACTCATGGTGACTCCAAAGTTCCTTTCCTCCAACGGCAACATGGCTTTCGCTAAACTACGGCGAACACAATCCCTCACACGTCTGACGACACGCGCTGCCTTTCTCAACTTTCTCATAACTCTATTTTGTCTCCTTACTCACTATGAGACTTGCAGCACAAACGCAAACTACCTTTTCCAAGCTGCAAATAAAAACTATTCCTAAAAACACATTTCGACAATCGGCATCTTACTTGTTCATCCTTCATTTATTTACTCTTAAAACTTAGCGAGGGGACTAACAACAAACTTCTCCTCGTCAAAAATACGTAACTAAAACCCTCGCTAAAAACAAAACTTTCCCTCGTTAAAAATAACAACAAATTACCTATGGCTAAAGATTCATTGTTTCCCTTTTCCATTCCCACTTTCATATATATCCTCTTTAACGCCTTTGATTCTTTCTTTCTTTCCCATTCCTTTCCTACTTTCATATCCATCCTTCTTTCTATGTTTGATTTATTCTTTCTCTTTCCTTTCCGATTTTCATAATTATCCTCCTCTCCACATTTGAATCCTTCTTTCTTTTTCCTTTCCCACTTTCATATTTATCATCCTTTCTACCTTTCATTGATTCTTTCCTATTTCGTTCCCACTTTCATATCTATCATCCTTGTTAAATACAAAGAACTCAGACTATAACACTCTACATACAGAGATGCCTTTATTACACCCTTCTTCTTACACTCTCACATAAACCAATATGGCCGTTTGTTTACAACCGGTCCTCGAATAACGCTCTCTCTTCTCGAGAGTATCAGGGGAGGTAACTTGCATGTCTTTACAGGTCTTTCCCCTTTTTCTTTTTATTTCTGTAGGGCATAAGTTCTGCAAAAGAAAATAGGAGAGTGTAACAACATTAAACAGAGGACTCTTTCGGTTCAGATATAAACCCCAGGATCTTAAATGAAGGCACTCCTTTCTTTGTCAAGGGGTGGGCAATTTGTGTGTTAGTTGGTACCCAAGAGATCTCTGCAATTTCTTTTCCTTCAAGCATCTCTCTCAAAATAGCCATCTCCATGCGAAGTCTCTGTTCATTGTAACATTGTAACTTTTATTAGGGTCTATCTTTTTTTTTCTTCTACTATTTAAATCTTTTTCACTGTCACTGGAATCAAAATGAAGCTGTGTGGCATTCATATTGTTTAGCAAAGTTGTATTTGCATCTTTGTTGAAGAAAGAAGAATTGGATTTTATTTCTGTCGCTGAAACAAATACATGAGGGGTTTTCTTGCAAGTTGAACCTCGACTTTTTCAAAGCAATTTCTTCTTTGCAGAACGTTGTACATGGCAAATAACTTTTACAACCGAATCCTCTTTATTCCAATTCTCTTTCTCATTCATAGTTTCACTTAGTTTGTCATCAACTTCAGCATCATATTGTCTACAAGAAATGGATGCTTTTCCTGGAATACAAATTGTTTCTCTTCTTTGAACATCAGGAGATAAAAAGTTACGTTCTAGAGTAAGTAATGATTTCATCCCATTCTTGCAGATTTTTGCTGATCTAGGATTATTGAGATCAACAATCTGACTCTGTGCTAATGGCTTTCTGTTTGTATGCTTGGCCTTGATTTTTTCTTTGGGTGCTGGCTTATACAAAGACCTTTTAGAAATTCCAGAATTTGAACCACTGGTCACCGACGCCATATTAAAATTTCCAACAATAGGTTTAGGTTCAGTCTTTTCATAACGAATGCATAGTTCACATGAATTTGGGAGTGTCTGCAAAGTTTTTATAAATGCAGGATCTGTCAGTCCTGCATTTTTAGCAAAGTCACACAATTTCTTACTACTAGGATGACTAAATTGTCTATATAACTTTGTTGCCATTTTAATTTTTTCTGTCGTATTTTTAGAAGAGATTTCTTTAATAAAAGGTATGTGTTTGAACTTACGTTTGTCTGGTAAAGGTTTGGTAATAGGAATGTAGTAATGTCCCGACGCTATGCAGCATAATGGAATTTTCTTTTTTAACATCGTAACAGTGTCATCTTCAAAATTGAGGCAAGTTCCCGTCCTTTTTATGGCGTCTTTACTCAAGAGAAGTGGAATGTCAGAGTCCACAACATCAGTGATAATACTGACTTTAATATAAGCGATAACACATGGTAGAATCACCTTGTAGAGTGAGTTCAGTTTATTTCCATCGCCGAATTTAAAGGTTCTCACTCCTTTGTTTTTTACTATTTTTTTCTTTTGTGCATCTGTTAATGTTTCAAGAAAAAATTTATACCATTTTGTTCCACAAATGGTGCTGGATGCACCACTATCTAGAACCGCAGAGCCAAGCGTCTCATCCAAAAAAATGTCCCTGCCGTTCTTACGTTTTTGCTTACCAATAAAGGCCATGTGCGACACGGAAAAATCTTCCTCTATTTTGACGCCATCTTTATTCCTGGTACTGTGAACGTAAGGAAAATCATAAGACCAGTGAAACCTGCTGCCACAATTAAAACATACTGTAATGTTACCTGTTTGGTCTCGCGGGTTTATTTTCTTTTTGTTAGTGGAGTGTGTTTTATTCTTATATCCCTGTCGTCTTCCAGAGCCGTTTATCTTTTCTCGCGAATTATTAAAATGCGAATCATGTCGATATGAGAAGCGACAAAAATATACTTCAGTAGGGTCCATTTGGTTATTTTCTGTATAGTTAACAATATCCATTTCGTTTTTTACCACGACAGGTAAAGTATTGGGTGATGAATCGCTAGAAGAATGTCCATGCATAATCTTCCGTAACTGTTCCAACATGGAAGATAGCGTTAACTCACTGACAGAAGCCTTGACCAATTTTTCGTTATCCGGGGTGATATTGGTACTCTTTAGTGCTCTGAAGGCGAGTACGGGTTCTGGTAAAAGAATGTTAAAGTCTTTTAATTTGGCGATAAGTCGGCCAAATTCAAGCAGAAAATCTTCTAATGACACCCCAGGCGGTCCCCGAAAGTTTTTAAATGTTTCGTATGCTCGAAAGGCAGACTGGTTTATATCTTCCAGAAAAAGTGTATCCAGTTTTTCATACAACTTTTTCGTTCCATCCTCAGAATTAGGAACCGCAGTGTCCAATTCCAAAACAGCTTCTCTGGCTGTTCCTTCCAATGACAAAAACACCATGAGGGCTCTTTTTGTTTTATCCAGTGAAGTCTCGAGTTCACATATTTTCATTTCCTTTCTCCATGTACTGTATTTATCCTTAAGCAATGCTGGTGAAGGAAAATACTTAGAAGCCATAGTGTCTTTTAGCTCTGCTACCATTGTTAAATACAAAGAACTCAGACGATAACACTCTGCATGCGGAGATGCCTTTATTACACCCTTCTTACATTCTCACATAAACCAATATGGCCATTTGTTTACAACCGGTCCTCGAATAACGCTCTCTCTTTTCGAGAGTATCAGGGGAGGTAACTTGCGTGTCTCAACAATCCTATCTACCTTTGATTCGTTCTTAATCTTTCCTTTGCCCACTTTCATATATATCATCCTTTCCACCTTTGATTCATTCTTTCCCCTTCTTTTGCCGCGACCGGCCTACGAACGTAAACATATCAGATTACACCTTCGCCCTAGAGAAATAACATCCGGGCGCGGTCGGAAATGATGAAGCCCTTTTTCGACTTTAGCCGGCCGTTACAGCTAAGAAAGGGATAAATTAACATTTATCAACATTTGCAAAACACTTCTGCGAGAAATAATTCTATAGAAATGGAAGTAATACTTTTCGCTAGCCTATACCGGGCTAAAGAAATACTTATTTTCTGCGTCCACTTTTTGTAGAAGAACTTTTTATCCACGTGGCGCGACAGAAATAGAATTCCCTTTCTTCCATATAAAAAGGCTTCAGGCGGCGAAAATTCAGAGGTCTACGCGGATGCTCTCAGGGGCCACTCGGCTCCACGAGGCTCGGGTCCTACGTTATCGTGGTTGCACCCACCTCACCGCCACCTCTAGTGGTAGATTCAACAACCTTTTTTTACGGCCCTTTTTAAGGGCTATGAGAGGTCACCTTCTGCGGGTCGGAGCATCTCTGGCGGTTCAGCTAAAGGCAGGGGTTGGCCTTTAGCTACCGCCCCATCATCCATGCAGCACTAAGATAACGCAGATCTTAGCCTCGGCTTCGTGGCCCATTCGTTCGACAGTGCAGAGATTTGGCGTGCAAGCCTTAGCTACCGTCTCGATACGTCCGCACAGCTTTGGTGCGAAACAGCCTTAGCTACCGCCTCAATACTATCTGGCACGACAAAGCCATAGCTACCGTAAACGATACGTCTGCACAGCTATCTGGCACGACAAAGCCGACCACGATGCTCCGGCGATGCAGTCCACATAACGACTCGGTGTTACGGACTGCCCCAGCAACGCAGCATCTAGTCCACGTAACGACTCGCTGTTATGGCCTACCCTAGCAATGCAGCATCTAGTCCACGTAACGACTCGGTGTTACGGACTGCCCCAGCAACGCAGCATCTAGTCCACGTAACGACTCGCTGTTATGGCCTACCCTAGCAATGCAGCATCTAGTCCACGTAACGACTCGCTGTTACGGACTACACCAGCATTGCAGCATCTGGCCCACGTAACGACTCGCTGTTACGGGCTAGCAACCTGATCGACACCCCCCCGGTTAACCCAACGTACTGTCAAAACCGAGATATTGATCTACCGACCACAACGCTCCTACAATGCAGCATTCAGTCCACGTAACGACTCGCTGTTACGGACTGCCCTAGCATTGCAACAACTAGCCCACGTAATGACTCGCTGTTACGGGCTAGCAACCACGACTCGACCATACCAACGAAATGTCAAAACCGGGACATCGATTTACCAACGACCTGACCGACCTCAGCTGCCCGCAGTGACCATCCAGCTGCATCCAACGACCCGACCGATCTCAGCTTACCCGCATCAGACACCTAGCTGTATCTCCACGACTCGATCTATGCCAGCTACCCTCGTCGAATGTCCTGCTGGGCACAACTACAACTCGACCATACCAGCTAACGACGTAACCCATCCTAGCTGAAGACCACCGCCACGGACATTTACATACACGTTTGTAATTCCGGCTATAAAATCGTCACTTTTGTTGTATCTGTTATCTCGCCTTTTGTCTTCCTTCATTGTCTCTGGCTGACACTACATTCGCACGCTTAAAAACCCTTAAATTCATTTGCGGAGTCAACGTGCTTATCGGCTCCGCAACACCTTTCTCACTTTCATATTTATCATCCTTTCCACGTTTGATTAATTCTTTCTCTTTCCTTTCCCACTTTCATATTTATCCTTCTTTCCATCTTTGATTCATTCTTTCCCTCTTCTTTCTCACTTTCATGTTCATCATCCTTTCCACATTTGATTCATTCTTTTTTTCCTTTCCTGTATTCATATTTTTTCTCCTTCCCCCTTTGATTCTTTCTTTCTCTTTCCTTTCCCAATTTCATATATATCCTTTTTCCAACTTCCATATTCATTCTCCTTGCCACCTTTGATTCATTCTTTCCCTTTCCTTTCATGATTATCCTCCTTTCATACTTAAATTCTTCTTTCTACTTTCCCACTCTCATATTTATCATCCTTTCCATATTTGATTCATTTTTTCCCTTTTCTTTCCCAGTTTCATATTTATCGCCCTTTCTACCTTTGATCCATTCTTTCACTTTCCTTTCCCACTTTAATATTTATTCTCCTTTCCACCTAAGAATGATTTCCCTTTTTTTCCCCACTTTCATATTTATCCTCCTTTCCACCTTTGATTCATTTTTTCCCTATCCTTTCCCACTTTCATATTTATCCTTCTTTCCATTTTGATTCATTCTTTCTCTTATCTTTCCCAGTTTCATACTTATCCTTTCCACCTCTGAATCATTTTTACTTTCCTTTCCCACTTTTATATTTATTCTCTTTTCCACCTTTGATTTATTCTTTCTCTTTCTTTCCCACTTTCATATTTATCCTTCTTTCCCTCTTCATTAATTCTTTACCTTTTCTTTCCCACATTCACAATTATCCTCCTTTCCACATTTGATTCATTCCTTCTCTTTCCATTCCCACTTTCATATTAATCTTTCTTTCCCCCTTTATTCATTCTTTCCCTTTTTTTCCACTTTCATATTTATTATCCCTTCCACCTAAGTAATTTTTTTACTTCCCTTTCCCACTTTAATATTTATGCTTCTTTCCATCTTAAATTCATTCTTTCTCTTTCTTTTCCCACTCAATATTTATTCTCCTTTCCACCTTTGAATCATTTTTCCCTTTCCTTTCCCAATTTCATATATATTATTTTTTCCATCGTTGATTCAATCTTTCCCTTTTCTTTCCTACTTTCATATTTATCCTTCTTTCTATCTTTGATTCATTCTTTCTTTTTTTTGTTCCCACTTTCATAATCATCCTTCTTTCCCCCTTCATACATTCTTTCCCTTTTCTTTCCCACTTTCATTCCTATCATCCTTTCCACATTTGATTCATTTTTTCTCTTTCCTTTCCGACTTTCATATTGATTATTTTTTCCCCCTTTAATCACTCTTTCCCTTTTCTTTCCTATTTTCATTTTTATCCTCCTTTCAAAATTTCATTCATTCTTTCTCTTTCCTTTCCCACTTTCATATTAATCCTTCTTTTCCACTTTGATTCATTCTTTACCTTTCCATTCAAGCTTTCATATTTATACTCCTTTCAAACTTTGAAAAATTTCATTCCCAATTTCATATATATTCTCTTTTCCACTTTTGATTCAGTCTATCCCTTTTCTTTCTCACTTCCATATTATTGACCTGTCCATCTTTGATTCAATTTTCTTTTTCCTTTCCAACATTCATATTAATCCTCCTTTCCATATTTCATTCATTCTTGCTTTTTCCTTTCCCACTCTCATATTCTTCTTCTTTTCCACCATTGAATCATTTATCCCTTTCCTTCCCACTTTAATATTTATCCTCCTTTCCACATTTGATTCATTCTTTCCCTTTCCTTTGCCACTTTCATTTTTATCCTTTGATTCATTCTTTCTTTTTCCTTTTCCACTTTCATATTACTCCATACTTCTATATTTGATTGATTCTTTCTTTTTCCTTTTCCACTTTCATATTACTCCTTCCTTCCATATTTGATTCATTCTTTCTCTTTGCTTTCCCACTTTCATTTTCATTGTCCTTTTAACCATTGAATCATTTTTTTCCTTTCCTTTCCAATTTCATATTTATTCTCCTTTCCACCTGTAATTTATTCTTTCCCTTTCCTTTCCTACTTTCATATTTATACTCCTTTCTACCTTTGAATCATTCTTTACCTTTTCTTTCCCACTTTTATATATATCCTCCTTTCCACCATTGAGTCATTTTTTCCCTTTCCTTTCCCACTTTCATATATATTCTCCTTTCCACCTTTGATTAATTTTTTCCCTTTCCTTTTCCACTTTCATATTCATCCTCCTTTCCACCTTTTATTCATTTTTTCCCTTTCTTTCCCATTCCTATATTTATTGTCCTTTCCACCTTTGATTTATTCTGTCCCTTTCCTTTCCCATTTTGATATTTTTTCTTCCTTTCCACCTTTGATTAATTCTTCCCCTTTCCTTTGTCAAGTTCATTTTCTTCCTCCTTTCCACCTTTGATTCATTCTTTTTCTTTCCTTTCACACTTCCATATCTATCCTCATTCCATCTTTGATTCATTCCTTCCCATTTCTGTACCATTTTGATATTCATCCTCCTGTCAGCATTTAATTTATTCTTTCACTTATCATTCCCACATTAATATTTGTTCTCTTTTCCATGTTTAATTCATTCTTTCCCGTTCCTTTCCCATTTTCATATTCATCCTCCTTTCAATGTTTAATTCATTCTTTCAGTTTCCTTTCCCACTTTGATAATCATCCACCATTAAACGATTGATTACTTCTTTCCCTTTCCTTTCCAACTTTCATATTTATTCTTCTTTCCCACTTTGATTAATTCTCCCCCTTAATTTTCCCACTTTCATTGTTATCATCCTTTCAACCTTTGATTCATTCTTTCCTTTTCCATTTCGCATTTACATATTGAACCTTCTTTTGATATTGATTCATTCTTTCCCTCTCCTTTCCCACTTTCATATTTATTCTCCTTTCCACATTTGATTCATTCATTCCCTTTTCTCACTTTCACATTTATCCTCTTTTTCACATTTGATTAATTCTTTTCCTTTCCTTTCCCACTCTGATAATGATTCTCCTTTCCACAATTGATTTATTCTGTCCATTTCCTTTCCGACTTTCATATTTATTCTCCTATCAACCTTTGAATGATTTTTTCTGTTTCCTTTCCCACTTTCATTTTTCATTCTCCTTTCCACCTTTGATTCATTTTTTCCCTTTCCTTCCCCACTTTCATATTTATCCTCCATTCAACTTATAATTCATTCTTTCTCGTTCCTTCCCCACTTTCATTTTTGATTCTCCTTTCCACCTTTGATTTATTCTTTCCCTTTCCTTTCCCACTTTCATATTTATCATCCTTTCCACCTTTGATACATTTTTTCCCTTTCCTTTCCCACTTTGATATTTATTCTCCTTTCCACCGTTGATTTATTCTTTCCTTTTCCTTTCCCAGTTTCATATTTATACTCCTCTCAACCTTTAATTCATTCTTTCTCATTGCTTTCCCACCATGATATTTATTCTCCTTTCCACCTTTGATTTATTCTTTCCCTTTCCTTTCCCACTTTCATATTTATTCTTCTTTCAAGCTTTGATTAATTTTTTCCTTGTCCTTTCCAAGTTTCATATTCATTCTCCTTTCCACCTTTGATTAATTTTTCCCCTTTCATTTCCCACTTTCATATTTATTCTCCTTTCTACTTTTGATTCATTTTTTCCCTTTCCTTTCCCACTTTCATATTTATCATCCTTTCCACCTTTGATTCATTTTTTCCCTTTCTTTTCCCACTTTCATATTTATCCTCCTTTCTACCTTTGATTAATTTTTCCTCTTTCTCTTCCGATTTTAATATTTATCATCCTTTCCACCTTTGATTAAATTTTTCCCTTTCCTTTCCCACTTGCATATTCATTCTCCCTTCTACCTTTCATTCATTCTTTCTCTTTCCTTTCCCACTTTCATATTTATTCTCCTTTCCACCTTTGATTAATTTTTCCTCTTTCTTTTCCGATTTTCATATTTATCCTCCTTTCTACCTTTGATTCATTTTTTCCCTTTCCTTTCCCACTTTCATATTTATCATCCTTTCCACCTTTGATTCATTTTTTCCCTTTCCTTTCCCACTTTCATATTTATCATCCTTTCCACCTTTGATTCATTTTTTCCCTTTCCTTTCCCACTGTCATATTTATACTCCTTTCAACTTTTAATTCATTCTTTCTCATTTCTTTCCCACTTCATATTTATTCTCCTTTCCACCATTGACTTATTCTTTCCCTTTCCTTTCCCACTTTCATATTCATTCTCTTTTTTACCTTTGATTCATATTTCCCCTTTCGTTTCCCACTTTCATATTTATTTTCCTTTCCACCGTTGATTTATTCTTTCCTTTACCTTTACCACTTTTATATTTATTCTCCTTTCAACCTTTAATTCATTCTTTCTTATTGCTTTCCCACTTCTATATTTATTCTTCTTTCCAGCTTTGATTAATTTTTCCTCTTTCTTTTCCCACTTTCATATTTATCCTCCTTTCCACCTTTGATTCATTTTTTCCCTTTCCTTTCCAATTTTCATATTTATCATCCTTTCCACCTTTGATTAATTTTTTCTCTTTCCTTTCCCATTTTCATATTTATACTCCTTTCAACTTTTACTTAATTCTTTTTCGTTCCTTTCCCACTTTCATTTTTTATTTTCCTTTACACCCTTTATTCCTTTTTTCCCTTTCCTTTCCCACTTTCATATTTATTCTCCTTTCTACCATTGACTCGTTCTTTCTCTTTCCGACTTTCATATTTATCATCCTTTCCACCTTTGATTCATTTTTTCCCTTTCCTTTCCCACTTTCATATTCATTCTCCTTTCCACCTTTTATTTATATAATCCCTTTCCTTTTCCACTTTCATATTTATCCTCCTTTCAACTTTTAATTCATTTATTTATTCTCCTTTAATCCTCTGATTCATTCTTTCCCTTTCATTTCCCACTTTCATATTTTGTTCTCCTTTCTCTTTCATTTCCACCGTTGATTCATTTTTCCTCTTTCTTTTCCTATTTTCATATTTATCCTCCTTTCCACCTTTGATTAATTTTTTCCCTTTCCTTTCCCACTTTCATATTTATCTTCCTTTCAACTTTTAATTCATTCTTTCTCGTTCCTTTCCCACTTTCATATTTATCATCCTTTTCAACTTTGATTCATTTTTTCCCTTTGCTTTCCCACTTTTATATTCATTCTCCTTTCCACCTTTTATTTATATATTACCTTTCATTTCCCACTTTCATATATATCCTCATTTCAACTTTAAATTCATTCTTTCCTTTTCCTTTCCCACTTTCATATTCATTCTCCTTTCTACCTTTGATTCATTCTTTCTCTTTCCTTTCCCACTTTCATATTTATTCTCATTTCCACCGTTGATTTTTTTTCCTCTTACTTTTTCATATTTATCCTTCTTTCAATCTTTGATTCATTCTTTCCCTTTCCATTCCCACTTCCATATTTGTCTTCCTTTCAACTTTAATGCATTCTTTCTTGTTCCTTTCCCACTTTCATATTCATCCTCCATTCAACTTTTAATTTATTCTTTCTCGTTCCATTCCCCCTTTGATATTTATTCTCCTTTCCACCTTTGATTCATTCTTTCCTTTTCCTTTCCCACGTTCATATTTATCATCCTTTCCACCTTTGATTAAAATTTTCCCTTTCCTTTCCCACTTGCATATTTATTCTCCTTTCTACCTTTGATTCATTCTTTGTCTTTCCCTTCCCACTTTCATATTCATTCTCCTTTCTACCTTTGATTCATTCTTCTCTTTCCTTTCCCACTTTCATATTTATTCTCCTTTCCAACTATGATTCATTTTTCCTCTTTCTTTTCCGATTTTCATATTTATCCTCCTTTCCACCTTTGATTCATTCTTTCTCTTTCCTTTCCCACTTTTATATTCATTCTCTTTTCTACCTTTGAAACATTCTTTGTCTTTCCTTTCCCACTTTCATATTCATTCTCCTTTCTATCTTTGATTCATTCTTTCTCTTTCCTTTACCACTTTCATATTTATTCTCCCTTCCATCTTTGATTCATTTTTCCTCTTACTTTTCTGATTTTCATAATTTTCCTCCTTTCAACCTCTGATTCATTCTTTCCCTTTCCTTTCCCATTTTCATATTTATTCTCCTTTCTACCTTTGATTCATTCTTTATCTTTCCTTTCCCACTTACATATTTATTCTCTTTTCAACTTTTAATGCATCCTTTCTCGTTCCTTTACCACTTTCATATTTATCATCTTTTCCACCTTTTATTCATTTTTCCCTTTCGTTTCCACTTTCATATTCATCCTCCTTTCCACCGTTGATTTATTCTTTTCTTTTCCTTTCCCACTTTCATATTTATCTTCCTTTCCCACTTTCATATTTATTCTCCTTTCAACTCTTAATTCATTCTTTCTCGTTCCTTTCCCACTTTCATTTTTTATTCTCCTTTCCAACTTTGATTTATTCTTTCCCTTTCCTTTCCAACTTTCATATTTATTCTCCTTTCCACCTTTGATTAATTTTTTTTCTTTCCTTTCCCAATTTCATATCCATTCTCCTTTCCACCTTTGATTCATTTTTTCCATTCCCTTTCCCACTTTCATATTTATCATCTTTTCCACCTTTGATTTATTCTTTCCCTTTCCTTTCCCACTTTCATATTTATTCTCCTTTCCACCTTTGATATATTCTTTCCCTTTCCTTTTCCAATTTCATTTTTATCCTCTTTTCCACCTTTGATTCATTTTTTCCCTTTCCTTTCCCACGTTCATATTTATTGTCCTTTCCACCTTTGATTTATTCTTTCCCTTTCCATTCCCACTTTCATGTTTATCGTCTTTTCACCTTTTAATTCATTCTTTCTTGTTCCTTCCCCACTTTTATTTTTCATTCTCTTTTTCCACCTTTTATTTATATAATCCCTTTCCTTTTCCACTTTCATATTTATCCTCCTTTCAACTTTTAATTCATTCTTTCTCGTTCCTTCCCCTCTTTCATTTTTCATTCTCCTTACCACCTTTTATTGATATATTCCCTTTCCTTTCCCACTTTCATATTTTACCTCCTTTCATCTTTTTATTCATTCTTTCTCGTTCCTTCCCCACTTTCATTTTTCATTCTCATTTCCACCGTTTATATATATATTCCCTTTCCTTTCCCACTTTAATATTTATCCTCCTTTCAACTTTTAATTCATTCTTTCTCGTTCCATCACCACTTTCATTTTTCATTCTCCTTTCCATCTTTGATTTATATATTCCCTTTCCTTTCCCACTTTCATATTTATCATCCTTTCCACCTTTGATTCATTCTTTCCCTTTCCTTTCCCACTTTCATATTTATCCTCCTTTCAACATTTAATTCATTCTTTCTCGTTCCCTCCCCACTTTCATTTTTCATTATCCTTACCAACTTTTATTTATATATTCTCTTTCCTTTCCCACTTTCATATTTATCCTCCTTTCAACATTTAATTCATACTTTCTCCTTCCTTTCCCACTTTCATTTTTCATTCTCCTTGCCACCTTTGATTAGATTTTTCCCTTTCCTTTTCCACTTTCATATTTATTCTTCTTTCCAGCTTTTATTAATTTTTTCCCTTTCCTTTCCGAGTTCCATATTGATTCTCTTTTCCACCTTTGATTCATTTTCTTCCCTTTCCTTTCCCACTTTCACATTTATTCTCCTTTCAACTTTTAAATCATTCTTTCTCGTTCCTTTCCCACTTTCATTTTTTATTCTTCTTTCAACCTTTGATTCATTCCCTCCATTTCATTTCCCACTTTAATATTTATCATCCTTTCCACCTTTGATTCATTCTTTCCCTTTCCTTTCCCACTTTCATATTTATTCTCCTTTCCACCATTTATTTATATATTCTCTTTCCTTTTCCACTTTCATATTTATCCTCCTTTCAACTTTTAATTCATACTTTCTCCTTCCTTTCCCACTTTCATTTTTCATTCTACTTGCGACCTTTGATTAGATTTTTCCCTTTCCTTTCCCACTTTCATATTTATTCTTCTTTCCAGCATTGATTAATTTTTCCTCTTTCTTTTCCGAGTTCCATATTCATTCTCCTTTCTACTTTTGATTCTTTTTTTCCCTTTCCTTTCCCACTTTCATATTTATTCTCCTTTGAACTTTTAAATCTTTTTTTCTTGTTCCTTTGCCACTTTCATATTTATTCTCTTTTCCACCTTTGATTGAGTTTTTTCCCTTTCGTTTCCCACTTTTGTATTTATTCTCCTATCAACCTTTGAATACGTTTTTGCGTTTCCTTTCCCACTTTCATATTTATCTTCTTTTCCCACTTTCATATTTATCCTCCATTCAACTTTTAATTCATTCTTTCTCATTCCTTTCCCACTTTGATATTTATTCTCCTTTCCAACTTAGATTCATTCTTTCCCTTTCCTTTACCACTTTCTTATTTATTCTCCTTTCCACCTTTGATCCATTCTTTCCCTTTCCTTTCTCACTTTCATATTCATTCTCCTTTCCACCTTTGATTCATATTTTCTCTTTCCTTTCTGAATTTCATATTCATTTTCCTTTCCACCTTTGATTCATTTTTACCCTTTCCTTTCCCACTTTCATATTTATCCTCGTTTCCACCTTTGATTGATTTTTTCTTTTTCTTTTCCTACTTTCATATCTATCTCCCTTTCAACTTTTAATTCATTCTTTCTCGTTCCTTTCCCACTTTCATATTTATCATCTTTTCCACCTTTGATTTATTCTTTCCCTTTCCTTTCCCACTTTCATATTTATTCTCCTTTCCACCTTTGATTTATTCTTTCCCTTTCCTTTCCCACTTTCATATTTATTGTCCTTTCCACCTTTGATTTATTCTTTCCCTTTCCATTCCCACTTTCATGTTTATCGTCTTTTCACCTTTTAATTAATTCTTTCTTGTTCCTTCCCCACTTTTATTTTTCATTCTCTTTTTCCACCTTTTATTTATATAATCCCTTTCCTTTTCCACTTTCATATTTATCCTCCTTTCAACTTTTAATTCATTCTTTCTCGTTCCTTCCCCTCTTTCATTTTTCATTCTCCTTACCACCTTTTATTGATATATTCCCTTTCCTTTCCCACTTTCATATTTTACCTCCTTTCATCTTTTTATTCATTCTTTCTCGTTCCTTCCCCACTTTCATTTTTCATTCTCATTTCCACCGTTTATATATATATTCCCTTTCCTTTCCCACTTTAATATTTATCCTCCTTTCAACTTTTAATTCATTCTTTCTCGTTCCATCACCACTTTCATTTTTCATTCTCCTTTCCATCTTTGATTTATATATTCCCTTTCCTTTCCCACTTTCATATTTATCATCCTTTCCACCTTTGATTCATTCTTTCCCTTTCCTTTCCCACTTTCATATTTATCCTCCTTTCAACATTTAATTCATTCTTTCTCGTTCCCTCCCCACTTTCATTTTTCATTATCCTTACCAACTTTTATTTATATATTCTCTTTCCTTTCCCACTTTCATATTTATCCTCCTTTCAACATTTAATTCATACTTTCTCCTTCCTTTCCCACTTTCATTTTTCATTCTCCTTGCCACCTTTGATTAGATTTTTCCCTTTCCTTTTCCACTTTCATATTTATTCTTCTTTCCAGCTTTTATTAATTTTTTCCCTTTCCTTTCCGAGTTCCATATTGATTCTCTTTTCCACCTTTGATTCATTTTCTTCCCTTTCCTTTCCCACTTTCACATTTATTCTCCTTTCAACTTTTAAATCATTCTTTCTCGTTCCTTTCCCACTTTCATTTTTTATTCTTCTTTCAACCTTTGATTCATTCCCTCCATTTCATTTCCCACTTTAATATTTATCATCTTTTCCACCTTTGATTTATTCTTTCCCTTTCCTTTCCCACTTTCATATTTATTGTCCTTTCCACCTTTGATTTATTCTTTCCCTTTCCATTCCCACTTTCATGTTTATCGTCCTTTCAACTTTTAATTAATTCTTTCTTGTTCCTTCCCCACTTTTATTTTTCATTCTCCTTTTCCACCTTTTACTTATATAATCCCTTTCCTTTTCAACTTTCATATTTATCCTCCTTTCAACTTTTAATTCATTCTTTCTCGTACCTTCCCCACTTTCATTTTTCCTTCTCCTTTTCACCTTCTATATATATATTCCCTTTCCTTTCCCACTTTCATATTTATCATCCTTTCCATCTTTGATTCATTTTTTCCTTTTCCTTTCCGTTTTTGTATTTATTCTCCTTTTCACCTTTGATTCATTTTTTCCCTTTCCTTTCCCATTTTCATAATCACCCTCCTTTCAACTTTTAATTCAGTCTTTCTCGTTCCTGTCCCACTTTCATTTTTTATTCTCCTTTCCATCTTTGATTCTTTTTTTCCCTTTCCTTCATATTTATTATTCATATTTATTCTCCTTTCCAATTTTTATTCATTTTTTTTCCTTCCGTTCCAACATTCATATTTATTCTCCTTTCCACCTTTGATTCATTTTTCCCTTTCCTTTCCATTTTTGATATTCATTCTCCTTTTCTCCTTTGATTCATTTTTTCTCTTTCCTTTCCGATTTTCATATTTATTCTCCTTTCCACCTTTGATTCATTCTTTCCCTTTCCTTTCCCACTTTCATATTTATTCTCCTTTCCAATTTTGATTCATTTTTTGTCTTTCCTTTCCAACTTTCATATTTATTCTCCTTTCTACCTTTGATTCATTTTTTCCCTTCCCTTTCCCACTTTCATATTTATTCTCCTTTCCACCTTTGATTCATTCTTTCCCTTTTTTTTCCCGTTTTGATATTTATTCTCCTTTCCATTTTGTTTCATTTTTCCCCTTTCCTTTCCCACTTTCATATTTATTCTCCTTACCATATTGATTCATTCTTTCCGTTTACTTCATTACTTTCATATTCATCATTCTTTCCACCTTTGATTCCTTCTTTCCCTTTCATTTTGCTCTTTCATATTCATTCTCCTTTCCCTCTTTGATTCAATATTTCATCTTTGTCATTTTCTCCTTTATACTTTTCACATTTGATTCATCCTTTCCTTTCCTTTCCCACTTTGATATTCATTCTTCTTCCTACCTTTAATTTATTCTGTCCCTTTCCTTTCCCTCTTTCATATTTATCCTCCAATCCACCTTTGGTTCATTCCATCCTTTTCTTTTCCAACTTTTATATTTATCCTTGTTTCCACCTTTGATTTATTATATCCCTTTCCTTTTCCACTTTCATATTCATCCTTCTTTCCAACTTTGATTCATTCTTTCCTATTCCTTTCCTACTTTTATATTTATTCTCTTTTCTATCTTTGATTCATTCCTTCACTTTCCTTTTGCACTTTCATATTCATCCTTCTTTCCAACTTTGATTCATTTTTTCCCTTTCCTTTCCCACTTTCATATTAATTCTGCTATCCACTTTTAATTCAATCTTTCCTGTTCCACTCCTAATTTTTATTTATCCTCCTTTCCATCTTTTATTCTTCTGTCCCTTTCATTTTCCACATCCATATACATCCTCCTTTCCATGTCTGATTCATTCTTTCACTTTCCTTTCGCACTTTGATATTTATCCTCCTCTCCCCCTTTGATTCATTTTTCTCTTTCCTTTCCCACTTTTATATTAATCATTCTTTCCACTTTTGATTCTTTCTTTCCCTTTCCTTTCCCACTTTCATATTGATCCTTCTTTCCGCCTTTGATTCATTCTTTCACTTTCATTTCCTACTTTCATATTTATTCTCTTTTCCACTTTTAATTCATTCTTTCTCATTCCTTTCCACTCTCCTATATATCCTCCAGTCCCCTTTGTTTCATTTTTTCCCTTTCCTTTCCCACTTTCATATTTATTCTCCTTTCCACCTTGATTAATTCTTTCACTTTCCTTTCCCACTTTCATATTTATTTTCCTTTCCACTTTAATCCATTCTTTCTTGTTCCTTTCCCACTTTCATAATCACCCTCCTTTCTATCTTTGATTTTTTTTCTCTATCTGTTCTCACTGTCAAATTTATCCTACTTTTCACTTTGGTTCATACTTTATCTTTCCGTTCTCACTTTCATATTTATCATCCTTTCCACTTTTGATTCATTCTTTCCCTTTTCTGTTCCCACTTTCATATGAATTCCTTTTCACATTTGATTCATTCTTTCCATTTCCTTTCCCACTTTCATAGATACTCTCATTTTCTCCTTAGATTTATTTTTCACATTTCCTTTCCTACAATCATATTTACCCTCTTCCCCCATTGATTCTTTCTTTCCTTTTTATTTCCCACTTTCAGTTTAATTCTCTCTACCTTTATTTTTTTTACTTTCCTTTCCCCTTTCCCTATATATTTATCTTTCCACTTTTTGATTTTTCATTCCCTTTCCTTTCCCACATTCATCATCCTTTCCTCCTTTGTTTCATTTTTTCCCCTTCGTTTCCCACATTCATGTTTATTCTACAATTGAATCATTGTTTCCCTTCTCTTTGATACTTTCATATTCATCTGACTTTTCCACATTTGATTCATTGTTTCCATTTCTTTCCCACTTTCATATTTATCCTCTTTTACATGTATATTCATCTTTTCTTTTTCCTTTCTGACTTCCTTGTTTATCTTTCTTTCCACTGATGATTCTGTTGTAGTCCAGTTAAGGACTAAACGCAAATAGTCCAGAGAGTGAATGTACAACGGAGAAGTAATCACTTCCGCCTTTTATATCCCCAATTCGAAGATGGTCAAAACTTTGCTTCCGTTTCTTACTAACCAATATACTACATCCCTCCCCACCTAGCTTGCAACTGCACTCACATATTTTTTTAATGACACCAAGAAACATCCATAGGTCCCTCCCCAGAACTCTGGCAAGAACTCCTATCACTTGTGGGAAACGTTGTTTGACTCTCGGACATAGTCACATCATTAATAGCCTCTGGATATTCCTGAGCCGCAATTTCCCCAGTTAAGGGCATGGCACTGGTTCTTTCCCTTTTGTGTCTGGTTTCATGCTGGTATGCTGTCTTTTGGCTTTATTTGCAGCATTGTTCCTTCTTTCATCTTCTTTCATCTTCTTCTGAAAACGTGTTCTCATCTGGGTTCTGGGATGTTCATCTTCCAAGCTGTCACCGGTTGTTGAGGGGCTGCTATCTCAGTAGGGTGCAGGAAGCTGTGCAACAGATATTGAGTGCCTTGTAACTGTTTGTTCCCGACTCCCCAGAGGTTGCCTGGATTCTTCTGAGCCTCTCACGACAGGTTCTGTTGGAATATTCACGTGAATATGATCGACATGTCTTTTCCATTATCGACCATCCTCTAACCGCACTCTAAAAGTCAGTGGGCCAAGTTGCTCCTCTAAAACTCTGGCCAGCCATTTTGGCCTCCTTTGAAAATTCACCACACTAACGGTATCTCCAATATGGAACATCCTTTCAACACGATTTTTATCCGTCGTTCTTTTAGCATTATCTATTTTTGTGGTGACTTGAGTAGATAAATCTGCTAACATGCTTAATGCCATTTAGGGCATAGAACCTGGAAAATTCCTTACTAGTAAAACTGCTAGTATTGTCAGATACAATCACATGTAGACTCCCATGTGTCGCAAATGTGTGTCTCAACATCCTTTCTGTTACTGCGGAAGATGGTGATGACACAACATGTTCATCTATATATTTACTGTGAGCGTCGACAATCACTAAAATCCACTTGCCCTGGATAGGGCCCGCATAATCCATGTGTACTCGGAACCAGGGCCTCCTTGGCCATTCCCATGGATGCAATGCACGAGCCTGAGGCATATTTGCACTATCTTGGCACATGCCACAATTCCTCACACACAATTCAATATCTGCATCCATCTTAGGCTACCAAATGTGACTACGAGCCAGAGACTTCATCCGAGAAATTCCTGGATGACTCTCATGTAATTCTTTCAGTAAAACATCTTGCTACTTTGCTGGGATAACCACCCGTGATCCCCATAAAACACAACCCAGTTGTTCCGATGACTCATCCTTCCTGGTTGTGAATGGTTGAAAATCAAGAGATCTTTTTTTTTCCGGCCATCCATGCAAGATCCATTTACGCACTAACACGGGGTCTCTTGATGTGTAAAAAGCAACAGTTTTTTGATGTGACTGGGGTTAAATCTAAAGCTGACATGGAGAGTACTACTTCTTCCGGACAAGGTAACATAGTCCTCAATAGGTAGCCGACTGAGTCCATCTGCATTGGAAATCTTTGAACCAGGCTTGTACACTATGTGACGTGGTATGCCACCGAGAGGGGAAAAGTAAGATTTAATCTCCCTTCCCCTTTTGTGTTTGAACTAACAAGCATAACGACTGACTACTAAAGCAGTTAGAATGCAGGTCAAACTACCTGCACTCCATAACCGGGTGGACGGAGAAAGGAATGTAGGTGATTGAGTAGCATGACCGGATGAGGTGGAGGAGGAGGAAGGAGCCAAATGACTGGCTAGAGCCCTTCACGCCAAAAATAATGCCTTTTCGTCAGAGGAAATTTGGAAGGGGATCTTCAGATTTAGGACAGCAGTCGGCGTGAAGAGATGTGCTGAACTGTTGCCAAAACTCCTGGTACCTCGCCCGCGAAAAGAATTGAGTTTTTAGGACAGAGGTTGGCGCGAAAGGACGTGCTGACCTGATGCCAAAATCTCCGGGCTCGCTCACCCACAAAAAGAATCTTCAGTTTTTAGGATGGAGGTTGGCATGAAAGGACGTGCTGACCTGATGCCAAAAACTCCGGGCTCGGTCGCCCGCAAAAAGAATCTTCTATTTTAGGACAGCAGTCGACGTGAAAATACGTGCTGATTTATTTGCCAAAACTCCGGGGAAAAAGTGGAACAGAATCTTTGGACAGAAGATAACAGTGCCTTCTGCCAGGTTCTAGAAAAATGCTGCTCGCCAATAACAGAAAGGAATCTGCGAAGTAAACTCGTCGAAAAGCTAAGTACAACTTAAAACCGTTTTTCCTTCTACCCTTCCTAAATATTGAAATTATATGCACTCTCTCAAGAAAAATATAAAGAATTATATGCATTCAAAAAAGAAAAGAAAGAAAGAAGAAAGAAAGGAAAAAGGAAGAGAGACATTTGTGTTTCACACTGCCGACCTGGCTTAACAAAGCCGATAGTTTAAGAGAAAAGAAAGAAAGAAAGAAGAAAGAAAGAAAAGAAAAAAAGAAGAAAGAGAGACATTTGTGTTTAAGACTGTCTGCTGGTTTAATATAGCCAGCAGCTTAAAAAGAAAGAAAGAAAAGAGGAAGGAATTGTTCCTTAAATCTCATAATTATTTGTTTGGTCCTCACTTATTAAAATTTTGTTACAGTTTAAATATTCCTTTATGTTGAAATCTATTCGTTATGTTGTCTATCTATCGAGTTGCCTTCTTTTGCACATTATCTTTTTCAGCTTCGTACCACTTTAATTTATTCTCGCTAAATGTCTTATTCGCCATAAAAACATTACAAGGGAATTTTGGAAATTTGACTACAGTGAAATATATTTTGTTTTAACCTAGAAATCCGTGCTTTCCGTAATCCGAGGGGGTAGGAAAACGAAGGGTCTGGGTGGGGTATGTAAAGTGAAATTGAAATCCCCCATGCCAGCGTCAAGATGAGTCTAGCCCCAAATTAACCCCCACATTATTTGCCAGTTACCTTATACCCGAAACAAGAGTCTTGACTAGGACTTATTTTTCGGAGAGTCAAATGCGAGACTGCCCCGACGTCACACGTGCGTAAAATAAACGTTCGTCATGAGATAAATATTTGTGTACTGTTACAACTAGTTGATAGTGATAACTTGCTAGAACCAATGCCCAACGTTGCACTCTAGCACTTCCTGTCGGTGATATTGCACGATCCTCTTTAAAAAGCCCAGGCAGTGGTTTATGGTTCGTGATGATGGTAAATTCTCGAACATAGATATATTTATGGAAATTGGAAACTCCAAAAATGACTGCTAGTCCTTCACGTTCTATCTGGGCATAATACCGTTCTGCCTTTGACAATGCCCTGGAGGCAAAATAAATCGGTTTTTCACTCCTGTCTTTCATTATATGCGATAACACTGCCCCCACACCCACTGGAGATGCATCTACAGTCATGATAAGTTTAAGTTCACTATTGTAGTGAACAAAGACATTAGTTGACATTAGGCAAAGGTTTCGTCTGGTCCCCCATTTCTAGGGAATTCCTTTCTGTAATAACCTGTACAATGGAGCTAAAACCGTGCTGATATTGTTTAAATACCGGCGGTAGTAATTAACAAAAGCTAAAAAAAATTACGCAGTTCAGACACATTCTTTGGGGTGGGTGCTTTGCAAATTGCATTCACCTTATCTTGCGTTGGATGGATTCCTTCAGAATCAATCCTATGGCCCAGGAATGAAATTGGTGACTTCTTGAATTCACATTTATCGCCTTTAAGGCGAAGACCAGCATCTCGTAATCTCGTAAATACAGCACGCAGATTCCTATTATGCTCTTCCATAGTTTGTCCCGAGATTAGGATGTCGTCGAGATAAGCAACTGTTCTTGATATTCCTTGGATCAGTTGATCAATAATTCTTTGAAATATTCCTGGCGAAGAAGCAATACCAAAACACAACCGAGTATACATAAAAAGACCCTTATGCGTTAGTTTTTGTAACTCTTCGTCCAAAGGAACTGCCGCGACCTGCCGATAAACATAAACGGATCAAGTTACACGCCCGCTGTAGGATAATTATATCCGGGTACGGCCGGAACTGACTAAGCCCTTTTTCTTTCTAACGACCTTGACACCTCGTGACAGCTAAAAGAAAAGGATGAATTAAAATTAACAATATTTACAAAGCATTTCGGCCAAAAACAACGTGATAAAACTGGAACTAATAGTCGTCGCCAGCTTATAGTAGGTAAAGAAAATACTTAATGGCTACACTCATTCTTTATCAAAGAATTCTATATTCACGCGGCTGGAGCTGTGTGTCACAGCACCTTCATAATATCAACAAGCCATTTTCAACGCTCGTCGGCGCGCTCTTGGCTTTATTCGTGTCTGGTGGGAGGCAGCGACAAATATCGGCGCGCTCTTGGCTTTTAGCTTTTTGCGAAGCCCCGGAGCCTGTTCTGGACTTCGGTCCAGAGCGTGGCTCTGCAAAAGGAACAATGGCAAACTTGGGGCCTTTAATTAGGCACCTACTTTCGACTAGGCTACCTTCGGGTGGGCGAGCTGCATTTTTGTCTCCTTTGTCCCCCTTGTACGGCACTAGACCATGCGTCTAGTTTAAGCCGTAAACTGGCATACGTGCCCGGACTCACATTTGGGTTCGTGAAACTGCTTGCCTCATCAGGCTCACATTGCACTAAGTGAGCCGATGAGCAGCATTGACCAGCAGGGTTCGAGTCTCGGCTCGTTCCCGACCTCCCCTCCCCTTTATCCCCACTTTAATCGGCCTTCGGGCTTTTGACCTTGTGTCAAGTCATGTCTGGTGGGAGGCAGCGACAAATAAACGGCGCGCTCTTGGCTTTTAGCTTTTTGCGAAGCCCCGGAGCCTGTTCTGGACTTTGGTCCGGAGCGTGGCTCTGCAAAAGGAACAATGGCAGACTTGGGGCCTTTAATTAGGCACCTACTTTCGACTAGGCTACCTTCGGGTGGGCGAGCTGCACTTTTGTCTCCTTTGTCACCCTTGTACGGCACTAGACCATGCGTCTAGTTTAAGCCGTAAGACTGGCATACGTGCCCGGACCCACATTTGGGTTCGTGAAACTGCTTGTCTCATCAGGCTCACATTGCACTAAGTGAGCCGATGAGCAGCATTGACCAGCAGGGTTCGAGTCTCGATTCGTTCCCGACCTTCCCTCCCCTTTATCCCCACTTTAATCGGCCTTCGGGCTTTTGACCTTGTGTCAAGTCGTGTCTGGTGGGAGGCAGCGACAAATATCGGCGCGCTCTTGGCTTTTAGCTTTTTCGAAGCCCCGGAGCCTGTTCTGGACTTCAGTCCGGAGCGTGGCTCTGCAAAAGGAACAATGGCAGACTTGGGGCCTTTAATTCGGCACCTAGTTTCGACTAGGCTACCTTCGGGTGGGCGAGCTACATTTTTGTCTCCTTTGTCCCCCTTGTCGTGTCTGGTGGGAGGCAGCGACAAATATCGGCACGCTCTTGGCAAAGCTCATTTAAGGAGGAATCCTGCATTTTGTGCGGTCGCATTCACCTTACCTTCCGGCGTTGGTTCCACTTCTCGTGGTAGATCTGCCTTTCTTCCACCTACATAGGTATGCACAAAGGTCTTTTTTAGGACCATAAGAGGTCACTGTCTGCCGGTCAGAGCATCTCTGGCGGTCAGTAATGACCAGTCGAAATAGACGGCCAGGTGGCAAACACGAAGACGGATTCTAAGACCAACCGGTCTTACCCTTGCTCGGTTCCGATTGTCCGATAAGCTGCGCAGCGCTAATGGCACGGCCCAGCCTTTAGCTACCGTTTCGCTATCTGCGCAGCGCTAAGATAACGCCCATCTTAGCCTCGGCCTCCTGGCCTGTCCGCTCGTCCGCACGGCTTTGACACGACAACGCCTTCGCTCCTGTCCGGTCGTCCGCACGGCTTTGGAGCGAACCTAGCCATAGCCATCGACCGCACGGCTTTGGCACGGCAAAGCCTTCACTCCCGTCTGATTCGTCCGCACGGCTTTGACCCGACAAAGCCTTCGCTCCCGTCCGATTCGTCCGCACGGCTTTGGCACGGCAAAGCCTTCGCTCCCGTCTGATACGTCCACACGGCTTTGGCGCGAACCTAGCCATAGCCATCGTCCGCACGGCTTTGACACAGCAAAGCTTTCGCTCCCGTCCGATACGTCCGCACGGCTAGGGGGCCCGGCAAAGCCCTAGCCTTTCCTCGACCTCGACTCTCTTGCAAGGTACAACGCAGTCCACGTAACGACTCGCTCTTACGGACTGTTCTACCACTGCAACATCTGGCTCACGTACGACCCGCCGTACGAGCCAGCAGCCGGATCGACACACCCTTGGTTAACCCAACATACCGTCGTAACCGGGAATATCGATCTACCAACCTCGACCGACCTCAGCTGCCCGCGACGACTATCCAACGGTATCCAACGACCCGACCGAATCTCAGCTTACCAGCATCAAACATCTAGCTGTACTCAACGACTCAACCGACCTCAGCTTACCAGCATCAAACATCTAGCTGTACTCAACGACTCAACCGATCTCAGCTTACCAGCATCAAACATCCAGCTGTATCTCCACGACTCGACCTACGCCAGCGACCCTCATCGAACGCCCAGCTGCGAATATCTACACTGCGACTATACCAGCGACATAACCCATCCTAGCTGAAGACTACATACAACCGCCACGGACATTTACATACACGCTTGTAAATACGACAAATAAATCCTCGCTTGTTATTGTTACCTCACCTTTGTTCCTTCATATTGCTTTGGCTGTTCTCATTCACATAACTCATTTGCGGGGTCGACATACTTATTGGCTCCGCAACAGAACTTGTAAATAAGGGTCACTCAAATCCAGTCGCGTAAAATAACGTCCACCCGAGACTTTAGAATATAGATCGTCTATATTCGGAATGGGATATTTGTCTATTTGCAAAACAGGATTGACAGTCTATTTGAAACCCCCACAAATCCGAACTTGACCATTCATCTTTAAAACGGGGACAATAGGGGAAGCCCATTCTGAGAAACAGACTGGTGTGATAACGGAGGTAGCAACCATTCGCTCAAATTCAACTTCCACCTTCTCTCTAATTGTTAAGGGTACAGATCTATCCTTCATAAAACCGGGCGTGCTATTTTGTTTAAGGTTCAATTTTGCTGTTGCGATTTTCAATGTACCTAAACCTGGTTTAAAAAGTTCTGCAAACTCCTGATTCAAATCGGTCCATTCAATTTGATAGCAGGTTGCAGAGATATTAATTGGCAACTTTTCCAGCCAATCTCTTCCAAGAAGATTTGGTCCAGATTCGGGTACAACTAGCACTCTTAAATCATACATTTTGCCCTGGTATTTGACCTTCAGGTTAGCAACTCCATTTGGTATAATGACCCCACCTGAATAGGTCCGTAACCTCAGTATTGTCCTCTCTTTAGAGAGTTTTGCGTACGGTAGTAAGTCAAACTGTTTTTTGCTTATCAGAGTCGACGAACACTCGGTATCAATTTCCATTTAGCACTGGACGCCATTTAATTCAAGTTTACACGTATATGGTTTATAGTTACTGCATCTTGTAGACAATAAGAGAATATCGTGTGTCTCTTGTAAGTAATCCAAAATGTTTCCTCTTTGTTTATTTTTACAATGTCTAGAAAAATGGTTTTTATTGTTGCATTTAAAACACGTCTTTCCCCATGCTGGACACTGTGAGCGTCTCTCGTGGCATTTTCCACCGCACCCAAAACACTTTTCTTTCTTTTGTAATTCAAATGCATTAGATTCCGCACACATTTTATTTACTCCATCCGTCTCTTTTTCTTTTATATGAGCAACATTAGCCGTCGCTAATTCCATAGCTTTAGCCATTTTAACAAGTTCTTCTAGCGACTTGTCTTCAGATAATAGTTTCTCTTGAATTTTATCGTCCTTTAACCCACACACAAATTTGTCACGCAATTGTCTTTTCAAAAACGACCCAAATTCGCATGTAGAAGCCAAATGTTTAAGGCGAACAAGAAAATTAGAAATTTACTCACACTCCTCTTATTTAGCATTGTAAAACTTGAAACTCTCTGCAACTACTAGATGTTTAGGTTAAAAATGTTCCGGCAACAGCTGTGTAATTTCCTCCAAAGATTTGTCGCTTGGTTTTTGAGGGGTACATGAATCCTCCAAGACTCTGTACGTCTTTTCTACAATTGCACTAAGCAAAATTGCTTTGCATTTTGTTTGGTTTCCACATCCGATATCGTTTGCGATAAAAAAAAACAAAAAAACTATTCCACGTGGTCCAGGTAAGTCGAGATATTTCCTGACTCCGTGCAGAATTCCGCTAAGTGTCCGAGTAATGGCATTTCTTGAGTGAGAACAAATCCTTGTGAGCAAATGTTGACGCACTAAACGCAAATATCGGCAGAGAGTGAATGTACAACTTAGAAATAATCACTTCTGCCTTTTATATCCACAACTCAAAGATGGCCAAAACGGTGCTTCCGTTTCTTACTAACCAATATACAACAGATTCCTTCGTAACCTTTTCTTTTCCTCTTTTACATTTATTTTCCTTTCCACCTAGGATTAATTCTTTCCCTCTTGTAGAAATTTTGTTAAGGAACTGGTGATCCTGTTTCACCGAATATCAGCAGCCCCTTGGGGTCACGTGGTGTCCGCTATAAAAAGAGCTACGACTGAAGATTCTTCCTCTTTTTGCCACTCCCATCGCTGTTAGCAACAGGTCCATTCGTAGCAGCCCTTGAGGGCAAACGTATTTGGTACCTTCCACCAGCCAGGAGCCAAGAGCGACGAACGCACGTGCTGAGTTAAAAGGAACAGGACACACAGCTAAGTTCCAGCAGGCATTTTATCTGTAAACCTAACCTTACCTTAAAACTTTACCTTAAACCTTTACTTATAACTTTATCTTACACCTTTACCTTATAACTTTACCTTATAACAACCTTACAACTAAACCTTATAAACCTTACAAAACCCTACCACCTATCTGAACCTTAAACTCTTTTTTGAACTCTTACATATTCGTTGTTTGATCCATTTGGTGTAAAACCCTGTTTATTGTTGTTGTTGTATATAAATTTTGTTACACTAAAAGTCGTTCGTCTTTCTTCAAAAGCTTCATCCATCTCCCTACTGCTGTTGAAGTACAGTTTATTCTTTAACAAAACGTAGGAATAAACCGGGCTTTTCGGGGCTTACAAAAAATCCCCATACTTTTACTTTCCCAGTTAAATATTTGCCCTTTTTTCTATGCTTGATTCATTCTTTCCCTTTCATTTCCCACTTTCTTATTTATTCTCCTTTCCACCAAGGAATCATTTTTACTTTTTACTTTCCCAGTTTTATATTTATCCTTTTTTCCAAGTTTGATTCATTCTTTCCCTTTCCTTTCCCACTTTCATATTTATTCTTCTTTCGGTCTTTTATTTATTTTTCCCTTTTCTTTTCCCACTTTCATATTCATCCTTCTTATCCATCTTTATTGAGTCTTTCCTTTTTCTTTTCCCACTTTCCTACTTGTCTTACTTTCCCATTTGATTCATTATTTCCCTTTCCTTTTCTACTTTCATTTTTATCCTTCTTTCAACCTTTGATTCATTCTTTCCCTTTCTATTCTCATTTTTTCTTTTTACTTTCCCATTTCCCTATCTTCCTTTGCCCTTTTGATTCATTTTTTCCCTTTCCTTTCCACTTTTCATATTTATCCCTTTTTTCCACAATAGATTTATTTCTTGCCTTCACTTTCCCCCTTTCATACATATCCTTCTTTTCAACATTTGATTCATTGTTTCCCTTTCCTTTCCCTTTTTCATATTTATAGTCCTTTCCCTTGCTTCTTTCTTTTTCCTTCCCCACTTTCCCATTTTTTTTCTTTTCCACCTTTCATCCATTCTTTCCCTTTTACTTTCCTACTTTCATATTTTTCTTTCTTTCTCATGTCTTTCATTCTTTCCTTTCCAACACCATATTCCTTTCTTTGTTTTCCTT
Organism: Sepioteuthis lessoniana; assembly: GCA_963585895.1. Classification (NCBI taxonomy): domain Eukaryota; kingdom Metazoa; phylum Mollusca; class Cephalopoda; order Myopsida; family Loliginidae; genus Sepioteuthis; species Sepioteuthis lessoniana. The sequence continues at coordinate 31,391,566 of OY757938.1, forward strand.
TTTTTTGCCATTCATCTTCCTTTCTACCTTTGATTCATGTTATTTTTTTTTCATTTTTCTTTTTAACCTCCTCTCCATCTGCTTTATATGATCAAGTTAGATTTCTTATATAGTTGTACTTTTTTTTATATCCTTAAGCTGGCTTACTGGTTTCAACCGTGAGAATAATGAATGCAGTTTGACTGTTTCCTGTATTTCATTTCATATATTTTCTTAAACATCCATCTATTTTATATGTTTATACAGAAATTGTGTCATTAATGAGAATCAATATTTTAAATCAACCTAAAAATGGATTGCATCTTTTTGAGATTGATAGTAATATATTCTGTAAATGACAACATCAAGTGGGAAAGTAGATAATCCAACATTGGCAAAGGTTTCAGCAATTTTGACTGTTGTAGAACTAGTTCAAGCAAAAGCAGTAGTACAGTCCTGAGACAATTGGGTAGCCTCAGTTGACTAAAAATAACAACACATGTGACTAGTAGCCCTTCCTCAGTGTACCTCTGGTCAACTCGTTTGTTCAGTCAGTCAGTCAGTCAGTCAATCAAAAAAGCAGTCCGCAAAGAACAACAACAACCACACTCCAGCTGCTGGTATGCTCTTTTATGCAAGTTCCGGCATAGAGAAATTTACGTGCAAGGTAGATTTCTTCTCGTGAGAGACGAGATCGGCACACTATAACTTCTGCCTCCAGAAGTGAACATATTTTTTACTGCTTGACAAGCAAGGCATAGTCTTACCTGCTTTGATCCAGGAGGTGAAAATGAATTTTTGTAAAGTTCTGTAACTGAGGAAATAGATGAAATAATGGTAAAAATATAAGAGGAGAGAAAGGTCAAAAGAAAAGTGAGAGAAAAGGAAAGAGAGGTAAAGAAATAGACATAGGTTAGAGTGATGGTGGCAGGGGTTATTAGTTTTGACAGTGACCATCTTGTCAGATAGCTAAGACTGGGCACTGTTAAGCATATCAAGTTTCATCAGAGATTTGACCTGCAGAGGTGGATTAATTTCAGTGAGGAAAAGAGAAATGTGAGCAGGGGAGGTTCTGAGAAGGAGAAATGTAAAGGAATTAAAAGAGAGAGATAGAGATATGTTGGAGTAGTGGAGGCAGAGGTTTCATGCATATCTTGTTTTATCAAAGTGTGTGACTCTCGAAAAGAAAAATAAACTTGTCAAAAAATATGGAAGTATTGTGGGAAAAGAATGTCTTAATTTTTGCTAAAATTTTTTTAATCCATTTTCTATTGTGGTATTATTCTTTTAAGGGAATTTTCGACCCTATATTTTCATTCTGAGAAAGTTCTTTTTCAATAAAGTATGAAATATCAAAATTGCTGAATCCATTGTCAGTGATGGTTTATTCACTTTTCCACTTATTCTTATTATATATATATATATATATATATATATATATCTGTGTGTGCATATATATATTGAAATGAATCTTCACATACTTGATTTCACATACATGCAGACAGAATCATATACAAATAATGTCTTGTCTAAAAACACTTTTTGTATGAGGTCAAATGCATTATATATATATATATATATATATACATATATGTATATATATATATATAGTAGTAAATAATGTTTTTTCAGACAAGACATAAACATATACATACATACACATACATACATATATAGAACGCACTCATTTACAAGCTCACAGAAACACATACACACAATATATATATACATAAATATACTCAAATGCATGAAAACCATAAATCTATGTAGAGTGGTAAAATGTAAAATGAAGCAAAAACAGTCAAAGACAATTCTTATTAAATACCTTATGTAATTTGCTCCCACTAGGGAAGTTTCTTTTTAATATCTTGAAGAACTCCTTTCCCAAGTTATTAACTACTTCCATATTGTAAGGGGGATTAAACCATAAAATTTTCCTAGGTCTATTTCTCCTTCCTTGTGTTCCAATTCTATCCCTATTCCTATATTCTAAATTGACCCTATATCCGTCATTCTTTAAAGCCTCCTCATATTCCTGCTTAGTTCACTCAAAAATTTCCTTGTTGGAGGAGTTATTAGATAATCTATGCTCTATTCCCTTAGGTACATGTTTAAACACCTGTATTGGGTGATTAGATCCCCTGTTTACATAACGCAGATCCTGGTTCCTTTTTCTAAATGGAGATACTGTTCCACTATATAAGTTTAAAGTAACATCAAGATAATCAGTTATTTTTAGGTCTGTTGTTACATCTAATCTAAATCCAAAATCCTCAAAGCTTATACAATTTTTTTCTAATCCCATCACACTTCTTCGGTGTACTTTTATCCACTATAATCAGTCCGTCATCATGCTAATATTAGATGTTGTTACATCTAATCTAAATCCAAAATCCTCAAAGCTTATACAATTTTTTTCTAATCCCATCACACTTCTTCGGTGTACTTTTATCCACTATAATCAGTCCGTCATCATGCTAATATCCATGGCTATTAGGGTCCATAATCTTATTAATACTATACAATAATACACACCCGACGAGCTCACAAATTTCTGCACCATCATATGCTCCAATTGAAACGTCAAAATTTCCACCCTCCCCTTTTTTTATCCATACACTATCTTCATAGTATAACAATGTTTTACGACAATGCTTAATTATTTCCACCTTATCTAAAGGTATAACCATATATTCTTTAGCCAAATCTAACGCTCTATCCAATATCCTTTCTGTTATCGAAGGATAAAAATCCTTTATATCATATTTAATAAAGGAGCACCTATCATCCTTCTCGTACTCGTCAAACCACTTAATACAGTCATTAGTGCTCCTCCACTTATGGAGGAGCACTTATGGTTTAATGGTTTAATCCCCCTTACAATATGGAAGTAGTTAATATTTGGGAAAGGAGTTCTTCAAGATATTAAAAAGAAACTTCCCTAGTGGGAGCAAATTACATAAGGTATTTAATAAGAATTGTATTAAATTAAGTTACAGTTGCATGCCAAACATTAATGGAATAATAAATAGGAGTAATATAGCTAAATTAGGTACAAAGAAAAATAAGGGGATTGTTAAATGCAACTGTAGGAATAAGGTTAGGTGTCCCCTCAAAGGCAAATGTAAGCAGGAATGTGTAGTGTATAAAGTAGAAGTATATAGTGATTCGAATAATAAGGGAAATAAAAAGATATACTTTGGATTGACACAAGGGGATTTTAAAATTAGGTACTATAACCATAGAACAAGTTTTTCGCACGAGAAGTATAGGTATAGCACTGCTTTATCTAGTTATGTGTGGGAACTGAAGGAAAAACAAGGAGTAGATCCTATAATGAAATGGGAAGTAATAAAGAAATGCCGCAAATATAGGGCAGGTAATAGAGCTTGTAATCTTTGTATGGAGGAAAAATTGGTAATAGCAAATTGTAAAAGTAAGAATATGTTAAATAAAAGATCGGAGGTGTTAAATAGTTGTAGACACAAAAGGGCGTGGTTACTATATAATTAGGAATAGGTTAGAGAGAATTTTTTTTTTTTTTTTTTTTTTTTTTTTTCAAATTAAAAATATGGCATCTTTCATTTAGTTATTTAGATTTTTTTTATTTTTTTTTTATGCAAATTCTAGGCTAGGTGGGGTTTTTGGTGAATAAAAGAAGGCGATTTCTCCTTAAAATTTAGTCGAATGTAGGCTTCCTGATGATCCGTTAAGGTGAAACTTTAGTAGAAGATTTTTGACTCGCGATTTAAGTTAATTCTATATATACATATATATATACATGTAATTTTGTGTGTATATATATATATATATATATATACCATATAAAAGAAAAACCTTTAAAAATCACTCATATCTGTTTGTGATAATATTCATTTTATTAGATCCTTTTTTTAAATATTAGCTCTGCATCTTCAGACAAAAAAATAATCATGTAATAAAAGAAAAAAAATTATGAATTAAAAAAAATATGTTGTATTTGTTTATAATTTTAGATAATAGTCTTAACAGTAACTGGTATAATTTTTTATTTTTACATTATTAATGTGACCAATTATATTGAATAGTATAAAAATTTTTGCTCGGACAATTTTATCAGTTCTTTGATTATTTAATATTAATATACAATATGATATTTTATTATATAATTTCATTTTGTTAAGAGGTTATTAATATCCATGAAAGATGTTTATGGTAGATAATTTTCTCAATAATACTTTGTTGGTTTTGACTATTTTAATGTAACAATTTTTTATATATTATATAGTAAATGGTATTTAGTAATTGTCAAGGTGTGGTCCTATGCTAGTCAAGGAGCCCAATGTGGTGTGACTACTAGTCATAGTACTTGTTGTGGTTGTTGTGTTCATGACTACCACATTAGCTTCCAACTGTTTTCTTTGTCAAGTTCTTCCATGCCCACACTGTGTTTGAAAGATCCACAAAGGGGATTTGACACATTTCACTCAGATCTACTGACAGTCAGGTAATATAAGTGGCTAGCTTGTCTAGCAACTCAAACAATTGAGAAAACCCATTGTTAACAAACAACAAAAAATGGTTTTTATTGAAACACATTTGTGAAACAATAAATATCAAGCAAATGATGTTTGCTTTCCTGGCAAAAAGAAGAAGAAAGAATATTGAGAAACAAAGAGACGATGAGGTGTGATTAGAATGACATTAATGTCTTTAAAGTCTGGGACTTGGAATTTTTGTAAAGTCTGAAGGTTGTTAGGAGTGCCTCAGGTCTAGAATGGAAGTGATGCTTCCCTGGCAATACTGAGTCTTTCTCTGATCCCTTTTCTCATCCTCTCTGATGATTTGTTCCCCCATCCTATTTCTATAGATCAACATCTGGACTAAAAAAGGTTTCTGACTGGCTATCCAACAAGAGACAATCAGGAGTCATATTCCCATTGGTCAGCCAATCCTAGTTCACGATTATATCTTACAGGTATAGGGAAAACCCTCTCTAGATGCTTTGACCAATGGGAACAGCTTTAGAACAATGAGGTCGAACTAAAAACTCCCAGCCTCATCTGCCCAACTCACCTTTATTTAGGGTGGAGTAAAATTAAATCTCCCTCCTGACACTGACCCCCAAGACAAGGACTAGAAAAATATGTTTCAGGAAATGACCCATCTTATCATTATGATTGATGAAGCCAGTTGACAACCTAAACATTAAACAAACTTGCTGACCTTTAAAATCAAAAACAATTGTCTTACACTTAACTGACCTTTAGGAACAATCAACCAGCCCCCTAGGTCAATTCAAGCCCTGAACAAAAAGATACCTATTTTAAGGATCCCTTTGTTTTTGAGACATATATATATATATATACTAATTCCCATATATCTCATAAACTCCAATTTTTACATATTAATAAAGTATTTAACCGCATGTTGTGTCACAAAAGTACATCCTACTAACCCTCCCAAAAATTTATTTCTTCATTCATTTTTCTATTTCTTTCATTTGGGTATAAAAGTTTGTCATTATCAAATTACTCAAAAGGAAGTGAAAAGGAAAAAGAAGTCAACAATTGATACATCTTGCTAAATGAAATGTATGACATTTGTAAACCAGACAGGAAAAAGAAATGGTTTAAATAGGGTTGAGGGGATAGGGTGTCTGGGTTTTTGTGGAATTTTTCTAAATTTTTATTAGAAATTTCTCATCATTTCTTTGTTGGAGGATGCAGATCTAATATTAATAAAAAGGGTCTGCTGAAATAAATATTATCACAAACAAATATGAGTGATTTTTAAACGTTTTTCTTTTTTATAGAATTATTTGCTTTGAATTTTAATCTATTATTATTTTACATTGAGTTCTTTATTGGATTTTGAATTATCTTTGATGTTAAAGAAAAAGTACATGTATTTTTTACATAGATATTGGAAAAAACTATATCCTGAAATAGAATCATTTACACCATTGACTGACTTAGCTTTGTATATATATATATATATATATATATAAGGTATATACTAATTTTTAAACTGCTAAACACATTCATACCTGGGTAAACAGTTTCAATGCTGTAGAGTTTGGTAATAAATAATACCAAATAATATCCCTTTTGATTCTCTAGATACACTAGAATTAATGAATTCCCACTCTCTTTGGTTTAGAAGATAATTTCCTTATTCATAGATGATAGTATATATATATATATATATATATATATATATATGTATGTAAGTATAAAGTAGATCAGTAATGTATGCTTTATAACTGTCAATATTTGAATAACAACTACGAAGATGTAGTTGTTTTTATTTTACTGGTCATTCAGATTATCTCCAACAAAGTCACTAGAAGTGACTCATATTGCTTATTTACTAAAAACTTCTATAAAAATCAAATAAATTGAAAGGGTGAAGATATTAGAAGTAAGGAAAGAAATTAATTAAACAAAAATATTTTAAAAATTTCCTTGATTGGCTGGTTGGGTTTATGGCATATCAATCCTTGTGGGTTATTCAATGCCAAATGCTGTTTTATACATATAGATATTAAATGTATATGATTTGTAAATAAATAGTTTGTCAGTAACACTTTAAAATAAGCCAGAGCTCATTTGTTTGTACTCAGTTAAATGGTTTTGTAGCAGAAAGGACTTCATATTTTTGTTTGGTGCGTAAATTAATTTGACCGTTATGGTCATCGCACCTTTTCACCCAATGAGGATGACTTGTCCTATTCTGCCCAGACCATTCTTCCAGGGCAATATAAAAATGGTGAAAGCCCACCAAACTTTCTCTTCCTCAGAATCTTTTGAGCAGGACAGACGTACTTTCTGTCCTTTCTCTTCATAGCAGCAGAACCATTACGCCATGAAGAAAGCCATCTAATTTATGAACCCTTGAGTCTACCCTCTTTGACCAATGGTTCCCAGTTGAATATAAATTAGATGTATTTATTCTGCCACTTACAGGAACACTTTTTTGTCGCCTCTAACTTTTGCTATGTCTACTGCGATGTGTAATTCTGCTCAGACATTCAGCTATTTCTTTCCTGTTCAACCTTTTAGGAGATCCTCATCTCTCTCTCCTACAGTACAGGACTTCAAACTACAGGCAGCTCATCAAATGCCAGTTCATCACTTTTTAACTGTTTTCTTTCCACTACGATGTCCAGCACAAAGGTTTCCTTTCCAACAAACCTTCATTAAACTTCTAAATCAAAAACCTTCAATATCTTTGTTCGACTCATATAGCTTTACTTTAAATATAATGGAAAGGGTAACGTAAACCACCTTTTTCATTAAAGTTTCAAGAATTCCTACCTAACACTAATAATTCTATCAAGTATTCATCATTTGCACACAGTTAAATCATGGTTATCTAACACTAACAGTTCAATCTAACATCAGTTATTTGTTTGCACACAGTTTAATGGTTAAACAGTTCTATTTGACCCATAGATGGGACCCTAACAGGTACTATCACTCTGAGTCAGAGTTGACCTGGGTGTAATAGCAATGAAGGAGTATTCCACATTCCTCAAACCTCTTGGACTGAAGCCTCCCCCTCAGATAGTTTAGCATCAATCCAGCTCACTCATTGGTGGTAGTGGGGTCTTAACTCTCTGCAGACACTCAGTCAGTGTATTCTACAGCCCTAGCCAACTGGGCTCTAAAATTACCTTGCATTTTATGTTGATTTTAAAGGTGATATTTATATTTAAGAATAGTTTAAAACTAAAATTGCTGTTTATCATTAAAGTGTACATCAGGCCACAAGTATGGGCTGCCTAGTGAGGACTGAACTCAATCACAATTGAACTGAGAGACTAGCTTTCTAAGCCCTGCATTACCAGAAGGTGGCCTACCAAGGATGAAATACACATTTTGTTTACCACATTTCTGAATGTTTAAACTATCTTTGGTGAAAAAATTAGTATATTTAGGATATGCATTAATAATTCATTATTCTTAAAGCAAAATTCTTTAATTATAAAATCTCATATAAAAAGATATTTCACTGTATATAAAAAAAAGAATTCTTTTTTTATATCCTAGTTAACTTTATTTCTTTTGATTATAAAAGAATAACTGATGCATTTTATTTTTATTGTTTTAGAGAATAAAGGTCATAGAAATAAAAATACTGATAAAACCAAATATATTTATATTTGTTGATTATATTTTTCAAAACTTTCATCTTTCAAGTTTTAGTTTCAGATAGTTCTTATACATTTTTATTATTATAGAACTCTAACTTTTTCTGGATGAATAGTTTAGATTGTGATGTCTGTATGATTATTTGGGAAAAATATTTTTGATACTTTCAAAGCATTGTCAAAGATTACAAATTATGTACATTAGTTTGAATTTAAGAAGGGAAGTCACTCAGGTATTTAAACTGATATATTTAATTTTTTATATCTAATTATGATTAATTTTCCTTTTTCTTGAAATTAATGATTTTTTTGTTTCTGTCATAGAATTAAACATTGACAATTGTTAATTTCAACTTATTTGTTATTCATGCATGTGCAAACAAAAAAAAAAAAAGAAAGAAAAAAGCAATTCAGAGAAAGATAAACAAAGAGAATATGCATGCATGTGAGTTTCTGTGAAAGTATATAGGATTATATTTGTTCGGTGAAAAAATCTGAATATTTGATTCTATGAAAATGTGTTTATAGAAAGGAAAGAGAAAGAGTGTCTAAGGGTGTGTATATGGGAGGATAAAAAAATTGAATGTATCAAGAATTGTGTGTATATGAGAAGGCAAAAGGAAAAAATGTGTGTGTATATGAGAGGAAAAGAGAAAAATTGAACTTGAATGATGGGAGTGGGCATTAGACTGTAAAAGTGGGTGTATCCCTCAAGTTGCTATTATGCATTCGATATAATAGACAAAATATGTACATACCTAATTATGCAAATTTATGTTTTTTGATTCAAACTTCCTTGTCATTTTAATTTTTTTCCAGTGTTTATGTTTTCTTTGTGGGTCTGCAATGATCATTTGATGACTATTGCAGTATGTGTATTTCTCTGTGGACAATTAAGTTGACATATGGAAAGTGAGAGTGGCTGTGGGAGAGTTACATGAGTTAAACTTCCAAAACTCAATGACCATAATGGATAATAATGAAGAATTAACACAATGCATCTGATTAAAACAGAGAGAGAGAGAGAGAGAGAGAGAGAGAGAGAGAGAGAGAGAGAGAGAGAGAGGAGAGAGACTTGGTGGAGTATTTATTCATTATTTCATTTTTTTATACACAAAATTATAAGCAAAACTTATAAAATACAGACTAGCAAAAGCAAAAAATGAAACAAATTAATTAATAGAAAACACTGAAAAAAAAACAAACACTAGAAAAGATATTTCCTGTAAATTTGTATTTTATAGATACCAAATTTTAGCAATGAATTTCAAACATAATTGGTAAAACACTATTTTTTAGTGTTTTACCAATTATGTTTGAAATTCATTCAAATCATTACAAACAAATTCATTCAAATCATTACAAACAAATTCAAAATAATCATGGAGATAATTAATGAACAAGATAAAAAATACATTAGAGGAAAGTATTTATTTGTATTATTTCCTGTAAAATTTGTGAAAATGTTTATGCTGGAGAGATTTTTCCATGTCCAAAGAAGCATTTTTATGAACATAAGAGAACACTTCTGATGGGAGATAATTTAGATGCATTTGTCATGCATCAATTTGAGACAAATCATATTTTTAATTCAAAAGGGATTCATTTGTTATTGCTGAAGCATAAAATATAACATTGACAACAACTAATTGAATCCATATTCATTTCATAAAGAAAACTTGTAAAATGACAAAAAAAAAAAAATCAATAAAAAACTGTTAAATACGAACCTAGTCAGTGGTTTGCCATGAAACATGCTTAAAAGAATAACTACTGGCTATATATATATATATATATCATCATGACGTGCTGCTAGCATGAATTTCCCTAACCGTCTCTTGCCACTCGTTTCTATCGTCCAAATGCTCTTGGCAGGTCTTCCATGCTACATCTTGTATCAGTACAAAGCTGTTGCAGATAGGTTCTAGCTGGTCGCCTAACCCTTGCTCGTCCACGTGAAGAGGTCTACATGTGTACATCGCTTATGAGTTCATTCTTACTTTTCCAGCAGTGTCCTACATGTCTTTGTCGTCTAATTTGGATGGTTTTAGAAATAGGTGGTAGATGGCCGTACAGCTGCCGTTTTGTGGGATGTTGCCACCGGGATTTGTTCAATACAGCTCGTCGCGTTCTTGTGCAGTTGCTGTCATTTTTTTCCATACGCTTAGTCAGTGTCTATGTGTTGCATCCGTACAGCAGTACTGACATGACCGCTGCTTGGAAAAAACGGCGCTTTATTTTATCTGATAGGTCTGACTGATAGTCTATCGATAGCAGTCCATGCCTTCGCTAGTCGCGTGTTGATGTCATTTTTGGTAGATGAGACACTGCTTCCGAGATTGGTGAACTTATCCACTGGTTTCAAAGAGCTACCTGTTAGGGTATTGATGTCTATTTGATTAAAACACATGAACTCTGTTTTGTCTGCATTGACATGGAGGCCACCTGCCGCTCGTTCCAGACTATGCAGCAGGGACTCGGCCTAGGCGGGAGTATTTGCCAGAAGTGGGTTTTCATCAGCCGTAGTCCGCATCTGTAATTGTTTATGCGGGGTATCTTCTGCTTCTTGCCTATTCCAAAGTAAAGTCATTTTCTTTTATTAAATCTATCCACGTTCGAAGTACGTAGTCTAGGCAGATAATAAACAGGTATGGAGCTAAAGGGTCTCCTTGCAGCACACCCGCGGCAATATCAAAGAAGTCTGTGTCTCCATCCGGTGTGCAAACTTTTACTTTCGTGTTTTTATATAGCATCATTATGGCTGCGACAGTTTTTTGGGAGATACCGTTGGCCAGAAATATTTGTGATGTCGTGGATTGATTTCTCCAAAAGCCATTTTAGTTCTTCCAAAGAATTTTCTCTATTTCAGATTCAATCCGGTTAAGTAGCAGAGTATTGTAAATCTTGGCCGCTATGGAAGTAAGGGTTATACCTCGGTAGTTCTTCGCTTTTCCGAGGTCACTCTTCTTGGGAAAAGGGTGGATTCAGCTCTTTATCTATCTGTCTATTATGTTCTGGTTATATACGGCGTTGAAATATCAGACCAGTATAGTGTCAAATTTCCTTGTTTTCCATATTTCTGCGGGTATTTCATCAAGACCTGCAGCTTTCCTGTTTTTAATTTTTCTTTGAACTACGTTGAGTTCTTCTTGCGTAAACTGACCTAGTTGATTGCTAATAATTTTCGTGATAGGTTCATCCGTAATATAGGGGGATTTTCCAAGCAGATTCTTAAAATGTTGTTTCCACAGGTGAATTCATTCTTCTTGGCTGGCAGCTTTTGGTTTAGCTCTTGCCGTGCTCTTTCATCTACTCACTTCGTTTACTGTCTGCCATGCAATCCTAGATTGTCTATCTTCAACCGAATCTCTTCTTTTTTTTTTTTGATTCACAAGCTATACCTCGGAAGCCATGGGAAACGGCATGGTGGACGTGAAGTAAGGCCGAGGAACCGAGTGACCGGTCAACAACGTGTTTTATCAGATGCTGGGCGAACGAACCCTACAGATCAACAGCCAGGATCAAATAGTTCAGTCGGAGAATTACTGCTTGTCAATTTTTAGGGTGGCGTCTATTGATGAGGTTAAAATACAGCCATTGAAATATTACCATGACTTTCACTCAAACCACATGTCCAAACTGCATCGCTCTTCGTGCGGGTAAAAAAAAGGTGTGTTCTGGTGAGGTTGGAGCTCTGGCCCCAGTGTTTGAAATATCAGCTACAGAACTCAAACAATAAGAAAAATTACTAGAATGTAAAAGCACAATACAAATAGCAACATTTAACGTTAGAACTTTGAATGGTATTGGCCAACTACTGGAGATGATAGCGTCTGCGATCGATCATAAAATGAACATAGTATGTGTGCAAGAATACAGATACTATCATAGCGAAGAAGATGTAAAATACCATGATTCTGGCAATGGATAGATGTTTGTCTCGGAATCTGTATGGAAAAACTCGGTCAATGTCGTGATAGGAGGTGTAGGTACTCTTATCAGTTCACTGGTCCTAAAATCTCTTAACTCTATCAAGAAAATACCACCGAAGATGATGGTAGCCATGTTTAACGGCAACCCCTGCACAACGATCATCACATGCTACAGCCTTACAACTGCTAGTGATGACACGGACCTCGACACCTTCTATAACGAGCTTATCCTCTCTTGTAGCATCCCTAAACACAACGTTCAAATCATCGGTGGAGATATAAATGCACAAATACGTAAAAACGTCAACAACAAATTCAGTTTACACAACTTGTCAAACGGAAATGGAGAACACACTAGATTTCACACTAGAAAATGGAGTAACATACCTTAATACTAAATTTCAGAGAAGAAGTGGAAAACTTTGGACCAACACTTACACGCTAAAGCACGGATAGACTACATCCTCATGAATAAAAAAATGGATCAATAGCGCATTGAATTGAGAGGAAAAAAGCATGCGGCCTTTTGAAGATGTGTCTTCCGATCACTGAATTGTCTCGGCAAAGATAGGTCTGAGCCTACAGAGGAATACGGCGCAAACAATCACAACTGCACACTGTGACTGGCCTCTGCTTAACAATAAGGATATTAGCGACAAATATACGTTAACACAAAGAAACAAATGCGTTACACTTCAGGATATATCAGAAATCCTTACTCCGAATGATGAATATGAGAACTTCGTCAGTGCCCACATAGAAGCGACTGCTTGAATGCATACCAACCAAACTAAGGGTAAAACATAGAGTTCCCAGGGAGATATTAGGAATTAAGAAAAACGTGACGACGTGAAAACCGCATCCATATGCAATAGGAGAAACCCAACTACCACCAACGTTCAGAAACTGAAGAAGACACAAAATGAACTTATAGAATACACGTTTTTTAAGCCTTAAAATAATCAACCCCAAAATCATACATAAGAACATTCTTGAAATTTCGGATCAAAATCGCTTTAGCATTGTAGTTACATTTTTATATTTTTCAACCAATCAGCTAAAAGCATAGAATAAGAACATTCTATAAAATCCGGATCAGAAACTAATTTGCAGAAAATTTTTAGGTTCTAAAACAAATAAGTGAATATACGAATCTGATTGGCCAAGAAATGTCTACACGCTTGAATTTTAGGACCCGCAATAAAACTTTTTTGATTCACTTTAGTGACTCCAAAAAGTATAAATAACGAATTTAATCAATCAGGCGGTTCACTCATTCATTTTTTCTACTATGAGAGGTCATGAACGGACAGCAGAGAACCACGTCATAAGACTCAAAGGGAAAAGGCATGCGACCTTCTTTTATCTATGCGACACGTTGTCGCCAAAATCATAAGAAAACACACGTGCGGACTTGATGAAAGCAAAGATTCATACTTACGGTCTATCACTCATATACACACACACATACCCATGTATGTAAGGAAAGACAAAATTTTTATCCTCCTTACTTGGGCCAATTTGACCCATTTATTTGATAGACTTTACTAACGTGTCACACACACACACACACACACACACACACACACACACACACACACACACACACACACACACACACACACACACACACACACACACACGGGCGAACAACCCTATTTCATTCAACTGGCCATAACTGTATTTCTCATTATTTTTATTCCTATTTTGTTATGATTATTAAATTGTTTGTTTCTTAATGTTCGTTGTTGTCATATTCCATTTGTTTACGTGCTTGTAAAATTTGTGGTAAAACTGAATGTGAAAGTAATACCCGTAAAATACGGACGGGAACTCACTCACTACAAATTGGAGAGTAACATATCCACTAAACTATTACATGCAGTCACTACAAACAAAATAATCCATACCCAAAAGAGCAAACAAATCAATAAGATATATATATATAAATCATGTGGTAGGTACAAAATTTAAGTTTTGTTTTTAAAAGCATGTGCATTATAAAATATTTTGAAAACGATTAGAATATTTTAAAATCTTAAAAAAGGGGGACGCTTTGTTTCGATCACTTCTCTTCAGAGAATTATGTCAGTGACAACAAAGTTTATATCTTCTGGCTTACAGTAATTTTTTAAATCAATTTTCTTCCCCACTCCTGGCTTTTTGAATGGACAGTATCCCATGTTTACTTCTTCCGTAATAAACATTGTTGTCACTGACATAATTTTCTGAAGAGAAATATATATATATATATATATATATACCCCCGGGACAAAAATATAATATCACCCTCAAAAATGAAGAAAAAGATATTGTTTACAATTTTCAAATTATGAAAATCAGATAAATGAAAGGTAAGGTTAAGAGATATTTAGATAAAAAGAAAAAGAAGGCATTTCAATCCATTTTTTAAATATATATTAACATTTATGCTAAATTTTAAAATTTATTTTTGACCACCAATAAAAACTAAAGAAAAAAGGACTTAATTTAATTGAAAATTTTCTCATATATAGTCTACGTAATATACAAGCTATTAAAACTGTAATACTTAAAATACTAAAAACATAAATGGCTAAAGGAACTAAGTTATCTGAATTTGAGAGAGGCGAGATTACAGCTCTGAAAAGAGTATGAAAATCTTAGAGAAAAATTTAGAAGGCATTAGGACGCAGTAAAACCGTTATCTGCAATTACTTGAAAAGTCCAAATAAGTATGGAACAAGAAAAAAGACTGGCAGGCCAGAAAAATTATCCCCACAATTAAAGAGAAGAATAGTTCGCGAAGTAAAAAAGAAAACTTCGTCAACGTAAGAAATATTGAAATCTCTAGTGGAGAATCTCCTTGTAGTACTAGAACAATTAGAAATCATTTAAACAACGAAAAAATTAACCATAAGAAAAGAATTCATCGCCCAAGGTTAACTATGAAGCACAGAGAGAAACGATTGGAATATGCTCGTCAATATCAAACCATAAGTGCTAAAGAATGGCGAAAAGTTGTTTTTTAAGACGAAAAGAAGTTCAATTTAGATGGTTCAGATGGCTTTCAGAAGTACTGACAAGCAAAAGCATTACTCAACTGAAGAGCATTACTCAACAAGGCATAGTGGAGGAGGATCTCTTATGATCTGGGAGTGAGGGCTTCTCATCTTCAGGAAAACTTAAAATACAATTTGTCAGTGGTCGACAAAAAGCAGCGGATTATGTGAAGATGCTGGCACAAGAAAGGCGTTGTCTATGTAGAGAAGAATGGATTTTTCAGCAAGATAAATGCTGCTATCCACAATGTATCAATAACAAAGAAGTATTTCTTTGAACAAAAATTATGACTTCTTGACCACCCAGTGTGCTCTCCAGACCTCATTCCTATAGAAAATTTGTGAGGATTGATTGTTGCAAAAGTTTATGAAGGAGGTTGACAGTACTCAGCAATCTTGCTCTTCAGTTATAATCATCATCATACATAAAAAAAACATAGCTAATACTAACAATTATTGCAACGTCTAATTATATTCCTTACGTACGTACTTTCATGGATCACTATGATATATATGCCACATATCATCAACACAATACAAATTATTATTGTAATCTAACTCAAATCTTATCCCAACATAAAATACCAATATTGTACAATATTCTCTAGTATATTGCAATACAACATATCCCTCCACCATGATATTTATTGTGATTCTGGCCTACCATACGACACTCGCTTATTTACGCTTTCAAATCATATCTTTATTTTATTTTCTTTGAAATCCAATGATGATGTTTTGTTCCCTAGTTATAATCACCTACACATAGAAATAGATAAAGAATTTTTCTCACGTCTACTGTAGGCAAAGTTCGCTACAACTGTGTTCTTCTATCTGGTAAACATCCTCAAGTTTATTGTACTGCGCATGTATCTTCACATACACATACACTAAACACCATTTACACATCCACACACAATAATACGCAACTATACCCCCCCACACACACATACAGACACAGAGACACACACTCACAAGCACACATAAAGATTTCTACACAATCCGAACAGTTTTTGACTGTATTTTTCAATTTTTTCGATTTATTCATTTCCTTTTATTATCTGCCTGATGATTGTTGTTTGTAAAAGTTCATGAAACCAAAGGTCAAAGACAAACTTTCATGGCACTAAATGTAAAAATCTAATATATATTTGATTTATCATATATATATATATATATATATATATATATATATATATATATATATATATATATATATATATATATATAATGTATTTATTCATTTTTCATTTCTCATCTAATCTCTACCTTACCTTATATCACTTGAAGTATCAAAGATTTGTTACCCCAGCTAATATGAATATCAAGTTAAGTATTTTGGAACCAAAACAAATCTGATCAGAAAAGAAAATCTTTGCAAAGAAACAGTATCCCTAAATAATCACACAATAACTCTGGATTGGTGCCAAAATTCTATACTGAATATTCTGCTAGAAATGATTGTTACAAAGAAACAAAATATAGGATTCCTATGAGAAAACCTTTATGATCCATTTATTTTGTTTTTTAAAAATGTATATCAGTTAGGAGAACTTGCAAATTTGTCCCATATATTCTCGTTTGAAATCTCTAGATATTTCAAATGAAATGTCAAACAAAATAAATTACACTGAAAATTTTCTGAGTTACACAATAAATCTAATGACACAGAAAAAAACACGTGGTTTAATAAACTATACCAGCTGACCTTAAGAGAAATTTTATTATAATTGAGTATACATATAGATAGATAATCAATTTATGTTTTAAAACTACCTAACTAAAAAGATTAGCATCAAGACCAAACATGTTTCAGTGCTTTATTGCCAAGTTCATAAATTGATTTTCCTTTCTTAGTTCTTTGTTTATTTTGCTTTTTTCTTCAATTCCACTCCCACCCATAAACATATACAGAAATGAGGAGAGAAGGAGAAAGATGTTAAATATTAATCCAGATGTGTGTGTGTGTGTGTGTGTGTGTGTGTGTGTGTGTGTGTGTGTGTGTGTGTGTGTGTGTGTGCATATATATATATATGAGTGATTATAACAGACAGAGCAAAGGTAAGAAATGAAAAATTGGAAGATAAGGACAAAACATATAGAAGCAATAATAACAATAATTACTACTGATATCTTATTTCACAATCCTTTCTTCCATTGTCAATTTCTATTTCAGTTTTAAAATCTAGTAAATAAATAAATAATATCACTTTTACCAAATATAAATAAATCAAATAATAAAAGAATAAAATTTGAGTGGAAAAAAAAAATGAACAATCAGTTTTGGTTAGTAGCTCACTTTTGTAGGTAAATATATTTATTGTATTTTTGAGAAAAATTCAGTTAACTCTGTGTGGTTTGATTTATCATAAATCAACATTGCTAATTCATGAAAAGGTCAAGACTGATAACATTTCTTTTGCAGCTAAGAATAATTATAAAAGCTATCAACAAAACAATCATTTATTCAAAAAAAAAAAAGAAGAAGCAAAGAAAACAAGATTAAAAGTGAATAATCAAATAGATATTCATTTTCAATCTTATTTTTTCTAATAAACTTCCTTTTCTTGTTTTAAAAAGGAATTTTTAAAGTAAAATATGAAAATTAAGCAAACCTAATCAGAAAAAAATTACTGCTTTTGACAGGCTACTCAGAAAGTTGTTTGAAGCAGAAGAAGAGGTAATTTTGGTAACACAATTTTATAAAGAACCCACACCTGGACAAACTGACAGACACAGCAACTTCATATATGTGTATATGTATGTAGATTTGTAAATCTCTGTGTGTTTACGTACACTGAAATAGATTCATAGGTAAATATATAGATGGTATAAATATATACAATATAAAGAGGAGAAACAAAACACTCATATATACACACGCGCGCGCGCGCGCGCGCGTGTGTGTGTGTGTGTGTGTATGTGTGTGTGAGCAAAAGTAGACATATATACATATGTAGATTTTCCTCAGGAAATGAAACATCATCAGGAAATTGTATAAACTCCAAAATAAAAAAATAAAAAAGATTCTCTAGTAAAATTTGTTGGATGAATTTGGAAGAAAAAGCTATAAACAACAGACCCTATACCCTCACTCCAGAATCTGAGGGAGAAATTCTTTAGTATCTAAGGAAAACCTGGCAAAGTTCTTCAAAACCTGCTGGCACAAAGAGATATTGTAAGAAAAACATAAACTGCCAAATTTTCCTCCCTTAGATCATCATTTCTTAAACTTTTTCCTCACATCTAGAGTCATCAGATAAAGTTTCCAAATATGTTTATCATAAAATGTGACAGCATCCTTCAATATTATCAAAATCAATTTTTTAAGATCAAATTTTCTGACCACGATTAAAAATTCCTATTTGTCTTCGACAGACTCTAAGGCAGATTTAGTTGCTCGTAGTGGTCAACCTGAACATAATTTTAAGTGAAACAGTTTTTTGAGTTTAAAAAAAAAATTAGAATTTGACAAATTCCAAACTGCTTCATTACCTGTCAAAAAATAATTTCAACTTGGTGAACATTTTACATCATAAGGTTTATTATAACCATCAATTTACCAATTGTTCAATACTGACTGGTGCATCCTACCAGGGACAATATGATCTGTTATCATATGTGTGTGTGCCTCAGTATGCATGTATGTGTGTGTGTGTGTGTGTGTGTGTGTGTGTGTGTGTGTGTACCTCTGCATGTGTGTGTGAGTGTGAGTTTATTTCTTACAATATAGATTTGATCTTGTTTCCCTTTTTGACGAGCATTTTATAATTTTTTTTTCTTCAGTTATTCTTATTCTGTCTCTAATGATTTTATGTATATTCT
The DNA here is from genome assembly GCA_963585895.1 of Sepioteuthis lessoniana. NCBI lineage: Eukaryota > Metazoa > Mollusca > Cephalopoda > Myopsida > Loliginidae > Sepioteuthis > Sepioteuthis lessoniana. Next base: position 31,410,477 of record OY757938.1, read on the forward strand.
CATTGTTATAGTAAAATACATCAAATCTTCACACATCTAACTACTAAAACACACAAAACACTGACCGACAGACATTGACATTGCTGAAGAAAATAACATCTACTGGATGTTGACCCAACAATGGCCAGTGTCAAACTGAGAAAATCATGGCTTCTGCACGTAGGCTCCATGCCTAGTCTATTCAAGATCCCCAGAAATTTCTCAGTTACAAAAAAAGGTTTATTTTTCAACCAATCATTTTTTTCCACAAATAGTGTTTTCTGGAGCCTGTGTTTGAAGTGGGAAATATATAAATAGGGCAAGTGGACGTTACATGAGCAGTTGAATTGCCAGTCATTGCTGAGAGAGACACCCGACAACACTGTCAGACCAGGTCAAAGCAACCGCTTGCCTCCAACCAGATAACCGCTCATCAGCCAGCTAGATATTCCATTCACTTGTTTATTTTATTTATTCAATAAACAAAATAGACTAAATCTTCTTGTCAGTCTTATTTTTCTTGCAACCACACGCTTATATATAACATCATCTTTGTTGATTTTTTCTATTTCAAAAAAATTTAAATACCCTTGATGAATTTGGTTGCTATTGACCAAGCTTGGGTAGGATTTGAAACTGCTATCTTCTGACAATGCTCACCTGGAACCGTAGAGACTCAACGCCTCTATCCGCTGTGCCACGGGCTTCGAAGGGCGATCAAGGAGGGATTTTTTGGTCTTATAAATCTAATTATTTGGTCTTCCATAGTCGGGTCCGTACCGAATTTTGTAATTGTCTTTTTTTAAATTGGAATCATTTTGAGATGAGGCTTCTTAATCGGAGAATTAATTTTTATTTATTGCGGATTTTTTGTCCTCATCTTGGTAGTTTTTGTGTTGTTTCTTCTTTCATTACGTTTCGGCCAAATTTCACCTCTAGCCTTCTTCTGGCCAGAGGTTTGCTTGGTCAAAAACGTGGTGCGATAGACAACAACTATGGAAGGCAGTAATTACTAGGGATACGGTTACAAGACTCAGCATTCCTATCCGAGGTCGCGGTAAAATCACCTTCTGCGGGTTGGAGCATCTCTGACGGTCTTTATTGACCAGTCGAAGTAGACGGCCCGGAGGCAAACACGAAGCGGACTCTAAGACCATCCGGTCTTTACCTTTCAGTCGATTTTCCCTCGTCCGTTTGGCTGTGCAGTGCTAAAGGCAAGGGTTAGCCTTTACCTTCTGCTTCACTATCTGCGCAGCGCTAAGATAACGTCAATCTTGACCTGTTTGCTAGACAGTACTGAGCTTTGGCACCGTGAAGCCTTAGCTACCGTCTTGATACGCTCGAACAGCTTTGGCACGGCACAGCCATAGCTACCGTACCGATACGTCTGCACAGCTTTGGCATGACAACGCTATTACTATTGTCTCCGATACGCCCGCACAGCTAGGGGCACGATAAAGCGCTAGCTTCACCGATTCGCTCGCTCGACTTCGTATGTGCTAAGGCCTGGCAAACCTTAGCCACGGTTTCCCCGTCCGTTCACTTGGTCCGCAGTACTAAGACACGACTCAGTCTTAGTCGCTAGCTCGCCCGACTCTACGCTGCCAACACCGACTTCGACCACGACGCTTCAGCAATGCAGCATCTAGTCCACGTACGACGCGCTGTACGAACTACCCGACCATTGCAACAACTAGCCTTCGTATGACTCGCTGTACGGGCTATCGACGCACCCCCGGTTAACCCAACGGGTTAACCCAACCGGGACTTCGATTAACCAACCTCGACCGACCTCAGCTTCCCGCAACGATCGTCCAGTTTCACTTCAACGACTCGACCGACACCATCTTCCCGCAACGATTGTCCAACTGCACTTCAACGACTCGATCGACCTCAACTACCCGCAACAATCGTCCAGCTCGACCGACCTCAGCAAATACATGAAGAAAGCAAATCGTATTCTGAAATTGCTGGCATTGTATGAAGGTCCAAAAGCCTTGTTTATCGTGTAATCAGTAGATTTAAAGCTGACAAGACACTTTGACTAAAACCGAGAACTGGCAGGCCTCTGATGACTACCAAACGGAAAGACCGGATGATTGTTGAAATGTCTTTGAAAGACTTGTGCTTTTTATGAGCAACAGGAAATCCCATCGCAAGAAAAAACTGTTTCTCGTAGGTTGAATAAGGAAAAATTAGTGGCTCGCCTTCCATGACGCAAACCTTTGATTTCAAAGAAAAATGAAAAGGTTCGTCTTGGCTTCAACACTGAGCATATCATGCAGACACAGGAACAATGGAATATGGTTCACTTTAGTGATGAATCTAAATTCAACTTGTCTGGATCTGATGGTAAGAGTAAAAATTGGGAACGCTAATCTCTTAAATGCGTTAAGAAAACTGGGAAATTTGGAGGGGGAGCGTAATGGCGTGAGGGATAATTTCTTCAGTGGGATAGAACCCATTGTTCGTTTTCACAATAATATTAATGCCAGTGTTTATAAAGAACTTCCCCACCTGTATGCGCTTTCTCATTTACGCAAAGGGGCAGTTGAAACTCCAATATTTATACAAGACAACGCGCCTTGCCACAAAGCTAAAACTGTATTAAGTTTTCTTGTAGTGGAAGGAATAACTGTTATGAAGAGGCCACCACAAAGCCCAGACGTGAATCCTCTATAGAATGTATGGAATATCATAGGAGAGAAAACGCAGAACAGAAATCCTCAAAATATTGATTATTAATAGGGTTTTCGGAAAGAAGAATAGTAAAGTATCCCTACCACCTTTTGTAAGAAGTTAATTAGCTCATGTAGTCAAGGGTGCAATGAGGTAATCAAATTCAAAGGAAAATTCACTACATATTGAATATTTATTTAGTTTATATTTTGATCAAACAAGAATTTATGATGCATTCCTTAATTTTCGACCAGGGAAAAATGTGTATTTTTGTTTTTTCAGTTGACTCTTAATTTACTGCAGATTTCTTTTAGAAAACTTTATATGTAATAAATACATATATGTTCCAAGTGAATTTAGTGAAAATTTCAGAAACATAAGTGCAGTTTTTTTCAAGTAAGAATCATTAAAACATTTGTTATTGTTTCGTTCCTTTACTTATGGCCGCTACTGTATATAAAGATTCAGTATATATATATATATATATATATATATATATATATATATATATATATATATATATATATATATATATATCCTAATCTAATATCTACCAGCATTCACGGTTACCAGTAAAAAAAGAAAAAAAAAAACCCCGCCAGGAACAAGAAATAAAATGTCTCGAATCACCGCCCGGGGGAAAAAGGAAAAATATTATAGAACAAAAAGAAAGAAAAGACCAACCCCGTCACACCACTAGGAAAAAAATCAAGCGATATGCAGTCAGTTGGTAAAAAAAAAAACTAAAACCCTCCGTCAACACTGCAATGCTACAAATTACAAGAGTGCTCAATACGAGTGGAGCCAATTATAAAATTAACTTATATCGCGAGTCGGAAATCTCCTACTAAAGTTTCACCTTAATGGATCATCAGGAAGTCTAAAACCGGTTTTAGACTTCCTGATGATCCGTTAAGGTGAAACTTTAGTAGAAGATTTCCGACTCGCGATTTAAGTTAATTATATATATATATATGTAAAAAAACTGATAACAACGATCCAAGTGGAAGGAATGATTTATTAAATGAACTGGGAAATATATATATATATATATATATATATATATATATATTTCCCAGTTTACTCAAGGTCTATAAAATATAGGGAGCACAGGCTCATATCCTGCCATGCTGAACTAGGTGGTTTGAATTGAGAATTACTCTTTTAAATTGCTTGTCTAACCAAAGCTAGAGAGCCCAGTCTGCTTGACCATTTTCTCACACTTTGAAAGAGGAAGAGTTCAATATATATATATATATATATATATATATATATATATATATATATATATATATTGCCATCCACAGACTGGCTGTTTGGTTGTATCACAACTTTTCAGTGTGGCTAGACTTGTGAGACACTCCAAGACGAGATCGAAGCCTACCTAACTTTACGTAAGACCAAGACTGCGACTCAACATCTGCTCGCGATTTAACACATATGTAACAAATTTCGTTTGTTGATATTTTGCGATATCAAAGTCATACCAAAGACTCGAAAACTAGTACTTGATACCTCCTTGCTCAACACTCAGCATGATTAAGGGTAAAGTACTGCAATACAAGAAAAGGTGAAGCACCCTCACCTCAGTGTAATAGCTAATGAAAAAGGAGCCTTCTGGTTCCTCTCAACTGTGGCTATCAACTTTACTTTATATATATATATATATATATATATATATATATATATATATGTGTGTATATATATAAATATATATATATGTATATACAGTGTATCACAAAAGTGAGTACACCCCTCTCATTTCTGCAGATATTTAAGTATATCTCTTCATGGGACAACACTGACAAAATGATACTTTGACACAATAAAAAGGAGTCTGCGTGCAGCTTATATAACAGAGTTAATTTATTTTCCTCTCAAAATAACTCAAAATATAACCATTAAAAACTAAACCCCTGCCAACAAAAGTGAGTACACCACTAAGAAACTACACCCCTAAATGTCCAAATTGAGTACTGCATGTCATCTTCCCTCCAAAATGTCATGTGACTCATTAGTGTTACTAGACCCATGTCTGCATAGGGAGCAGGTGTGTTCAAATTTCTAGTCCAGCTCTCACACTCTCTCATACTGGTCACTGAAAGTTCCAACATGGCACCACAGGGCAAAGAACCGTCTGAGGATCTTAAAAGACGTATTGTTGCACTTCATGAAGATGACTAAGGCAACAAGAAGATTGCCAACATCCTGAAACTGAGCCGCAGCACACTGGCTAAGATCATCCTGCGTTTTAAAAGAGCGGGGTCCACTCAGAACAGGTCTCGGGTAGGTCGTCCAAAGAAGCTGAGCGCACGTGCTAAGCGTCACATCCAAATGCTTTCTTTGAAAGATCGGCGTAGGAGTGCTGTCAGCATTGCTGCAGAGATTGAAGAAATAGGGGGTCAGCCTGTTAGTGCTCAGACCATACACCGCACTCTACATCAAATTGGTGTGCATGGCTGTTACCCCTGGAGGAAGCCTCTTCTGAAAACAATATACAAGAAAGCCCGCAAACAGTTTGCTGAAGACATGTCAACAAAGCATATGGATTACTGGAACCATGTCCTATGGTCTGATGAGATGAAGATTAATTTGTTTGGTTCCGATGGCTTCAAGCATCTGTGGCGGCGACCTGGTGAGGAGTACAAAGATAAGTGTGTCATGCCTACAGTCAAGCGTAGTGGTGGTAATGTCATGGTCTGGGGCTGCATGAGTGCTGCAGGTGTTGGAGAGTTACATTTCATTGAGGAAAACATGAACTCCAACATGTACTGTGAAATACTGCAGCGTAGCATGATCCCCTCCCTCCAGAAACTGGGTCGCAGGGCAGTGTTCCAGCATGACAATGACCCCAAACACACCTCCAAGACAACCACTGCTTTACTGAAGAGGTTGAGGGTAAAGGTGATGGATTGGCTAAGCATGTCTCCAGACTTGAACCCAATAGAACATCTTTGGGGGGTACTCAAGCGGAAGGTGGAGGTGCGCAAAGTCTCAAATATGCCCCAGCACCGCGATGTCGTCATGGAGGAGTGAAAGAGCATTCCAGTGGCTACCCGTGAAGCTCTGGTAAACTCCATGCCCTGTAGAGTAAAGGCAGTTCTGGATAATGATGGTGGCCACACAAAATATTGAGTGTTAACACGGTGTATGTTAATATTAACAACTTTCCCTAAGTGGTGTACTCACTTTTGTTGGCAGGGGTTTAGCTTTTAATGGTTATATTTAGAGTTATTTTGAGGGGAAAATAAATCAACTCTGTTATATAAGCTGCTCACAGACTACTTTTCATTGTGTCAAAGTGTCATTTTGTCAGTGTTGTCCCATGAAGAGATATACTTAAATATCTGCAGAAATGTGAGGGGTGTACTCACTTTTGTGATACACTGTATATAGATATATATATATGAGTATATATATATATATATATATATATATATACATATGTGAATATATATATATGTACATGTAAATATATATATATATATAGGTATATATAAATATATATATGTTATTATATATATATTTATATATTTGTATATATTTATAAATATATATATGTATATATATAAATATGTATATATATAAATATATATATATACGAGGGGCATATGATAAATTTCCAGACGTTTTTCGTATGGACACTTTTATTGATAGTACACACATGAAACTCTAGTCCCCTTCCAAGTAATCTTCTCCGGCTACAATGCACTTGTTGTACTGTTCCAACAACTTCTCGAAGGCCTCATGGAAGTCCTCTTGTCTGAGCGTGTCAATGACCTTCGTCACAGCCTCTTTCATCTCCTCAATTCTCTCATAACGACAGCCTCTGAGCTTAGGGAAAAAGCAAAAGTCACTGGGAGCAAGGTCTGGAAAATAGGGAGGCTGAGGAACTGTCTTGATGCCCATCTTGGTCAAATAGTCTGTGACAACGATGGAGTTGGGGACTGGTGCATTGTCCTGGTAGAAATGCCACTGAGCCGATTTGAAGAGTACTGGCCTCTACCGACGGAATCTCTTCCTGAACTCCCCTAAAACCTCAACATAGTAACCCTAACCCTTTGGCCAATCAACTCTGGTGTATTGACTTCCTTAATCCTCCCACACCTCTCATCATCCCTCACAGACTCCCTGCCTTCCATGAATCTCTTATGCCACTCTAAAACTGATGCTCGATTCATGCAAGATGCTCGAAAAGCAGTGTGAAGCATTCCATACGTTTCTGTGGCATTTTTTCCAAGTTTAAAACAGAATTTTATTGCATATCATTCTTCTAAAGCGTCCTCACGTCCAGATTGCATTTTTGAAATTCACCAGCTGTGACAATCAGGCTTAAGTAGGGTGTATTCCAATTGCTGCTGTAGCTGTTAACTTAAACCAGAAATCATAAAAATTGGCCAGTCATCTCATAACATGTATAGCAATAACATAGTGAATTTTCAAGCATCTACAGCAATTTTAAATGCTTGTACAAAAAAGTCTGGAAACTTATTGAATACGCCACTATGTTAATATACTTATGTATATACATAAATATATGCATATGTATAGATACATATGTATATATATTAATATATATATATTTATGAATATATATATATATATATATATATATGCGTATGTATATGTATATATATATATGAATATGTATATGTATATATATATGAATATATATATATGTATATATATATATGAATATATACATGCCTGAACCCAGAGTCATCCATCTGATGAAGGCTTTGTTAGAAGCAATATTGTCGTGTAAACAAGTTATTGTATGGTACCTACTTATATGTATGTATATGAATATATATATGTATCTATCTATCTATCTATCTATCTATCTATTAAAATGAGTAGGTCCACGCAGAGATTTGTATTTTTTAGGATTTATCTATTTATTTTGTTCTTACATAGGTGTATGTTTCCAGCTTGATGCTTTTGTCAGAGATCATGTATGTCACAAGGCCTTTTTAATGAGACTTGAACTCACTCGTGTTTGCAGTTTGAATGGTTCTCAGTTGGTTATGGGTTTTTATGAAGGTCACTCCTCTCTTCTTTTGTTAGAGTGTGTTAAGCTGAGTTAACTTTACCCCTCATTTGCTTTTGATACTTGATACGTTGTGTGTGTGTGTGTGTGTGTGTGTGTGTGTGTGTGTGTGTGTGTGTGTGGGAGTGGTTTCGGATTTCACTTATAGTTTTTTTTTCTCTGTGTATGAGTTAATGTGTGTCTTGAGATTTTATTTCTTATGTGTGTGTGTGTGTTTGTGATAGCGTGGTTTGAAATATACTTGTAATTATTTTTACTAACAATTTTATATATATATATATATATATATATATATATATATATATATATATATATATATATGTTTGTTTCCATTTGTGTGTGTGTGTATGATTCATATTTTAATCAACTTCGGTCTAAATTTATCAATAAATTTCTTTTCCTTTATTTGTGTAGTCCTTAGTTTGATATAAAACCTATACGAATGCAGTCAAGGTGAATTTAGAATAATGCTCATAAGAAGAAAATAAAAAAAATCCTGAAAAATACAAATCTCTTTGTGGACCTACTCATTTAAAATATTTCTTTTTCTCTTTGGAACTACATCAAATATATATATATATATATATATATATATATATATATATATATAATAAAGTAAAGTTAGCGACCTTAGTCGAGGGCGACCAGAAGGCTCCTTTTTCGATAGCTACAATACTGAGGTGTAGGGGGTGCAACTCCTTTCCTTGGATTGCTCCACTTTACCCTGGATACATACCTTATATTGCTGAGTGAAAAGCAAGGAGGTTTTAAGTACCATCTTTAAAGTCTTTAGTATGACGAAACCTGTGATTGAACCCAGGTCTCCCAGACCATTGGCGAACACTCTACTCACTATGCCAATGAACTTGTTATATATATATATATATATATATATATATATATATATGTATATATACACACTCACACAGATACATAAACTCACACACACATACACACACACACACATATATAATAATATATATATATATATTTACTAATCTAATCTCTACCAGCATTCACGGTACCAGAAAAAAACGAAAACCCTCCGTCAGGAACAAGAGATAAAAGTATCTCGAATCACTGCCCGGGGGAAAAAGAAAAAATTATAGGTCAAATAGAAAGAAAAGGCCAACCTCGTCCGACCCCTTGAAAAAAATCAAACGATACGCAATCAGTTGGTCAAAAGAAAACTAAAAACCTTCCGCGAATCCTGCAATGCTACAAATACAAAAGTGCTCAACACAAGTGGAGCCAATTATAAAATTAACTTAAATCGCGAGTTGGAAATCTACTAAAGTTTCACCTTATCGGATCATCAGGAAGTCTAACTCCAACTAATGCTAAAAGAGAAAGCGCCGTCTTATATTCACCAAAAACCCACCTAGTTAGAATTTACGTTTTTTTTTTCGATTTTTTTTCTGGTACCGTGAATGCTGGTAGATATTAGATTAGTAAATATTTAAGCTCTGGTGTTTTCCATCGAGCACTTTCTTTGCTCCGGTTACTATGGAGAGAGCGAGTATGAATTATTCATATAAAAATATACCAATATCTAATAGGCATCAGTATAAGTTGGTTCTGTTGAGAAGGAGAGAATCTTTTATAAAAAATATGAGGTGGAAGGCATATTTTTTTCTCAATACGATTAACTGTACGGAAAAGGAGGGACGGGAGAAATATGGGTTTAGAACTAGGAACCCCCCCATATCAAAGAGATGGATAAGTTTGAGGCAGAAATGATAGGAATAGTTAAGGAGATAAAGTTTAGGAAAATGCGCTATAATATTCAGCAAAAAATGTATGAGGATATGAGGAGATTTAAGGAGTCCGAAAGCATATTTGTAAAGACGGATAAGTCGGGCAATTTGTATGAAATAGAAAAGGGAAATTATAAGCAAATGATGTTTAAGGAGGTGGTTAAGAATTATAAGAAAGCACCACCTGATCTCGAAAAAGAGTTGAATAGCAAGGCAAAAATGTTGGCGCATAGATTAGGTATTGTAGATAGAGTGGAAAAATACAATACCAAGAATTGTTTCATTACGATCAAGGACCACAAAAGTGATTTCAAGTCTAATCCTGAATGTAGGCTTATTAACCCGGCCAAGACACAGATAGGTAGGGATAGTAAAATAATCGTCCAAGAAATATGTGATTCGCTTAGGCTGGCATTAAATATTAACCAGTGGCGGAGCACAAAAGATTGTATTAAGTGGTTTGAGGAATACGAGAAGAATGATAGGTGTTCCTTTATCAAATATGATATTAAGGATTTTTATCCTTCGATAACCGAAAAGATACTGGATAGAGCGTTAGATTTGGCTAAGGAATATATGGTGATACCTTTAGACAAGGTGGAGATAATCAAGCATTGTCGTAAAACATTGCTATACTATGAAGATAGTGTATGGATAAAAAAAGGGGAGGGTGGAAATTTCGACGTTTCAATAGGGGCATATGATGGGACAGAAATTTGTGAGCTCGTCGGGTGTGTATTATTGTATAGTATTAATAAGATTATGGACCCAAGTAGCCATGGGCTTTACCATTATGATGGTTTGATTATCGTGGATAAAAGCACACCGAAGAAATGTGATGATATTAGAAAAAGATTGTATAAGCTGCTTGATGAGTTTGGATTTAGGTTAGATATAAGGACGGACCTAAAAATTACCGATTATCTTGATGTTACTTTAAACTTATATAGTGAAACTGTATCTCCGTTTAGAAAAAGGAACCAGGATCTGCGTTATGTGAATAGGGGATCCAATCACTCAACACAGGTGTTTAAACATGTACCTAAAGGAATAGAGCATAGGTTATCAAATAACTCCTCCAATAAGGAAATTTTTGAACGAAGCAAGCAGGAATATGAGGGGGATTTGAAGAATGACGGATATAGGATCAATTTAGAATATCGGGATAGGGAGGAAAGTAATACGCAAAAAAGGAGAAATAGACCTAGAAAAATTTTATGGTTTAATCCCTCTTATAACATGGAGGTAGTCAATAACTTAGGGAAAGAATTCTTTAAGTTATTAAAAAGAAATTTCCCTAGTGGGAGCCCGTCACATAAGATATTTAATAAGAATTGTGTTAAATTAAGTTATAGTTGCATGCCAAACATCAATGGCATAATAAACAAGAGTAATATAGCTAAATTAAGTAAGGAGAAAAATAAGGTGATTGCTAAATGCAACTGTAGGGATAAGGTTAGATGTCCTCTTGAAGGCAAATGTAAGCAAGAATGTGTAGTGTATAAAGTGGAAGTATAGAGTGATCCGAATAATAAGAGAAACAAAAAGATATACTTTGGGTCGACGCAAGGGGATTTTAAGACTAGGTAATATAACCATAAAACGAGTTTCTCACACGAGAAGTATAGGCATAGTACTACGTTATCTAGTTATGTGTGGGAGCTCAAGGATAACAAAGGGATAGATCCTATAATGAAATGGGAAGTAATAAAGAAATGCCGTAAATATAGGGCTAGGGATAGAAGTTGTCTCCTTTGCATGGTGTAAAAACTAGCAATAGCATCTTGGATATGTTAAACCAAAGATCGGAGGTGTTAAATAGTTATAGACACAAAAGGGCGTGGTTGCTCTATAATTAGGAATAGGTTTCAGAGATTTTAAAAAAAAATAAAAGTAAGGTTTTAAAAAAATTTTTTTATTCATTTTGTTTTATATATATATATATATATATATATATATATATATATATATATATTTATGTAAATTCTAAACTAGGTGGGTTTTTGGTGAATATAAGACGGCGCTTTCTTTTTTAGCATTAGTTGGAGTTAGACTTTCTGATGATACGATAAGGTGAAACTTTAGTAGAAGATTTCCTACTCGCGATTTAAGTTAATTTATATATATATATATATATATATATATATATATATTGTCACGTGATGTCCCACTGAGACGATAGAAATAAGATTAATACTATTCCCCGTGTTTGAATTAACAGTAGCAAGCCATCAGAGAGTGACCGTTAAGAAAGAATGTAGGTCACAGAAGGGAGACCCACAGATGTTTATACTTGGTGACCTCACTCGGGTGGCCTGACAAGGGAAGGAAGGAGAGAGAAGCCAAATGATTGGCTGGGACCCCAAAACGGAAGTGGGGACTCCTTCCCCTCAGCGGAAATAGATAGTAAGAAAAGTTAGTCGTTGGACAGGGTTCGTAGCGGGCAGACGAACCAAAGCCAGTACTCTGGGTAGAAGAAGACAAAAAAAATATCTCGGACACGAGGGACCCAAGTTCTTCAAGCCAGTATTAAAAATAGCATAAAGTCTATTAGCCCGTAAAAGAAGAAAGATTCTCCACGGAACTCCACCAAAGAAATAAGATAAGTACCCTTGGGACTATTTCTCCTTATACCCAATTTTATATACCACTCTCTCTCTCTCTCTCAATTTGAAGGAAAACGAAAGAAAAGAAAAGGAGAAAGACATTTATGTTCATGGACTGTTCATTTATTATATATTTTGACACTTTAAAGGTGTATATAATTGTAGTAAAAGATTCATGTATTTTAAGGTTACCACGTGGTCTAAGTTGTTATTTGTGGCGTCTGCTCCGAATTTGTTACTTCATGCTTCCTTTTCAACTTCTATTCGCCTTATGTTATCTTGCTTAGAATTGTCCTATTAATTCCTTTAAAATATCACACGGGAAACCGGAGTTGCCGACTACTACAATATAATATTATTACGTCTTAACCTAGAGGTCCATATCTTCCATTGTCTCGGGGAGGAAGGAAAGCGACCTGGTGGGTGTGTGGATAGTGTGAAATTTGGAACCCCTTGCCAGCGGCGGTCAGTCTGGCCATAAATTAATCCCCCACGTAATATGCCAGTTCTTATATGCCTGAGAAAAAAAAAACTCTGAACGAGGACTTATTCTATAAGGGATCAAGTGCCAACCTGCCCCGTCTTCACACGTGCGAAAATAAAACCCCGTTTTGGGATAAAAGTAAATTCTTCGCATCACAATATATATATATATATATATATATATGTAAGTTTATGTATCTGTGTGAGTGTATATATATATATATATATATGTGTGTGTGTGTGTGTGTTTACAAACACACAAACAAAAGTATATTTAATATATACTATAGTTTTGCATTTGCTTATATACGTTGTTGGAATAATGATAGATGCTTATTGCATATTTCGTTTTAGAACTGACTCGATTTTTCAGCTATGATAAGCTTTAATATCTATCTATCTATCTATCTATCTATCTATGTGCATATATGTACACTCACACACACACACACACACACACACACACACATATATATATATATATATGAAAATGTATTGAGATGAAAAAGCTCAAGGTTTTCAGAGGATGATTTTATTTGTAGAAATATTTGCCAACATTAAACGTTTCGGCTTTTAGACCTTTAACAGGGTGCGTAAGTTATTAAATAAAACGTAAAGGGGAGAAAATTTTAAAACATTTCATTTTTATTGGCAGCGTTCAGTTTCAGATTTTTGTAATGCAATTAACATTCCCAAAATTTCTTTACGAAAAAATATCCATATCCCACATTTACACATATCAATAGATTTACAGTTTTTCTAAGGTGTGTATGAATGAATGGATACCTAATATTAATACGTACAAGACATGCGGGACACTGCTATAGAAGCAAGAACAAACTCATGAGTGACATTCTCAGAAAGATCCCTTCACATGGACGTGCTAGTGTTAGTCAACCGGCAAGAACTTACCTACAACTGCTCTGTGCCGACACAAGTTGTTGTTTGGAAGACCTGCTGGGAGCGATTGATGATAGGTACAGATGAAGAGAGAGAAAGAGAGTCGGGTACATCTGTACTCGCAGGTCGACTTTGCGATGATGACATATATGTCTCTCTATATATATAATATAATACATTTAATAATGTAGAAACCCGGTCACTGTTTGATAGTATAGAATACACATCTTTTTAGCCTTAAACTCCAAAAACACAGAATAAGAACATTCAAGAAATTTCGGATCAAAATCACATTAACATTGAAGTTATATTTTTATATTTTTCAACCAATCAGCTAAAAATACAGAATAAAAACATTCGAGAAATTTCGGATCAAAATCGCAGTAACATTAAATTTACATTTTTATATTTTTCAACCAGACAGCTAAAAACACAAAATAAGAATATTCTAGAAAATCCGGCTCAAAAACTAATTAACAGAAAATTTTTAGGCTCTAAAATAAATAAGTAAATATCTGAATCTGATTGGTCGAGAAATGTCTGCGCGCTTGAATTTTAGGACCCCCAATAAGACTCTTTTTTGATCCAATTAAGAGACCCTAAAAAAGTATAAATAACGAAGAATTTAATCAACCAGGTCATTCATTCCTTCGACTACCAAAAGGCCGTTCCTTCCACTGCCAAAAATTCATTCCTTCAATTACCAAAAAGACTTTCCATTACGAGAGGTCATGAACGGACAGCAGAGACCCACGCCATAAGACTCAAAGGGAAAGGGCATGCGACCTTCTTTTACCAGTGCGACACGTTGTCGCCAAGATCATAAGAAAATGTAAGTGCAGATTTAACAAAACAAAGACCCATACTTACGGCCCATCACTTATACACACACACACACACACACACACACACACACTAATGTATGTAAGTAAAGTCAAATTTTTATCTTCTTTACTTCGGCCAACTATGGACCCATTTATTTGATAGACTTTACTAAAATGTAAACACACACGGGCGAACAGTCCTGTATTTTCTACAAAGGCCGCTCGTACATAGCATGATCCTTGTATTTCTCATTATTTTTTATCCTGTTTGCTCTGATTATTAAATTGTTTGTTTCTTAATTTTCGTTGTTGTCATATTCCATTTGTTTACATGCTTGTAGAATTTGTGTTGTATTTGTGGTTGGAATTAAACCTGAAAGTAATACCCGTAAAATACGGACAGGAACTTATAGGACTTACACTCCTATAATTTAAAATGGGCGGTATGCCACTTGTTCCAGAAACAAAGATGGCAGACGCACGCAAATATTCAGTCTCGGGAAACCATTGGTCAGGAGAACCATGTGGTCAGTGTTTAAAACTACGTCCTCATTTGAATTTCGTCCCGCGTTTTTGGAGCCGACTCCAAGACACGTATTTTCTAAAAATACTTCGTCTTCACACACTCTTTCTCTTTTTCACATTTCACTTGCAGGGCTGACACACTCTCTCCAGTGTGACTTCCAGAGAGAATGCTATCACTCTCTCATATTCACCAACAGCCACAAAATGTCTAGGCCATGCAAACATTCCTTTCCTTAGTATAGCTTGTCTGTGAGAATTTTTCCAGCCTCGAAAACAGCAATTGCGTCGAACCACGGAAAGAAAGGAACATTTAAAAATACGTAGTCAACATGCATAGGACACTTTTATAATTTAGTCCTTTTTTGTAGTTTTAGTTGTGTTAGTCACACACACACACACACACACACACACAGGATTATTTCACGAACAGTAATAGAATCATAGTAATGTTTTAAATGTTTCATTGTATGTATTGTTAAGATATAAATTTGTTTTGTTTATGCCACCTTGTTTTGAATGTTCCTTTTGTCCGCGCCGTTTCATATCATTTACTACAGTTGTCTCCATATGCCTTTTCCCAAGTGTAAACAAAAATAATATACCACAAACCAAACTACAACATAAATTTTGGGGGACCAAACATATCTACCAAATAACATGCCCCACTACAAACTCACTCATTACAAGTTGGAGAGTAACATATCCACTAAACAATTACATGTTCCACTACAATAGTATTGTAGTTTGAAATGATAAGAATCAACAATTTTCTTGCATTTTTATTGTGTATGTAAACTAAAATCGTCGAATCTTTAAAAATAAAGTTGTAATTAGTTTCTAAATTATATTTGATTGAACTGTTATTTATATTTGCTTTTTAAAATCTTTTCTGTGCTCGTAAATTCGTTTATCAATACGATGGGAAGTTTCACAAATATTTTTAATTACAATCCAAACATGTAATTTCATACACCCCAGCTCTCTATTCGATGTGGGCATTGTTATTTTATTATTAATTATATTCCTAATCGTTTTTGAAGAATTAGTGACTACTTTGATTCTAGGGTGGTTTAGGTTTTTTCGATGATATTTGTGGTTGAATTGTTGGGTAAAATGATGTATCTATGTAATAATATATTATTTGAAAAATGATGGTTTTGAATTTTGGAGAACATTTACGTTTGTGAATTTTGAGAGCTTTTATTTTGGCATGTTGTATAAAAGATTTAGGATATAGAAATTGAGCGAAAGAATGTATTCTGGACCAGTGACGTGAAGTCGTCGGTCCCACAAGCGTTCGTAATTATGTGTGATTGACTGAGGTCTAGGCAAATGATGATGACCAGGCGGTAAGGTTTAAATATCAGCCCTTTATTGAGCGAAGCGTACAAAAAAAGGTTTGAAGGGGTATAGAATCGCTGTTGTTGCGTCTCAGAAGAATAAAAAGTCGGATCGATTGAAAGGTGTAGACTCAGCCGTCTAAAGGTTCTTAGCAACAGCAAGTTTAGAAGATCGGGTGGTTTTGGTGTAGGTCGTAGTGGAGTAGGTCAAAGATGTAAACTTGAAGAGGTTGGATGATCGATGTCCTGGTTTGTTCTGTCCTTGGTTAATTGGGGGGTATGTCGACGTGTGCATCGGAGTGCATCGGAGTGCTGATGATAAGCAGTGTTGTCGCTTATGGACTGGAGTGTTGGTCGTCGGGTAGGCGTCGTCGGTCGGCTGGTCGCCGTCGGACGCTGGTAGTCCAGAACAGGGCTATCGGGTAGTTAGTTGGAGACGGTCGAATAGGTAGACGCATCGGTTGCAGAGGCTGAATGATTCGATATTCCGGTTTATTCATTTCTTGGTTAATCGGGGGTATATCGACGTTGCCTCGAAGTGCTGATGGTAGTCCGAGCAGGTCGTTGCCCGTGGACTGGAGTGCTATGCATAACGTCCGTTTAGCCTCGGCGGTGTTGGTTAGATGCCGGTGGTCTAGATCAAAAGCTATCGGGTAGGGCAGGCAGGCCAGGAGCGTTTTAGAACTGTAACGAATGGTCGTAAAGATAAGACTTTCAATTTTGCTTGCAGGTCGTGCGGTCTGCAGATGACTGGGTCGGCAGGAACGTGGTCGACGGAGAAAAATGGTTCAGTTGTTGGCAGGAGCGTCGTCTGTGATTGACAGGAGCGGCTGCAAGCAGGAGCATTGTCAGGAACTGCTGCAGGCTGGAGCTTCGCCGGTGTTCCGGCAGAAGCAGCTGCAGGTTGTAGCGTCGTCAGTGGTCGGTGGTGAGCTGGAACGTCGTTCTGTGGAGGTTGAGTCAAACTGTGGGTTTGAACGTTGTCTGCGAAGGACAGGTTCAGCAGCGAGCCTAACATGTGTTCGCTTCTAGGCAGGATTTACAGATTGCAATCCTTTTGATTATTATGTGTTAGGTGCAGTTAAGCGAGAGACCAACAAAACTCCGAGTAAAACCGAAGATCTTATTTACCCAACCCCTCCGCTCGGGCAGGATATGACACAAGGTCAGTTTTTTAAGCGGAGTTTAAGAGGTTTGGATTCAGAGTTTTCCTTCTCCTAGACTAGTTGCCTTGCCAAGGCTGAAGAACCTAATCTGCCCTACTATTTACCCATAGCTGGAGGGAGAATAATCGGATTCATACCTTTCCCAAGGGTATTAGTGCTATGTGAAATGCAATCAGTCTTGTCCAGGAATTGAACTCGTATCGCCGTGTCCATATCCTGTGACGATAACCATTACACCACGGGCACCTCCAGTAAAACCGAAGATGAACTGAAGTCAATGATAATGACAGCATTTACCAATTGAAACAAGGAAACAGCCAGGAAAGGCTTGCAAGAGATTCTGAAGTCATCTAAAGACTGTGGTTAAAGCTAATGGTAATTTCTTTCAATAAATTTAATCTTTAGTATTTCAAGGTATTTTTATGTAATTTTGGTAAATATACCTAAAGTGAGATGGCAATGTTATTTTAGTTTTTGTGTAATTTAGACGACAATTTCCCTATCGCACCCTGTATACTTGGATATATATGTATCGGTGTGTGTGTGTGTGTGTGTGTGAGAGAGAGAGAGAGAGAGAGGCTATATGAATAGGGATATATTTACATAAACACTTCTACATGTTTTTGTATATTTTAAAATGTTGATTTGATTTATGATCAATTGCACATTACTAAATCAAGTTAGGCTTTCATTTTCAGTCTTTTAACTGGAAACAACTTGATTAGATTTTACAAAAATGCATTTTTCTTAGCTAATTTGTATTCTTATGTCTCATTTTAAAAAGAGATTTGTATTCTAGCTGAAAGTATAAACTCTAATAAACTACCAAATAGTTTTTTTTTTACTTTGCCTCATATTGCAAGTTTGTTTTCATAGACATTCTTATCGTATTCATGTCTTTCATATGAAGCATCCATTTAAGATTGGTTTAGATACTTTTGGGTAGTTAAGGGGAGGGCTGTTATCTTTAGCTTTGGCTGTCCCATTCTTTAGCCTTTCTAACGTTCTGTCCACTCTTTTGAACTTATATTTTTTCTTCTTACTTCTTTTTGTTTCTCCAACTAGAGCATAATAGTCCAACAGAATCACAGGACTTAATTTTAATGTATCAAGTTGTTCTCAATTTCAGAAATGAAGTATTTTAGTACTTTTTACTGTTTTTTTTTTCTTCGTCTTTTCTATTGTTTTTTTAATCCAATGGAATTAGTTCAATATCTAGCTTTTGAAATTTGAGTTATGCTGTAAGTTACATCTTTATACTGTTTATACAAAGATGTAACTTACAGAATAACTCAAATTTTGTCTTTCCTTATCATCAGCAACTTATTTCAATATATATGATGCCTTAACCTTTTGCAATAAAAAAGCTTTCATAATCTTATATATATATTTTCTGATTTCGCAGTTTACTTACTTGCAAAAAAAAAAATGGTTCTTTTTTCATAATGCAGCATTTTTTTACACTCAAAGCCAAAACAGTTAGAAACAAAATGTTTGTTTGTTCAAATACTTATATGTTGCAGGATCAATAAGAACGTCGACCCCGAAATTTTTGTTGTTGTTGTTCGTGTGAGTAAATTGACAGATGAAAGACAATGAAAAGAACAAAGGTGAGGTAACAGTATAACAAATGACAATTTATTTTGTCGCGGGTTACAGAATTATGGTCTTATAGACGATGGAAATAGTAGAGACGACTGGTGGAATAGTCGCCGATAGTAGAGACTGCTGGTGGTCGTTGTTGATCGTAGAGACAGCGGGAGGTCGTCGTTTTTGGTAGAGAGAGTTGGTAATCGTCGTTGTTGGTAAAGACAGCTGGATCGAGGTTCCGGTTGTGCAGTTCTTAGGTTTAACCGGGGGGGGGGTCTCAAGTGTTGATGCTAGTCCGAGCAGTGAGTCATTCGTGGACTAGATGCTGCAATGCTGGAGGTGGTCTGCAGTTGGTGTTGGTATCTTGGTCGCACAGGATCGAACTAGTGGGCTAAGACTGCCGTGTCTTAGCTCTTTGTAGATGAGGAACGAATGAACGAACGAGTAACTAATACAATCGAGTCTTAGCTTTGAGATGCCGAAGAACGAACGAACGAACGAACGTGTGGTGTGATTGAGACTACCGTGCATTGCGGAGCCGGGGAACGAGCAAACAAGTTTCGTAGCTAAGACTTTCGTGCCTTGGCGCTGTGCGAGCGGGAACCAAATCGAAATGATTAAGACCGGATGGTCTTATTATCCTCTTCGTGTTTGTCTTCAGACCGTCTGCTTCTGTTATATCTTGACCTTTTGACTTTGAAGAAAAAAACTTTTCAGAAAGTATAGTGTCATACACGATCTCAACACATGAACATTTGACGTAACCTTACCTGAAGTGCAGAGTCTCAGAAGAAAAATAAATGTTCCAGCCAATTTGACTGATAGCTGACTTAAGTGTACCATTAAAACTTTTGTCTCAGGATGGTATGCAGTAGTCCAAATTCTTTTACCTCCAAGAATTTTCCTCAATTAGTTGAATTGGTCTGACCCAAATTGCCGACCTCTATTTGTAGTAATGACAGTAGGAATCTCGAAACAGGATACCCAACCGGAAACAAAAGGTTTTTGCTGTGGTATAAGCAGTGATGTCTGACATGGGAAGAACTTCACACCAGCGGGAGAAACAAGGAACATACATTAATAAACAGGAATGTCTTACACCTGTAATGTTCACATGCACATGTGTAAACTGCTCATCAGAAGATGGGAAGGAGCCGGAGGTCTTTCGACTTTGGCCTTTTGACATGGTTCACAGGTTTCTCACCAAAACTGATGTCAGACTTCATCCGTGGCCAAACAATTCTCTCTGTGATGAGTTGGATTGAAGTATTGGCATCTGGGTGAGATAGGTTATTTTGGAAGAAGAGGAATATCCACCACTTTGGCGTAATCGTCCGATGATGGTGTCACACACATATTCTAAATCAGTGCAAGGAACACGTATCTTGGAAAATTTCAAAGCTGTTTCGTTGAAGCTGTTGTAGTTGTTGATCCTTTGCTATTTCTTCCAAAAATGGTTCGTATTCCAAGCACGAGTCCAATAAAAAAGCATTGATACTACGAGACATAATGTTTTCAAGTACGTTGTCAATTTCTTTGATGAACCGGATAGCTTAAGTGAATTGCATCAGATAATTTAAATGCCTAGTTTTACGAAGAGAGTACTTGTCAACAGTAGTGGACAGCTGAATAAGCCATGAGAAGCTCGCGTCCAAAGGTTTTGTACTTAATTGCATTTGGTGAAATCTTTTTGGAAAAGAAAGAACTTGGTTTCTAATTGTCATCGACTTTCTCCTGCAGAACGGCACCAACACTACCAACTGCCAAACACATCTTTTTGCCTGAAACAAAATGTGACAACTCAGTTGCTTGGGACAATATACATTTAATTTGATGAAATACTGTCAAGGCAGGGTCAAACAGAACTATGTCACAATTTTTGACACAAGAAAAAGTGTCTGTCAAGGGTTTTACAATTTGCGTACAACACAGTAGAAATCTTCGTAAAAATCACCATCCCTTGAAATTGCCATAAATTTTTCATTGTGTCTGGTATCGGGAATTGAGAAATAACTTCTATTTTAGTGGGAAAGAAAAATTTCAGGAGAACGGATGTGGAAACAACTTCTGATTTTCTAGGCTAACACTTTACCGGACTGTTCATCATCATCATCATCATCACCATGTCACACTATCAGCACGGATATTCCTGACCCTCTCTCACCACACCTCCCTATCGTCCATTGCTTTCGGCAGATCCTCATGGCTACATCTCGTATCAGCACAAAGCTGCTGTATGTAGGTACGAGCTGGACGTCCTGCCTTTGCTCATCCATGTGAAGGGGTCCACAGGAGTACATCACTTATGAGCTCGTCCCTACTTCTCCAGCAGTGTCTCGCGTGTCTGTTTCGTCTAATTTTGATAGTTTTCATGGTGGGTGGTAGGTGGCCGTATAGTTGCTGCTTTGTGAGATGCTGTCGCCAGGACTTGTTCAATGTTGCTCGCAGAAATTTTTCCGAATGCTCAAAACCCAGCAATACGTATTGAATACGTTTTTCCGCAGAACTAGCTATGGGGATATCGTACAAGTAGCAACATAAGAAATGTAAGTCGTGTCTGCTTCTTCGCGGCAGTACAGTTACTGGGTCTTCATTAGAGGTGTTATTGGAAGAGGCACAATCAAAGTCGGACTCTCCACTCATCTAGGATGGTCTTAAACAGACTGCTCCAAAAGGCAGTGTCATTATCTGTCAGAATCTATGTCGGCGGGATCCGCCTTCAGCTGGTTGATTACACTTGTCGCATCTTGTCGGGGAAGACGTCGTCAGATGGCAAACTGAGTGGGGTCGCAGTCGATCATCGTCAAAAAATGGGTCCCATACAATGGGTAATATCCATCGCTACCCAGTGCCATATTTGTGTTACATTCAAAGTCCTCCTTGACCAGTGCACGGGTGCCGGATCGATCGACTGACATTCTTCACATTCTCCGACGACGGTTTTCACAGCGGCCTTAGAAACACCAGGGGCAATCTGTTTCACAAAATAAAGTGTCCGCCGCACAACAGGATGATCGCTTTGTCGGTGAACAATCTTGATCTGGTCAAGCCCAGCTGAGCTGCATCAAGCCACCTCTGAGGCACTCTAGTCAATCGATCTACCTTATTTTGGCTAGACTTGACCAAGGACACATCGACCCCAGTTTTATTATCGTGTCAAGCCGCCGTCGAATGAGCATCTCGCTTGCGGCTTTGGTTCTTACCCTGGCCTTGCCGGTAAGGGTGTCTGAGATCCACTTATGGACACAAGCAGAATCAGTGAACAAATGCATGGTGGTCGTCTTCCAGAGGATTGCCAAGTTTATTCCTTTAATAATGGCACCGAGTTCTGCGAGGTTAATATGTTGGGAGTCCTTTTCTGGGCGTAACCAACAAGCATCCTCCACTACAGCCCCATCATATACAAGCGACACGCCGGTAGCGAAAGAGCTTGCGTCGACCCATACGCTAAGGGCTTGGCCGTCGACGTACCATCTGCCTCGCGCCGGGTCTTTGTGCACTCTGGTGAGAACCTCTTTAATCATGGTGTTGAGAAGGCGTCGTCAATTTTGTCATCCCATCCAGCGGTGATGTCAGATGCTCTCCGCTTGATAAACGCCACAGCTACACGAAACCAACCACCCACGGGAAGGTGCCCGACCATTTTGAAAATATGTTCCGTCTCGTGACGACACGAAGCATGTTTAGGATTTTGTTCCCTCTGCTCCAATACAAAGAGTTATCCTCTCCCCAGACCTATAACCCAAGCACTCGAGCACCATCCTGTAGCCTCTCCGGCTCCTTGCTGAGGAGGCCAAAGCTCTAGAGATGCTCCTTCACACATGCCGCAGGCACAATACTCTCGTCCACATACACATTATCAATATAGGCAAATGTTGCATGCTGAATGCCTTTGTCCTTCGTCAAGATAGCATCAACAATTGTCTGCATGATGGATGGTGCCACATTGAGCCCAAACCCCATGCGGGTCAGGCGATACCTTCGTCCCTTAAATAGTATGGTTTGATAGGACCACAGTCATTGGTGCACACGTACTTGAAGCTATGCCTTGCGATACATTCGATCCTGCTCGCCGCCATTCTATAAACTTTTCAGTGCATATGTCCGCACGAGCCGTAAATGGGTCCACGTGATCATTTAACTCCCGATTGTCGAGCACTGGCCTAACCTTTTGTTTACTCTGCTGAATGACTACCATCAATGGGATCAGGTCCCAATTTATCTTCTTGGTAAGGAACTAACCACTCAGTATCAATCCAGTTCTGTTGCTCTTTCTCGTATTCTACAGGGATGGTGTACTCCGGTACTTTATTTTTCTGGTGGCTGATCACCGGACCACTTCCACGACACTGTCCAGGATTTGGTGCGTTGGTCGAACTCTGTGCGAAAGTCAGGCTGTTCCAGCTCTATTATCGCACCCAAAGCGAGAACCGCCTCGGCAAAATGTGCCTTGCCTCTTCCGTTGATATGCACGCTGCCCAATTTCTTGATGACGTCCATTTCCAGAAGGAGGTCGAATCCCAATGGCTTGCTGTTTACCAACGGCACGTTCGTCTTAAAGGGATTTCTGTTGATCACTGTTAAAGTTATTCTGCCAACTATATGGCTTAGAAGGCACTTCCTACCTGCCGTCAGAATTGTGATATTTTTCCATACTTCAGGTCGACATAACATTCCACTCACAACGGATGAGGAGCAGCCGGAATCCACCAATACTATCCGATCCATTCCATTGATTTTCACTTTCATTACAGGAAGTACTTCGAGTTTATGTGGGGAGAGAGTAGTGCAGGCCTTTCGCCCTTTGCCTCGTTTTCCGGACACCTCGACGCGATATGTCCTTGTTGCTGGCACTGATAACAGTGTATCTCCGGGAATGCACACGAGGAATAACCCGGCGTCGCCCGGCCGCTGCAACAACAGGCTTATCGACCTCTACCTCTTCCATCATGAGACCTCGAGCCCTGGCAAGAATCTGTTCTAGGGTCATGTGCTCCATCCGTGAGGACCCACGCAATTGTCATCTAACCGGACCGGGGAGTCCTGACACGAAAGCGCAACTGAGCCATCGGTTCGAGGTGTTTTCTTCGATTAGACGTGCCAGCTCCTGTAGGTCACACAAATATTCGTCGATAGTTTCCCCGGGGCGCAAACGACGCGAGAAAAATGTGTCAAGGGAAATAAAAAGGGTCTGGTGCACATGCCACAAAGAGAGCTTGTTTTACCTGCTGTAAATCCTCCCTCTGGTCGCGGGTTAACCGTCGGTACACTGACAGGGCCCCGCCTCCCAGCCTGAGTGGTAGAACACGTTCGACGTTGTCAACACCACACACTTCACACACCAGCTCCACCTGTTCCAACCATTCGGACACTGTGTGGTCGGATGAGACGCCATGAAATTCGGGAATCAGCCGAATGTCAAACACTTTGCCTGCCATTTGCGTTTGGTTACTCGTAAGCCGAAATAGCTTCTTCTTGGTTTTAGAAGTCTAGTCGAAGTGGAATCAACTTATTTGGTGGTAGTCAAATTATTTAACACGCAAAATAAACTGATGGATGTTCACCAATCAGACATAAGCAAAACATTGTTTTTTCACCTCAAACTTAGTTTCTTATATGTTCATTAAATCTCGCTACTTCACGTGGGCTTATCATGTTCTCCTCCATAAAACAAGTTACATCTCTTGCGTCCTTTTCTTCTGGTTTTCGCGTGTCGGTAGCAGAGAGAGCACACCTGTTTCTTCGAGGTAAGATTGTTTGTGACATTACTACTACAAGGTGCTAAGGCGAAGCCTAGTTACTATTAGATTGACGGATAATATTTCCAAATTCAGCTTTCGCCACACTCATTTTTCAGTGCTAACCATTGAAGACAGCTGTAAACTGAATAGCCGGTAGTAGCAAGTGGTGTGTAGTGGTGTGGTGTAGTGTTTCCTTGAGAAAGGAATGTTTTGTAATACTGTCGAAAAGTTTGCAAAATACTGGGTTAGCCATGGCAGGGCATAAGATTCCGTTATAAATGGATCCTGATAGCTTAATATTCGTCTTAGGATCGGTCAGACAATATCTGTAGATATCATCGAGAAGACCATATATGTGTAAAAATATGGCATTCTGCTATTACAAAGCCGTCTCAGTTTAATGTTAAGCATCGCTGACCATGTCCGGATGAACGACTTATTAACGGCCAGCGGGAGTAAGTTTATGAGGGCCCTTAGGTTGATGATATTTGTGCACCACTTTCCACAAGAAAACGGATATCAGTGCCGCGGTCCTACACGAATAATAGGCGACATTTCTCCCAAGCTAATGCAACAGGTCGTCTCCGGCTGTCAGCTTAGACTTTTCAATAGTTTGCCTTGAATGAATTGAGTGCCTTCTTCCTGAATTTCAGGTGTAGATAATGTAATATATTGAGTGAAAATCTGGATAAAGAAGACGCTGTTCGGCTCGTGAGTTGATTGAGACCGATATTGTACACGTGTATGCGGACCGTCAGATATATGAGAGAATGGTGCAGAGAATTATTTTTGTTTTTTTGATATCAAGAGACGAATCCTTTGTAGCGTTTTTTTAAGTATGGCTACAAGTGGTTTCCAGTTGCACTGGTCTTTCATATATGTACTGATGGAAGTGTTCACAAGCAAACTATATCGACTGGGCTTCTCTTTCTATCGGTGCATATTTGCCTCCGTTATCGCTCTGGATGCATATGCTTGTTATAGTAAAACACATCAAATCTCTTCTGATTCACCCATTTAACTCTTCACACACCAAACTACTAAAACACACAAAACACAGATCGACAGACATCAACACTGCAGAAGAAAATAACAACTTCCGGATGTTGACCCAACAACGGCCAGTGTCAAACTGAGAAAATCATGGCTTCTGCGCATAGGCTCCGCGCATAGTCTATTCAAAATCCCCAGGAAATTCTCAGATATAAAAAAAAGATCTATTTTTCAACCAATCCTTTTTTTCCGCAAGTAGTATTTTCTGGAGCCGGTGTTTGAAGTCGGGAACATATAAATAGGCCAAGCAGAGGTCACACAGCAGTTGAATAGTCGGCCGTGCTAAGAGCGTCACCGGACAACACCGTCAAACCAGATCAAAGCAACCGCTTGTCGCCGAATAGATACCCCCGTCAGCCGGCCAATAAACAAAATAAACTAAATCTTCTTGTCAGTCTTATTTTTCTTGCAACCACACGCTGTATATAGCATGCTGCTCAAGTATGCCACCCAATCCTGTCTTGCTTGCGTCGCAAGAAATTGTTGTGGATAACATTGGATTATAAAATTGTATTGGTGTTTGGTATGATAGCATCCTTTTTAATTTATTAAATTCATTTTCGTGTTCTGGGCCTTATGTAAAGACTACGTTAGATTTCAGTAGACTTCTCATGTAAAACATCCGTTGAGAAAGATTTTGCGCGTACCTGGCAAGGTATTTAACCATGCCTCGTAACATCTCCTTGTTCTTTAGGTGTTTTAAATTCTATTATCGGCTTCACTTTGGTTGGGTCCAGTTTCAACCTGCTTGCAGTAAGTTGGTCGCCTTGTAATGTTAATTCTTCTACGGCAATCTCACATTTTTCTCTGTTCATAGTTACATTATTTGACTTGTAGATGTCAAGGACTTTCTTCTCTGTAAGTAGACTTGATTTTGTGTCCCGTTCCTATATTACAATGTCGTCCATTGAGGTTTCCACGTTCTGGATACCCTCAAACATTTGCCGTATACTTCTACAGTATATTTCAGACGCTGAAATATTCCAAATGGTAATATTTACCTTCTGGTGTATTGAATGTGCACTGCTTCATCCAATAGCAACCAGAATCCTTTTGAACAGTCCAACTTTGAAAATATATTTACTCCTGTCATATTTGCTATTACTTCCTCACGTGTTGGGAGTTAAAAATGCTCTCGGAGGATTGTTTTGTTCGGGTTTCGCGGATCCTTACAGAACCTTAGCTTTCCGTTTGGTTTGTGCAACATATGTATTGCACTTACCCGTCCTGTTGGTTGAGTTACTTTGTTAATAATTCCTCTTTTCTCCATTCAGTCAAGTTCCATTTTGACTTTGTTGTACATGGTCAACGGAACTTTCCTACTTGCTTTAATAACGAGTACTGTGTCTTGTGCGAGTTCCATGTGTCCTCGTCCAGGTAGTCATCCTATTTATTTAAACAACTCTCCATCGTCAGATAAAATGTTTTTGTTTATGTTTTGGATAATGTTAACTCGCTTTATTATGTTTAGTTTATCGCACGAATCTTTCCCGAGAATACATTTCTGGGAATTATGATAAAACAGAGTTCGTGTAACCAACCTTTTCTTTCGACAGTAATGTCTGCTTTTCTCATAACTTGTACTCTGTTGCCATTGTATGATGTTAGCCATATTTTTATTGATTTTATCTTCGGTTTTCTTTTCATTTTTTTGTAATATGACATCGTTAAAATGTTTACGTCACTATGTGTGTCAAGTTTCAATAGGTTTGCTAAATCTTGTAGTTTCAGGTTCGTTATCTACTGTGTGTCATTAGTGGTAGTAATCGCCTATCCTTCCTTCACTCTTCACAAAAAGTGAGTCATCTTCTTCATAGTTTTGTCGTGCTAGTTCTGACTCGCTGATATAGTGGACATTCTTTTTCCCTCGGCACATTTAAAAAAAATCTCCGGCGTTTTGACAATTTCTGCATGTCTGTTCCTTAGCAGGGCATATTCGATGTGGGTGTTGAAAGCCATATCTTCCACGTTCTTTTTTCTCTCGACACACGTGCTCCTTTTTCTCCCGGTCATCTCTGCGGTTGTCCTTGTACACATTCTTTTTCCGCAGGTATCCTTGTCTATTCTTTACTTGGTGTAATGCAAGGTCTTCTCTGTCTTCTGTGCGGGTTTTTGTGATTTCGTTATCTTTATAGAGTTTATTATTATTCCAGTCTGATTCTGCAAGGTCTCTTAATTTCGCCCATTCCATACGCCCGATATTATACGGTCACGTATCATACTATATTTTAGGTAATGAAAGCCGCAGTTTCCGGTCTGTCAAGTGATGTTTGTTAAGAAAGAAAGGAATATTTCTCCTTTCAGGTCTCTATTATTGAAGACAACGTTTGCGGGGTAAGTCTTTTTTGCCCCCAACAAGTTTTTTGAACTTGCGAACCAAAGCATTGTAATTACCCTTTTCCACTTTTGTGGACGTAAGTGCGATATACACTTCAACGGCTTTTTCTCCGGCTACCAGTAGGAATAGTGCACATTTTACGTAGTCGGACTTCGTCGTTTTTCGGACGACACGAAGTAGAGTTCGAATTTTTGGAACGTTGCCGGTCCAGGTCATTTGCGTTGGCGGTTGTAAAAGGTCCATGCTGGTTATTTACTTCTGACACCAAGTAATATATTGAGTGAAAATAAGGGTAAAGAAGATGCTGTTCGGTTCATGACTTTATTGGAATGTTGTACGCATGTGTGCAGACTGTCAGTTATATGTGAGAATGGTGTAGAGAATCATTTTTGTTTCTTGATATCACGTTACTGAAAAGCTCTCGTATAAAGGAGATACTTATTTCTGACTATTACAGAAAACACATAGGGTCTTTATTTCTTCACTTTGAGCGACCTTTATTTTGTGAGTGGGGTAAAGTGATTTTATTTAATCTTCTCGCCAGGTTGTCCATCATGGCTTCTAACCTTGTAGGAGTCTAACCAAAGTGTCTCACTCCGATGTCGGGCACCAGATATGAAAGCCATACGGCCGGAAATTAAGGCTGCAATATTGTCTATCAGCCAACTTCTCGCTGGATATCTCCACCCGAATGGCGGCTAGTGTAATATAATGTTGTGGATGTTAGTAGGCTTAAGTAAGTTTTAAGAACAACATAAGACGTGCTTTAGGGCATCTTTATTCTGGATGGGAGAGTGTGTGTGTGTATTCCTACGCCAGGGGGTTGTAATCTTGCGCGTAGAGAAATAGCACTGTATGATATGCAGTTGGCAGGCGCAGGATAAAAATGTGATACACGATACCGCTTTTACTCTCTCCAGCATTTAGCTGGAGACGGCGCAGAAACAGTGATGGTTTCCTGTCTCCAAAGGTCTCCTTGGTGAAGAATTGCGACAGTTTCTTCTCCTGCAAAATAGACCTCTAAATAACTTTATCTCTCAATAAGTTTTTCTTTTAGTAGGGAAAATAAGTATGTCCCTAATATCTCGGACCGTCTTGTAGGGTAATTTCGAGGCTGCTAAGTTAATTTTTATTTTTTGGGCAGTAACCACTCTGACTTAAGTTTAGCTAAATACAGCTTTAGTTTGGTTTGATTTTATGGCATATCAACCGTTGTTAGTTATTTAATGCCAAATTTATTTTTATACATATAAACAGTTTTAGTTCAAACAACTCAGTTTAGCATAAGTACAGATTTTTGTTTACACACTGTTAAATGTAAAACAGTTCTATTTCAAACAATTCAGTTTAGCATAAGTACACAGTCTAAATGTACAAACAGTTCTATTTCAAGCAATTCATTTTAGCATAAGTACACGGTTTAGTTTTATTTGGTCTTGTGCTACCACTCCGGGCCAGAGTGAACCTGGGAGTGATGGCAATAAAGAGGTACTCCACATTCCCAAAGCTCTAGTATTGCTGGAGCCTCACCATCAGCTTGTTTAGTGTCATATATTGGACACTTTTTGGGGGAGTCCTACCCCACTGCAGAGATGTAGTTGGTTTATTCTGCGGCCCCAGTTGACTGGGAAAGCGAAATATAGAATAGGGTCTACCTAAAAATAATAGCAGCAGTATTTTCTACGTCCATGTTGATTAATGAAATATTCTGCAGGACAGGAGGAATATACTCGACCATGTGTTAAAAAAGTTAAAAAAAGAAATTTTGCCAAAGACGAGAATCGAGTATCACTATGGTGACTGTATTTATAATTCTGCAGAAGAAAGAAGATAGTGAAGAGAACAAAAACAAGAAGGTAGCTATACTGAAATGTACCATTTGGTTTCCAGAGCCATTGTTTTTATTCCAATATTCAAGTATCAAACATAATAGAGTCATCAGTTATTTTAAGTGCTGCAAAATAATCTGGCATGTCTGGGTCACAAGTAATTAGAATGTTAAGGAATATTTTGTCGATTCTTCACTCACCAAGGACCATTATTAACATTAGTATATCTGTGATATACAGGGTGTCTCAAAATAGATGCAACCCAATAATATAATAATGATTTATTACTGAGTTATTACTGTAAAAAATGCATCCTTTCAGCTAAAGACATTAAATCAGTGTTTTTTTTAAATTGTTATTATATTAGCTTCCAGGACATGCAATCTTTTTTTGAGTTTCTTGTCTCAGTAATAAATCATTATCATATTAATTGGTTGCATCTATTTTAAGACAGTTTTACATGATTCTGTCTCCAAATAAGTAGTGACACAAAATAGTTTTCCTCTCTTGTCCAAGGCATTGTGATCAAGGATTAATAGTTGTATTAGTATACTATTTTCAAATCTGAAAAAACAACAACCTGAACATTATTATTTGTAAAGTTATTAGCAATCACATGAGTCCCATATATACTGAGATACCCTTTACTTGCACTGAACACTATGGAAGGAAAGACAAACATATTTGTACATACAAGAACACTTACCTGTTTTTGTACATGATGTACATACAAATGATATTATGTAGAAAGAATACACAAACGTGTTCCAACAGCAAGAAATATACATATTGTTCCATGAAAAAATAGTTTGCGGAAGGGATATAAAAAGGGTAAAAGCTTACTTGATAAAAATACTTATCTCTAGTGGATAAAAAATTTCTATCTTGGAAACCGTCAAGGAAGGGTGATACGAAATACCTTTGCCATTTCGTGATGCTATGCCTCGTTTGCCAACAACCGAGAAATGGCACTGCAACGTTTGCAACACCTGAAAGGACGTTTCAGGAGATATCGGTCATATCACGACAAATACTCCAAATTCATCAAGAATCAGATTGACAAGGGACATAACAAAAAGTTGATCACAGAGGACATGGGAGAGAACTGTGACGCGAAATTGACTAAAATCCCAAAACGGGACTTTTATTTTTGCACGTGTGAAGACGGGGCAGGTTGGCACTTGATCCCCTATATAATAAGTCCTCGTTCAAAGTTTTTCTCTCAGGCATATAAGAACTGGCATATTATGTGAGGAACTGATTTAGGGCCAGACTGACCGCCGCTGGCAAGGGGTTCCAAATTTCACACTATCCACACACCCACCAGGCCGCTTAACTTCCTCCCCCAGATAATGGAAGAATATGGACCTACAGGTTTTAGTCGTAATGATATTATATTGTAGTAGTCGGCAACTCCGGTTTCCCGTGTGATATTTTAAAGGAATTAATAGGACAATTCTAAGCAAGATAACATAAGGCGAATAGAAGCTGAAAAGGAAGCATGAAGTAACAAATTCGTAGAAGAACTGCAAAGAACAAACTTCGACCACGTGGTAACATAAAAATATATGATTTCTTTACTACAGTTATATACACTTTCAAAGTGTCAAAACATATAATAACTGGACAGTCCACGAATATAAATGTCTTTTCTTGACTTTTGTTTTTCTTCAAATTGAGAGAGAGAGAGAGAGAGAGAGAGTGGTATACAAAATTTGGGTATAAAGGAGAAATAGCCCAAAATTACTTATCTTATTTTTCGACGGGGTTCCACTGGAGAATCTTTCTTCTTTCACGGGTTAATAGACTTTATGCTATTTTCAATACTGGCTTGAAGAACCTGGGGTCCCTCGTGTCTCAGATATTCTTTTGTCTTCAACACGGAATATTGGCTATGGTTCGTCTGCCCGCTACGAACCCTGCTCAAAAACTTTCTTATTATTTACTTCCGCTGAGGGGAAGGAGTCCCCACTTCCGTTTTGGGGTCCCAGCCAATCATTTGGCTTCTCTCTTCTCCCCCTTGGTGTCCGGCGACCTGAGGTTACTAAGTACCAACACCTGTTGATATCCCCTCTGTGACCTACATTCTTCCTTAACGGTCACTTTTTTTGACGGGTCGCCACTGTTCATTCCAACGGGAGGATAGTATTAATCTTATTTCTATCGTCTCCGTGGGCTATCACGTGACAGAACAAACATGTATGGTACTTGCCTCATCATGGCGTCTATCATCCGAGGAAACTAGGGAAGCTTCGTGTCGTATTCGATGGTAGCGCACGATACATGTCCCAATCGTTGAATGAACTCTTGCTACAGAGACCAAATTTCATCAACTTGCTTTGTGGTGTTATTTGTCGGTTTCGCAAAGAACCTGTTGCCTTTGTGTGTAACATCGAGCAGATGTTTTTGCAATTTCGAGTGGAGACCTGTCATCAAGATCACCTTAGGTTTTTGTGGTGGGAAAATGGCACTGTGGACAGCGAGCCATGCACATACCGCATGACAAGACACCTGTTTGGTGCTGCGTCGTCTCCTGGCTGTGCATATTTTGCACTTAGGAAGATTGCAACGGCGGGAGAATCCGACTTTGGGATGGATGTGGCGAATTTCATAAAGAGGGATTTTTTATGTCAATGATGGATTGAAGTCTGTCTCTACACCTCAGGAGTAAGTCTCATCAACAGGAGCATAGGCCTCCTTTAAGGAAATGGCCGAGTTTTGCACAAGCTCCTGTCAAATTCCAAGGAAGTACTGCAGCAAATACCACCAGAAGCTCGAGCCAAAGGATTTACGAATATCGACATTCACGAGGACAGCCTGCCTATGGAGAGGACTCTTGGTATTCAATGGTGTGTTGAGTCGGACATCGTTCAGTTCAGGATTGTGCTAAACGAGAAACCCTCAGTTCCGTGTATGACCCTTTAGGATTCGTCGCACCATTCATCTTGAAGGGGAAGCAGATTCTACAGGAGATGTGCATGAACCAATTAGACTGGGACAGCCCTATTCCAGAAAGCCTACAACCACAATGGCGACAGTGGATTGCAGAGGTTAAAAGCCTGGATTCTGTTGTCATTAAAAGATGTCTGAAACCCATAGATTTTGATGAGGTGGTTACGGCGGAAATACACCATTTCTCAGATGCCAGCACCTTAGGATATGGGCAGTGCTCATACTTACGTTTGATCGATCGCAATCAGCGAGTGCATTGCTCTTTAATTATGGCAAAGGCCAGAGTCACGCCCATCAAACTTGTTACTATACCCTGACTCGAGCTTATGGCAGCTCTCGTTTCTGTGAGAATCAGCACAGTACTGCTTGAAGAGCTGGACATTTCAAACGTTGTGGAGTGGTTTTGGACAGATAGCAGTGTTGTTCTTAGCTACATCAGAAATGAGGCTCGTCGTTTTCACGTATTTGTAGCAAACAGAGTTCAACAAATCCGTGATCACAAGGATCCGTCTCAGTGGAACTACATTTGTTCGGCGAATAACCCTGCAGATTTGGCCTCACGTGGAGCAACGCCCAAGGAGCTGATGGACAAGAAGATGTGGTTCAATGGTCCGGATTTTCTATGGTAACCGAAAGCGCCATTTGCCCCATGTCAGATAGATAACCAACCATGTCTAGAAAACGATGACCCAGAAGTAAGGGCTCATGCATTTAACATCATTGTGGAACCCACTAAAAAACATTCAATACTGGATCGCTTGAACTATTTCTCCGATTGGACGAGAGCACTGAGAGCCATAGCCCATTGCCTGAAGTATATGGAAAAATTAAGAGAGCGAGCGTTTACAAAAGAGAAAGATGCTATGGAAAACTAACCTGCACTGGCAGTGATAGACTTGCAAAAGGCAAAAGTCAAAATTTTAAAACAAATACAGAAGGAGGCTTTCAGTCAGGAGTTGGAAGATTTAAGTAGGTCCACTCGCAAAACTGTGGATGGTGGCAACAAGAGTGACGGGCATCTAAAATGCACATCCCCAATCTATCGCCTTGACCCCTTTGTTGATGAACATGATCTGCTTCGTGTTGGTGGTCGGTTAAATAAGGGAAGTTTCTGCAAAGATCTAAAACATCCTGTCATACTTACCAGAAAGTCCCATGTAACTGAAATCATCTCACACTTTCACCAAAAGCTCAAACACCAAGGTCGTAGCATGACCACTAATGGAATTAGACAAGGTGGATTTTGGATTATAGGTTAAAGCTCGGTAGGCTACACTTTCATCTCGAATAGTGTTATATGCCGTAAATTCCGTGGTAAAATTCAGGAACAAAAGATGAGTGACTTGTCAACGGACAGACTCCAACCTTAACCAACCTTTACTTACAGTGGTGTTGCTTTTTTCGGACCATTTTATATCAAGGAGGGGGTCGAAGGGAATCGAAAAGATATGGTGTTCTTTTTACTTGTATGTCGTCCAGAGCGATCTATTTGGAAACAGCTGCCTCACTTGACACAAGTTCCTTTATAAATGCATTGCAGAGACTCATATCAGTTCGTGGCAGCTAAGATCAGACAGAGAAACGAATTTTATTGGTGCGAGTCGTGAACTCTGCGAGGCCATGGAAGAAATGAATCACAGCCAGCTCCAACACCATCTTTCAAATCAGGGATGCGACTATATCACTTTCAAGCACAACACACCTTAGGCTATGGGTGGTGTTTGGGAACGGCAGATCTGCACGGTTCGAAACGTACTCTCCTCTCTTACGCATGACTTTGGTGCCAGCTTAGACGATGAGTCTCTAAGAACTTTCTTTTGTGAGACGATGACCATTGTTAACTGTCGACCACTCACTGTGGATGGCCTAAATGATCCTTTGACGGTAGAACCACCGACTCGGAATCTTCTATTGACAATGAAGTCCAAGATCATATTACCACCACCGGGAAATTTCCAAAAGCCAGATTTATACTGTTGGAAGAGGTGGCGACGAGTACAGTATTTGGCAAACGAGTTTTGGACACGCTGGAAGAAGGAATTCCTTCAGACGCTTCAGGAGAGAAGAAAATGGGGTGGACAACAAAGAAACGTCTCCATTGGGGACGTCGTCCTAATCAAGAAAGACAACTCCCCTAGAAATACTTGGCAGCTAGTACTGGTCATCGAAACAATCCCCAGCAACGATGGTTTGGTTCGTAAGGTGAAAGTTTGTGGGTCACTAGCAAGGCAAAAAGAGGTAAGCACGTGGATTCTCTTAATTCATTCGATACAAATCATCAATAATATTTCACTTTTGTGGTGTTTCCTTTTTTGAAAAATTTATGAGTATATTTGTTTTGTTTCAATTTTTATGTTGAGGAATGTATGCTTCCTTTATGCTGAACATGTGCGCAAATAAAGATATACTTCTTCATCAGTTCTAGACTCGGGTCTTTGATTTTTGGCCCCAGTTCCTGCTGTTACACCTATTCAAAGAAGAGAGACAAAAGACAGTGAGAATGTGTTTCTGATTCTCATCTGACAGCCCATGAGGCACCCAACTGTTTGTTAAAATAGTCATCCCTAAGGGAGATAATTATTTATTGTCTCCATACAGTTTTCTCAAAACAAAAATAAAAGAAATGATTCCTTATACTGTAGAGTATTTGACAATTTTGGAAATGATCTTTCATTTTTTATCATAAAACTTAGATTTTTATTACATGAAAATATCAGGAAAAATTGGCTTCTCTATTCAGTGATCATGGACTTAGAATTAAGCAAGAAGAATTACTGATACATTTAAAATTTTGGTTAAAGAAGAGTATACTTCAGTATAAAAGAAAAGCTTTAACTATCTTGATTCAGTTTTCACTTCACATTTGTGGTGATTGGAATTTTCTTACAAACATTAAATGGGAAAAAAGAGGAAGTGAGAATCTGCTTATGAGTTATCATAGAACAAAGAAACATCAATCCAATATTTCTCATAGATAATTGACTTTGATTAACAGAATAAAAACAGTTATTACTTATTAAAATATATTCTAGCTAATAAAAAATAATTTCAGAAGCTCAAATACATTTTTTTAAATATATTTTAAAACTTATATGTAATGTGTGCTAAAATGTTGCTTCTAAGGAGCACTGGGTTTCTGATTTTTTCTCTGAGAGCCTATTCATTTTAATTTAAGACAAGAAATTACATCTTTTTTTTCAATTTTTGTAATTTTTTCTTGTTTTTTTTTTAATAATTTATCAATGAAGTAACTGTCTTTGTTGAGTAAGAAGTTAAGGCTTACATTGCTGTTATCTTACAACCTTTGTTGTTAGAAATTTTATAAAAAATAATTACAAACAATAACTGTTGCTATTAAAAATATAAATGTCTTTTAATCATTAATAGTCTTTTAATCATTAATAGTCTTTTAATCTTTTAATACAATCATTTGTATAAAGTTAGTATTGTTCTGTGAATATTTTCTGTTAGATTTTTAAAGAAATATTTTTTAAATTTGAGTGCTACTTGATAGAATTATCTGTTTAAAAATTTTGTTTTTTGTCTGGGTTGTTAGTCCAAATCAATAATGCTATATAATTATTTTATGTCTCTGGACTGAGTGTGAATGAAACTATATATTTCACTTTATATGAATGCCCTTTGGAAAGGCATTAATCCAACTCTTCTATTCCCGGCTATGGATAAATAGAAGGGCAGACTGGGCTCTTTAACCTTGATATGGTAACCAGTATAGGAGAATTAAAACTCTGAATTCAAACCAACTGTATGTTGCTTGGAAATCGACCTGTGTCACATCCTGCCTATCATGGAGGGGTTAGGTAAAAACATACTTTAATCAATACTTATATCCACTAAGATAGAGTATATAATGGTCAAAATATCATGATTATATCAACAACCAAGATGAAACACCAATCCAGGCTCATCATTGAACCATAATAATAATAATCTCAAATATTCACAGAAACTTTTTAGTTCGTATACATACTTTAACTCACTTTAAACCTACACATATTCAATCCAGAATATTCTATTTTGTTTTTATTATTTTTCTTGATTATTGAAAAAGAAAATGACTGTATTTACTCCAATAGTGATGAAAATGAAAGATTACAAATTTTGTGTTCAGAGATTCAGCTATTAATCTCAGTTTCTTAAAGAATAGTCATGATTAACCCTTATAGTTGTTGCTTTTAAATCTTTGTGATTTATGAATTGCTAATTAAATTTCTAAAATCATGAAAATATACAATGAATAATGAAAATATTGTATTTTCAGTTGAAAGAGGCCAAAAAGGAAGAAGAATATATCAAATGCAAAACTGAATCCAACCAATTGAAGTTTTAGATTTAGGAAAACAGTTTAATTAATGCATTTATGTTCAGAAACAAAAACAGAGTGAAAAGGATTTAGTGACAATAGCAAAAACAAGAATGGCAGCTCAAAATCAATTATAATAAAAACTTGTATCTACAGGCTCCATTAAAGGCAAAGCAGAATTTTGTTTTGGCTCAGAGTTGTTTTCAAGATAATTAGCAAAGATTTGATCAGCTCATTATGTCACTAATATCAGTCTGAAATGACAAGATTAGTTTCTGCTGGCAAAGAGTAAAGTGTAACATATTTGCTTATGGTTTGAAAGATAAATATAAAAGAACAAATTTTAATTTGATTAATGAACTTACATTATGTTGTCACAGTGATCCCTGTGACAATGTTATGTAGGAAAGAGTGAAGGATACTAATTAGCATATCCTTATTATCTCTGTAATATTAAGAATTTGATAGAATAAAAATTGTCATTCAGCATGAAAGAAGACCTATCAAAATTATTATTCAATTGCAAATCTTACGGAAACTACTTTATTTAGATTAAGATGTTTTAAGTGTATTTCACTTATAAAAATTTCATTATAATGTTGCATTTCTGCTAAGTTATGGTTACACACACACACACACACACACACACACACACACACACACACACATACATATATGTATATATATATACATATATATTTATATAATATAAAATACAAGTGATAGAAAAATTGCCATAATTTGATATTTATGTTATTAATTGATACAAAATATTTCTGCATGCATACAATATAACATAAATACAATTAATATGAGACCGAACAAATATATAAACATTAAACTCTCTAACAAAAATATTGTACAATATATGTTAGGGATGTACTTATTTTAGGACAGCAGCATAATCATATTTTGGGGTACCGAGTTTCAATGTCTTAGGTAATAGATAATATGTAATTGTATCCATTTTGATTGCATAATGTCCCATATAATAAAGTGATTATGTCTACATATCTAGATACTGTCTAGATGTGTGGACAACTGAGCAACCTATATGATAAATTGATGATGTCTTGATTACT
Organism: Sepioteuthis lessoniana; assembly: GCA_963585895.1. NCBI lineage: Eukaryota > Metazoa > Mollusca > Cephalopoda > Myopsida > Loliginidae > Sepioteuthis > Sepioteuthis lessoniana. The sequence goes on from OY757938.1 coordinate 31,448,695, forward strand.
GTCTACATATGTGTACAACAGAGCCACTTACATAAAAAAGTGATGACGTCTAGGCATCTGGATGTGTGGACAGCTGAGCAACTTATGTAATAAAGTAATGATCTCTACATATATAGTTTACTGTCTAGATGTGTACACAACTCAGCTATATATATGATAAAGTGATAATGTCTAAGCGTTGAGATTTTTGTGGACTTGTGTGCACAACAGAACAACTTATTATTATATAACTGTCTAGATGTCTACTCAACTGAGCAACTTTATGAGAAAATGATGATGTCTAGATTTCTAGATTACTGTCTAGATCTGAACACAACTGTTCAACTTATATAATGAAGTGATGATGTCTGGATGTATAGATTTCATCTTGCTGAGTTAGCACTGATTTGAAAAGAAATTATGATTTCATTCTTGATAATTTTGAATTGTTTTGTATGGTTTGGCTTATTTGTCTAATGCCACATCAACTCCTTGTGGGTTATTTAATACCAAAATTGGATTCATTTGAAAATGTTTGATTATAATTGTTACTATTTATATTTTCAATGTTACATTACAATCATTTTTAATTGCACTTTTTTTATTTGTTTGTAACAAAAATGACTGGTAAATATTTGGTTACAATCATAACTATTTATATTTCCAATGTTCCACGGCAATCATTTTTTTAAATCATACTTTTTTTTGTCTATAATGATCATTTCCTTTCATACAGGTATATGATATCAATTATTTTTATCTAATATAAAAATTTGCTCACATTTGTATGGTTTCATGTAATTCTATCCAATATTAATAATTTTCAAACAGTTCTATTGGTGGGACACTAACAGGTACTACCACTCCAGTTATAGTGGGCATGGGAGAAATAATAATGAAGGTGTGCTTCTACATACTGTAGTCACTCCATCATTATTACTGGAGTGCCACCATCAGATGCAGATGTCATACAAAAGACAAAGTTTTGAACAACAGTTTTGACAAAACACAGATCTGTACAAGTGCAATACCCTCCATACTCATCAGACATTCAGCTCTGCACAACTTTTCTGGTTTTATAAACTGAAAATTCATCACAAAGGTAAGATTTGGTGATAAGGAGAATACTAAAAGAAATACGACTGTTCAGATTTACCACAAAAGAACAGTTTCAGAGGTCCTTTAACAAATGGAATATGTGTAAATGTCAAGAGGATTATTTAAAGGAGATTAATGTTTTGTCAATTGTTCATTTCTGTCTTGGGAAATATAGTTTCAATCTTGGTACTTTTTGAACATACTTCATTTATGTAAATATTTATGGAATCTGAGAATCAAACAAAAGAGGTGCTTATTAAGAATCTTTAAAAAGACAATAGTTTTCAGGGATGTAATTAAAATGTATGGGCTTAATGTTCTAGTTTATAGACTGAGATTGTTCACACTGTAATCCATGGATTTTCAGTTGCTGGTCTGGAGCTCAGAGAGTGATGGGTGCCATCAAGCTGTCATAAACCCATTGAAAGTACATAAAAAGTGTAGACTAAACAATTTTGTTACAGACTGCTAACACATGGAGGAAAAGAGGGCAACAATTTCTTCTGCCTTCAGAACTGATTTATACTAGAAACTGACTTCACAGATTATTGCTGAATAAAAATATAAGAATTCAATGCAGCTATAATTGTGTTAACTGGTTTTTGTTATAAAAAAGATTATACTCTTTACACTTTTTCAAATCTAATAAATTAAAAACTACAAGGCAGAGAAATATTCATGTTAAATTCTAAATTCATGTAATATTTTGACATTCACTAATTTTTAATGATTATTTTCAACTACACATGAATCCATGGCCTAATGATTTAAAAAGCATTTATTCTACACAGCAAATATTTATTTTTCAATATAATCCTCTTTCTTGTCAATGCACTTAATTCAGTTGGAAATTATAATAACTTAGTTCAATCATACAAAAATTTCATGTAAAAATTCCAGTAATATCGATGTATCATGTTACAGATTTGATATGTGTGTGTGTGTGTGTGTGTGTGTGTGTGTGTGTGTGTGTGTGTGTGTGTAAAGTATTTCTCTCAAAAATTTTTATAAAAAGTTGATTTTCTTTAAAACCAAAGATAACAGGATCTTATTATTTCCCACAGAACATCATACCATCAAAATAGATATTATTCTGTAACCAAAAATAAAATTGCATAAATATATATAAGGAATGCATTTATTCTATTACAGAGTTTCAGTAATGTAGTATTTAGTAAGTAATAGATATCTAATATTAGCCATTTTGATTGTATAATTTTCCACTGGTAATAATGTAATCCTTGTATCTATGATTTAGAAGAAAATTAACTTTATACTAAAATGTTAGGGATATATGTATATTTAGTTGTTGGTTATTGTTTTAACGGCATATGTGCTCTTGTAGTTTATTTAATGTCAAATCTTGTTTTCTTTTTTATAGATATGATTTTTAAGCAAATATTTTTGAGATTAATGTTTTTGCTATTAAACAAATTGTTAGAGCACAAGACAAAGTTTCAAAGACAAATTTTGTTTCACTAGTGTATGCTTTATTGATGGTCTTCCTTTGTAGACATATCTTAAATTATCTTATATCTATTGACTAATATGAGGTTTACAACCATACTGTCACTTTCAATATACATACTTGCTACATTCTCTCATCCACTTGTGTTTTGATTCTTGAGAGCTACATTACCCCTGCTTGCCTGTATCTTCTAGTTTAATATTTGGTTTCTTATTTGTCTTTTTTTTTTTTTTGGTGATTTTTTTTTGACATTGCGGAATCTGTGGAATGAGATAATGAGGAGTTTGATATTTTCAGTCATTTTTTTTTCAGTTGTTCATTGGGTATGGCTTATTTTGGATTGGGAGAGAAGGTTCAGGGTTTGTTGGGCAGAATGTGTTTTGCTTTGGTATTTGGTTCCAGATTTATCTTGGGAATTAGTGGAGGGATGGTGATCTCTATTTCTCCCTTATAGTATTTATTTTAGTTGGAGATTTGGAGTTTCCTGTTGTTATCTTTTGGTCAGTGGTATGGCTATTTGTTGTAGACTCTTTCTTTTTGTTTGATTTCATCTGAGTGTAGTTTTTTAGCTGTTCTTGAAACTTTGTTTGGTTCCAGTTGCACTACTTTTCCAATGAGAGCTCTGCATTAATTTAGTCGATTGTTGTTGCTGATTGAACTCACTCTTAGTGGTACGTTAACATTAGTGCTATCTTTCAAATAGGGTTCTTTGCTTCTAGAAATGCTATATTTTTTCAATACTTCACTGCTATTATTTCCCTCTCTCTTTTGTATATATTGCTAATTCTTGAAAATGTGTGATGGTTCTCTTGACAGTTTGAGCATTTGGTTTTGTTGGGACTATCTTCTTCATGTCATCTGGGTTTTTGGTCACACCTTCCACAAGTCAGACATCCTTTGCAATTCGCTTAGTAAGTAAGTAAGTAAGTAAGTAAAGTTAGCGACATTAATTGAGGGCAACATTAATCTTTTTCAACAGCTACTACACCGAGGTGTAGGGGAGGGGGCTACTCTATTCCTTAGATTGCTTCACTTTACACTTGATTCTTACCTTATAGTGCTAAGTGTTAAGCAAGGCAGCATCAAGAAACATTTTTTGAGTCTTTGGTATAACTTGACCTGGGATTGAACCCTAGTTTGACATTTAAAGGTAATGTAAGTATATATTTCCAGATATGCAGGTAAATCAATCATTCTGTAACATATATTTTGTACAGCAAATACTTATTTTTCAACATAATCTCCTTTCTTATCAACTGACTTAATTTACAGGTGAATATTTATTGTCCTGGGAGTAATGTACTCATATATATACCACCATGTTTGACAAGCATCTGCTAATACTCCCAACTAAAAATAATTCCTGAACCCTGGCATCTATCACTCAGGTTTCTTTTATTTTTGTAGGATTGTGCAATGCTTGTTTTTACTTGGGGATGAAGTGTGCATCTTAGTTTCTCTGAAGACTCTCAAGCTATAAATTGTTTGCTGGCAGTATACATGGCGTTTAAGTAAGCTACAACAACTTCACTGGTGGAAATACCTTCAAATGCATGGAGTTCAACATTTAAAAGGGTAAGCAGGTTGGATTCCTACCAAAAACAAATTCATTGGAAATGTAACCATGAACACTGTGAAGAGTATATTATTAAGAGTATTCAGACTATTGTCCTCTTTGTTATATACACAGTGTTTCTGCTGTAAAACCCTTCTCCAGCTATTTCATGTAAAACTCAGGAACCTTCTTGTCAAATTCAGAAGCCTTCATAGAACTTCAAACCGAACCCTTTATTAAATCCATAGGGGTTCTGATTCCATTTATCACAAACAAGTACAAGTGTTGAATTAAGTTTAGTAAACTTTATTGTTTTGGCCTGTGGTCACAATTGAATCTGCAGGTGATTTCACATAGAACAGTATAAACTAAATGCCTATATCCATTACGCCATGGGTCATACTAGACAATTCAGAGTGAATTATGGGGATTTATATATCTAATGTTTCCTCTATACTTTATATTATTACTTATTACTATTATATATGTTTTTTTTCTTTTGCTCATATTGCAATTGATTTTTTTTCAGTCTGACCTGACCTTTTTAATTACTGGTTCACATACTGTATTCATCTCTATACTTGGTCTATTCAAGAGATCATTATTGCCTAATATATGTGCTTCCTTCTTTGAAATGTCTTATTCTTCAATGTTCTATATTATCTTGACTTCATCCCATAAGAGTAAATGGTTTCTTTTTTCCTTCCATATATGGTCAGCCATACCTGACTTTTCATTTTCCCCTTTTTGATTTTTCTCCAGCCTCACCTTTGTATACTTTACCACAGCTGCATAGGGTGGAATATATTGTGTTGTCTTCTGTTGGGGGCTAGACTTGAAAAAGGGATTTTTGAAGAGTTGAGCCACGCCTGAATATTTTCATGATATTATATGGACGACATATCTTTTGGATTTTTTTGGCCAGTCATTTCGATGCTGGGTATCTCTTAGGCTGTCTATTTCTCCTTAATCTGCAGTGGTGTTACTTACTTATGGTTTTTGCTCGATGTTCTAGGCAACAAATGATTCTTTTCTTCACATTGTATGGATGGTGAGAGTTGAAGCTGAGGTACTGTCCAGTGAAGGTTGGCCTTCAGTTTGAATCCTTGCTCTGTTCATCTGGAAAGGGTAATTTGTTGTTCTTTTTCCATTGCGAACTGTATACAGGGCTTGATTGAGTATTCAGTGCTTGAACCATCTTCCTGATGAGGTCAGAAATACTTAACATAGCTTAGCAATTGTACTCGGTCATGGTAAATGGAATTAGTACAGTCTACTTTTATGGATTAAATAAATGGTTCAGTTCGAAGTTTTGTGAAAGTTCAACAAGAAGGCTCCCAAGTCCAACAAGAAACACCTAAAGAAAGATGAAGGGTACATTGGCCAAAAAACTGAGTATATAGCAATATATGTGTGGACAATAGTCTTAAATAATATAAATTATCAAGCCTCATCCTAAAAATACAAATTCAACGAAGTGTATTCTTGACACTTATGGCAAGTGCTATTTCAAAACTATAATTGGTGTATTCTATGGTTTTCTTCACCATTTTCCCCATTGTGTCATTCATTCAGCCCATTACTCCGTGGACTTTCAGCAACAATGGTATGTTCTACAATATTCAGGTTTTACCCCATGTCTCTAAACTATTGTTTATTAAACTCCTTGTCGTTGTCGGTGATGATAAATTCTGAAGTTCCAAAATACGCTACTCAATACTTGAAGAAGGTCCTATTTACCAACCCCTCCGCTCGGGCAGGATATGACACAAGGTCAAATTTTAAGCGGAGTTTAACAGGTTTTAATTCAGAGTTTTCCTTCTCCTAGACTAGTTGCCTAACCAAGGCTGAAGAACCTAGTCTGCCCTACTATTTACCCATAGCTGGAGGGAGATAAGGGGGTTCATACCTTTCCCAAGGGTATTTGCCCGAAAGTGAACGTAATAACGCGACTGGAGTACGAACTCGCGTACTACGATTCCGCAGTCCATCGCTTTAACCAGTACACCACGAGGACTTGAAGAAGGTACTAATGAAAACAGAACTTTCCTTTCTAGGAATCCTGACTATGATACAGTATCTCAACCTAGCCACTAGTTACTCACGCCAGGATTCTCTGGTATAAGTGCTTTATGGTCACCGATGTTGTCAGCGAACGAAAATTTCCCCCCACTAACAAAATTATTTCCGAGATCATTAATTCTGTGAGTTGCTTCAGATATTTTCTGCTTGCAATATTTGCTACCTTATCTTGATTGCATAATGACAAGTTTCATAATACAACCGAAATTAAAGAGAAGTATTCCCAACAAAATCTGAAGTATTTGAATTCGGCAGAGAAGCAACCAGCTTCGCTATAAAATTAACTGTCAAAGACAACAGTGGGATATAAAAGGAGCGGGCCTGACGCAAGGCAAAAGGACTATTCCTTTCACTGACATGAACCCCCGATTACCAGATAACCAGACGCCACTACCTTGGTTTTCCCTGTGACACCCAATGAACTCAACAGTCCAACTATTTTTAACTGCCCTTTGTCCTCCCTCTGTCCTCTTTGCTTTTGTCATTGTTATGTGTTTTCAAACGTCTGCAGTATTGACATATTCATCGGTCCTGCAACAATCTTTTATCATGGTGCAGTACCTTGTTGCCATTGATTTCTTTGATGTCCATGGTGACATTTTCGTAGAAATATGATCCTAATGAAAACCCAACAATAGGTCTGGATTCAGTTCTTTTATATCTAATATATATTTCACGGGAATTAGGGAGTTCTTGTAATTAAAAAAAAATCCATAACCTCTTATTCCTGCATTTAAATCATTAACTACTAATTAAATTGCATAGCTACTAGTATGGTGTTGCGGGACCGATAAATACGCAGGAATGCCGAGTTTTTTTTTTTGTTGTTGTGGGGAATCGAACTCTAAGAATTTGTGTGTATCTGCGGTTGAATACCATCCATGCTTTTGTTATAAAGTCCTTACGATGTCGAAAGTCTATGCTGTAGAATACAGCTAATGTTGTATCGAAAGTGTACAATCGGCTGTCTAATAGTTCTTGGCGATAGCGAGTCTGGAGAATCTGGAACAGGTCTTGATGCTCTGAGCAGGTCGTAATTGTTGTTGAGTAGCCAGATATGTGTTGACAGGCGGAGAGTCGGAGGTGTCAGAACGCAGAAGCAAGATGATCGATGTTCCGGTTGTTGAACCGGTGGTTAACCGGAGGTATAGTCGATGTTGGCTTCGAAGTTTCGAAAATAGTCCGAGCAGTGTCGTCTGTTCGTGGGCTGGTCCTTTGTTTTGAGTGTCTATTGCATCTGGCTGGCTGCTACGTCATTGTCTTTATGGTGCTGATGATATAAGACCTGCAGAAAGATCTTAAAAGGACTGAAGAGGGGATGGAAAGTAAGACTTATAATCCTGAAAAAGACTGTAAAAGACTTTCAAGGTTTAACCTGAAAAGTAGCGAGAAAAAGGAAAGCAGAAGTAAAGCTGCTTGATGGCCAGGATGAGGTACTTGGTCGTCTGAGAGCTGGTACAAGCGAAAATGGGGCCCCGAGACTGTTGAGTTGGTCGCTGGTGACTGAGGTAAGGCGTCTGGTCGGGGTGTAATGACAAGTGAAGGGTAACGAATTCCTTTCGCCTGAAGGCCTCTGGTGGGCGCTGATTGATTTATTTAAAAACATTATACATGTTTTGAACATGAGGCTTAAAGAAGTAAGAGGGTAGGAAAGGGGAGCGGTCGTTGATATTCTTGTGCTCTTCTATAGAGATCGAACTAGCCACAATTGCTGATCCATTCATACGGTACAATAATAACGCAATCATGCTGTTCGTTCTCACAACAAAAATACTGCAACCACTTTTGATAAACCTACTTAAAAAAGGATGAAAAAAGAAAAATGGCGAAAATTCGGTAAGAGTTCGGTGATTATTTATTATTATTATTATTTTAATGCTTTGATGCAAGGGAGAAAAAAAGTCCCAAAAAGAAAGGTTCAACAAAAGAATAACCTGGTGGGTTTCCCTCCCCTTCCCTCATCTAGAGCGTGAATTGCCGACTTCTTTCCGGTACCGGGAAAGGCCGAAAACGAGCCGGACAGTCTCAACAAAAAAGTGGATCTATACTAAATTGGTACAAAAAATAAGGATGAATGAACATATCCAGAATGAGTAGTTTGAGGACGGGGTATAAAAAGGGTTGAAAAAACTGGGGGTGTTGGGATCCTAGGCACTTAATATTTAATGACATGGCATGTGACACAAAACATACTGCTAACTAGGGCAGAGGGGAAGAAAAGCCTAATCTTATCTGGATGGGGATCTCAAAAAAGCAGGAAGAGGAAGGAAAGATGACTTCAACGTTGTTCTCTTTCTCACGAACATTCGTCGAATGTCATGCGGTTCAAGCTTTTACTCTCACATCTAAATCTGACCCTAAGCTGATGCCTGAAGAAACAGATTTGATCAAAGTTTGCGTTGTTAAACAATTCGTTTTGTCACGTTGTCCAGAGCACTATTCACGCTACGGCTAGAATCACAAGAAACACCTTTCGTTTCTTACCTTTCCGCGTAGGGTAAAAATTGTCTACGATGTAACCAACGGCAAGCAGCAGGATCGATACGAGCCGTTAGCTTCTCGACGTGGTCCCAAAACGAGCGGACCCAGTCGCAATGGTAGAAGGCGTGCTCGGTTGTTTCTTCTATTTCTCTGTCGCAGCGGGAGCAATTGAGTATTTATACCAGACCTGCTTTGAAGGCCAAGTCGGCGAGGGGGAACACATTCCGAGCGAGTAGCCAGCTGAGAGAGTTATAGAGATAATCCTATCTTGGTGCCCAATTTAATTGGGAACAAATCTCCCTCTGCGACAAGCTGAGCTGTTTCTCGAACGGATCCGAAACGGTACCCTCCACTAATTGCCGATATGGTGTCAGCGAACCATTAGTCTGCCACCCTTCCACAGAAATGAGAAGAAGGATAGTTCTTGCACTAGCAGAGGAAGTAGAGACAGCCGGTAAAGGATCTGGAGAAGATGTACACAACGCACACCTACGCTCTGCCCTTTAAGCACAACCACCTTCAAAGCCGTGAAAGGTCGCTAAATCCTGCGAAAAGCCCTTTGCACTTGCGCTTCACCCCTTGGACTTACGTTTCACCCTTGAACTACGAAGGCTCTCAGCTTCGAGGTTGTATTTCAGGTTAGGAAAAGCAGAATCCTCTGTTAACGATCGACCCAGAAATGCCAACCTTTCCGCGAACCAGTGAATCACCAAATCGGGCATCATCTGGACTCCATTGCAAGGACGCTTACAGCAGACCTGTCAGCGAACCATTAATTTGCCACCCTTCCACAGAAGTGAGAAGAAGGGTAGTTCTTCCACTAGCAGAGGAAGTAGAGACAGCTGGTTAAGGATCTGGGGGAAGATGTACAAAACGCACACCTACGCTCTGCCCTTTAAGCACAACCACCTTTGAAGCCAGGTACTCACCTGCGCTTCTATCTTTGTCAGTACCTCCGACCAATTTAGTTCCATTTGGAGGCCGGGCCTGAACCACATCCTGGGGATGCAGAAAGGACCGTCACTCCCGCGGAAAGGCCGCGGTAGAGGGACACCACTTCTCAAGGCATCCAGCCGCTCTTCGCTCTTCTCAAAGTTAATCTCAGCTCCTGCAACCGACTCGTACCTCGCAACCGCTCTCCGCACTGTAGTTATGTCCAAGAGGTAGGACACACAAACGGTGACGTCATCAGTGAGTTAGATACCCCAATCAACGGAGCAGGGACTTCAAAGGGAGGTTATCGAGAAGCGGGGACAGGGGACAATCCTGTAGGACCGACCACTCGATTACAAAGGACACCGAACGATTCCCGCTCAAATATACCACTGTTGTGGTGTTATAGTACAGAATGCTAATCCACTTGCGGAACCCGAGTCGAATCCTACAGTCTTCAGAACTGCCGTCAGAAATCCATGTTCCACTTAGACTGATCCAAATTGATAAGCGCGGATTTGGTGTCGCTCTCTTTCTCCTCTTTGATCTCGCATATCAAATGCTGGTTATTTTGGATCGATTTTCCCTTCACAGTGTAACACTGCTCGATTCGAATCATCGCCGGCAACATTCTACAAGCGCTACTTCAAGACCCGGGCCAGAATTTTTAACTCAGTGTATAGCAGAGTTAGGGACCTGTAATCGTCTAACTCTTCTCAAACATGCCGACCGCCTTTCTTTAGCAATGTGATAGCATTCTTGGTGATGTGACCAGGGATGGCTCCCTGGTAAACCAGTGGTTGAACACATCTGTCAGAATAGGCTCAAACATGTACAACATCCTCGAGTACACTTCGTAGGGCAAACCATTCAATCTCGGCGACTTGTTGAGGCCGACCTGATTCAATGGGTGACGGACTCCGCATTCGGTAACCAAGTCCTCATAACTAGACGTTTCCGCCTCTCGTAGGCGGCGGAAGTCGGCCAAATAGCTGCGAAACTCTCAAACTGGGAGATCGAGAAAACGAGCAAAAAGATCACGGAAATGCACCTGGAAGGCATTGCAAATCTCCCGTGCACGCCCCTATCCGAGGATTTAACAGACTGGATAAACCGATGGGAAAACCTTCACAAGTCTCCCTTACGTGCAAACGCGTGGGTATTCATGGCTTCGTTGGATACTAATCCACTTGCGGAGCCCGGGTCGAATTCTACAGTCTTCAGAACTGCCGTCAGAAATCACTACGTAGCCCTAGTAGTGTTTATTAGCCTCACACTCTGTCTCTTCTCGCTAGATCTGTTTCAAGAGGATTCGCTCCTTCACCGCCTGGGTAAGTCTATAGTCTAAGAAGTTCGCTGTCCTTCCCCTATCTAAGGCGAGCCGTTAGCAGTATTTGATGGCGAAGTCGCTAATCCTATACTGAAAGGATCCCTACCACCTATTCCCGATAACCGCTCCCACTAGAACCTGCTGAATTAAGTTTTCCAGTCGGTCCCGAAAGTCCTGTATCTCCAGTTAGAAAGTATTAAACTGGCCAGACTAGGCTTATCACCAAAATGCAAGCTGACCTTAACCAGTTTATGTTCGGCTAACTCTATCTAGTGGAACGTGGGACATGAAGCGAATCCTATATGTGCTCTCCCGACTAACACTCTATCTAGTTTGGAAAGAGGTCGGACAAATCAGTTAAGCCCAAATCTCCCTCCTCGAGGGATCCAGACATAATTTGTCAACCAAGTCGTGCTCGGCCATCAAGTCGATCAGACTCTTGTTACAACTCACCAACCCGCTAGCACTGCGCTTGGTCTTGTCTAGCTTAGGGTCAGAGAGCGCATTCCAATCGCTCCTTAGAACTGTCTGTTTCGGACCTGCGAGGAACAGCCCCAACCCTCGAAAGAAGGAGCTTCTCTCGCAACGCAGTTAAGTGCATATACCGCAACCACACGGAACCCGAAACTTTTCACGGCAACATCAGCCACAACCAGTCGGCTCCCGTCATCTGCCAAGACAATAATTGACATCTGCGTTAAGGTTGGGTCCAACAAACTCAAAAAACTCCAGCGTTCTAGCGGTTGCCGAATACTAACAGGACGACAATCCTCAACGCAAATGAAGAGAGATTAAAAAGTTCCTCAAGCAAGTGCACAGCCTTGCTTAGATCCTTCAATCCCCTCACAATTATGCTTGCAAGGTTCAAAGTCATTGTTTACTCCTCTTTACTACACAGTGTTCACCCCAGTCTCGAACTCCAATGACATGTCCCAGCGAACCGGTCCTGAGCTCAGTAATGATTCAGCCGTCCCTAGTTAGGCCTCCAACATCGAAGGGAAACTTCAGTTTTAAGGCCCTGTAGAATGAAGGATGAACATAAATCGGTACACGGCCCGAACAAAATTTGATCCTTTTTTTCAGAGAAGAGTGCTCCTTACGCCCAACTCGGTTTTACTGGTCCTTTACAGCAAACGAAATATCTTGAGGTTAGGTCTCTGGTCGAACGGACGAATGTGGTCACTATGAGTGCACACTTGAAATTCAAGGGATCTTCGATACTTTTTTCCTACTGAGTTACATTTCAACTACGGTTTCAGAATCCTTATCTGGAGGGAGAGGTCCTACTTGAGTTCTAGGAGCTCACGGTACATAAGACCACTCCGATGAGACTCTTTTTCTGATGACTTACTGAGGAGGCTGATCTAGATTACTCGCTTTCTGCGGCGCCAGTTTTTTGCTTTTTCCCTCTGTTTTCCAACAGAGAGCGACGCAATATTTTTAGAAGTTCTGGTGTGGGAGGAAGGTGAGTGTGAGATTTAAGTTTGTACAGACACTTCAGGGTTTAGGGTAGGTGTGGTTTTAGCGATGGTATCTGCAGATTTTTTTTTAGTCTTTTTGTGGGGAGACAGACTGGGCTTCCAATTTTTTGCATTTTTTTCGACTTTTCTTACTCACTGTCTCATCTTCATTTTTAAGAGACAGAGGGGATGCAGTCTATAGATTCAGGACAGTTGTGGGTAGCTGTCCTATCCCTTTCTGGTCACTCTGGTCAACCTGTCTTTTTTGGCGTCCTAGGTGGGGGAGTCTGTATCGGCCTTGGGTTTTTTCTTTAGAAACGGCCTTGGAGGAGGGAGCTTTTTCCCCCCTGTTTTACCGCCTCGGTTCACCCCTTTCCGTTTTGTGTTTCTTAATATTTGGGGTTAGCCTTGGAGGAAAAGGCTTTTTACTCTCTTTTTCCCGCCTCGGCTCGTCCCTTCTTTTCTGGGGAAAGTTGGAGGTAACTTCTGTGAAGGGAGCTATAAAGCTTTTGACTTCCTCAGTCTACCCTCTTTCCTTGAACTAGTTGCTTGCTGGTTTGTTGCTTGTCTTCTTCGGTTCGTTTCTTATTTTCTCGCTGGTCCTTCCCGAGTAAGTTTGAGCCAAATGCTCCTGCTGTTTACAAATCCAGCTGTGTGGTTGTCAGCCCTCGACGACAACAGTCAACTGCTAGTTCCGGAAGATGAGTGTTCCGTATGGCAGCGAACCTCTACCTTTTCAAGCACCGGAGGAAGGAGTAATCTCCGTTTTGCGCACTGGGTGACCGCCTCCACTCTTCAGTAAGTTCTCGGGTACGCTGCCATGACGCTTCCCGGAAGGTCGTCTGAAACGTTGAATACTGTCGCCTTAGTTCTTCGATTACCGAAGTACTCCGATTATAATTTTAAGAACTTGGTGACAATATTTTTGATGGAAAGCCTTGTCGCTTCTTCGTTGGGGAAGAGGATATCCCGAGTCACAAAGAAGTAGCGAAATGGGATTCTGCTTGAGCGTAGAAGGTCCTCAAAGACCTCCCTTTTCTGGTCGGCCAGTCTCTTTGTCTTCAGATTTGTAACCATGGGCGACAACGTTTGGTGACCTTTGGGGTTGGCAGAATTGTGTTGCTTTAAAGTACTTCGCCACCCTGTCACTCTCATACTCTTCTGGAACCTTCTGGAAGGCCCAGCCAGCATTTCGGGTTACAGGGAGAGTGAGACTGGTAGAGAAGGCAATGAGGCTGACAGATAACACGCTCCGGTCGCTTACCTAGGTGCTGCTTGGTTGGTGAGTCCGCAGGAATATGCGTTGGTCTATGGGCCGACCCTTAGTGGTAGCCCGGCCTTTGTTAGAAGTCCCGGATGGCCATTGCGACGCTCGTTCACTCCCACCCTCTGACAGTCAGACTACGGTTTGGGACTCGAACATGATTGGGGACTTGGCTTCAGCCGGACTCGTGAACGGTCTTGTTATCGGGATGGCCTTGGGTATGACTGGAGACTCGGCCCAAGTCTGACTTGTGGGCGGCCTGGCCAACAGAATTGCTTCGAACATGGCTAGGGATTCGGCCTCTTCCCGACTTACCCACGGAACAGTATCAAACACGGCTGGGGATCCGATCTCTGTACGACCTATCGACGGGATGGTAGAGCTGTCGGCCACTGCATCATCCATGTCTACGTACCGCAGAGGCAAAAGGGGACCAACAATTGACTTAAGGAAAAAAGAAGAAAGACGGTCGTCTTGGCCAAGAGTCTGATTCAGCCGTTAGTGACTGCTGAGTTTTATAGCAGAAAGGGGCTGTGTATTTGTCGCGTTAGCACCTGTCCGATTTTTAGACAGTAAGCTTCTCTTTATTTATGTCTAATAATGAAATAAATCATCATACAACGGAGTATTTATAAAGAGAAACTTAAAAATGCTACCCGCTATGCTCAGTTATAAGGAAATACTTTCAAGACGATTTGCAGGGCTGTTGTATATACAGCATTCACTGCTGGATATCGGAAGTGACTTTTCAGAAAACAACACTCTCTGTAAGATTTGGAAATAAACATCTCTGATTGTAACGACAAGCTATCTTAAGTTATTCTATTCTCATATTATATTAACACAATATATATCGGTCTCATTGATAAAGGTGAACTACTTAAACCGGTAAAACAATTTTGATCTACACTTTAATATACTTTTAGATATCTTCGATACCTAATACACGTGGTGTTCGCAACATTACGATGGCCTACCTGGCTTTTCCTTCACGAGAGAAGAGTATAGCTGTAGCTCATTGTTATATCAGCATATGGTTGCAAGGAAAGAAATAAACACAGTTGCAAAAATAAAGAACACGAAGGCACATAAAAATTTTAACTACTGTACTGGAAACAAATAAGTAAAAAGTTCAAATAGCTGGGTTTGTAAAAACTTGTAGATATGGAATTAAAAACTAGAAAAATGTCCTATGCTTAATAGTGGTAGGATTGTTAGACTTACGCGCATGCAGTCAATCAGATGTAACGAATGCGGAGAGGAGAGGAGTGTTTGGTGATTTACGGGTTAGTCGCTTCCTTCAAAGAGGAGAAGAGGAAAGTCAATATGGGTGATGCGTGGTTTCGAGTTTCGCCCCTCTCTCTCTCTCTCTCTCTCATTTGGAGTTCTGGTCTGCAGATTGTCGTCTACCATCTTTTGATCTCACCACACTGATCATATGCGCAGAAACCCTCTTTTTCCATTTTGAAGAAAGTCTCAGCACCGATAACATCTGGTGAATGCTCTAGTTGCAGACTCGTAGCCAGTTCATTAACTTGCATTTCTTTCTTCAAAAAATTGTCTGTGTTTAACACAGGCGGGAAAGTGAACAAAGAAGTCATTTTTACGATCTTATTGTTCTGCTACCAATGTAAATAGGAATAAAAAAAGATTCCATACCGAAAAAATGAGTTTATTCAACCAACTTGTTCAACGCGTAGTAAATACTATGCAACTTCCAGGTAAGATTTTACCTTAAGTAGTAAGAGAGCATCCAAGGGGCCCAACTCGTCATGATTGACAATTTATTTTTTTACATGTGACTCCAGATCATCTATAATGTTTTGGAACAGAAGAGTTTTTTTAGTGAAATCTTGCAATAGTGATCATAAATGGCACACTATAAGGTAAAGTTTCTTTAATCATGTGCATAACTCAAAATCCTAAATGACAGAATAATTATGGGCAAAGATTTAGAATCAGCATATTAACATTTTTAGTACATGCATAAAAAAGTATTTTTCTGGACTGATTTTCTTTGCAATTTCCACCGGACAAAATCCAATAATTTAAAAAATCTTTAATTTACTTTATGATAAATATTCAAGTGTTGTTGCCACAAGCAAATACAAAATGGAATTTATCAAGGACACTAAATCAGTTACTTAGAAAGATATTAATAGGGAAAAGAAGAGAAAGGTTACAATTGATTTGTACAAATGGGAGTTAATTGATGAATAGAGAAAAATATATAAAACTGTTTATAGATTTAAGCATAGAACTGATACTATATGAATACCAATTGTAATCATTTGGATGTAAGTGATTATATCTTGAAATATTCATAAAGGATTAGAATAAAGATTATTGGAAATAGATAAACTGACAGAAATGTCTATCTATATTAATTTTTAAGAAGGGTTTGTCTTTCTTCAATAGACTGCCAAATATAGAATTATCAAAACTGGTGTGCATTCTTTTAGATCCATGGGATATATTTGTTCGTATTTTTATTTTTCATGAAGAAAAACACTCTCTCTTTAAGTGGAGTCTCAAACAATAAACAATAATAAACAGGAAGCCATATTGCTGCAAGACATAACTAACTCTTCAGAATTTAAATTTCTAGACATCAAACGAAAAAGATAGATATTTTACATTCTACTAAAAAGATTATTCACATTTAATCATACATTACTAAATGGGTTTATATAGAGTTCTTCAAACTGAAGATTTAGATAATTTTTCGAGTGGTTTATGATGGATAGAAGGAAGAGTCAAGCTCCTCAGAGCACGCGGGCAGATCTTCCTCGTATAGCCCCGACGACCAAAAACGGTGCTAACATAGAATTTAAACCTAAATCTGCAATACTTAATGCAAAAAGAATGAAATTTAAAATCCATTAGAAAAAAAAATTATATAATTCGAATAGTGTAATTTATCTGAAGAAAGTTAAGGATTCATTAGAAGATTAACATAGTATAATGGGACATTGTAAGGTTAACGATATTTTGAAATTAGAAGAAAATGTTCAAGGCATGCAAATTACTGATAGAAATAAATTTAATTGTGAAATTTGTCCACAGGCAAAGATGTACCAATCATGCAATAAACTACCAGGCAGGCGTGCTACTAAGCTATTAGAACTGGTTCATATTGATTTAGAGAACTGATAGACCCTATAGCAAAAGACGATATATATTAGAATGCATAGATGATTATTTTGGTCTAATTGTGACTTTTATTTTGAAAAATAAAAATGACGCGTTAAAAGCTTTTGAAAAATTTATAGCTGATTTTGCTCCTTATGATAATATAAAATAAGTTAGAAGTGACCAAGGAACTGAATTCATTTCTAATGCTTTTGATTCATTATTAATTAGAAATAAAATTAATCATCAAAAGGCATCACCCTATTCGCCACATCAAAGGTACGATAGAAAAGGCGTGACGCACAATTTTTTAAAATGCTCAGATGCATATTAAAACAAGCTAATCTCCTCAAATATATGCGGTCATAACTTCGACATATATTCGTAACAGGTGTTACAATAATCATATCAAAACTCTACTGTAAGAAATTTTTTCTTGTACTAAACATTTCTAATTTACATTTATTTGGGAGCATTTGCCATATGTATATACAAAATTCTAAGAAACTAGATGATAGAATTGAGAAGGGAATGATTTGTAGGAGACGATAAATATAGTCCTGCTTATTTGGTATAATTTCCAGAGGAGTAGGAATCGACAGTAAAGTCCATTGATAAATTTAGTGAAGAATATTCAAACCCGTCTACTATAGATAAATCTGGCGATGATACTATGATTAAAATGATGAGATGAATATGCAATTACCTGAAAAGCAAATAGAAATAATTGAAAATTGTGAAAGAATTCGAAAGGAAAAGTTCGAAACATTTAAGTGATTATTACGTTAATGAAATAAATGATATGCTATGAACAGTTACTAAATGGAAAGTAGCAATGAAAGAAGTTTAGCGCGGTGAGTGATATGGTTATTTGTTTAGCACTATATTTTTTAAGGCAACAAATGAATTACGAAACTATTCTTTAACAACACACAACAGCGAAAGTTCTTTATTTGCAGCTTTGAATATTTGGTTTGTTCTTGGTGCTGCAAGACTCGTAGTGTTTAGGCTTGTTGGTTTTGGAGACGCGATAGCTTAGCGGGATGTTGAGATGGCAGCGTGTCGTTGGACGTGTGAGGGAAGTATTCAAGGTCACCGTGTAGTTTTGTGTGTCGAGAGCGAAGTGGTGCTCGGATCGACATAGTAAATTTTTGTGGTGACAATAAGTGGTGCTTGTGGAAGGCATGCTGAATGTTTCTAATTTATGTTCAACTGGGATTCCTCGTAAAGAATCCATAAATTAGATGGTTCCCTCGTTGAGTGTCCATGTTGCTGCTACTAGTGTTAAAGCCACAGTGAGATGTCCACACTGGGTGGCTTGTTTAGCTAAAAAGCATCGCTAAGCAGGGACGACCAGAGACACGACTGCTCCGGTCGCTGTCTCGAGCTGAAGAGAGTGTGTTTGGCCGCTCACCCGTTTTGCTAGCCGGAAATGAAGGTCCGGGCTGAATAAGATATGTCATCCTGATTGGGTGAAATTCAGTGTTGAATTAAATTGTGCGCCAAAACAAAATACGAGATTTTCCTCTTCTCTGCAGAAGAAATGAATATTTTAAAAGAAAAGGAAACGTTTGGATTAACGCAATTACCTCTGAATAAGACTGTAATACCTGCACAGAGGGTATATGCCATTAAAACAGACCAAAACCAAGAAGAAATTTATAAAGCTAGATTCGTAGGAAAAGGTTGTTCTCAGAAATCAAGAAACATTTTCCCCAACAGCAAAAATTGCAATACAATATAACTTGATAGTGCATCAATTAGATATTAAGTTAACCAATCTCAATGCACCAATTAATTGGGAGTTATGCATGGAGCAAGCAAAAGGTTTCGAGATAGAAAATAAAAATAGAAAACAAAGATTAGTTTATTGAATTAAGAAATCTTTATATGGCCTGAAACAAAGCGATCGAAACTGGAATAACTTATTACACATATTTGATTGAAAAATGTTTCTGTCCATCGCTATCTGACGCTTGTGTATATACAAAGTATAAGGATATTTATACAATTATCATTGCACGGGTGGATGATATCTTAATAGCGACAAAATGTAATAATGAACATATGATAAATACTAAAAATATTTTAAAACAAAAATTTTAAATAAAAGACCAAGGTAAAATTGAATTTTTTTTAGGTATAGAGTTTACCTATGAAGATGATATTATATATGTGCACCAAATACAGTCTCCAATGGTTATTGCAAAGATTTAGAAATAAAGACTGTAAATCTAAATATACCTCTAGTGGAAGTAATATAAGCAAGATATGTACCGAACCAAGTGAATCAATTGGCGAAAAATTGTATAAGAAATCGTTGGAAGCTTAATATATGCAATGACTACGACTTGGCCAGATTTGTGTTTTATAATGTTGCGGGGCCAATAAG
Organism: Sepioteuthis lessoniana; assembly: GCA_963585895.1. Taxonomy (NCBI): domain Eukaryota; kingdom Metazoa; phylum Mollusca; class Cephalopoda; order Myopsida; family Loliginidae; genus Sepioteuthis; species Sepioteuthis lessoniana. Next base: position 31,467,869 of record OY757938.1, read on the forward strand.
AACGTCGACCCCACAAATTATTTTAGTTTGTTGGGGGACATGTTATTTGGTAGATATTTTTGGTCCCCCATTTTGTAGTTTGTATATTTTATATAAGTTTAGTGGTAAGTAGTTGGTGTTTATGTTTGCTTAGTGGTATGTTATTTTTGTTTATATTTGGAAAAAAGGCACATGGAGGCAACTGTAGTAAAGATGTGTAAACGATATGAAAGTTGTGAAACGGCGCGGACAAATGGAACATTCAAAACAAGGCGACATAAACAAAACAAATTTATATCTCAACAATACATACAATGAAACATTTAAAACATTACTATGGTTCTATTACTGTTCGTGAAATAATCCTCTCTGTGTGTATATATAACTAACACAACTAAAACTACAAAAAGGAATAAATAACATAAGTGTCCTCCGTATTTCTACTGTTTGTTTCTTTCTGTGGTTCGACGAAATTTCAGTTGTTTTCGAAGTTAAAAAAAATCTCACCGAAAAGGTGTAAGAATTAAGAGAATGGTTGCGGGACATATACATTTTTGTGGCGGTTGACGGCTGTTAGTTGAAATGAGAGAGTGATAGGGTTCTCTCTGAAAGTCACACCGGAGAGAGTGTGTTGGCCCTGTAAGAGAAAATGTGAAAAAAGAAAGAGTGTTGGAAGACGAAGTATTTATAGAAAATACGTGTCATAGAGTAGGCTCCAAAAACGCGGGATGAAATTGAAATGCGGACGTAGGTTTAATCACTGACCTCGTGGTTTTCCAAGCCATTGGGTTCCCGAGACTGGATGTTTACGTGCGTCTGCCAAATTCGTTTCGGGAAGAAGTGGCATAACGTTCATTTTAAATTATAGGAGTGTAAGTCCTATTTGTTTGTATGAGTAAATTGACTGCCGGAAGACAATGAAGAGAACAAAGGCAAGATAACAGGAATAAATAACAATTTAATATGTCGTAGGTTACAGATTGATGGTCGTATTGACTATCGAAATATAAGAGACGGCTGGTAGAATAGTCGCTGGTGGTCGTCGTTAGTGGAGACGGCTAGAGGTCGTCGATAGTAGAGACAGCTGGATGATCAATATCCCAGTTGTGCAATACTTTGGTTTAACCGATGTGGTCTCAAGTGTTTATGATAGTTTGAGTAGTGAGTCGATCGTGGACTAGATGCTGCAATGCTAGAGCTGGTCTGCAGTTGGTGCTAGTTGCTTGATCGCGCAGGATCGATTGAGTGGGCTAAGCGTCTTAGCGCTGCGGAGCCGAGTAACGAACGAACGAGTGGCTAAGACTACCGTGTCTCAGCTCTACGTAGCCGAGGGACGAATGGGCGAGTGGCCTCAAGTCTGCCTTTGCTGGACAGGGCTTGCGTGACTAGAAAATTCGTTCATGTAAAATGTCAGTGGTAATACAATCCTTCATTACCCTGAAATAGGCTTCTAAAGATTATCCAATCTATTTTGATTGAGTGACCTTCGCAAGACTGGTGCTGTTAGTGTCGTAAACAGATAGATTTTTTCTTTCTTCGTTGGTACTGCTAGTCAGGGCTACAAATGATTTCCTAATTTCCGGTCAAAGCCGGACGTAGCGTTTTTTAGTGGTCTGGTTTGTTTACATTTTGAACTGGGCAAGACAATAGTAACGAAATTGTCACAATTTATGAGAGAACTATACGAGAAGTATATAATGTCTGCGAAACATGTCTTAAGGTTATGGGGATTTTTATAAGCCCCGAAGAGCCCGATTTAATTCCTAGTTTTGTAAAATAATAAACCGTACTTCGACCGTAGAAGGGAGGTGGGTGGCATCTTTTGAAGAAAGGAGACGAACGACTTTTTGTGCAACAAAATTTATATACAACAAACAACACCAAATTGAACAAAAAACGAATTTGTAAGAGTTCAAAAAAGAGTTCAATGTTCTGATAGGTGGTAGGTGTATAAGAGTAAGGTTAGGTAAGGTTTTGTAAGGTTTTGTGAGGTTTAGGCGAGGCTGTAAGTTTAGGTTGTAAGGTTAGGTTATGTAGGGTTAGGTTTTGCAGATAAAATGCTTGCGGGAACTTAGCTGTGATCCTGATTCCTTTTATCTCAGCACGTGCGTTCGTCGCTCTTGGCTCCTGGCTGGTGATGAAGATACCAAATACGTTCGCCGCCGAGGGCTGCCACGATATGGACCTGTTGCTAACAGTGGTGGGGGTGGAAAAAAGAGAGAGAATCTTCAGATGGAGCTCTTTTTATAGTGGATACCACGTGACCCTAAGGGGCTGCTGATATTCGGTGAAACAGGATCACCAGTTCCTTAATAAATTTCCACAAGGTATATATAGGGTACAATAGATCAACGATTTATATTTAAGTGCACAAAAGTACTCTACACCTTACAGGCTTTTGCGACGTAGATTGGACGAACTCACGGGATAGAAAAAATATTATGGATATGGTTTTATGATCTCAGATGAATGTCCAGTCATTTCGTGGAAAACATGATAACAGTCCACAGTTGCCCAGTTCACGCGTGAGACTGAATATATGTCTATCAGTGCAGCCACACTGGAGGGAAAATACCCAAAAGCTCTCATAAAGGATATGCTAAATAATGCGATAAATACATTTACACTATATCGTGACAGTCAAAATGCCTGACTTGAAGAAAAAATTCCATACATCACCATAGATCGAAACATAGATATGATTCCATTTTATAAGGAACGAAACGAATTACAAAATGGAACTCAGATTATTTCGCATAGCTAGCGAAGAAAATATAGCTGATATATTCGCAAAACCAGTAAACAGATCAAAAAATGAAAAATTTTGATGTCTATTGATGGGATATTGAACGGAATTTTGTTGTTGTTGTTGTTGTTCGTAAATTAAAAAAGAGGATTATGTGACAACAAGCCCAATACACCTCCTTCAAAAAATTTTGAAAACTATTGACTTTGTCTTATAAAAATGTGGCAACAAACTTAATATATATATTTAAAAATATAAACTAAAAAAAGCAAAAAGGAGTTTTAAATGTGAAAAGTGTAAAAGTGTTTTCATACATTTAAATCAAATATCATCAGATTTGTCTGACAAGGTAAGGGAGCAAACCCTGATGTTTTAAATAGTTTTTGATTTAAAGGAAATTTCAGTTGAAGAGGATGTAGTGGGTGCATGTACCGAGTGAGAGTGAGTTCTCGTCCGTATTTTACGGGTATTACTTCACGTATTTTACGGGTATTACTTCACGCTTAGTTCCACTACAATACAACACAAATTATTACAATCACGTAAAAGACATGGAATATGACACAATGGACATTAAAAAACAAACAATTTAATATTCATAACAAAACAGGAGTGAAAATAAATGAAAAACATAATGTGCGAGTGGCCTTTGTGGAAAAAAGTCACGGCCAGTTAAATGAAAATAAGATTGTTCACACGTGTGTGTCGCATTGATGAAAGAAAGTTCGCAAGTATTCCCCTTTGAATCTTAATCGCGGCCATCTATAGGTCATGACCGAGCCAGTCATGACCTATAGTGAAAAGTCTTTTAGGGTAGTAGACGGAATGACTTTTTGGCCGTGGAAGAAATGAATTGAATGACCGACAGCTGACTGACTACTGAGTTGATTTAATTTTTCGTTATTTATACTTAGTAGTGGATCAAAAAATAGTTTTATTGCAGTCCTAAAATTTTAGCGCGTAGATATTTCTTGACAAATCAGATTCGTATTTTTACTTATTTATTTTAGAGCCTAAATATTTTCTGTTAATTAGTTTCTGATCCTGTTTTTCTAGAATGTTCTTATGTATATTTTTGTTGCTTATTTTAATGCTAAAAAATGTGTATTCTATAAGGACGTGTTAAATATATCAACTGAAATAGTCCCTTATATATATAGTGATGTGGTTGTGAGCCACATCACGGGGCTACTTTGTATTTACTACACGACCGTGTGTCATGTAACCTGTTTATAGGCACCACTAAATTTGGCGCACAATTCGTTTTTCTTTTTGTCTTTGCTCTTTTTTTGTACATATAGTTCCGCCAATAAAGGCATATGTGAGCTCGTGAATATATCATCTCCTAAATCATATCTTGTCATCTTATTTCTAACTAACACTCTTCTTCGATATTAACAGTGCCATGTGCTTAGTTCCCCACTCAGAGTCCCACCATGCAGGGAGTGATGTTTCTGTTATAGCTTACTTTCACAGACTTTCGTACGGATCAGATATTAAATATAGCATGTCTTCAGACTCATATCAGGGTTTGAAATTCCTTCTTCATAGATTTTCCTGACTTCCAGGTGCTCTTTGAATGAGATGATCCACTATCCTTCAAGGAATGAATTCCTGTCCACTAGCAGTTGAAATATGTATATTCATCTTTTCCTTCACTCTGATAAATCACAGTTTCCATCCTTGTCAGTAATCTTACATAAAGATTGTTCTCTAGACAATACCATTGCTTTCTGTTAGGAAATCAGAGTGGGAATATATACCGTGATGAACCCCCCTTCTTTATCACCAGAGGGACAAAATATCTCCTTCTGGTGGGATTTTGTCTAGACCTGCTGTTTTGAGTTCATCTCCACAACTAACTTAAATCTTAAAGTTCGTTCCTTTCTTCAATTTTGGTCATGTATTCCAGTCAATCGTTAAATGCCATTGAAAACCCTAACCCTGCCATTTCTACCTTGCCATAAAAGTAGTCAGAAAGGTAGGACCTAGCATAGAAGAAAATTGGACACAGCTACAAAAAACTTCCACTGTCATATTTCAATGTCTTTATCCTGACCTCCCATTCAGAGTAATTAATAAATTTAAAGTAATAAATCTCTCGAGTGTCATTTAAAATTTTAGAATATTTCTTTTTAAAACATTTTTCAAGATAACATAAAACTTCATAAGATAATCAGTTACAGTTTGTAAATTTTCAATCAATAACAAATATATTAAAAAAAAAAGAAATCAATAAAAGGGATTTTGATATTCGTCTGTTTGTTACACAGTGTTTACAAGCCAAATCTTGATTTTTTCCTCAGCATATACGAGTACTTCAGCTAGTATGATATATACAAGATATTATCTGATGCATGCATACAGAAAGAAGAGAGATATGAACAGATAGATTGCAAGATAAAAAATACAGATACATACACATATTTACAAAGAAAATGTATTAGGAAAGACACACTGACAGACTAACTAAATAATTTATTTAGAGTTTTAAAAATATGAAGAAATTGCTATTAACAAACTGATTAATGGATATGAAGATGCTGATCTCTCACCAAACAGGGTGACAGAAAAAACATAAAAACGTACAAGTCTTCTTTGATAGTCTCATTGTTACAGATGCCCCATTATACATGTACAAAGTACATGTGTGACGGCTACTATATCTTTGTTCCGAGGTTACATTATCCTGGAAGGTCAGGGAGAATCACTGACTATAGTACCGTACCACCCAAGCTGTATATATTCTCCGTAACTAGTTATATTTAATGATAGCTTAGAAAGCCCCTATAACTAGTCAGGTATAAAGCTTGTGTATAGGTTTAGTTTTCGAGACATGGACGAATAAGGGTGTGTCAAGGGTCGAGATGGCGATGTGATATAAATGAAAACGTGAAGAATTCCGAACTGGACAAACAATATGACGTGTGGTTAGGTTTTTTTCTTCTTTTCTTTATATGTATATCTTTCTTATATATTTTATTTCAAAGAAAGTAAAATTATAATGACAAAAAAAAAAAAGAACACAAAAATATATAGACATAAAGAGGACAAGTCACTTCCAATTTTGTTTGACTATGTCCTTCAAGAAACAAAGTTCTCTTTTTTGTTCGACTTGTCTTAAACTTGAACCAGGATTCCTTTGTTGCCTTTACAATTAAGGGGGGGACTTCCTTGTTTTCTCTCTCTATTTATTTTCTTATTTCTTTCTTCTTTCTCCTCTTTTACCGAATAATAAAAGTCTCTCCTCTTCGCATTTGAAGTGGATATAAGATTTTAAACAAATATATTCTCTACCGAAACTGGTTATTAATAAACCACTTTCAAAATGTTTCTTTAGATATTCTTGATACAATCCTTCGTTTAGGTTATGAATATCATTTATAAGAAAATTCTCGACAAACCTTTTTCCTTTTCTCTCCTTTTTTATATTCGTTAATTTCCCATTAACGAATCGCAAGGCATCATTTTTACGTTGAACTTGTTTCTTGTTCAACGGAGTTGACGACTTCCATTAGGCCATTCTGCTACCAGAATTTCACTTTACCTAGTAAAAAGGGCGACCTTTCTCTCCTCTGGCGAAGCTCGGAACTGACTTTTGGATTCCATTCTTTTTGGCGGTAAAACGTCCTAACTGCCTCGACCAATCATATGTCCTTTCCCTATCTGGGTCATGACCTTTGTCCCTTTTCAGTTGGTCCATCGCTGTTGCTAGGGCTCGAAAACCCGCCAATCGTCTGCCTCAGTTCCGGTCCTCGTATAGTAGTTCTTATTTTCACATATATCAATCCTGTAGCTGCCACTGGGCCGTCACACATACATAGATTAATTCAAATAGATATACATATACGCAAATTCAAATATATATATATATATATATATATATATTCATCATTCAACGTGTGAAAGCACGAGCGATACTCTGCCCTCATCAGCCGCCAACCAGGGTGATAACACAGTTTCGGTAGCTCAAGGCGGTACTGCCACTCCTGGCGCTACCAAGCAGCTTTTGCCACCGGACAGGGTATTCAAAATGTTGTATAGTCACGACCATATACATATGCATATACAAATATACGCGGAAACATAGTCAACATAATATACGAATTTCAATGAACGAACGAACACGCTTCTTTAAAAAATATACCTCTCACACTTTATTCTCGAAAGAGTTGCGAAAGGGTTGATGTTGGTTATGTGTGAGAGGTGAGTTTGAGACGGAGACAGACTGCCACATATTGACCCCAAGTTCCTCTGACCATAGTAGCACTTCTTCCTCATTCTGCTGGGCTGCTCAACCGGGGTCCTGAGGGCTGGTTCTCACTCCAGCATCTTACCTCCAACTGGAACTGCAACTCGAACTCCAACTGACTGCAACTCGAACTGAACTAACTGAAGCCGTCTGTGGCACCTGGTTATATAATTGTTTGTCGTCCACCTGCTTCCTGTGGGGTGTACGCATCTGCACCGAATTCAACCACGTCCACAGGTCAAGGTGATATTCCGATATCTTCGACCGGATGCACTTGTTTCTTGATTGACGGCTCGGTCGACAGTCAATATGTTACAAAAAGAAATATATATATATATAGGTATATATATCCCAGATCCACTAAAAGCAGTTTGTGATTTAAAAACGCGTTTACTTTCGGCTGTTGATGTCATAGCAACCGTTTCTTGATGTTGTGTAATCACACGGGAATGGTGGCTCCGCGTGCATTTCATTCGTGTTGAAATCCCTTCTATATCCGTCGTCTATTCGGTTTGTTTTCCTTCAGTTTTATCTTTTTTATGCGTTACTGCACCAAAGCACTCCAGATAAACGTCATATATAATTCTGCAGAAAGATGTTATTTGTTGATCAATGGGGCCCTTAAGATGGGTGGTGAGCAAAAAGAAAGTTCCTAGTCTAAGTTTGTCCAAGTAGCTATCTTATTACCCTTGGGCCACTAAATTCTTGGCTTGCTAGGAATGTCTCCAGGACGCTGACGCTCACCAATGGGCTCCTGAACACTGTGGGGGTATTCCTGATTCATAAGCCCATCATTCGATTTACATTATCCGGTAGGAGAATTACGTTGTTTGCATCAGCGTGCCTTGTGGTTTCATAACCCTCGCAAGCTGTTGAATTCTCTGTCGCAATCACACGTTGTAGCCGGGTACATATCCAGATCGTTACCGTATGAGCAAGTATGATGGATGATATATTCTCCCTCCCCGCTACAGACACCCTGAGGGCATTTTTCTTTCGTTGTACTAGTCATATTTGCTGTCTTTTCAGGATGTCACTTCAACTTTCTGAAGAGTCACTTTGTCTTTCCAAAGAGTCACCTTGCTTTCCAGAGAGTCTTGGTGTTCAAATTTTCATCATACAACGTGTGAAAGCACGAGCGATACCCTGCCCTCACACACACACACACACACATATAAAGAGAGAGAGAGAGAGAGAGAGAGAGAGAGAGAGAAAGAGAGAGAGAGAGAGAGAGAGAGAGAGAGAGAAAAGATAATCAAGTGAATGTGACAGTAATTTTATTTTTTGATTTTTCTTTAGATTCTTCTTTTTCTCACTGTCTCAATATTTTTCAAGTTTTCCTTTCTATTTTTCCTTTTTTGATTAAACTAGTTTCAGCAAAAAAATAAATAAATAAATAAATAATGAATTAGAAAACCCACAACAAGTTTTGCTTTTTCCGTAGATTTTAAACAAAATAATTCAATGGAAAATATTGGGTCATATAAAAATTTTGGTTTATTAAAGTAGTTTCTGAACAAAAAACAGCTCTACACGCATTTTACAAACTTACAGCAAATTGAAATTTTTTAAGAGAATTATGCTAAGACCAGAATATATAGTAATCTGAAAGTACAATCTCTAGTATATATGGCAGATAAAAGAAAAGATGCAATTGAGTGTTGTTCTGATCAAATATTCCACTTTTTCTCTTAACTAATTCGGTAGATTTTTTATTGTGACCTTCAAATGGTCTAATTAGAAGTAATAGAGGTGCAGCTAGACGTTCGATGCAGGTAGCAAATGTTGGTCGAGTCGTAGAGGTGCAGGTAGACGTTCGATGCTGATTTTGGTCGAGACTGGTAGATCGATGTCCCGGTTCTTGAAGTATATTGGATTAACCGGGGGGTGTCGATGTGGTTGCTAGCCCGTACAGAGAGTCGTACGTCGGCTTGATACTGCAATGCTAGGGCAGTCCGTACAGCGAATCGTACGTGGACTGGATGCCGCATTACTGGTGAGTGTCATGACCGAAGTTGGTGTTGGCAGCTTGGTCGCGTAGAGTCGAGCGGGTGTGGTGAGTAAGACTGAACCGTGTCTTAGAACTGCGAACCAAGTAAACGGACAGGGAAACCGTGGCTAAGGTTTTCCATGCGAAGTCGAGTGAGTAAATCAGTGAGGCTAGTGCTTTGTCGTGCCCCAAGCTGTGCGGACGTGTCGGGAACGATAGCTAAGGTTTAACCCGAGTCAATAGTCTCTGCGCAGTCGTGCAAACGGACAGGGGAACCGACAGCTAAAGCTAACCCGTGTTTTAGCCTTGCACGGCTAAGCAGACGAACGGACAACGGAACCAACCGAATGGTTAAGACCGGATGGTCTTAGAGTCCTCTTCGTGTGTGCCGACTGGCCGTCTGCTTCGACGAGTCAGTAAGGAGAGTCAGAGATACACTGTCCCGCAGAAGGTGACCTGTAATGGTCCTTAAAAGGACCTTTTGGCATATCTAGTTGATGGGAGGCGAATGCGACCACGAGATGTGGTATTCTGCCTCGGAAGTAAGGCGAATGCGACCACTAGATGTAGGATTCAGTCTTAAGAGCTTCGCTGTAAAAAACGGGCCGATATTTGTCATACGCCCCACCCATGAGTGTGGCACAAGACCGTTTTTTAGGTGGGTCCGGTCGCAGGGCCGAAACCCACACGCGTCCGGCAGTTCCAAAAATGCCTCAGGCCTCGTCGGCACCCCCTATTTGGGCCGCCTCAGGCGCCAGGCGATAAACCTAACCATTCGGTGGAGGGTTAAAACCTGGGGGGGCGGCCCCCTAATGCCAGAGGTATATCCAGTGCAGAGCCACACTCGACTGAACCGCTCGGCTCGACACGGCCAGCCGAAATGTGACCCAGACACCGAAGAGAGTCCCGCTGTAAAAAGCGGGCCAAATATTTGCCAATGTTTCCCACCAGACAAAGCTTGACACAAATTCAAAAGCCTGAAGGCCAATAAATGTGGGGAAAAGGGAAGGGGGACGTCGGGAACGAGCTAAGACTCGAATCCAACTTGTCTGTGTTGCTCATTGACCCACTAAGTGCAATGCGAGACAAATGGTCCAAGCAGCTTCACGAACCCAAATATGGGTCCGGGCACGGATGCCGGATTATAGATTGAACTAGATGGCAAGGTCTAGTGTTATACATAGAGGACAAAGGAGTCAATAATGCAGCTCGCCCACACGGAGGTAGACCAGCCGAAACAGGGAGCCTTACGGCCTCAAGTCTGCCATTGTTCCTTTTCGGAGCCTCACTTTGAACCAAGGTCCAGAACAGGCTCCAGAGTGCTGTAAAAAGCGGGCCGTTTATTTCCCAATGTCTCCCACCAGACACGGCTTGACACAAGGTCAAAAGCCCGAAGGCCGATTATAGTGGGGATTTAGGGGAGGGGAAGATCAGAAACGAGCCGAAACTCGAAACCTGCTGGTCTATGTTGCTCTTCGGCTCACTTAGTGCAATATGAGCCTGATGAGTCAAGTAGTTTCACGAACCCAAATGTTGGTCCGGTCACGTATACTAGGCTATGGCTTGAACTAGACAGCAAGGTCTAGTGCCATACATAGGTTACAAAAGGAGTCAGTAATCCAGCCGAAACAGGGAGCCTTACGGCCTCAAGTCTGCCATTGTTCCTTTTCGGGGCCTCACCCTGAACCGAAGTCCCAGAACAGGCTCCGGGGTGCTGTAAAACAGCGGGCAGTTTATTTGCCAGTGTCTCACCAGACAAGGCTTGACATTAGGTCAAAACCCCGAAGGTCGATTAAAGTGGGGATGAAGGGAGGGGGGTCGGGAATGAGCTGAGGCTTGAAACCTGCTGGTCTATCTTGCTCATCAGCTCACTTGGTACAATGTGAGCCTGATGAGCAAAGTAGTTTCACGAACCCAAATGTTGGTCCGAGCACGTTGCTGGGCTATGGCATGGTCTAGTGCTATACATAGATTACAAACAGAGTCAATAATGCAGCTCGCCCACCCGGAGGCAAACCAGCCAACACTGGGAGCATTGTTCCTTTTGTGGAGCCACGCTCTGAACCGAAGTTCAGAACAGGCTCTGGGGTGCTGTAAAACAGAGGGCCAATATTTACCAATGTCTCCCACCAGACAAGGCTTGACACAAAGTCAAAAGCCCGAAGGCCGATTAAAGTAGGGATAAAGGGGAGAGTGTCGGAAACGAGTCGAGACTTGGACCTTGCTGGTCTATGTTGCTCATCGGCTCACTTGGCGCAATGTGAGCCTTATGAGCCAAGTAGTTTCACGAACCCAAATGTGAGCCCGGGCACGTATGCCGGGCTATTGCTTGAACTAGACAGCAAGGTCTAGTGCCATACATGAGTTACAAAAGGAGTCAATAATTCAGCTCGCCCACCCATTGTTCCTTTTGTGGGGCCACGCTCCGGACCGAAATCCAAAACAGGCTCCGTTTATTTGTCACTGCCTCCCACCAGACAGGACTTGACACAGGGTCAAAAGCCCGAAGGCCGATTAAAGTGGGGATAAAGGGGATGGGGAGGTCGGGAACGAGCCGAGACTCGAACCCTGCTGGTCTATGCTGCTCATCGGCTCATTTGGTGCGATGTGAGCCTGATGAGGCAAGTAGTTTCACGAACCCAAATGTGGGTCCGGGCACGTATGCCAGTTTACGGCTTGAACTAGACGCGAGGTCTAGTGCCATATGTGGGTTACAAAGGAGACTAAACTGAAGCTTGCCCACCCGGCGGTAGCCTAGTCGAAACTTTTGAAGAGCCACGCTCCGGACCAAAGTCCGAAACAGGCTCCGGGTTGCTGTAAAACAGCAGGCCGCCGACCATAAAAAAAGGCTTGTTGATATCCACCAAGAGCAGCGACAGTGTAACAGGTCTGCCTAAGCGTAAAGTTCATCTTTTAAAGTATAAGAGTGTAAGTACAGTTCTCCTTTAGCAAGGGATAGGCTTCGGAGGATAATCCACTTTATTTTGATAGAATTACTTTTGGCAAAGGAGCCCTATTAATGATGTAAATGTCGTTTATTCCTTTTTCTTCGCTGTAACGGCAGGTCAGGTTCGTATAAGACTTCATCATTTCCGGCCGTACCCGGGTGTAATTTTTCTTGGAATGTATGTAATCCGATCTGTTTACGTTTGTGAACCGGTCGCGACAGATGAATACCAGCCTTTGGTATTATTTGTTGCAGTTCATTTCATTTCCTCCACAATATCTTGTATCTTTCATTGTTGTAAAGTATCTGTTTTTCATTGCTTATGACAGTAATGATGCATTTAAATATAATCCAGGTATTATTAACTTTATGGAAGCTACACAGCTGGTGTGAATGATTTTAGGTGCCTGTTTTGTATATTTTAAGTATGCTAAAAAATTCATAACGTTGAAAAATAACTATATTTAAAGAGATTAGTTCTAATACATATTCATTGAAATATATGGATTTATCAAAGTATTTATGAAAAAACGATACAAATCCTTGTAAAAAAAAAAAACTCAATATCATCTTACTGCTATTTTCTTGAATTGAAATTTCTTATTTTCTTAAATTAATATTTGACATTTGCAATTAAACATTGTCAAATGGAATATAACTTCTAAACATAAATACAAATTTTTAAATTATTGATCCATTTTTTTTTTCATTGTAAAATTTGAATTAAAGAGGATTAAAACTTTTTGAAATCATTTAGTGAATAAAAAAGGCCATCAGCTAATGCTGATGAGAAAAACTCTCAAAGAGTTGTTGTTGCTGTGACAGTTATTATTATTAACTGTCACAGCAACAACAAAGGCCTAGAAGAGATAGAAAAAATGTGGAAATTGAAAACTAGCACAATACCTGTTATTGTTAGAACTGTGGAAGTTATAAAAAAAAACAAAAAAAGCAAAACAAAACAAAAGAACAGATGAATTTGTGAAAAGGATTCTTGGAATCTCAAGCCTTTAATAAATTCAGAAAACTGTGTAAACAAGAGCAGCCTATATTTTTCAAAAAGTACTCATTATGTGAAGCATTTCAAATTTCTCTACAAAAAAGATATAAATCATTTGCTATCAAGACATTTACTTACCTTAAGTCCCAGGCAGTGTCTCAGTAATAGGTAAATGCAGAAATCAAAAGCAAAAAATGAATAATAATAATAATAATAATAATACTCTTGGGTATGGCTAGCCAGTGGAAGACTAAAAAGAAAGATTGAGAGTCTTATTGTTGAAGCCTAAGATCAATCCTGTCAAGAAGTCTAATTTGGAGAGTGATAGTTGCTGCCTATGTGCCAAGAAAGTGGAGAGTGTTGCACACATTGTCAGTATATGTTAAACAATAATTCTGTGGATGAGGGAGTTTTTCCTGAATACATTGAAATGGTCGAATCCCCCAGTTAAGGTGTCAAAAATATGTTAATTCGTTTCATGTATGTATTTGTCCTCATTTGGTATTTCGGGCTTCCATAAGGTTTAGTTTTCTTTTGGAAGTTTGTCAAAGTCCGGTAAGAGTTAGTCTATAGTTCATTTGTGGGTCTTGTATATTTCAGAATAGTGCTGACCGATAGAGAGAGAGCTGCTACTGGGTGAAGGGACTAACTGACACTACATCCAAAGACATATGCGTGGTGCCCAAAACACCAGCACAAGGTTATCAATCCGCTGGTCACTGCCTGAAAGAGAAAGAATGACTCGTCCCCTTTGTCAAGAAAAAATGCCTTTTTCTTTTTACGCATGCATCATCCCCTTTTCCTGTTATAGACCTCTGGGAGTTTCTGCAAATTTAATAGTTTTCCTTTTATTTATTTTATTTTATTTTTTTTTAAATTCTAATTAAAAAATGTTTTTATTTATTTATTCGTTCCCTACAACACGATTAAACTGTGTACAAACAAATGAATAATATCAGATAGAATCTTTTGAGTTCAATAGCAATACTTAAAACTGTTTCCTGGCTGAGGGCCAATCACTTTGTCCTGAGTTGGACTCTAAACTGAATCTGATGGTGAGGCTCTAGTCCTGGAGTTTTGAAGAATGTGGAGTATCTCTTCATTAGCATTACTCTCAGGTCCACTCTGACCTGGAGTGATAATACCTATTAGGGTCCCATCTATGAATCAAACAGAACTGTTCAATCATTTACTAAGGTTACTACTATTATTTGTTAGAAACCATACAACTGTGTGTAAATTATCCATATTAGATACTTGATAAATAGAATTACTAATGCTAAATAACGATACTTGAAATTATTTAACTGTGTGCAAATAGAATTATTAGTGTTAGATAGAAATACTTGAATCTATTCAACTGTGTGTAAATAGATTATTAATATCAAACATCATTTGTATTAATATCAAACATCATTAGTATTAGCAATATTTAAAACCATTTCACTGTTTGTAACAAACTAGATCTGGCTTATTTAAAAATGTTACCCACAAGCTATTCTCAAACAAATTATTTATATATATATATATATATATATATATATATATATATATATATATATATATATATAATTTCTGAGTAGGTAACATTTTTAAATTAGCCAGATCTAATTTTTTACTTATCTTTTTACTTTTTTGGCAAAATACTGGATTATGCAAATACAGCAGCCTTCATACTTATCAGACTTTCAGCAAGGACATTAAAACAATACAATACAGCATATGAAATGAGGAGTTTCAGAGATGTTTCAACTAATGGAAAACTTTCCAGAGTAAGTGTATTGTAGTTCTTAAGAGAGAATGAAGAAAATTAATGTTTTATTCATTGTTCTTTTTTTTGTCTTGGAAAATACTGCATCAGTTTTGTTACTTTTGAACATACCTCATATGCAATTAATGAATTTAGAGACCTCAAATTTATCTTCTTTTATCAAATGTATAGTATTGATGATCTGTTGTAATGAATGAAAATAATTGGAATTAGGAAATATTAAGGCTTTTAATATCATACTAGATAAAACTAATGTTTTCTTAAAACTTTGTTTGGTATAATTTTGCTGCCAACCAAATCAATCTCTACATCTTTGATCCAGAAAAACAAAATTTATCACGTAAGGCCAAAATGAATTCAGCAGAATATCAACAGTTCAAATTTACGTTTACTGGCAAGTTTTATATTGAAAGATCAAATCATATCAGTCTTTAAATACTTTTAATATCCTTATGCTTGCCTGTAGAACATGTTAGAACAAATCAATTTTTAAAAGAATGATTAACTTGAATACATAGCAAAAATTGATTTTAATAATTTACATTTTTATTAAACTGTATCATTCATAAGTAATTACACCCCAAACAATTTTTACCAAAAGGAAATTTTCTTTGAAACCAATGACACCAGGATTTTATTATTTCTAGTAGAATTGTATTATTACAATTAAAATGGATATCATTTGGTATTATTTCTTATCAAATTCTACAAGAGTGAAACTCTGAAAACAAAAATAGGAATATGATGCACTCTAAAAATATGAACACTTCTTATATATATTTATGCATTTTCATTTTTGATTAGAGTTTGAATTCAAGAGAATTTGGTGATAATTTGATAATATATAGGATACACATTTTTTCTAGTCTTAAAATAAGCAATAAAAACATACTTAAGAACATTCTAGAAATTTAGGATCAAAACCTCATTAGCATTTAAGCTACATTTTTATATTTTTCAACCAATCAGCTAAAAACATAGAATAGAACATTCTAGAAAAATAGGATCGGAAGTCAACTCACAGAAAATATTTAGGCTCGAAAATAAAATAGTAAAATACAAATCTGATTGGTCAATAAATGTCTACGCGCAAAAATTTTAGGACGATTTTTTGATCCACTATTACGGTATAAATAACACACAAACTTACTCACCATCATTGACAGATTTACAAGGTGGCCTGTTGCCGTCCCACTTAGAGATATATCAGCAGAGACTATCTCTAAAACCATATTACGTGAATGGATCACAGTCTTCGGTTGTCCTTCAGTAATAACAACAGAGAGAGGCTCCCAATTTCAATCGACGCTTTTCGATGAATTTACAAAGTTATTGGGAGTCAAACATATAAAAACAACAGCATATCACCCCTGCTCAAATGGATTAATTGAAAGATTCCATAGTCAACTTAAAACAGCTTTAACAGCTAACAACAACTCCAAAACATGGTTTGAAAATTTGCCTCTTGTTTTATTATCATTAAGGAATGTTATCAAAGAAGATCTGGGATGTACAGCTTCTGAAATGGTTTTTGGAACACCCTTGGCACTGCCAGGTCAATTTTGTGAAAAAGACATTTCCTTACAATTATAGCGTTTCGTGAAATTGTTAATTTCTCTAACACTATATTTTTTTAGGCAACACAAATGAATGACGTAACTTTTCTTTAACAACACAACAAAGAAAGTCTTTATTTGCAGCATGGAATATGGTTTGCTTTTGGGGCTGCAAGACTCGTGGAGTTTAGGCTTGTTAGTGTTGGAGACGAAATGGCGTAGTGGGATGTTGATATGGCAGCGTGTGTTGCGGGACGTGTGAGGGATTGTGTTTAGAGTCACCGTGTAGTTTTGTATCTGGTATTTGGGGGAAAGTCTGCGTTGTCTCCATGTGTGGACCAGAGGTGAAAAGGGAACTAGTGTCGAAAGTGGAGTTACGCTCAGATTGACATAGCCATTTTTTGGGGTCACATGAAGTGGTGCCTGTGGAAGGCATGCTGAATGCATCCAATTCATATTCAACTGGGATTCCTTGTACGAAATCCATAAATTAGATGGTTCCCTCGTTGAGTGTCCATGTTGCTGCTGCTAGTGTTAAAGCCACAGTGAGATGTCTGCACTGGGCGGCTTGTCTAGCTAACAAGCATTGCTAAGTAGGGACGGCTAGAGGAACGTCTGTTCTGGTTGCCGTCTCAAGCCAAAGAGAGTGGGTTTGGCTGCTCACCCGTTTTGCAAGCCGGAAATGAAGGTCCGGGCTGAATAGGATAAGTCATCCTGACTGGGTGAAATTAAGTGTTGAAATAAATTGAGCGCCAAACCAAAATACGAGATTTTCCTCTTCTCTACACAACCTACTACAACATTTGTAAAAAAATTTTAAACAGAAAATCAACGATTTAGTTTACACACCCACAAGAACACAAACAAAAGAACTTTACACACCAAAAGACTTTCACGACTGCAAATACGTTTTTATTCGAAAGGATGCAGTCAAAAAACCTTTATGTCCTACTTACTCTGGACCTTTCCAAGTAGTTGAAAGACACCCCAAAAATTTTAAGCTCACCATAAAAGGCAAATTTGATACTGTCTCCATAGACAGACTAAAACCGGCGTACTTGGACTTACCAATAACGGAAAGTACGACCGAACACTCAACAACTACAACAACAACCACATTGTCCAAACCAACCTCCACACTGACAAATACACCTGCAAACATCACCACAAAATCTGGAAGAAAGGTACATTGGCCGAAACATTTTAAGACTTATGTTGCATATGAATAAATATTTTCAATATTTATCAATCTGCGGGGGGGGTTATTTTGGATACACATTTTTTCTAGTCTTAAAATAAGCAATAAAAACATACTTAAGAACATTCTAGAAATTTAGGATCAAAACCTCATTAGCATTTAAGCTACATTTTTATATTTTTCAACCAATCAGCTAAAAACAGAATAGAACATTCTAGAAAAATAGGATCGGAAGTCAACTCACAGAAAATATTTAGGCTCGAAAATAAAATAGTAAAATACAAATCTGATTGGTCAATAAATGTCTACGTGCAAAAATTTTAGGACGATTCTTTGATCCACTATTATGGTATAAATAACACACAAACTTACACAAACTTACACTAAGACTAAACCACAAGCCACTAAGTCAGTAAAGCAGTAGTCGATACACTGACCGGCAAGTTCATGACATGATGGCCGCAAATCATATTCAAAATAAAAACCCGACAAATTTTCTTTCATCAACGCGACAAGCTGTCGCCACAATCATAAAACCCACTATGAACATAATGTAAGTAAGAACGACTTATTTATGGACTCCGTTAACGTACACACATCTTTAAACAAATTTATTTTCTTCTTGCCAAACTTTATTTTCCAAAAGGCCATTTACACATCATGTATTTTATTTGTTTTCATATTCAGTTATATGCATATTAAATTGTTTGTTGTTTAATGTTCGTTGTGTTCTATTCCATTTCTTTTACGCGATTGTAAAATTTTGAGTTGTATTTGTGGTGGAAATAATTTAGAGAATAATATCCGTAAAATAGGAATGCACATCTACTGAAATAACCAAAATACATTCTACAACCCCCACAAATACATTGAAAACAGATATAAATATAAATAAGTATTATACCTAATAATATCTATTTTGGTTCTATAATGTTCAGGTAGAAATAATCAAATTCTGGTATATTTTATTTAAAAATAAGGAATTTTTCTTTAAAAAATTGATTGGAGTGTAATTATTTATGGACAATACTGTTATTTGTTCTAAATTTGATAAGAAAGATTATATATATATATATATATATATATATATATATATATATATATATATATATATATATATATATATTTATATATATATATATAATATATGTATATGTGTGTATGTGTGTGTGTGTAATTTTACAATCATATTTCCGTTTATCAACTCTATCTATCTACAATCTCTATTTTATATAATTACAAACATTGTTATCATTGAAAAATCAAAAATGAATTGCTTAATTAAGTTGTTTTTTAGTTCAAAGCAGTGAAAAACATTTTAAAATATTCAGTGTATTCAAGCTCTGCTAATACAGTGCTATATTTTTTCATTCCATCTTTATTAAACTTTTAGTTCTGCTTACTGAAAAAATAAACAAAAAAAAAAACAATTTTAAATGAAAGTTTAAATTTAACAATTAACATCCTGATGTTTTTTTAGTCATATTGAACAAAAATTTTTGAACTGTCAATGATATAAACACTTCCTTTTTTACCATCCTTATTCAATCTTCATAAATAAAGAAAAAAATATCAATTTAAATTGTTTTAATGCCTTTAACTTAACCTTCTGAAACTGATTCTAGTACTTTAAGGAATTAACAAATATAAAAAATGACGTCTCATATAATTTAAAGTCAATAGTTCAGACTTACATCGATCAGTTTTATAAAATAATCTCATAACATCAAAACTACCCCAACCTTTAAAGTGTCCTGGTTCATTGTTACAAATATACTTAAAATCAATTTAGCTTAGAATAAAATGAAATCAAAACAAATTTAATTTCAATGGTTTTTCATAGCTTAACACTTTATCACATTTGTTCAAGATTTAATTTGTCTGACTAATAACCTATTTTCTAACTTTAAAATTCTAAGGATTTCATTTATTCAACAAAATAAAATGAAAACAGATTCATATACTAAAAACATGAACAAGAATTAATTTAAAAGAGTTTAACCTTTTAATAAAGTGTAGGCTAATGTTGGTATTTTATATATTCTTAATGCGGGTCTAAAATGTATATCGTGTGAATCAATTTTGATGAAGTATTATGATTTATTTCCTTATATATTAGCAACAGGCTCATGCAAAGAGAAGAAAAGAAAAATTTATGCTGAAATAAGTGATAAACAGAAAAACATTCACAACTTAAAGTTCAACCTTTGAACATTTTTAGCTCATAAAATTCACAATTCAAAATTAAAAATCATCAAAAAATGCATTCAAACTTCAGTCCAACATGTAAGCATTTTTATTCAAAGCCATCAGATGTTGTGTTTGTAGGGGTGAGTAATCCGATCTGTTTATGTTTGTGAATGGGTTGCAACAATAGCAAAAACTGTTATCAAATATTTATAATATTCACCAATCAGTACAATAATAAATAGGTCCATAAAATTAAAACTTAATCAATTTGAAACATTTTTATAACCTCTTCATTATCACTCACATCAAAAATCACAAAAGAGAAAACTGGTTCTTTAAATAAAAAAGGGATTTGATTTTACAAAATTTATGTATACTAGAATTGATACCATTTGACTCCTAAAGTGAAAATTGTGATCTTTTTTAACATTTACAGTTGAAAGAATTAAGTACATTGCCGTGAATTGTTAACACTTTTATGTCTAATGTTTACTTTATTTATCAATAACTTTAAAATACTTGTCTAAAATCAAAACTCAATGAAGAAAATGAATTATCTTCTTAACAGAAGAAATTTTATGAATAGTCTCAGTTTTACATCAAGTAATGCATAGTCGAATCTTGATTCACTATTAATGTAAATACAAGTTAAGAATTTTTACAAAGAACTGCTTTCACTGTCAGTATTACACAAAAGAAAAGTTTATTTAGACATGTCAAAGAAGTGTATGAATCATTTTCTCTTTTTTAATTTTTTGATTTTAATTCATTTTTAATTTTTGTTTGGTTGAATGATTATTTGTTCTTATTTCTTTATTTACATGTCATATCAAAATTTTTTGTAGTTTTTAGTCAAACAATTTGTTTCTAGAGTGAAAAACAGTAGATGTAATTAGTAAAAATTATATTTATCTTTATAGGGTTTTTGCTTTTACTCTTTTAATTAATTTTTGAAATTGGTTTTGGTTTATATAAAAACTAATTCAGGGTTAAAATATTAAATCTTCTGTTTCATTCTTTGTTATGTTGGTTGGTTGGTTGGTGTTTTATGGTGTATCAACTCTTGTACGTTATTTAATGCCAAATCCTGCTTTTATATACATATGATTTGTAACTGAATAGTTCATTAGTAACTTTTTTTTAAATGAGTTTAAATGAGATAATTTCTTTGCACACATATAAATGGTTTTAAATATCTTCATCCAATACTAATAATTCTCTTTCATATTAATCATTTGTATGCACATAGTTAAATGGTTTCAAGTATTTTTATCTAATACAAATAATTCTCTTTAATATTAATCATTTGTTTGCACATAGTTAAATGGTTTCAAGTATTGCAAATTAACATTAGTAATTCTATTTATCAAGTATTTATCAAGTCTAATACAAACAATTTGCACAGCTGTATAGTTTCGAATAGTTGATAATAATAATCCTTAGTGAATGATTGAACAGTTCTGTTTGACCCATAGATTAGACCCTAAGAGGTATTACCACTCCAAGTCAGAATGGACCTGAGAGTAATGGTAATGGAGGGGTACTCCACATTTCCCAAACTCCAGTACTGGAGCCTCACCATCAGATGCAGTTTTGTGTCATACCCATGACACTCAATCTTTTTTTTCTCCATATGACTGACTCTCAACCACTGGCTTCAAGCACTATTAAGATAAAAAGGGTTGGGTATTTGTTGGCCACAAGAGCAATTTGAAGAATACAGTTGGGTGCTAAGTTACATGACCAGCCAATTGATTGGATCAGGCCTCTCTTACCTGTAAGGGCTGAAGTGGAATGTTGCAAGGTCATGCGACCACTTTGGCTACCAGGTCACAGACTGCTCAGCCACCAGGATCCTGTCCACAAGCATTACAAGCTGCCATCCATGTCCAACAGGTGGTCTTGTCAAAGTGGGGTCCTACCCCTCTTCAGAGGTGCTGTCAGCATATTCCACAGCCCCCAGCTAACAGGGCAGATGGTTATTCACCAAATAATAGCAGTTGTTTTTGTAAATTGATACAAATTTAGTGGACCTCCAGATGATTTCAATCAGAACCTCTTTCCAACCAAACTTCTTATCCACTGTACCATGTGTCCTTACCAGACAAGTTGCAAGTTCAATCCCAACTACAGGTAAGAATAATGAGGAATACTTACTATAAATTAACACTTGTACCCAGTCATATTTAACAAAATTGAAACAGTCAACCCCCATGGATTAAATAAAGGGTTCAGTTTGAGATTCTGTGTAGGCTCCCAAATTCAAAATGAAACACCTAAAGAAGACCAAAGCTGAAACGTTGTGACTATAACAATGTAGATGAGGTCAATAGTCTGAATATTCAATGTGATAAAAGATTTTATTATTTTAGCTTTCCAACAAGATATTCTTCTCAATGATTGAAAATTATAGAAGATTGGCATTCTTTTTTTAAATTATTTTCTTTGTTTTTTTCTCTTCTTATAAATTAGAAAATGGAATAAATATTTAAGAACTTTAAAATTAAACTCTTTTTCTAATTTATTTTAACAGAAGAAACAAATTCCAAATTGGATCTTTAAAATCTCTTTTTGCTTTAAAGTTTGCTTTATTTACTTATATTTCATGATTTATAAAAAATGAATGAATATATATAGTCATCCACAGACAGATTGTTTTGTTGTATCACAACTCTTCAGTGTAGCTAGACCCACGAGATGCTTCAAGCTGGGATCAAAACCCAGCTGACTTTATATCAGTCAGACAACTTACCCCAGAGCCACAGTCATTCTCAGCACAAGTGAAGGCATTTTTTATGTATATCTTTCTGCATATATGTTCTCAGCTACCATGGGTGAACCAAATAAATTCTGAACAATATTTATATTTTGTTTTTATTCATTTATTATTTTATTTATTTAGTGTTTGAAAAAAAAAACGTTAGACCAAAAATATTAAATAAAATGTAGAAATTCAGTTTTTCCTTTCGATGCATTTTTTTATATTCACAATATAATTTATTTTGATAATAAATTTTTTTCTTTAAATAAATTCAATGAAAAAATTAATCATAGGTTTATTAGAATAACTAAGAAATCTAAGTATAAAAGCTATGAAAAAACAATTATCTATTTATAAAGATGACACAAGACCAGTTTGGAAATTAATAACAAAATAGAGACTTCATGATTTTATTTTTTAAGCCAAATATGTAAATTGATAATCTCTGTTCAATAAGAAGTGCTCTATTGGCCAAGATAAAAGATCCATGCTCTTTGATATAAATGTTGATATAATATATATTTATTATACATTTAAATGTATTGTCAAATAGGTCAACTTTCAGATGTAAATCTTTAATTTGAAGACAAAATGTTATATGCACACACACATACATGCATACATACACACACATAGAAAAAAGCCACCAACTTTATATACATATATATATATGGATTCATCAGGATCTTTATATAGTTGATTACCACAATAAATAGTAATGACAAAGCATATTTGATAAAATGCAAATCATTTGATTTGAATTCTATGATGCAAATTGAAGTAAAAAAATTTCATCCAGTTTTGGAATTAGAGAAAATTAATTACCTGATCTTATACCAGTTGAATAAATTAAAGAATAATAAGTGTGTTTAGATGATAATTACAAAAAAATTATTAGAGTTTTGGGAAACAGAAGGAAATGAACACCCTTATATATATATATATATATATATATATATATATATATATATATGTGTGTGTGTGTGTGTGTGTGTGTGTGTGTGTGTGAATATTACTTAGCTTTAAAATTTAATATCAGGAATATCATTATTTTGTCAAACATGAATACATGCATACACACACATACACACATGCACACACAGAGCAGATATAAATATTGTCATGAATATTATTTTATTAAATACAAATATATATATATATATATATATATATATATATATATATATACATTGGCATACACACACATAAAGATAGTTAAGATATACATTTGAGATATACATTTTATGTTATGAATATTATTATTTTGTTTAATATGAAAAGATAATTTATCAAATGCTTGTCTTGCACATTTCAATCAAGTGGAGATAATTTCTATGATAAAATAACAGCTAAACTTTCAGTTTTATATTTCTGAATAAAAAAAAAATTCTTAGTCCACTTGAGAACAAAAAACAATCTTGATGCTTCATCAGATTTTACAGACAAACTGTAATGGTGGAATGATTATTTTATTGTATGAATCCTATGATAACACTATGTTTATCATTGTAGACCTTTGCATTTCTTTTTTCTTTTTGATTTTTTTCTAGTTTTGGATATTTTTGAAATTTTATTCAGCTTTTTCTTTTTGTATTGTTAAATTGTTTCTATATTCAATGTCATCAAGAGAACAAAAAAAATGGCTACCAAAGATACATGATTGTTTTTAAGATAGGAAGAAGAAATAGAGGCTTCTTTGGTCTTTGTGTCTAACTTTTGCATAACTGAGATAAGATTCACTTTAGATTAAAAATAGAAATAATTTTTAATCAAAATTTTTTTCATATCTATCTATCTATCTATCTATCTATCTATCTAAAAGTATTTTGTAATTTGCTTGAAGCATTGCACAAATTATCTTATTTCATTGTATTGAATTAATTTAGAAGGCTTATTGCAATGCAAAATAATAATAATTATTTCACATTGCAATAGCCTTCTAAATTAATTCAAAACAATACAATACAATAAAATAATATATATATATATATATATATATATATATATATATATATATATATATATATATTTGGTTAAGAAGAACAGACAAGAAATAATGTATGTATTTTTCAAAAAGTTTTTCTTGTTTACAAAAAAAGGAATGTAAATCCTGATTAATTAAATGTAGAAATTATCAAATAGAACTCATCTAAAAGATTTTGGCAGTGACTCTTGTGATTTTCATTGGTATAATTTGTTTTTAATGAATTTAAACTAGGTTCATTTTCATTGTCTCAAGCCATTTAAAGAATGCAGTGAACTGGCTTTTTGCATATTTGTTTTCAAAGTTGCATATTTGTTTTCAAAGATGGCATTGTTGTAATTCAAATGAAAGTGATGCTGGCTAGTGAGGTACTAGATGACCACATACAACAGTTATGAGAAAGAGTGGAATTCTGATTGTTAAATATGTTTAATACTTCTTATCTTAATTGAGAGTTGGCTCTTTTGATTATATTTTTAAAGCCTTGAGTATTTCAAGCCTTTTTTTTACTGTTGGTCTTGTGTAATAATATGGGGTGTTTTTGACATTGGGGTGTCAAGTGATATATATTTGTTGAGATGATCTGTAATCAGTTTCAACATTTGGTGACTGTGTGTAATAATAAAGAAGCAAACCATGATTGTAAAATATTTAACTCCACCACCATTTGGGCCTGAGAAATGTGAAGCTTGGTGAGGAGAAAAGATATGATTTTCTGGTAAATGGCCAACAACATTGATAAGCCTAAGAGAGACAGTATTTCTCAACCTAACAAGAAAAGCAATAAAGACAACAAAGCAAACAAACCTGAACTAAGATGATAAACTAGAAATGCTTTATCAGAAACTAGATGAACTATTTAAGAAATAAAGCAGCACTAATCTCTGATAACAAGTTTAATCAATACTCAAGATCAGCTGAAATATTTGTAACAGATTATTTAATAGAATTTGAAAAGATTAGTGATTAGTTAAAAACCCACAAAAGAATACTCCCAGAAACAGAACTTGCAGAGTGGGCATTGTGCAGTGCAGATCTCACAGAACAAAATGAGAAGCCCAAAAAGGCCACAATTAATGATCTAACTTTGAAGGATATGGCAACTCAACGAAAGAAAGTCATGTTGAGAATTGGCACAAGTCATGTGCCTAATAGTGCTTCCAGCAGTATTCACATTAAGTTATTATCAACAATAAGACCAAAAGAAATAGCCAAGTTTTCTATGGTAGATGTTCTGGTCAATTTGAAAATAATTAATATCACAAAGGGAGAGTTGGAAGAAGCAAAGTACAGCAAGAATATGGAAATAGAATGCACTCTTCCAATTAAAGAAAAATGAATTCATCACTTACTTGGTTTTATTAACACTCTCCTTGGTAATGTATCTAAAAAGATGGTTGTACAAAAAGATTACTGGGAATTTAGGTTTGGAATTGGCCAGTGGTTGTCTTCCCTAAAAAGTATGACTCTTCCATTTATTATAGGTTAAGTCAAAGTTATTGAGTTTCTTAAAATGTTGAAACAGTTTCTTTCCACTTGTGATATATGCCAGAAATACAAGAAGGCAGAGCTGAGACCAGTGGTGGGATTCTTGTAAGCAACAGATTTTAATAAAACTATTGCTGTGGGTTTAAAAGTATAAGGTCTATTCAGTTGTTCCTTAAATAGGACATAGTAGAACTACTATATGATAAGTGTGTACAGACAAATTTATTAAAACTAAGTTTATTGTTAGTGGTTTTTAGGATGAAGACACAGGATTGGTAAGATCTGACTCCCCAACATACCCCAAAAGAGGGCTTTAAATGTGCATTAGCAATCATTGCCTCAAGCAGATGGTCCTATAATTCTCTTGATATAAATATTGTTGCCTTTCAGAGTATGGAAATTGACATATCAGTTTAGTGATTGCCACCACCTGTCAATAATAGAGGCAAATTCACCAAGTATGTACATGATTTAACTAAAGTCACAATATCCTGGTACTTTGCTGTGAAGAATTCATAGTCGCAAATGGAGGCTGAGATGTCAAAATATGGCCAAGGTTCTATAATGGAAAATTTCAAGGAATTATTTCTATGCATGTTGATGACTTCTATTGAAGTGATTCATTTGGATGTCTGCTAATAGAGAAAATCAATATCATGAAGATTTGACAAAAGTTTGATATTTGGTCTAGATATTGAGCAAGAGGGTAATAGGTGTTGTCAGCCAGGAGAGATATATGTAATACCAACAACCTATCCTTTTTCCGATCATTACAAACTAAACCTTGTGGAGGAGACAACCATGCGACAAGGCCTGATGTAAGATATTATGTTTGTGAATTTCTTTTGTTTACAATACATTTTTTGCCATTTTGGAGGATATTGGTTCTCAAGTGGTTATATTGTTTTTATTATTGGGAGTATCAATGACAAATATTTTCCAGTATTCCATTGGAAGTCAAGAGGGATTAGAAAGGTTATCAAAAGCACACAAGCAGCACAGACTTTGGCATTGGTTGATCTTATCAAGGTTTCTATTTTCTATAAGACATTCCTCTGTGAGATTCTGCACAGAGGAATGTCTTATAGATGATTTGCCCAAGATTCTTGTGATTTGCAAGAATGCATGGTGACATTCATTTTACCGACTCAAACTCTTGATAAAAGGCCAACTGTGATGGCCATTCAAAGAGAAATGCTGAATAAAAAAAAGCTGGATGGGATTATCTGGGTTTTATAAGAACATAAGGTTGCTGATCTTTTAGCATCTCTTCTTAGGGACTTAATGGAGCATCAGTGAACTCCATAAATCTTATTAACACATTGGTAAAAAAAAGGGAAATGCTGTTAACTAATCAAGGTTATTGTTTAGATTAGAGATAATATAAATCAAGTCCTTTTTATTGATTTTTAGTAAGTAGATGATCAAGATTGATGGCACTCTTGACTAATTGACATAGGAATTAAAGTGCTGAGACATTGACCTATGATAATTGATCTATACTTAAAATCATAGGTACTTTAGCTTCACTTTAAAGTGTGAGAATATCTTAGCTGATAATGCTGAAGGTGTGAAGATCATAAGGTAGAGAAATTTGAAAGAGATAAAATTTGCAGTATAGAGAAATTTCAATAGGATAAAATTTGCTATATAAAGGAAATTTAAAGGGTAAAATTTGATATGAAGAGAATGTCACTAAAGCCAAATTTAGTTTTTATTTGGGTAATGTTTTTAGGGAGCTTTAGTGTGTAATATTAAATGGTAAGTTTAAATGGTAAGTTCCACAGCTTTCTTATTCAGATACTGATTCAAAAAGATAACACAGAATAAAGTTTTTAAAAAGGTATTTTATAAAAAAGAAACAAGAAATAAAGGGATAGAAAAGATAAAGTGTTGCAAATTTTAGTGCAATTTACAGGAACTTATCAGAGAGTGTCCAGGAAACAAAGTTCTTTGAATTTGAGTATTTTTCTTTTCTTTTTAGTTTTGTCGAAATATTTCAGTGTTCATTTAATATTGAGTTCTCTTTAAAGTTCTTTTCAGCAGAATTCTCGGTTGAATTTTCTTTCAGTTGTTTAACTTAGTAGAATTTCAGTTGTCAACTTTCGTTTAATTTTACTTTCATTTCTTGGGAAGCTTCTTGCCTTCACAGTTTATCTGCTATTCAAGAAGCAAGTGATGAAACCTTTCTGCTGGCTTAAGTTTTCGTACCTTCACAGTTTATTGGCTATTCAAGAAGTGAGTGATGAAACTTTTCTGCTTGCTTAAATTTTCATGCTTTCAGTTTGGTTGCACTTTTGTTTGATTTTGGTTTTATTTCTTTGGAAGCTCCTTGCCTGTTTCGAATATTTATCGGCTATTCAAGAAGCAAGTGATGAAACCCATCTGCTAGCTGTTTTTTCCTGCTTTCACTGTGATTAAAGGACTAAAAATTTAAACACTACATCTTACTACTTCTGATCAAAAAGTGTTAAGACAGGCATTGACTTATTTAAAAGATAAGCTTAACTAGACATCTGCACTTGCTCAGCTGTGGGTACAACTTCATTTAAATTTCAAATAATTCAAAGATTTAGCCTCAATATTTTTTATCACACTCACACATACATGCACGCACAAACACACATGCACGCACACACACACATGCACGCACACATGCATGTTTGTTATATCTTCTCTGCTATACTGTAGTTCTAATGTTATACCAAAAGTGATGATATATATTATTCACCCTTGTATATACAAAGATGTTCATAATGTCCTGCAGCAGATTTGAAATTTAATAACTCACATTGTACAAAAGATTGAGTCATTTAGTAAAAAACAAATAAAAATCAACTCTTAAAGTTTTATTCTTGATGTACTTCTTGATCATCACACTTCAACATGACTGCCATCTTTCCTTGAGATATTACAAAAAGAAAGAAGCACATAATTATTTTTAAATACTTCTATTCCAACAGCCTTAGATGTAAGCAGATTATGTTTTTTCAATATTTTCTTTGAGTCATTAGTCTTATTTCCTTATATAGTCTATGTCATTTTTAATATATATATATAAACACACACACACACACACACATTTATATATATATATATATATATATATATATATATATATATAAAATAGTAAAGCCTACAGAGTCAGACCAATCTACTTATGTTTTACCTACTGGATCATCAGGAAGAATCTAACTAAGGAAGGTTGTGTCAAACAACATTTATATTAAAAAATAATAAGAAAATATATTTGTTTGGTTACCAAGAAACAAAATTAAATTTGCTCTACTTAGTGTATCGAGCACTATTATGTTAAGCTTAGTTGATTCTGCCAGTGTTTTTTCTTTTGGCTTGGCATCGCAGCAGTATTTGATTATTTTCAAATAGTATGGGTCCTGTAGTTTTATCTTTTTTATTGAATTTTTTCCCCAGATATCAATTTGTGTAATTTTTTTTTTTTCAAATTTTATCATCTGGTTCTTTTTCTCACTATCAAAATCTTATAGATTAATTGTATATATATATATGTGTGTGTGTGTGTGTGTGTTATAGACAAGCACATGGCTGCAAGAGACAACAAACGAGAAGAATGGATTTAATTTCATTTATTTTAAATAAATTAAAGTTGGTATGTAAGGAAAAATACAGGCTCTATTCTTCCACCAGATATAGGTCAGGAGGTGAGCAGGTGTAAGTCATTCTTGACTGGCTCCCTTCTTTCACCAGATACGGGTCAAGAAATAAATGGATGTTAGTCATTCTTAGGTGGCTGGTTATTATTGTGACATGGTGTGTGAAGTTGGTCGGTAATCTATAAGCAGTCTTGGTCTAGTGTAGGAATGTGGGCCTTGATTGGTAGAATATCAGCATTCTTTATTCTTGTTTGAAATGTGAAGGGTGACGTTTCTCTCTCTTGAAGTCCCCTGGAGTTGACTGACTTTGTTGAACTTTTATTGAGCATTTTATAGTCACGTTTGGGATCGAACAGCTCTAAAAAGCTTTGTTGGGGAAAGTTTGTGATTGGTTCAAAAAATGGACCTTTTTAATTGTAAATTTATCTTTACATTTCAACCAGATGGATGTGAGAAGCTTACCTGCACAGGGATGTGTTTTATTCATTTTGTGTTTTATTCATTGTCCAGACAACATCCAGTTAATGTTAACTTTTTTCAACTGAAATGTACGCTCGTGGTGTTTTTATTTGTTTGTTTATTCATTATGTTAGTGATTTAGTATGGAATATATAAGTAAATCAGAAGAGGTTTCTGTATAACACACGCACATACATATATATATAATTATTTGTTGTAGGCACAAAGAGAAAAAGAAATATTTAAAATGCGTAGGTCCACAAAGAGATTTGTATTTTTTAAGGATTTATTTATTTATTTTCTTCATACATATATGTATGTTTCCAGCTTGTTGCTTTCGTCAGAGAACATATATGGTACAAGGCCTTGTTAATACGATACTCAATGAAACTTGAACTCACTCGTGTTTGCAGTTTAAATGTTTTTTAATTGGTTATGGGTTTATATCGAGTCACTCCTCTCTTTTTCTTAGAGTGTCTGCTTTACTCCTTATTTGTTTTTGATATTTGATATATTGTGAGTGTGTGCGTGTGGTTTCAGATTTCACTTAACAGTTATTTTTTTATTTTTCAGTGTGTGTGTGTGAATGTGTGTCTTGAGATTTGTGTGTGTGTGTGTGTGTGTGTGTGGTTTGAAATATACTGGTAATTATTTTTTTACTAATAATTTTTGTGTGTGCATATATACACATATCTATGTATGTTTGTGTCCATTTGTGCATGTGTATGATTCATGTTTTATTCAACTTTAGTTTAGATTTATCTAGAAATTTCTTTTCCTTTATTTGAAGTAGTGTGAAGTCATTAGTTTGGTATATGGGCATTATTTTAAATTAACCTTGACTACATTTGTATAGGTGTTTTGATACATTTAATTTTCTGTTTTCTTATATTTCGATATTGCTCCTGTGAAGTGATGTCCTTGTATTAAGGGCCTGTGTTGACCCTATGTATAATTCTTTGCATTTGCTTCATTCAGTTATGTAGACTACGTTTTTTGAGTTGCAGCTTAAGTCTTTTTTTATTTTGTTTCTGAGTTTTTAAAGGTATAGGATTTCCCTTCAGTAATTATATTACATATTTTATATCATCTATCATTGCATTTGGTAACCCCTGTGTTGTGTTTTCTACAAATGTAGAAGAGGTGTGTATTCTTTTAAGATCTTTGGGTTGTCTCTGGCTTTTAATGAATTTTGTTGTGTCTCATATTTCTTTGATTTTGTCATTGTTTTTAATTTCTTCTAGATTTTTTATAATTTCTGCAAATAGTTCTGGGTTGTTTTTGTCGTAGGTTGTGACGTATGCTAGGGGTTTCTTGTTGTGCTTTTTTGGGTTCCTTAATTCTCTTTGTGGTATTTTTTCTGCTAATTTGAGACCCTAATTTATTAGAGTTGTTGGGTATCCTCTCTGGTTTAGGATTGTGTGTAGTTCTTTAAGGCAAATTTTTCTTAGGTTTTTATCCATGATTATGGTGGGTATTCTACATGCTAGAGTGTAAGGGATGGATTTTATAAAGTTTTTGAGGTGGTGGCTTGTGCCATATATTTTCTCTGACGAAAGCAACAGCTGGAAACATACATAAGAAGAAAAATAAATAAATCCTAAAAAAAAAAAAATACAAATCTCTTCGTGAACCTACTCCTTTAATTATATATATATATATATATATATATATATATATATATATATATATATATATATATATTATCCAATGCCAAATCAGCTGATGGTGGAAATGATTCTATTTTTGGATTTTCTATCTATAATATCCATGGAATTCAAAATTGAAAAGAGAGCTCAATGTAAAATAATAATAAAGTAAATTACGGAGCAAATAATTCCATATAAAAGAAATACCTTTAAAAATTACACATATTTTTCGGAATAATATTTTTTCCAGCAGACCTTATATTTAAAAAAAAATGTTAGATCTGCATCGTCAGACAAAGAAAAAAAATGAGAAATTTCTAGTGAAGATTTAGAAAAACCCACAAAATTCAGGTCACCCTATTTCCCTAACCCAAATTTCATTTGCTATATTTATTTATTTATTTTAATTTTTTAAGTAAAGACCAGACCATTTATTTTTGCTGTCTGGTTGACAAATGACATTCAATTCAAATATTAATAACATCAATGCCAACAAAAACAAAACAACAGATATCAACAACTACCGCAGTATGTTGTTACTTAATATAATAATTAACATTTAATAATTAATATCAATAGCAAATCATTCTAATTAATATTAATAATTATTACTATGTACTACAAAAATATAATTCATGATATGCACTCTGTAATCAAAACAAATTAATACCTTATGTCACTTATTACATAATTCAAATAAATAAAAAATCAGTTTTTTAAAATATAAGAATTAATTTAGCTCAAATCTTAAGACTAAATACTAAAATCCAAAGTACATCTATTTATTAGGCTTGAGGATTAGTAGTAATAATTGTGTAATATAATTGCTGAGGGATTTCATTTTATATATCTTGCCTTTTGGTTTAGTTAGGCTGAGAACCTTTCGCTTAGCGCATGGGTTAGTTAGGTGCAACATTAACGCAGGTGTTCACGTGCATGCAGAGAAGATGTGTCATTCAGAGATGTCAAAATAAAAATCCCAGATAGGAATTGGGACTAGGGTATTTGGGTGACGTCACGCGCCGGAAGCGTGGGCTGAGATTTGAGAAAAAGCAGTGAGTTGAATTTTAGCATCCGAAGAAGAACGTTGACCTTCGGGGTTCACCGAGATCAGACCAGTACTTTGCGGCGGGGTGCCGCGCGTGGTGAGGGGCAGATGGAAAATCAGCTTAGAAAGATTGTGTATCACTCTCCTAGTGTCGAATTACCTTTAACTCAAAGGTAATAAAAAGTTTCGTACCTGAACTAAGAAGTCGTAAGTATTTTTTGTGTTTCGGGATTACTATGTTATCTATATATGAGTTATGAATATTCTATGTACATTTCACATAGTCATGTATGGCTATGTAACAATTTTAATAGTAATATTAATATATCTATACTATTATATATTATACTATATTATACAATACTATATACTACTTACCCGATAAGAAACTCAGGCACTCCCATCGCTATTGGTAAACAATATTTTCTATGTTATATTTTCCCCTAAGAGACATTCTTCTTTATTTCTACAGTTGCAGGAGGGTTTACACACTTCTTCATTTACCTTGTTTAAGTTTGCAAGTAATTTTTTTTATTGAGTTTAATGATTATTTTCGATATATTGTTGTTGCATGAGTAACTGATTTTTAAAGTGTTTCTATTGAATATTTTACTTAAGATATTGTTTTTTGAAAATGTTTATTGATTAGATTTAAGAAATATTTACCTATATTAATATTTGTGTGTTTACAAAATAGAGGGTTAAACCATATTATTTTTCTATGTTTGTTTTTGTTATTATAATTACTATTTCCTTAGTAGTCATTACTATTGTTAGTGTTATTCATTCTATTTTTAGTATGTTGTTATTATTATCTCTATATTTATTGGTTCTATTAAGGTCTAAAAACTTTAGCTTCTTGTTGAAACTGCTGTTATGTAGCGCTTCATTATATGGCTTTTTGTTATATTCAAATATTCTTTTTGCGGATGATAGTCTATTTATTCTTAAATTTACTGCAGTAGATATCTATTTATTAATACATCTAGGGAGATTAGAATTGACATTAATATATGAAGGTGCGTCATTATTTTTATAGAAGTTATTGTATAAATGAAATGTTATAACTAGAAAGTTGTCTATTTTTAAGTTATAGGAGATCTCAATTTTAAATCCTAAATTTTTGAATTCTCTAATGATTTTCTTATGTAAATCAGAGGTTTTGGTCCACTAGTATTTGGTATATAGATTAAAACCACCGTCTCTATATAAGCCTATTTGGTTTAAGTTTAAAATTTTGCTCATAGTATTTAATATACATATACTGACTTGGTCAGCAATATATATATATATTTATATATATATATATATATATGTATATATATATATATATATACCGGTAAATTGTTGCCATTTTAAATTATTACTTTCACTCAACAACATCCTGTATTTCTATACATAAACATACACATACACACACATATATATATATATATATATATATATATATATATATATATATATATATGTATACCTATATATACACAAGTTGCATATATATATATATATATATATATATATATATATATATATATATGCAGGTAAATTGTTGCCATTTCAAATTATTTTTCACTCTTTGCTCTTTGATTCAAGTTTTATCAATTGTGCAATAAACAGCACTGTCTTTGAGGAAAGCAGCGCCAAGATACAATTCACCCCTCCAATATATATATATATATATATATATATATATATATATATATCATCATCACCATCATCATCATGTCGTGCTTTTGCACGGCCATGTGTGGGGGTCCATAAGAGTACATCACTTATGAGTTCGTCCCTGCTTCTCCAGCAGTGTCCTGCATATCTGGTTCGTCTAACTTGAATAGTTTTCGTGATAGGAGGCAGGTGGCCGTACAGTTGTTGTCTTGTATGGTGTTGCCGCCAGGACTTGTTCAAAATTGCTCGCAGCATTCTTGTGTAATTGCCGTCTAGCTTCTTCTCCAGCCGTTTTGTTAGAGTCCATGTAGTGCATCCATATAGCAGTATCGATGTGACCGCTGCCTGGAAGAAACTGCGTTTTATTTTATCGGTTAGGTCTGATTTCCATATAATCGATAGCCTATTGATAGCTGTCCATGCCTTCGTTAACCTCGTGTCGATGTCTTTTCGGTTGATGCGATGCTGCTTCCTAGGTAAGTGAATTTGTCTACTAGTTAAAGAGGGGTTCCGTCTAGAGTGGAGATGTCCCCCGTTTGATTATAGCACATATATTCCGTTTTGTGTGCATTGACATAGAGGCCTATGCCTGCGGCTGCTCGTTCCAAACTATGCCGTAGTGTTTCGGCTTGGTCGGGTGTATTTGCCAGTATTGCTATGTCATCAGCGTAGTCGGCGTCGGTAATTGTTTTTGCAGGGTACCTTCTGCTTCTTTTCTTTGTCAGCTCGAAGCCGTTCTCTCTGATTTTGTCAATCGATGTTCTAAGTACGTAGTCTAGAAAAATGATAAAGAGGTATGGGGCAAGCGTGTCCCCTTGTAGTACTCCTGCTACAATGTCGAAGTATTCTGTCTCCATCTGGTGATCGTACTTTTACTTTGGTGTTTCTATAGAGAATCGTTATAGTAGGCTTTGTTCCATCTTTACTCTGTGAATGGAATCGAAGGCCTTGGTAAAGTCGACAAATATTAATGTCGCTTGTAAGTTTTTTGCCCGTACACCTTCAAGTATTCTACGGATGGTTAATATTTGTGAGGTCGTTGATCTATTTCTTCGGAAGCCATTTTGGTTTTTCCTATGTATATTGTCGATTTTGGGTTCTATGCGGTTTCGTAGAAGGGCATTGTAGATTTTGGCTGCTATGGATGTAAGTGTTATGCCTCGGTAGTTTTTGGCTAATCCGAGGTCACTCTTTTTAGGGAAGGGGAGGATGCATCCCTTCATCCATCTATCTATCGGATTTTGATTATATACTGCATTGCAGTGTCGGAGCACTAGGTCTTCGAATTGTCTGGTCTTCCATACTTCTGGGGGAATCTTTTCCAGTCCTGTGCAGCTTTCCTATTTTAAATTTTTCTGAGAACCGAGTCGAGTTCTTCTTGTGTGAACGGTCCTAGTTTAATGTCTAATTGTTTACTAATTATTCTGGTGATTGGTTCATGTGTTATTTTCGGTGGGTTTCCTAGTAGGTTTTCGAAGTGCTGTTTCCACAGTTTTATTCTTTCTTGTTGGTTTGCTGCTTTCAGTTTTGCTTTGGCTGTGTTCTTTCTTCTACTCACTTCGTTTATTGTTTGCCAGGCTATCTTAGATTGTCTATCTTCCACAGAGTCTCTAATCTTATCTATCTGATTTTGAATGTATTCTGTCTGTTCCTTTATATATATGCCTGCTAATTGATATTGTGCCGTTTTTAGTTTTCGGGCATTTGTGTTTGTTGGGTTTTTTCGATAGTTTTTGGAGGCTGTTTTCACTAGTGCACGTTTTTCTCTCACCGCTAAAGTTTCCCATTTAGTTTTGAGTTTTGTTGGAATACATTTCGCTGCTGCCTCGAGGTGTGTATTGACGAAGTTTTCATATTCGTCATTTGGTGTACTTTTTTCCGTCTTCTCTTGTAGTGTTTCGAATCTGTTTCTTAATTCTAATACGTACTTATCTCTTATATCTCTGTTGTTCAAAAGGGTCCAGTCATAGTGTTTGGTGGTCGCTGTTCATTTGGCGTTTTTTCGTAGGCTTAGCCGTATTTTCGCCGTGACTATTCGGTGATCGGTGGACACACCCTCGAAAGAGGAGTATGCCTCGCAATTCATTGCACTATTTTTCCATTTCTTGTTTATAAGGACGTAGTCTATCTGTGCTTTGCGATTGTTCGCGTACGTGTATGTCCATAGTTTGCCCTCCCCTTTTTGGTAGTTTGTATTGAGGCATGCTAATCTATTTTCTATCATGAAATCTGTTGGATGTTGCCCATTCCTATTTGACGTGTTGTGGAGGCTGTATTTGTTGTTTCCGTTTTTCCCGATTTGGGCATTCATGTTTCCGCCAATGACTAACATGTTGTGTTTCGGGATGCTGCGCATTAATGAGGATAACTCATCGTAGAAGGTGACTAGTTCAGTTTCTTCACTAACATTGGTAGGGCTGTAGCAGGAGATGATTGTTGCTCTGGGGTTGCCGTTAAAAGTAGCTGCCATCATCCTAGGTTGTATTTTCTCAATGCTATTTAGCGTTTTTAATGCTCTAGGACCTATAAGCAATCCTACCCCTCATACTGCGGCGTTGACAGAGTTTTTCCATGCCGATACAGTGGCGAGCGACCATCCATTGCCAGTTTCGTGATATTTGATATCTTCGGTGTGCGTGTATCTGTGTTCTTGTATGCATATTATGTCTATCTTATGTTCTACGGCCGATGCGATTAGCTCTGGTAGTTGTCATATTCTATTTAAGGTTCTTACGTTAAATGTCGCTATTTGTAGTGTTTGTTTGCATTTTAGTAGTTTTTGTCGTTTGAGCTCTGTAGCTGATTTTTCGAACACTGAGGCCAGGGCTCCAACCGCAGCAGGACGCGCCCCTTTTTTACCCGCGCGAAGAGCGATGCGGTTTGTGTATGTGGTTTGAGTGTGGGGTCTTGGTTATCTTTCGATGGCTGTTTTATTCTCTTCTATAGAAGCCACTCTTATAGAGGAGCAGCAGTAGTTCCCCGATCGAACTAACGATCCTAAGCGTTGAGTCGTCAAACTCACGTCCAGGACCTGTTTAGGTATTGAGTTTGGTCGTCAATGGGTTTATTCAAATACCTTTACGTACATCATGCTGCTTTCCATGTGTACGTTAAAAAAAAGGCGGGGGGTAATTTTAATTTAAGTTTTAACTTAGTTAAAGTCCAGGATTAAGGTACTTTTGTCAGACT
This sequence comes from Sepioteuthis lessoniana, assembly GCA_963585895.1. Lineage (NCBI taxonomy): Eukaryota > Metazoa > Mollusca > Cephalopoda > Myopsida > Loliginidae > Sepioteuthis > Sepioteuthis lessoniana. The sequence continues at coordinate 31,505,373 of OY757938.1, forward strand.
TTCACTGGTACTGACATTTTTTTTGGCAGTATTGGGACATTTTCCTAGGCTTTTTAGTTTTTCTTCTATACTACCGTTGGGAGCCGAGGAGGCTTTAGGAATTATATAGCTTTTACAAATGACAATTTTTTTTGTGTGTGTGGTAGCATTGGAGTTTTAGGCTTTTAGTTTTTCTTCTAAACTACTGTTGGGGCTTTAAGAATTTTAAACTTTTAGAAAAGATTCAAAAACGTTTTGCCGTGTTCGCTGACATTACAACAGTCATATATTCAATTTGGGTTTATAGTAAGCGTGTCTTTACATTTAAAACGCACGGTTTAAGCAATATTTTACAAATAAAAATACAGCATAAAATTTTAAAAAAATTATATATATATATATATATATACTCACATAATAGTCATAAAACATGATGAGATTATTTATTTTTCAGATGTATCTGATATTTTTGCTCCTATTGAAGAAAAGGAAAGTGCTAAACTGTCTTTGAACTGTGTGTAATTTGTATTCATTGGATTATTTCTAAAATCCTAAAGATATGCTCACGGTTCTCTTTGGGGAGGCATCCAGTGATTGGGGAAGCCTGATGCTGTTGGTCTTCATATCTCCAAATTGTATTTTAGGATCTTGAGACAGATGTCTATTAATGGAAAGAGACAACCTCACAAATGATAGTTTATAAGATGCCTAAGTATGCCATGAATATTTTTCCATATTGAGTCTTTTCATGATATAATTATGGCTTAAGTCTAAATAGACTAAGATTTACTTATATTTTACAGAATTTTTATAGACTGATATTACAATCTTTATAATAGAAAAGAGAAAATTTCATTGAGTCCAAGAAACAATAAACATGAACATCATTCTTTGAAAAATAGTATAAGCAACAATAAAATTCTAGAAATAAAACAAGAAACAATCCTGAAAGAGTAGCAATAAGAATTACAACATTTGCCTAAAAAATAAAACCTATGAATCATTGTTTTAAAATAAAGAAGTTTCTTAAAGGTTAGCCAGAGAAATTCATTGCATACCAATGATATTCAAAACTAAAAAAGTTAATCAATTTGATGGGATGAACAGCAAAATTAAAAATATCAGCTTAAAATAAGCTATGAGTCACAACACATTTAGAAACAAAAATGTCTGTTTTATGAAAATGTCTAGTTTTTTCCATTTCAGGTCTTGGTACCACGATAAAACAATTTATTTGTAATATTTTCTTTTCTGTCTTCCTGCAAGACATGAATGTCACTTTATTCCAAAATCCTAATTCCTATCAAATCCAATGTTTTTTTAATCACCAAAGGATTCTTATTTCCAATGATCTGAATTTGTCGGTTTTACTCAGATATGTTTCCAGATGCAAATCCCAGATCTGCCTCTGGATATTTTTATAAAGATCCATGATCTTGTATCCCTGATGAAAACAATAAATGATTCTTTACTTTGAAATCACAAATCTCAGAGGATATATAATTTTTTCATTCTAGATTCTGAAAATTGCTTCTTACTTTTCTTTTATCTTTTTATTTTCTTTCCATCTTTCCTTTCTCATAGTCACTTTCACTCTTTATTTTTCTTTTGTGCTTCACTTTCTTTCTTTCTTTCTTTTGTTTTTGTCCTGCTTTCTTTCTTTCTTTCTTTCTTTTTTCACTTTTCTCCTTTCTGCTTTCTTTTTTTACCTTGTACTTTTATAACTTCACCAGTTTTCTTTCTTTCTTTCTTTCTTTCTTTCTTTCTTTCTTATCTCTTCTAACTTTTATTTCCTTCTTTTTTTCTCTTTCTAGTTCACTCTATTTCTTCCTCCCTTCTGTTATAAACCTTTCTTTTGTTGCTTCCTTTTTTCACTGCCAACTTTTTTCTTTTTTCCTGCTTTTTACTTTATTCTTTAAATACCTTTCTAATCATAAACATCATATGAATGATAATCCTTTCAAATCTCTCTCTAGGCTATGAATATGTAAATAGATTGTCTTGGCACTGACTACCTATCTCTATAACAGTAACTCCCTATTATAGAATTTGATCAGTCTAAAATGTTTGTGGTGTCAAAATTTTTGACAAGAAAAAGAGATATGGCGGAGAGGATCTTGCTTTAAAAATACTGAATATCACTTTAAAGAATAGAAAGATTTCTTTACTATTTCTGTTTTTTTCTTTACATCTTTTTTGAATTTTTTTTCCATTTCTATAATTTCTCTTCTTGCTTTCCTTTTCAAATTTTCTTTGATGCATTCCAGATTTTGATTTTGATTTTCTTTTTCTCTTTATTTATTTTCTGGTCATTTCCTCTCTCCTTTTCTTTCTCCCAAAAGTCCTTCCATATTAACTCTCTGATTTGTTATCTTTCTCACTTTTCATTTGTTTTATCCAATTCATTTTCTTTCTTTCTTTCTTATTAATTCATTGATTCTTCTCTCTCTCTCTTTTGCTATATCTTTAAATAATTTTGTGAATTTTTATTTCTACATGAATTAAAAAATATTCTCTCTTTCAGCCATCTTTAACAGCCCCTATTGACACCTATTCAATAAATTCCATTCAAGATGGCCCTTTTTCCAAAATTCCAAGCTATTCTTCTAAAAATGTTTTCAATTCATGATCAAAGCCTACAGTTTTCATTACCTGTATAATTAACATTTCAAATATTTCATATGTAAATACAGCACACACTTTACATTCATGGAGATTGGGGACACTGGACTAAGTAGAAAAAATATAAAATATCTCTGCACCTCTTACCCAACAAAAATAACTCTTAATAGCGTTGACCATATTTAATGTACAAAAAAATAAAACAATACACTCTACTACAGCAGAATATTGTGTAAATATGAAATTACAATATCAGCATTGTAATACAGTGGAGAGAGAGACGGGGGTGAATTTTATTGCACTTTAAACATGCAAAAAGTTATGAGAGACATAAGATACACTTTACACTGACAGATAAAATGCAACACAAAAAGTGTGACATCTCCAAACAAAACATGTAGTTCTTACAAAAACTTTTTCAAAAATTTAACTTATAATAAATTTGTGCATAATGATGAAATAGATTCATAATACCTCAGTGCATTTAAGATTCACCAAACTTGTTTTTCAGTTTTCTTGATAGACGGACAGAAAATAAAACTGTTACACTCTGAATGTACATTTTCAATTTACTCAAATAACATTCAATGAATTATCACATATACAGGTCAGTACATGCATAGGCTCCAAAATAAGGGGAGTATCAACAGTATTCAAATTCCATCCAGTTATTGTATTTTGATCAAAATGAGCACCATTTTTAAGGGTGTTGAAATTTTATTCTTTATCAGAATATTTTCTAGTTTACACACATCAATTGTGACTTTCTGCAAGAAACCTCAAAACTTAAAAAATGTTCCATTTAATTATTGATAAAAAACCATAGTGAATAATTAAATCTTTGAAAGGTAGACTCAAAATCAGTTGATTTTGAGTTTAACTTAATATGATGGCACAGCTTCACATCATATCTAAAAAGAAGTTTCAGAGATGCTTTGATTAATGGAAAATTCACTGGAATGCTAAAGAGACTGATTTGAAGAAAATTAACATTCTAATATTTTTCCTTTCTATCTTGGTTAAAAGAGGTTCAATCTCAATATTTTTTTAATATGTTTATATATATAATCATTTACCTGAACATTTAATTTTGAGTAAACGGAAAAATATTATTCAGGATGTTATACTTTTATTTTCTGTCCATATGATGACAAACCAAAAACAAAAATGTAACCAAAAATGAAATTTGTTAAGTACCATTTATCTGATAAAGATAATGAATATTCTATCCAATGTTCATCAGTTACATGATAGGTTGGTGAAATCTATTTTTAACATGAAGCATTTCATTTAAGTTGAATCCTAAATGAAATGATATAGAAGTTTAACCAGTTTGATGGACAACTGTTGAACTCAAGATCAATCTGAGACTACAGCCCTAATTGGATGATTTCAGTCAGGTGATAAAAACAGTTCTAGAACTAGTTAGTATAAGTTAGGGAGAAACTCTCAATAAAGGTAATATGTGCATGTGAAGTTGTGGTCATGTTATCATTCCTTTACAATGGATAGGGATAGTAAAGAAAACTTACTCATCTACTTCCTGATTTATACATATTATCTAAGATTTATTTGAAAAATATCATGAATGTCCCTGCACCAGATAAGGAATGCCTTCATGAATCTTTATTTGCAAAACCAAGTTGAGAGATCTATTTTAATAGAAATATAAAGGATATATTTGAATTGAATGCAAAGTTTATATTATAAAAAAAATAACATTAAAAAAAACTTACACATTTAATTCTAAAAGTTTTAAAGAAATTGTTAAATAGCAGTGACACCTGTAAATGAAGAAAAGAAATGACATAATTCTAAAACCTAGACAAATTATTTTATATTCCTTTTGGTTAAGATTAAAAAATGCAACAAAATAGGCTTATCTTTTTGAACACTTAGCCCTCAAATACTCTGTATCTGAGCTTACAACATTTATAAAAAAACAAAAAAAAAAAAATCAAACTTATGGCATATACAAACTTTACTTTAGGACACTGGCATCTTTGTTTAAGGCAATCTCATGAATGGTCGTTATATTAAGCCTTTTATATCATGTTCTCCCTGAGACAGAAATATTGGACTTACAGTGTATAGTAAAATAGTGCTTAGCCTAAAATAAATAAACACTCAGCCAGAAGTATCAGATTTATGGGTTCAAATGGTTAAAACAGTCAGATACAAATGGAACTAATAACATGAAAAAATGACAATAAGATTAGATATATTTTACACAGAATACATTCGATAGATTTTTATCTCAATCCATCAGCAATGCATATACATACATGCACATTCAAATGCGCTCATGCAATCTTTCTGTAAAATACGCATTGCATATCTAATGATTTGAAAACAGTTGACAGATGACAGCTGTTTATTGCCTATAATTATCAATGGGAATCCCTACATAATTTTATCTCTTTTCCAAAATGGCTGTTACAGTTCCAATGCAAGTGGACCCAGCAGAGCAAGATGGTTCCTGAAACAGGAGAAAAGGATAAATGAAACCAGAAAAAATCCTGGATTGAGAAAAATGGACAAAAAGAAAAACTGACAAAACCATTAAAAGAGAAACCTAAAGATAAGTGTGAAAACATATACATATAGCTACAGTATATGAAAAGTTATACACACACACATGCACATACACACACTCATATATATATATATATATATATATATATAGATTGATAGATAGATATAAGGGTGTATCAGTAAGTCAGTAGCCTGAAATCATTATCAGTTGAATTTTGATCTAAAATTTTTACTGTATAATGTTGAGTGTACGGGAATTGTAGGAAAGTTTTAGTTGAAGTATATCGGCAAGAAAAGAGATTATATTAGAATATAAATACTTGTGCAGAATAAACATTTTTTTTCATTAGGTTATGAATATTTACATGTATACATTAATCCACACATATGCACACGTGTGCATATATATATATATATATATATATATATATATATATATATATATATATATATATATATGTAGCCTCTCATTAGAATTAGATTGAATAACATTAGAAAGTAGGAAAGTGACTTAATAAAAATGTTTAAAATTATGCATGTTTTTGAATCAGTTGACTATAGTATGTTCTTTACTAAAAAGAAAATACTGTGGCTGAAGAGCTCAGGAATACATTGTTGAAGTAAACAGGTATAGTTTTAACATCAGGAATTTTTAGCAGCTGAGTTGTAAATGTGTGATTCTTTCACCTGATGCAGAGCTTTTGAGAAGAATTATGATTACTCTTTTAGGATCACAAGTGATTAACAGTTTTAGAAAAAGAACAACAAACATGCACAATCAGCCTTTATGCTAATGAAAATATAACTTGTCACATTTAACAGGATTTATCTACAATTAAACTGGATTAAATTAAATTAAATCAAATTAGTTATGTACAGAATGAATACTTTAATATCTATAGTATTTCAAGATAAAATTAGAATGATAAATACTATTTATATTATCCTTACAGAACAAGAAAATCAGTAGAAACACTTGTACTATAAGGGAAACATGATCTTACTATAAAGGTATTATCCTGCTTAACTCACGATAAAAATATTTACATGAATATAAACCTTATTTAGGTTTTCATAACTACTTGCAAGGAAGAAATTGAGAAATAAGACAAGTCAATTCAAAATTGATCAAAAGAAGAAATAAAGAAAAAATAACAATAGGAAAAAGATTCAAAGGAAAAATGCATAAAGAGAAATTATACTTGAAAAGTCAAAGATTAGATCTGAAATTGTCTAAATTAAATTAACAGGCTACTTATTTCAATATGTGGTACAAACATTTTTCAATAAAAACAAATAATGTAAATTTCAAAATTGAAGTAGCTTTTATTTTCATTTGGTGGTCCACTAGAACAGCAAAATCCACTAAATGACAATTTCTTTTCTTCTTGTTAATTAACACTGTACCTGGTCTTCTGGACTACTCTCACTGTTACTTTCATTTTTCAGCTTTCTGGCAAGATCTACATATTTGACTCTTCTGCTTTCTTTTATCTTCTCTTGATGGTCTGCTGCGATAACAAAATCCCCAAGATGACAATTTCTTTTCTTGTTAATTAACAGTAGATCTGTTCTTCTGGCCAGTATTGAGTGATTTGTTTGTATTTCAAAGTCCCTGAGAATTTTAGGGGTCTCATTTTCCTGGACAGATTCTGGTTGGTGCATATACCATTTATCTGAATGGTCAAATTTTAATCTTTTGCACAATTCCCAGTTGATTACTTTTCCTACCTTGTCATGCCTACTCTTGTATTCTTTTTCTTCGAGTTCGCAGCATTGACTTATGTGATTAACTGTTTCATCTCTGTCCTAAAACCTACATTCAGATGTATATTACCAATTTTTTCATCTTTAAAATATCTTCACTAGCATGCTAGTATGGCTGACAGATAAGAGTGCAGATAGGTCATTGTAAAAAAAAACGATTGTAATTAGCAATTTATAAACATGAAATTATCTTCAGTCTTTTTTTTCTTCGCTAATTTCAAAAACTTCTAAGTGACCAGATTAGACTGGTTGGTTGATTGTTTTGGTTTTATGGCATATCAGCCTTTATAGGTTATTTAATGCCAAATCTATTTTTCTACAAATTATAAGTTCTATTTCAAACAATTCAGATTAGTATAAGTATGCAGTTTAAATGTAAGTACACAGTTTAATGGTCAAAAACATTTCTATTTCAAGCTATTCAGTTTAGTCAAACAGTTCTAACTCAAAAAATTAAGTTTAGCATAAGTATGCAATTTAGTTCTATTTAACCCATAGATAGAGCTCTATCAAGTGTTACCACTCCAGGCCAGAGGGGACCTGGGAGCGATGGGAATGAAGAGGTGCTCCGCATTCCCCAAAGCTCCAGCATTCCCCAAACCTCACCCTCAGATTGTTTAGTGTCATATCCAGGACCCTTGAGGGGGGGTCTTACACTTTTGCAGAGGTGCAGTCAGTGTATTCTACAGCCCCAGCTGACTGGGCAAAGATTAGACTGGAAATTGCTTTATTCTCCTGTGGTATTGCAATAGTTGTGCTATAGTGTGGTATCTTTGCAATGTTACACTAAGAAGCATGCAATAATTAAATCATTATACAAAAGTAATTAATAGATAATAGCTCTTGTTTTATTTATTTTCTGAAAAATAGATATAATACAAAAGTAAAGAAAAAATAAAAAAACAAAAACTTACAAGGTGGGGAATTTCTAAACATGGTTTCAATAGTTATATGTTATTATTATTATTTACTCATTACAGTTTTTTACATCAGCTAACGCTGATGGTCTTTCACTGGAGTCTGAGTGACAGCAAGTCTCCTCCAGTCTCCAGGACTCTTCTCAGTATTCTGATCATTCTCAATAATGCTGTAGTTTGGATAGTCTCCACTCATCCGCCAACTTCTGACTCCTCCAATCCCTTTAATAATCCTTTAGTTACTGTACCAAAAGCACCAATAACAACTGGTATAATTGTCACCTTCATGTTTCATAGTTTTTTCAATTCCTTAGCAAAGTTGAGGTACTTATCTTTCATTTCACATTCTTTCAGTTTTATTCTGTGGTCAGCTGGGATAGCAAAGTTGACAATTTTGCAAATTCTCTTTTTTTTGTTGATTATTATTAGGTCTGGTGTTCTAGCCAAGATTAGGTGATCTGTCTGTATGTCAAAGGCCCATCGGAGTTTATGTGTGTCATTTTCTTGGACAGATGCTGGGTTGTACATATACCATTTGTTTGTATGGTCAAATTCAAATTTCTTGCACATCTCCCAGTGTATCCCTTTGCCAACCCAATCGTTTCTAGTCTTATACTCCTTCTGTGCTGATTTGCTTCATTCACTTATTATGTGATTGATGGTTTCATTTTTGTCACCACATAGCCTACATTTGCTATTTTGTTGCGTCTTATCTATTCTCGCTTTGATATGATTAGTTCTTACGGTGTGGTTTTGTGCTGCTATTAGGAGAAATTCTGTTTCTCTCTTAAAGTTTCTTTTTCTTAGTCAGGTCCAGGTTTTCTCGTGTGAGATGTTGTTTAAAATGCCCACTGAGTTGTTTTTCTTCCCATTTTTCTTTCCTAGTTATTGTCATTCTGTTGTCCATTGTGTTGTCAGTATCGTTTCTAATGGCTGTAATCAGTTCTCCTTCGTGTTTTTCTATGTAGTCTTTGGGTCATTGTATTGATGTGTCAACACTGTCTTCAATGCTGGCAAGTCCTCTTCCTCTCTCTTTTCTTGATACATATAGTCTGTCAACATTGACTCTGGGATTTAATGCCTTATGCATGGTCATTAGTTTTCTTGTTCTTTGGTCCATTTGCTTTATTTCATCTCTGGTCCACTTCAGCAAGGGTCCTGAATACCTAACGAGGGGTACAGCCCAGGTATTTATTCCTTTGATAAAGTTTCTGCTCGAGAGTTTTGTCTTGAGTCGTTTTCTAGTTCTCCTGAGATATTCTTTTTGAATTTTGTCTTTCATTTTCACTTGTTCGATGGTGTCAGCCTCCAAGATGCCTAAGTATTTGTAATTATTATTATTATTATCATTGTTCACTCATTAGAGCTTTTCACATCAGTAATAGCCGATGGTTTTTCACTGAAGTCTGAGTGACAGCAAGTCTCCTCAAGTCTCCAGGACTCTTCTTAGTATTCTTCTTCTTCGTTTAATGGCATATCAACCTTTGTAGGTTATTTAATGCCAAAGCCATTCTTCTAGAAGAACAGTAGTGGTACTATTTAACCCATAGCTGGGAGGATATAGGGGTTCATACCTTTCCCAAGGGTATTTGCGCGAAAGTGAATGTAATAGCGCGACTAGAGTACGAACTCGCTTACCACGATTCTACAGTCCATCGCTTTAACCATTACACCATGAGGACACCCCTTCTTAGTATTCTGACAGTTCTCAACAATGCTGTCGTTTGGATGGTCTCCACTCGTTCGCCAACCTCCAAGCCCTCTAGTCCCTTAAGTAATCCCTTAGTTACTGTTCCAAACGCACCTATTACAATTGGTATAATTGTCACCTGCATGTTCGACTGTTTTTTCAGTTCCCGAGCAAGGATGAGGTATTTATCCTTCTTTTCACATTCTTTCTGTTTTATCCTGTGGTCTGCCGGGACAGCAAAGTTGACTATTTTGGATTAGGTGATCCCGGCCAGGAGACCAGACTTAATAATAATCAACCAAAAAAAGAGAACTTGCAAAATTATTATTATTATTATTATTATTACTTTATAAGCTGCTCATGATCTTGTGCCAAATTGATCAAAGCTTTGTAAATAAAATGATTATATCTATCCTGACTGAAAAAACTGAATTGATTTGAGATTTTAAACCAATTTTTTTTCTCTATGTATTAGCGTTTATGATTTGAAGTTTTTTGTAATTGTCGTGGCGCAGCAGATAGAGGCATTGAGTCTCTACGGTTCCAGGTGAGCATTGTCAGAAGATAGCGGTTTCAAATCCTACCCAAGCCGACCAGGTCAAAAACGTGGTGCAATAGACAACAACTATGGAAGGCAGTAATTACTGGGGATACAGTTACAAGACTCATCATTCCTATCCGAGGTCGTGGTAAAAATCACCTGAAGAAGACCAGAGGTGAAATTTGGCCGAAACGTAGTGAAAGAAGAAACAACACAAAAAACTACCAAGATGAGGACAAAAAGTCAGCAATAAATAAAAATTAATTCTCAGATTGAAGTTTTTTATTCTACAAGTTATTACATAGAATACTATAATATTGAATACCTTCCTGAATTGAACAGATCTGATATACATAGATAAATATATTTGTATGTATGAACATATTTATAAAAATACACATATATAATGTAATTATACATACCTGATCATATAGGAAGAATAATTGTGACATGTTGGATATGGATTTCAATTTACTCAAGATTAAATATACAAATAATATTGTCAGATAGCCATCTTCTTGCATGTACACATTGCTTTATACAACTTCAGATGTCTTTTACATTACTGGCTGTACAAACCAAGAGATAACTCTTCAAGCATTGATGGAACTTATGACAGCACAACTTTTGCTGGTTCATGAATCTCTACTGCTGCAGGCTAATTAGAAAGTTGAAATTCAACTTCTAACTTCAAGAAATCATAGTCACAATGAAAGTCAAGTCCTCAACTGGCGCTAATGTCTGTTATAGCATATGGTAGTAAGGAAAACAAACACAGATTGAAATCCTAATAAATTGTATTAATTAATATTTTTCAAGGAACTATACATATTGTTCAATATAAAAGTCCTTTTGAATGCAGTTGGTAGTTAAGAAGAATTTATAAATGAGAGTAGATGTCAAGATGAATCTTCAAGGCTGAACCAGCAAGGTATGTGAAGGGGTGTCAATCTCCATGGTGTAAAGGTTCAGCAATGAGGTGTGTGAAGTGGTGGCAATCTTCATGTTTTTTTTCAATATGACACAGCTAGGACAATTAACCAAACTGACATTTTGTCAGGGAGATGTATTGTTTTTATGCTTATCGTCTTTGGATTTTATGTGTAGGCTGGAATGTTTCATATTGGTTTAAAAGTATATAATATAGTTGACAGGTACTGGCTTTAAGCTTTTAGCTTATGCTTAGGTAGGAAGGTTAAAAGATCATCATCATGGTGTGCCACTAGCATGGATTTCTCTGACCCTCTCCCGTCATTCATCCCTATAGTCCATTGCTCTCAGTAGGTCTTCAATGCTACATCCTGTATCAGTACAGAACTGTTGTAGATTGGTTCTAGCTAGTTGCCCTACTCTTGCTTGTCCATGTGAGGGGGGGTCCACTCAAGTACATTGCTTATAAGCTCGCTCTTACTTCTCCAGTTGTGTCCTGCATATCTTGCATGTCTAATTTGGATGGTATTTGAGATGGGTGGTAGGTGTCCATAAAACTGCTGCTTTGTGGAAGTCTGTTAGGTGTTCCCTATTTCTGTTTGATGAGTTGTGCAAGCTGAATTTATTGTTTATGCTTTTACCTATTTGTGCATTCATGTCTCCACCGATGATTTGAACGTTGTGTTTCAGGATACAACAAACAAGAGAAGAAATCTTGTTATAGAAGGCGTCGAGGTCTGTTTCATCACTAGCATTTGTAGGGCTGTAACAAGAGATGATCATTGTGCTGGGGTTGCCATTAAACATAGCTAACATCATCCTTGGTTGTATTTTCTCGATGCTGTTAAGTGATTTTAGGGCCTCTGGACTGATAACCATACCTACACCTCCTACCACAGCGTTTACAGTTTTTCCATGCAGATGCTGAGGCAAACGTCCATCTATTGTCAGTATGATGGAATCTGTGTTCTTGAACACATACTATGTCTATGTTATGATCTATCTCAAACACTGCCAGCTCCGGTAGTTGGTCAATTCTATTTAAAGTTCTAATATTAAATGCCACTATTTTTAGTGGGCTTTTACATTTAAGAAGTTTTTGTTTGTGTTTGAACTCTGTTGCTGATTTTTCAAACACTGGGACCAGAGCTCCAACCTCAGCAGAATGCACCCCTTTTTAATCCACATGAAGGGCGATGCGGTTTGGATATAATGGTTTGAGTGAGAGTCATGGTAATCTTTCGATAGCTGTATTTTAACCTCATCAATTGATGCCACCCAAAGAGATGAGTAGCAGTAGTTCCCTGACTGAACTATTTGATCCTGACCCATGACCTGTGAGGTTTGTCCACCCAACATCTGATGAAGCATACCGTTATCTGTTGCTGGATTCTTCTGCCATACTTCACAGCCACCAAGGCTTAGCTTCTGGAGAAAAAAAATCTGTTTCCTTACCCTTTTTGCTTTTTTTTCCCTCTTGTTTCATGTCCCTTCTGCTATTACATTCCATAAGTTTCAACTTAGTATAAGTCCACAGTTAAGCTATTCTAAAACTCACCAACAAATTGTAGGTCCCAAACTGCTATGTCTGGGGCAACATGTGTGCACTGCTAATTAAAGCAAATGGCTTGCGGGAACTTGTTATTGCCGGATTAATCCCTGTAAAGATTATTTCCTTCTGATTCCTACTTCATATTAAGTACCAGATACTCTATAAGCTGTCCTTTTATATTCTAGCAATCTTCAAGATATTCTATATTTACACTTGCTTATCTATTTAATGACTGTGCAGAATTTTTAACAAAAGTAAAAAATGATTAAAAGATAGAGCAAATCAGAACAAGATCTTATGCCAAAGTAGCGTGACATATCAAATAAATTCAGTTAACATAACACTCTTGCAACAACAGTTTAATTCTCTTTAAATAATCTATAATTGATGCCAAATGAAAGATTTGGCCTATCAATCATTTAACAATATCACTGAAATACAGGAAAGGATCAAAAATACAGATCAATACATGCTCACATTCCAAAATAATGTTATATTCTGAGTTGTGGGCGAGAAATGCGTATGGTTGCAAAACAAAGAACGTATATATACTCACAATAACACAGTAATGAGGTTATAGAAATTTTTTATAGATAGAGTAAGTACAGAGAGTAGAACGGAGAAATACGTTCACAGTCAAAGAATGAATTCAGTGGTAGTAGTTATAAAGTTCATGTACTGTACTTGTCTCGTGGTGAAGGGATGGTTTTCTCGGAATTAGGATAACGTTGGTAGCTGCGGAAAGCGTTTGATGTATCGGATGACAGGCGCCAGACGGGGTGAAGAATCCTTAACACGGGTCGTGTGAGGGAACAAATCTGTGGTGTAGGAACGCAACTGACTGATGATTATTTGGTCCGTCTATTTATACATTTTCTGTAGGCTCAGAAACGGCAATTTTTGTGCCCCGCGGGAAGCGTTCCGATTGGATATTTATTAATGTATTTTTATTGTTAATTTATCGCAAACGGAAGTTCTGCGCGGAGCCCATGCGTGAGCGACTAACTTTTCATTTTGAGTTGAGAACTCGACGTGTTAACTTCCGTTTTTTTTTTCTTTTCTTCTTTTCTTTCTTTTTGTTTTTTCAAATTAAGGCAAGATCTCGTCTTGTAACAGCTCCCCCAGATCTTACCATGATTTGAAGTTGCTATGTTGTTAGTGCTTGCTTGCGTGTTTTTTTTTTTTTTTTTTTTTTGAGGTTATGTATTATTTATTTTGTTTTTTGGCACATAACGAAGTCTTTAAAGCGTGCTGGGAGTTGCCCTCGTGTTGTTCGTTTCGTTGGGTTTTGGGTATTGTCTCCGGAACTGCAGTCATTTGCGACAAGATGCTCCCCTGACGAAAGTGTAGGGAGTTGTGACAACGGGTGATGGGTAGGTTGCCGGGGTGGACCAGGAGATAGGAGTGGTCGTGTCGACGGGTGATTGGGAATTTGGTGAGGTGGGGATAGAGCTGGAGGTGGGGGTGGTCGATGCATGTGTTGCAGGTCATTTGGTCGTGGTACGAGTCGACGGACGTGTCCACGGTGAACCCAATGCGTTTCACAGTTGTCGTTTTTCACTTGAACTACCAAACCGTTCGTTTTGGTGACCTCAAAGTCACCTATCCAAGGCAGGTGAGACAAGTGGGCTGTTGCGGATTGCGGTCGGTGGAGTAGCACCTTGTCACCGACTTGTATCGGGTCTTTGAAGATGCTGCGGTTCAGTTTGGCTTCCATTTTGTGGTCAGCCTCGTTGTTCGCCAAGGCGACTCTTTGATGCACCTGTCGGAGCAGAGCGTTTATCTGCATACCGTAAGCACCTGGGTTGTTGTTAACGATGTCTTGGCAGGGGATCTTCGGTAGACCAATGTTTGGTTGGCGGCCGGTGATAATGTAATGCGGGGATGCACCAGTGGCGGTGTTGGCTGTGGCATTCATTGAGGAAACTGCGGATTCGAGAACGTCCGTCCATTCACAGTTTCTGTCTTCGCAGATCATGTAAAGGGCGTTTTTTAAGGTCCGGTGTTGCCTCTCAATGTTCCCCGAGCTTTGTGGTCGCCACGGGCAGTGAAGTTCCCGGGTGATCGAGGTTAGGTCACAAAATTCCTTGTAGGCCTCACCAGTGAAGTGGGTTCCTCGGTCGGAGGAGACAATGCGGGGAATCTCGCGGTGACGAAGAAAGAACTGGTAGAGTCCGCGGGCTGCGTCGATTGCGCGGTCTCTGGCACATGGTATGGCCATGAGGTGGCGGCTGAAGCTGTCTAGAATAGTAAGTATGTACCGCCTGCCCTTTGAGAGGGGCATTGAGACAAAATCTATGTAGACAACCTCGAATGGTTTTCCGCCTCTCTTGCAATGGCCCGTGGGCCAGTTTCGGCGCATGCCGTAATTTCCCTTGCGTTTAGCGCAGGTTTGGCATGACTGAACATACGCCCTGATATCGCGATTTTTGAACTCCCACCAGTAGCTGGATAGGTGTTCCTGCATGCGGGAGATCCCTGAGTGGTTGACACAGTCATGGGCTTGGTGGAGATATTTTGTCCGGAGCTTGTAGGGTACTACCAGTTTTGGTGTGTTTGTAGTATCCCTGATCATCAATACAGATGTACCAGGTTCCAAGTAGAATTGGTGCATGTGTTTGTTATATAGCCCGGTACGATGATCTTTGGGGTCTAGTAGGGTAGCGTCTGGTCTTGGGGTTGCCAACTGAAGAGCTCTGATGATTTTTGAAAGTGTGTCATCAGAGGCTTGTTCCGCTGCAATACCCATGTGGTCAGCTATCTCTTCAACCGGGATGGTCGATGTGGCATGAAACGCGAGGAATACGTCGATGGCCTGCAGATGATGCTGAATGTTCCGTGTTGTGTGAGTCCCAGGGAGCAGCTGGGAGCTCTTGATTTCGTCCATGCACCAGGATGGAACGTAGATGTTTAGACTGGAGCCTTGGAGTTTGAAGCGCTTCCCTGCAGGTGTGGGGTCTGCCGTAAGCTTGTCCTTGCTGTGGCCATATCTCCGACTGAGCATGTCTGCCCAGACATTCGATTCACCTTCTACATATTCCAAGACGAATTTGTAGCACGATATTTCCTCTTGCCATCGTCGTATCTTCGCATTGTTGAATTCACGTTGATCCAAGTATGTGAGAGATCGATGATCTGTGAGGACGACGAAGGGACGACTACGCAAGAAGTAATCGAATTTGGTGATGGCCCATTTTATCGCATATGCTTCGCGTTCAGTTGTTGACCAGTTGTGCTCCGTCGCGTTAAAGGTGTGTGAGGCAACTGCTATTATTTTCTTTTGGCCGTGTTTATTCTCTTGCATGAGAATGGCCCCACATGCGATATCGCTGGCGTCGGTGGTGAGGGTAAAGAGTCCGGTGAAGTCGGGGAATGAAATGATTGGTGGTGAAGCGAGGCGCTTCTTAATTTTATTGAAAGCCTTGTTGGCCCCTTCGGTCCAGACGAATGTTCGTCCGGGCTTATTTAGTTCGTTTATGGGGGCCATTAGATTGGAGAACATGTCGGTTCTGATGCTCTCATTAAGGCGTGTCTCGATGAATTGCCGAATCCATACGAGACGTCCGATGAGACTTTGTAGTTCTTTTCTCGTTGTCGGGGGTTTCATGTCGATAATGGCGCGGACATATTCGGGGTCGGCCTTGAACCCGTCGCTATTCACGATGCGACCGAGAAATTTAGCTTCGGACGCAAGAAAAATGCATTTTTCCGGGTTTAGTTTTAATCCGAACTTGCGTAGAGCAATAAATAATTGCTCCAGCGCTGTCACATATTCCTCGAAGGTTTTGGCGTGGACAAGATTATCGTCAATATATGACGATATGTTCGCGCGTGAGGCAACTGTGTCGAGAGCCTCAGCTATGCATCGCGAGAAGATTTGTCCAGCGGATGTTAGACCGAAAGCCAGACGGGTGTATTGGAAACAGCGTCCTTTCCAAGTAAAGGCCGTTTTATGGCGGTCACGTTCGTCAATGACGATTTGCCAATAGCCATTGCGGAGGTCGAGTGTTGAGAAGTACTTGTTACCTTCGCCAATCTTGTTGAATGTCGAGTCAATGGTAGGTATTGGGTATGGGTCGAGATCGACTAAAACCTTGTTGAGGGTTCTTTTGAAATTTGCGACCACTCGGATCTTTCCGTTTTTCTTGCGGACGGCAAAAACGGGACTGTTAAATCCTTTAGGGTCGTTGCAAGGTTCGATAACACCCTCACTTGCCATGCGGGCAATTTCCGCGTCAACATCATCCTCCAGTGCTTGGGCTATAGGGTGCTGTTTTTGGCTCCTGGACTGGCCGTTGGTTGGTATGCGTATGGGCTTGATGAAAGTGCCCCTTCTATTGTCGTCGGTGCCGAGAATGTCCGCATAGCTGATGAGTAAATCGGCGGTAGCTTCTAATTCACTACGGCTATGATGGTCTGGAAGCGATAGGCCTACGGTTTGCTTAAGCCAATGGAGTTTTTGGTTGAGAGTCAACCCGTTAGGCGATGATCTGGCTGTGGCTCGTGGTTCCTGGTTGGAAACGGTTAGGGCGCCGTGTGAAAGGTTGTGGGTCGGTTTTATCCTTGGATGGACGGTTGTAGAGAGCGGGACAGTATGTTTTAGCTTGCCAGATGGGAGTGTGCGCGCAAGTTCTACAGTCGCCTTCTGGTTATCGATAGTATAGGATAACAGTGTGTGGTGGCCGAGTATGTTCTGGCCGATCAAGATGGGAATGTCTGATGTCGTGATCAGAGTGTCGACGTTGCAGAAAGCGGGAGAAGTATCGTCACCCAAGATAATGTCGCAGGTGAGCTTGCCCAGAATAGAGATGTTCCCTCCGATTCCTTTGACTCGGATGTTGGTTTTGGACATGTGTCTTCTTGCATCTTCAGGTAAGCGAGAAATGGGAATGATGCAAGTCGTGCATCCGGAATCCAGCATGCCTACACCGGAGAATGTGATGCCGTTGTTGCGGAGGTTGACCTGAACAAGGGGCGATCGGAGATCAGGTTGGATTTGAACGTTAAATGTGTGATGATGCTGAGTGGATACATGGACCTGGGAACGATTCATCACATCTCGTTCGGTCCCAACCGAAAATCCAGTTCGTCGAAGCGCGTCGCGTGTTCATGGTTGTGCTGATCGCTATCTATTCCAGGTAAACCGGTGTCAGTGGTCGCTATGTGTGCTTGAGCATGAGGGGGTGAAAATATGGGCACCTGTTGCCCTTAAAGCATGCGCGGCCTCGTAAGAAATTTTTGCACATTGCTTGTTGGCTGGGTTGGCCAGCGCTTCTTTGTGCCCGGTTGTGCTTCATGTTGTAGGTGGGGGCGGTTCGATTTTTCCAGTCAACGATGGATGGGTTCCACCTGTGGGTTTGTCGCAGTTGCTTGTTCAGATCCAGCAACTGTAGCTGTACGTCGGCTAGTATCTTGTCACTTTCAAGGCTACGAGGTTTGTCAGAGTGTGTAGGTTGGCTCGCCATCAGCGCAGTGGTTTCAGCGGCGGTGGTAATGTCCGTTTTGATACCACGATCAAGATAGCGTTGCGCATCGCTGGCTATACCACCCGCTGAGTAGTGTCTGTCCATAGTTTTGACGAGGTGTGGATAGATGTTAGGTGTCCATGCCTTGATCTTTTCACTCATGAGCATGGCCCCCATTAGGGAAAATGCAGTTTCGGCCGTCATCTCAGCATTTTGTCTGTCCGACTTGAATTTTGCCGTGATGTGGACTGTGGCCTCTCGGATTGTGTTTTCAAATCGGCCTGCAAAATCAGTGAGTTTCTCTCCCTCATGTCGCTGAAGGTCCCATGTTCGGCTTAGGTACTGGAAGTTTGTCATTTGGCTCCCGTGGATGGATATAAGGTAAGCCTTTAGTTCCTCGAACGTGGACGTAGGCTGTCTTGAGTCCTCCATCTGCTGGAATATGCCTTCGTTCAGTAGTTGCTTTGCCAGCTTGACAAACTCCTTCTCCATTGCAGGATATTCTCTTAATTCTGGCTTAACGTGTATGGTGTAAGCCTTATTAAGGTCGGTAATGAAGCGGTTTACATCGCTGCCCGGTTCGAAGGTCCGGATGGATTTTGTGGCGTCCCGAAGTCACTGCTGTCGCAATAGAAGCTCATAGTTTGTGGTGTGTTGTTGCAATGTGTGCGATCGATCGTGCGCGGTAGTTTGCAGAGCAGTTAAAAGTTTGTGGAGGTCTGTTTTCAGTTCACTAATGATTAATTGTGCTTGCGGGTTGTCTGCTGGCTCCATGTCAATTTTCGTTTGGAGAATCGCTGCTTTTTGCTGTTTTATAAGTTCCAAGATTTCTGATCGAGAAAGGCCGGAGTATTCCATACTTGTTTTGCTGCACGCTTGACACCAGTGTTATATTCTGAGTTGTGGGCGAGAAATGCGTATGGTTGCAAAACAAAGAACGTATATATACTCACAATAACACAGTAATGAGGTTATAGAAATTTTTTATAGATAGAGTAAGTACAGAGAGTAGAACGGAGAAATACGTTCACAGTCAAAGAATGAATTCAGTGGTAGTAGTTATAAAGTTCATGTACTGTACTTGTCTCGTGGTGAAGGGATGGTTTTCTCGGAATTAGGATAACGTTGGTAGCTGCGGAAAGCGTTTGATGTATCGGATGACAGGCGCCAGACGGGGTGAAGAATCCTTAACACGGGTCGTGTGAGGGAACAAATCTGTGGTGTAGGAACGCAACTGACTGATGATTATTTGGTCCGTCTATTTATACATTTTCTGTAGGCTCAGAAACGGCAATTTTTGTGCCCCGCGGGAAGCGTTCCGATTGGATATTTATTAATGTATTTTTATTGTTAATTTATCGCAAACGGAAGTTCTGCGCGGAGCCCATGCGTGAGCGACTAACTTTTCATTTTGAGTTGAGAACTCGACGTGTTAACTTCCGTTTTTTTTTTTCTTTTCTTCTTTTCTTTCTTTTTGTTTTTTCAAATCAAGGCAAGATCTCGTCTTGTAACAATAAGGTTAAATCAGTTGTACACAGGTCCCTTATTAATGCACTGAATATCCCCTTACAGGCTTGTATTCCCTGATGCAAGCAATATGGTGCACTGATTTATTACTACATCACAAGATGGCTAAAGAGAAATTTTACCTGAATATCAACTACGTACATTTGCGTGTACAAGTCAAAATTAGTGTTACACTTTCAAAAGTTGTAATTATATTTTCCATCAGCATATAATCTTTTTATGCATATACTTAAAAAGAGGATATGAATTTCGAGGGAAATTATATTACATATGAATGTACCTATAAATTTATTTAAGTTTGTAATTTTACTGGGTGTTTGCTTATGTGTGTATATGTGTGTTATGTTTGTGTGTGTGTGTGTGCATATGCATGTATCTAATTATGTATGTACATATCTATCAATCAATCAATCTATTGAGCAAGAGAGGGGGGACAATGTGTATTTAGATGACAGTTATTTATTAATACATGTTTGTTTAAAGATCATAGACCCTAACTATTTTTATCTATGTTCAAGAAAATGTACAGATCTAGATCTGATGAATATTGTTCAAACATTTAAGATTATATACATATATATCATCATCATCATGTCATGCCATCAGAAGGGATTTCCCTGACTCTCTTCCACCACCCTTGTCTATCGTCCATCACTTCTGGTAGGTCTTCAAAGCTACATCCTGTATCAGCACAGAGCTATTGTATGTAGGTTCTAGCTGGTCGTCCTGCCTTTGCTCGTCCATGTGAAGGGGTCCACTAAAGTATGTCACTTATGAGTTCATCCCTACTTTTCCAGCATTGTCCCACATATCTGGTTTGTCTAACTTGGATAGTTTTTGTGATGGGTGGTAAGTGGCCGTATAGCTGCTGCCTCCAGGACTTGTTCTATATTGCTTGCACCATTCTTATGTTGTTGCCATCAAGTCTTTTCTCCATATGTTTAGTTAGCATCTATGTAGTGCATCCATACAGCAGTATCAGCACGACTGCAGCGAGGAAAAAACTGTGTTTTATTTTATCAGTCAGGTCTGACTGTTAGGCTATCAATAGTTGTCCATGCCATTGCTAGTCGCATGTTGATGTCTGTCTTGGTTGATGAGACACTGTTACCTAGGTAGGTGAACTTATCAACTAGTTTCAGAGAACAGAAAAGGATTTGGTGCTTAGCTTTTCATTCAGTTTTTCTTGTTAGTGAATGCAATGTCACAATTGTGATTGTAGGCAGTTTAAAAACTGTTAAAAAATCTGCAACATCTTATATATGCCAACAAAAGAAGCTGAATAAACACTAAATCTTTGTTATTTTCAATAAAATATACCTATAAAAGAATCTGTTGCTTAAATACACTTTATATATATATATATATATATATATATATATATATATATATATATATATATATATATATATATATATATATATATATATATATATATATATATATATATATATATATATATATATATATATATATATATATATATATATATATATATATATATATATATATATATATATATATATATATATATATATATATATATATATATATATATATATATATTTAGCTGTTGCTAAAAATAAAATACCTTAAAATTCCCTTAGCCAACGTAGCCCGCTTGTAGCCGTGTGGTCTGAAACCGTAATCTATCATAAAGTTAGACGGGTTTCGATCCCGGCTTCGAGCGTCCTGTGGGTCTAGCCACATTGAAGAGTTCTGATAGAGCGAAACAGTCTGTCTGTGGATGACAATGTGTGTGTGTGTGTGTGTAAGTAAATATTTACATCTATATCTTGATTGCAGTGAATCCTTTTGAGAAATACAAATGCATTTACATTTGTTTTATATATATGTAATATGAATTTAATATTGTTTTTTGAGCAATCTTACACATATGCAGCTGTGAGCATATGGTTATATATGTATATAACTCCTTTTTAATCAAAAACCTTTCATGATTTTCATTTCATTGTGTGTGTGTGTGTGTGTGTGAGTTTACACATATTTCTATCTTTTTCCATATGAAAATGAAGCTTTATTCATGTTAACTAAAGGAAAATATTCTGCCTAAAAGAAAATTATCTAACAATACATTTTAATCATTAAATCAAATTGTTGTTTCCCCGCTGTAATTGCTAGTCAGCATTATTGATAAACTCCCATATAAATAAAATATCCAAAGGGGAAATAGCATTTTTTGTGATAAGAGAAAAGAAATGGTATTGATGTTAACAAAATATCACAGAAATAAAGTCAAATGCCAATAGTCAGCATGGAAAAATACAATAACAGTACTATTAGTACTATTAGTAATGGTTATATTCTGTGGAAACTGATTGTAATTGTAGTTGCAAAAGAAAAAGAGGAAAGTAACAAAGTGAAGTAAATGCTGTTAAACAGTAAGGAGGTGGTTGAGGGTAATAATTTGAATTATTGGAAATAGCAAGAAAGAAAGGATAAAGGGTGAAAAACTGTTGCAATGGTAAGACAGAGTGGAAAAGAAAAGAAAATACATTCTATTATAATATTATATTAAAAACTTTGCACAGGTGAAAATGAATTTTGATAATTAGAGTACTACTTAGAATGATAAAGATAAATAATATTGTAAATAAGGATTATAATAACTAAAGAATATATATATATATATATATATATATATATATATATATATATATATGCAAATTTCATTAAACATAATAGACATTTTATGTCTACATATTTTCTTTTGGATCCGTTCGAATTCCCGTATTACTTTTATTGTATTCTGGGGGAATTGATTTATGTATTGTCCATAGTTGCATGTATCCCTAGTACTTTCTGCCCGACTTTGGGCCATCATCAGGGGAGGATCTACTACAAAAGTGATGTAACTTTTGTTTTAGCATATTACAACTGTGTAAGGGCGTCTTTGCCGTTGAAGGTTGTGGCGTTTGTTTTTGAATGTGATTCTATATTTAGTGCCAGTAGCTAAAGACATTTAAGTACATTAGCACTGGTTTGAAAATTAATTCTATTAAGTGTTGGCTGTAGGTTTCTGATATGTAATGCTTCGAGAATCTGAAGTTTTTGTTTATTATTTTGATGTTCTAATATTGTTGTGTTGTCGGTGAGAATTTTCCGTAGCTGTGCCGTTGGGCATGAATGTTTTTTTAAATGTTGAGCTATTGAACTTGTGTCTGAAAGGTGCATTGTCAGTCTCCTCGACAGGGTAGTTGAGGTTAAACCAACATATATATTATTATTATCAGAGATACAATCTCCTAAAGGACATTTAAATTTATATATAACGTTGGTTTTTTGCAAAACTCCAATCGAGGGAGAGGAATTATTTCTAATGACTAGATTCGAGGTTTTAAACTTATTATAATATATAACGAGTTTTATTTTTTTATTAGGATCAGTGGGGAGTATGTTTTTGTGAATCAATGTTTTCAAGATTTTTTCATCGGATTTGTAATTGTAGTGCATTTGGTTACGATAAAAAATTTATTTACTAATGTACCTGTTAATGAAACAATTGATATTATTATAAATAATATTTATAATAACCCATCTCTTCCTCCTCTTAAAATCAACTCTAATATACTTCGAAAACTACTCTTAACATGTACTACTGAAGTTCCATTTTATGACCATCTTGGAAATATTTACGTTCAGACTGATGGCGTATCTATGGGGTCTGTCCTAGGCCCAATTTTCAGTAATTTCTACATGTCCGATCTCGAAAATAGAATTTTTAATAGCACAAAAAAACCTCCAATATACCTAAGATATGTTGATGACATCCTTATTCTTACTAATAATATTAACGAAATCAACATACTACAAGACACCTTCCAAAACAATTCAGTCCTTAACTTTACTCATGAAATAAACAAAAACAATAAAATTTCCTTTTTAGATGTTCTTATTGATGCTAACAACAATAATAACTTCACTACCTCCACTTACAAAAAACCCTCTAGTAACAACTCCTGTACCCTCCACTTTAAAAGTGAATGCCCCTTCAGATATAAAAAAGCAATTATTCATAATCTAATATCCCGTGCCAAACTAATCTCCTCCTCCAAAACAATATTTTATAAAGAGGTAGAAAACATAAAACAGGCTCTCATCAACAATGGGTTTCCTAACTATATTGTTGATGAACAAATTAAACGTATGATCAAAAATGTTAACCAACAAAATGAACAGTGTACTACTCCATCCAGCCAACAAACATATAT
Source organism: Sepioteuthis lessoniana (assembly GCA_963585895.1). Lineage (NCBI taxonomy): Eukaryota > Metazoa > Mollusca > Cephalopoda > Myopsida > Loliginidae > Sepioteuthis > Sepioteuthis lessoniana. Next base: position 31,529,130 of record OY757938.1, read on the forward strand.
CAAACTTTTTTATCGTAACCAAATGCACTACAATTACAAATCCGATGAAAAAATCTTGAAAACATTGATTCACAAAAACATACTCCCCACTGATCCTAATAAAAAAATAAAACTCGTTATATATTATAATAAGTTTAAAACCTCGAATCTAGTCATTAGAAATAATTCCTCTCCCTCGATTGGAGTTTTGCAAAAAACCAACGTTATATATAAATTTAAATGTCCTTTAGGAGATTGTATCTCTGATAATAATAATATATATGTTGGTTTAACCTCAACTACCCTGTCGAGGAGACTGACAATGCACCTTTCAGACACAAGTTCAATAGCTCAACATTTAAAAAAACATTCATGCCCAACGGCACAGCTACGGAAAATTCTCACCGACAACACAACAATATTAGAACATCAAAATAATAAACAAAAACTTCAGATTCTCGAAGCATTACATATCAGAAACCTACAGCCAACACTTAATAGAATTAATTTTCAAACCAGTGCTAATGTACTTAAATGTCTTTAGCTACTGGCACTAAATATAGAATCACATTCAAAAACAAACGCCACAACCTTCAACGGCAAAGACGCCCTTACACAGTTGTAATATGCTAAAACAAAAGTTACATCACTTTTGTAGTAGATCCTCCCCTGATGATGGCCCAAAGTCGGGCAGAAAGTACTAGGGATACATGCAACTATGGACAATACATAAATCAATTCCCCCAGAATACAATAAAAGTAATACGGGAATTCGAACGGATCCAAAAGAAAATATGTAGACATAAAATGTCTATTATGTTTAATGAAATTTGCATTAACGAAGAAATGCTGCCTAAATATACATATTTTAAACTTCATGATCCTGCAGCTCATAAATATAACAGCACTTTGGAATACAGACGTGATCTCGTGAAGAGACAAATTACACTCTGTAAGAATAACATCCATTCACTCAACCTTGAATCACAAAAAATACGAGACAAACTTGAAAGCTCTATTACACCTGCACAACTCCACGAACTAGATAACAGACTTTCCGTAATCATTAACAAAAGTGATTACGACCACAAACTTACACTTCAAAAAAAGCTCAACAATCTCTACAAAGGACATCTACTTATTCCTAATAATATTGACAAATTTATCAATCTCTCGGACTGTAATTTAACTCCACAACAAAAAGATTTCCTCAACTTAGGACCCAACTGCCATTTATTCCAAGGATATACCAGCATCAACAAGAATACAGAAATTGAAATTTTATACCAAAACATTTTAAAACTCCGGGATAATAAGGTAATCTCAGTCAAACCCGAATTCCGTGATCTCCTTAAGGCTGAAGCCATCAAAAATAGATACAATAAAAAACAACCTACATTATTAACACATCAACTAAAATCTGCTGCTAAAGAATTACGCAACCACCCTAACATCACCATAAAAAAAGCTGATAAAACAAACATTTTTGTAGTACTCAATAAAACAGATTACCATTCAAAACTACAAAATATCCTCGATGACCACACAAAATTCAAAAAATTAAATAAGAATCCCACCAACCAACTAAAATCAAAAATTAATAAACTAATCACTGCTAATAATGCCGAACTTAATAGCATAAAACTACCCAAAATAATTGGCGATTATAAACCCGGCTATCTTTACGGGACCGTAAAGATACATAAACCTAATCATCCTCTACGCCCTATTATATCACAAATACCTACACCAATTTATCAACTCACAAAAACAATAAAACAGCTTATTTCACCATACTTACCTAGCAAATACAACATAAAATCTACACATGAATTAATTCAAGTTCTTCATACAATTAAACCCAATAATGGTATATTAGCCTCACTCGATGTAGAAAATTTATTTACTAATGTACCTGTTAATGAAACAATTGATATTATTATAAATAATATTTATAATAACCCATCTCTTCCTCCTCTTAAAATCAACTCTAATATACTTCGAAAACTACTCTTAACATGTACTACTGAAGTTCCATTTTATGACCATCTTGGAAATATTTACGTTCAGACTGATGGCGTATCTATGGGGTCTGTCCTAGGCCCAATTTTCAGTAATTTCTACATGTCCGATCTCGAAAATAGAATTTTTAATAGCACAAAAAAACCTCCAATATACCTAAGATATGTTGATGACATCCTTATTCTTACTAATAATATTAACGAAATCAACATACTACAAGACACCTTCCAAAACAATTCAGTCCTTAACTTTACTCATGAAATAAACAAAAACAATAAAATTTCCTTTTTAGATGTTCTTATTGATGCTAACAACAATAATAACTTCACTACCTCCACTTACAAAAAACCCTCTAGTAACAACTCCTGTACCCTCCACTTTAAAAGTGAATGCCCCTTCAGATATAAAAAAGCAATTATTCATAATCTAATATCCCGTGCCAAACTAATCTCCTCCTCCAAAACAATATTTTATAAAGAGGTAGAAAACATAAAACAGGCTCTCATCAACAATGGGTTTCCTAACTATATTGTTGATGAACAAATTAAACGTATGATCAAAAATGTTAACCAACAAAATGAACAGTGTACTACTCCATCCAGCCAACAAACATATATCAAACTTTTTTATCGTAACCAAATGCACTACAATTACAAATCCGATGAAAAAATCTTGAAAACATTGATTCACAAAAACATACTCCCCACTGATCCTAATAAAAAAATAAAACTCGTTATATATTATAATAAGTTTAAAACCTCGAATCTAGTCATTAGAAATAATTCCTCTCCCTCGATTGGAGTTTTGCAAAAAACCAACGTTATATATAAATTTAAATGTCCTTTAGGAGATTGTATCTCTGATAATAATAATATATATGTTGGTTTAACCTCAACTACCCTGTCGAGGAGACTGACAATGCACCTTTCAGACACAAGTTCAATAGCTCAACATTTAAAAAAACATTCATGCCCAACGGCACAGCTACGGAAAATTCTCACCGACAACACAACAATATTAGAACATCAAAATAATAAACAAAAACTTCAGATTCTCGAAGCATTACATATCAGAAACCTACAGCCAACACTTAATAGAATTAATTTTCAAACCAGTGCTAATGTACTTAAATGTCTTTAGCTACTGGCACTAAATATAGAATCACATTCAAAAACAAACGCCACAACCTTCAACGGCAAAGACGCCCTTACACAGTTGTAATATGCTAAAACAAAAGTTACATCACTTTTGTAGTAGATCCTCCCCTGATGATGGCCCAAAGTCGGGCAGAAAGTACTAGGGATACATGCAACTATGGACAATACATAAATCAATTCCCCCAGAATACAATAAAAGTAATACGGGAATTCGAACGGATCCAAAAGAAAATATGTAGACATAAAATGTCTATTATGTTTAATGAAATTTGCATTAACGAAGAAATGCTGCCTAAATATACATATTTTAAACTTCATGATCCTGCAGCTCATAAATATAACAGCACTTTGGAATACAGACGTGATCTCGTGAAGAGACAAATTACACTCTGTAAGAATAACATCCATTCACTCAACCTTGAATCACAAAAAATACGAGACAAACTTGAAAGCTCTATTACACCTGCACAACTCCACGAACTAGATAACAGACTTTCCGTAATCATTAACAAAAGTGATTACGACCACAAACTTACACTTCAAAAAAAGCTCAACAATCTCTACAAAGGACATCTACTTATTCCTAATAATATTGACAAATTTATCAATCTCTCGGACTGTAATTTAACTCCACAACAAAAAGATTTCCTCAACTTAGGACCCAACTGCCATTTATTCCAAGGATATACCAGCATCAACAAGAATACAGAAATTGAAATTTTATACCAAAACATTTTAAAACTCCGGGATAATAAGGTAATCTCAGTCAAACCCGAATTCCGTGATCTCCTTAAGGCTGAAGCCATCAAAAATAGATACAATAAAAAACAACCTACATTATTAACACATCAACTAAAATCTGCTGCTAAAGAATTACGCAACCACCCTAACATCACCATAAAAAAAGCTGATAAAACAAACATTTTTGTAGTACTCAATAAAACAGATTACCATTCAAAACTACAAAATATCCTCGATGACCACACAAAATTCAAAAAATTAAATAAGAATCCCACCAACCAACTAAAATCAAAAATTAATAAACTAATCACTGCTAATAATGCCGAACTTAATAGCATAAAACCACCCAAAATAATTGGCGATTATAAACCCGGCTATCTTTACGGGACCGTAAAGATACATAAACCTAATCATCCTCTACGCCCTATTATATCACAAATACCTACACCAATTTATCAACTCACAAAAACAATAAAACAGCTTATTTCACCATACTTACCTAGCAAATACAACATAAAATCTACACATGAATTAATTCAAGTTCTTCATACAATTAAACCCAATAATGGTATATTAGCCTCACTCGATGTAGAAAATTTATTTACTAATGTACCTGTTAATGAAACAATTGATATTATTATAAATAATATTTATAATAACCCATCTCTTCCTCCTCTTAAAATCAACTCTAATATACTTCGAAAACTACTCTTAACATGTACTACTGAAGTTCCATTTTATGACCATCTTGGAAATATTTACGTTCAGACTGATGGCGTATCTATGGGGTCTGTCCTAGGCCCAATTTTCAGTAATTTCTACATGTCCGATCTCGAAAATAGAATTTTTAATAGCACAAAAAAACCTCCAATATACCTAAGATATGTTGATGACATCCTTATTCTTACTAATAATATTAACGAAATCAACATACTACAAGACACCTTCCAAAACAATTCAGTCCTTAACTTTACTCATGAAATAAACAAAAACAATAAAATTTCCTTTTTAGATGTTCTTATTGATGCTAACAACAATAATAACTTCACTACCTCCACTTACAAAAAACCCTCTAGTAACAACTCCTGTACCCTCCACTTTAAAAGTGAATGCCCCTTCAGATATAAAAAAGCAATTATTCATAATCTAATATCCCGTGCCAAACTAATCTCCTCCTCCAAAACAATATTTTATAAAGAGGTAGAAAACATAAAACAGGCTCTCATCAACAATGGGTTTCCTAACTATATTGTTGATGAACAAATTAAACGTATGATCAAAAATGTTAACCAACAAAATGAACAGTGTACTACTCCATCCAGCCAACAAACATATATCAAACTTTTTTATCGTAACCAAATGCACTACAATTACAAATCCGATGAAAAAATCTTGAAAACATTGATTCACAAAAACATACTCCCCACTGATCCTAATAAAAAAATAAAACTCGTTATATATTATAATAAGTTTAAAACCTCGAATCTAGTCATTAGAAATAATTCCTCTCCCTCGATTGGAGTTTTGCAAAAAACCAACGTTATATATAAATTTAAATGTCCTTTAGGAGATTGTATCTCTGATAATAATAATATATATGTTGGTTTAACCTCAACTACCCTGTCGAGGAGACTGACAATGCACCTTTCAGACACAAGTTCAATAGCTCAACATTTAAAAAAACATTCATGCCCAACGGCACAGCTACGGAAAATTCTCACCGACAACACAACAATATTAGAACATCAAAATAATAAACAAAAACTTCAGATTCTCGAAGCATTACATATCAGAAACCTACAGCCAACACTTAATAGAATTAATTTTCAAACCAGTGCTAATGTACTTAAATGTCTTTAGCTACTGGCACTAAATATAGAATCACATTCAAAAACAAACGCCACAACCTTCAACGGCAAAGACGCCCTTACACAGTTGTAATATGCTAAAACAAAAGTTACATCACTTTTGTAGTAGATCCTCCCCTGATGATGGCCCAAAGTCGGGCAGAAAGTACTAGGGATACATGCAACTATGGACAATACATAAATCAATTCCCCCAGAATACAATAAAAGTAATACGGGAATTCGAACGGATCCAAAAGAAAATATGTAGACATAAAATGTCTATTATGTTTAATGAAATTTGCATTAACGAAGAAATGCTGCCTAAATATATATATATATATATATGTATTCTTTAGTTATTATAATCATAGGAGGTATCATACAATAACTGATGTTATACAACAGCATTGCTTCTAACAAAGCTTTCATCAGATGAGGACTCTGGGTTCAGGCATGGTTTCGGGGCCGAAGTATCATTACCACTAACCCAGAGCGCCCCAGCAGTATCTCACGACACCAGCAGACTTTGTCAGATTGTTGTCGCTCTGTGGGACTGCCAGATCCATGCTGATGCCGTTAGAGCCTTATTTTGGATCTTTTCCATGTATTTTCTCTTGTCCGATGGAGGAAGTCTGAGATTAGTTAAGAAAATGGAGATTGAGTTGGCAATAAAACCTCTGCATCTGACTTCGATAGGAAATTTTTTTTGCTTTAACAGACCAAATGACAATATCTGGACACTTTGTTGTTAACACTATTTCAGTTGGAAATATGAAGTTATGTTTTAAATCGGTTGCGACGTGCCAATCCGTGCAGCCCTCAAGCAATGATGGTTTATGCATATTTTCACGTGCAATTTTCAAAATATTTCCTTCTTTAACAAACTGAATTGCTCTGTTGTTGATAATATTTAGAGCTTTATTGGCAGTCTCACAACATGTTTTTGAAACCTCAGAAAAAATCTCCAGGACTTCGTTATGTCTCCAAGTATAGCTTCTTAGAGTGTACTCACATCCAGTGAGAATATGTTTGAGGCTCGCAGTTTTCCCACATGCTCTGCATCGGTCAGATGTAGTTAACCCCCAAGCATTAAGGTTGACTGGTGTTGGTACGACGTCGTAGACTGCTTTTATGAGGAAACTTAATTTCTTTGGTTCCATGTGCTTGAGGTCTCTCCGTGTGACAGCTCTGTCCTTTGCATTCTCCCACTTAGTCCATGCACCCTGTTTCCTTTGTCCTACAGCTGTAGCAAAACGCCTAACTTCCTCAAGATGATGGATTTCTTCCGACACCATTTTTCTTCTGTTTGCCATGGATTCTTTTGACCACCAACACTGTGGATGTAGGCCTAGACCTGCTTTTCCATTTGCCACAGTGCCAATTATTTCTTTCATCCTGAGGGCCGATTCAGCATTCTCAACAGCTATTTCTGCCTTCCATTTTCGACCGGTTATCATAGAAGGCTGGGCATTTTTCACCAGTGGGTTGCAAGAGTCACGCAGCATTTGGAAGTGTCGTGCTTTTCCTAATTTATATTCCTCAACAAGTGACAACATTATATATATATATATATATATATATGTATATGAAGGAAAGCAGTTTGTAAAATCAGATTCTCATGTTTCACTTGTGGTCTAGCATTATCAGAAGATATATATATATATATATATATATATATAGAGAGAGAGAGAGAGCGGGAGAGGGAGAGGGAGAGCAAGGAATTTGATTATGTCCAGACAAAAACAGGTAAAAGACAAAATGTTTTAATTAAATAATCATGACTGCAATAAAAAATTTTCTTTAACACAATTTGGAGTGGGGAGAGCTTTTTAGATATATTTCTTGCTTTTTTTGTAAATAAATAGTTTTTTTCCCTACCTACAACATGGCTGACCACAGGAAAAATATGGATCATATCTCATTCATTTAGTAGTTGATGACATGAAAAACTCCTTGGATATCTTTCTAAGATTAAATCAATATCCATGCAAAAATTGGGTTCTTGAAACTTTCTGTTTGAAGCACTACTGTTCTTCTATAATGATGGCCTTGCCATTAAATAACCTACAAAGAACCAAACTAAATATTTTCAGGAATTGTTTCATTGTATACTACACTACTTTATGTCTCTCTCTCTCTCTCTCTCTCTCTCTCTCTCTCTCTCTCTCTCTCTCTCTCCATCACTTTACATCCTTTCTCTCTTTTTCAATTTATCTTTTCTTCAACTTCATTCTCTCTTGGCTTTCTTTCATCTGAAAGAGATTTGAAAGGATTTCAGTTGACTAATTCTCAACATGCCAACACATGATACAATAATCTCAAACTTAAAAACGAAGAAAAATACTTATGAATAATTTTATTCATGGTAGAATGAAAATAGTAGTAAATGAAATAATTATGATATCAATGATGATAAAAATGGAATAAAAAAATGAAATGATAATAGTTATGAGAAGATGAAATAAGAGAATAAATGCTTTGGAGTAGTATTATGATGATAGTAAAAATGATAATTTGTATAAGAATTTATCGTAATTAGTAGTTCTAATTATGACTTCCCCTAAAATTATATTGCAAATGATCTTTAATGGAAATGTATCTACCTAAGTTTTATATAAGATATACTAAAAAGATAAAAGTATATTATTATCTATTATAAAATATATTCAGATGGCTTATTAGAGAAATAATTGTGAATAAATAGATAAAAATAGTGAATAAATCTTTGATATAATTCATCAATGTCTTTTTGTTCATTTGTCTGCTATCAAATAACTGAAAGACTATAGCAACTAAATTTTCTGTGGTCAGTAATTGGAATCTGAAGCATATTTTTGAAAATTTCCAAACTTTCAAAGTTTTTAGTGAAGTGTTTAATTTACAATCTGAGTATTATGCTAAACAAGATCTTTAGTTTGTGACCATCCAGTTAGCTAAACCAAATCTTTATACTTTTGCTTAATTGTATGAAGCAGACATGTAAATGAAAAATTCCTGGCAGGAAACCAAAGTTATGATGTTTTCAATGACTAAATTTTCCAAAAATATGTGTACTTGAAATCTTTTATGCCCACCCATTCCAATATTTTAAATAAACCTTATCTAGAAGTTTGAGTTGGTGATGATTTTCAAGTAAGTTTATTATTTAATAAATGTATCATCCAAAGCCATGGCATCTTAATTAAGTCAGTCTTCTAGTAGACTTTCAACAGGAACTAGCTTAAAATCTTGCTTGTTGGGTGGTTTTTAGCAAGTAACACAGGATAGAAATTTACTACCAATTTTATTGTAGAGAAATCTATTACAATTAATTCATGGCTGATACCAAACAGATCATTATAGAAATGCATTGGAATTGGTTTTATTAGTTTACTTAAATAATTCAAATCAAATTAGTTACCATAGAAACCTATTGTATTAATTTTTTTTTTTCAAATGTATTTTTCCTTTCTTCTTCAGTTTTTCTTATTTATTAGATATGTTTGTTATAATTCAAATGCTTTCATTTGTATTGATTGTTTATCTATCTCAATTTCTGATGGGCAAACTATATAACTAAACTGATTCTGTATTAGACCTTAAAACTATTTTTTTTAACATTGGTTCACAAGTGAAGGAAAGTAAATTATTAATAATTTCCTTTGCATTGGAAATCTTTTCAGTCTGAATCTATTGAAAAAAGAAAAGAAAGAAAAAACGTTGATATTTTCACTTGTCATTAATGCACAGCCATAGATTTAAAAAAAAATTTTTTATTACTTTCAATAGTATTTTCTTTCGTGGATTGTGTAAAGGAAAAAT